>JAKLMI010000002.1:0-600000 GCA_022813495.1 Pasadenomyces melaninifex | reverse complement strand
ATGGTATTCACTCGGATGGCACACACTTTCTCAGCCAGGACGAGAGTTTCTCTGCAAGATCACCGAGCTTGGCTTCTTTGCTGCTGACTTCATCCTTGGGCACATCATCCTCTTTGTGATGTTGCCTGCTTTGTGCATGCCATACATTGACAAGTTCCACTCAGTCATGCTCTTCTGGCTGCGTCCCAGCCGACAAATCCGACCACCGATCTACTCGATCAAGCAGTCTCGTCTGCGAAAGAGGAGAGTGATCAGATACGCGACACTCTACTTTGTCCTTTTGGTGCTATTTATCGTACTGTTCTTTGGACCCATCATTGTGTTCAAGTTCGTCAACCTGGGCAGTTCGATCAGCATTCCACTTGATCTGTTGCAGCCAACAGGTCAGAACAACAACGATACCTTCTCTTCCGTCACTGGTAACGCATTGGGCAACTTTGGCCAAGGTGCAGCAGCCACTGGCGGTTCTGGTGACAGTGGTAGTGGTAGTGGTAGTGGCGGCTCTGCAGCCTCCTCCTCCGCTGGTGGCAATGATGCACCGTTCAGCTTCGGTGGTAAAATGGCAGTACGATGGGCCACAATCGCCTAAGACATTCCTAGCACGAAACAGAATATCGAGGTGGGATCATTTGTGACGTCTATTGTATAGCGTCATTCATGAAATGCATTCTTGATGGCCATTCAGCAACTCTACATAATAATGACGGCAATAGACCTGGGGCATGGACTTCTGTTGATTTCTCTCTGCAACCAGTCGAGAACAGTATAGATTATGAAATACCTTGAAACAAGGGAAGGCATTGGCGTTATTATATACGGTAGAAAAGTACTTCGGATAGCACGAAGTACAATTTGTATATACGAAATCTTCAACCAAGTTCAAATGTGTCGTGGTGAAATGTAATCTTGCTCACATATGATGTTCAAAGGAGCCACGGTCGAAATGTGGTTAAAACCGTGGCTGTTTTGAGCATGGTGCACGTTAGTAGCTAGGACTTCAACATTTAGGGACGCTTAATAATGTCCGCGCAAGCTCTTCCTTGGGAAGGCGCGCCGAGACTTCGCTAATTGAGCCGCCATTTGCCCCTATCAAGCAGGTGTAGCATCACATCACGAGTAGTAAGCCTATTTGCCGCGCATGTTCGTGCAGTCGTGCAGTTAATTCGTACATACATGTAAGGTGAAGCCATTACCGGTTGTGACTTGCGCGCGAACAGTCTTGCACGAAGACTGGTAGTTACCTGTGAAGGGCTCGATCGCGGGAAATGGGCAACGTGGAAACTGGAACTCTACCAGACTTGAACAATAGCATACGTGCCATACGAAAAGCGCGCCAGAATGGCAACAGCCTCGAATATAACATCGGCCACGGACGGACTACAAGCTCATGCGCTTTCACTACTAAGCCAAATCTCAGAACAATTTCATAGAATTCCAGGCTCAGCGATATTCCTCCGTTACGTCAAATCCTCCTACCAAAATGACCCTGTTCGCAGCGCAGTCGAGCTCTTTCTCGTCCTCTTCGCCATTCGCTACCTTCTCGCAAGGTCGTACAGTACCAAACCTGGGAAAGTTCGTCTCAGTGAGGAAGAGATCGACGACCTCGTAGACGAATGGCAACCCGAACCACTAGTTGGGAAAACCACGTCTTTCGAAGATGCTGATCTCGAGAAACGGGCTATAATAGTTGGACCGACAGGTCCGAAGAGCAGATTACAAAATGGTCGTACGGTGACGAACCTCGCCTCATACAATTTCTACAACCTTGTCAGCAACGAGCAGCTGAAGGAACGTGCGATACAGACGTTGCGTACGTATGGCGTTGGACCTTGCGGACCGCCAGGCTTCTACGGCACACAAGACGTACATATGAAAATTGAGGCTGATATTGCTGCATTTCTCGGGACGACAGCGTGCATTATATATGCCCAGGCATTTAGCACGGCGAGCAGTGTCATACCAGCTTTCAGCAAACGAGGTGATATCATCGTTGCGGACAAAGCGGTAAACTACAGTATTCGAAAGGGCTTGCAAATATCGCGGAGTACGGTGCGCTGGTACGAACATGGTGATATGGCGGATCTAGAACGGGTGCTTGCAAGGGCACAGAAGGAGCAGGCCGCCAAAGGCCAGCTTACTAGACGATTCATTGTCACCGAAGGAATGTTTGAGAACACTGGGGACTTGGTCGACCTGCCTAAGATCATCGAGTTGAAGCTGAAATACAAATTCAGATTGATATTAGACGAGACGTGGAGTTTCGGTGTGCTTGGTCGCACCGGACGTGGGGTGACCGAGCATCAGCACGTTGACGCTGCTGAGGTGGACATGATCATTGGCAGTATGGCAGGGCCTCTAACTGCCGCAGGAGGATTTTGTGCTGGGTCAGATGAAGTTGTCGAGCATCAGCGGTTGTCATCTGCAGCGTATACCTTCTCAGCTGCACTCCCAGCCATGAGTGCTGTGACTGCTTCTGAGACGCTGATGATGCTACAGACGCAGCCGGACATGGTCTCCACATTGAGGGAGAACATCAAGGTCATGTGGCAGCAACTTGATCCTCGGAGTGACTGGATGACCTGTACGAGCTCGCCTGAGAATCCCATCATGATGATGGTTTTCAAGGCGGATGTTATCAGCTCGAAAAAATTATCGCTGGAAGAGCAGATATTACTGATTCAGGATATCGTGGATGAGGTGAGTTGTCCTGTTAATAGTGAACGGACGGAAAGCTAATTGTGCATAGTGTCTTGCTCAAGGAGTCCTTGTAACGCGTGCAAAAGCGCTTTCTGCGGCTGCTTCAGGGGCAAAGTCAGATATCTACACGCACAGACCTGCGCTGAAGGTCTGCATGACAAATGGTCTTGCGAAGAGGGAAGTTGAAAAGGCTGGTACAACGATACGCCATGCGATCACAAAGATTATTACGAAGAAGAGGTGATATGAACCTCGATGTGTAAACTTGTACAAACATGACTCTGCACCCAAGGCTGTGCTTGGCAAGGTTCTAGAAGAGAACGCTTTGCTTCTTATATAAAAACAACTAGATAATGTAATGATGTGACTCTTCGCTATACTCGAGACTGAACCACTGCCTGAGTGATGATCAGGCACTGACGAGGAGATGGCACCTAGGTCCACGGGTATTTTCGCGAATCAGGTACTGTACTGATACTCCAGTCTTGCAGACACAGTGTACATATACATACCTAGGTATGTACCTGGGTAGGTCGGCATGCTTACCTACTTACGTAGGCAGCTCCTCTCAGCATCTCTAGGCAATGAGAGTTATGCCTATCTATGGGTGTCATAGGCGAAATGGAGGGCCAACGATCACGTCCAGCCCAGCTCAGCAGCAGTTCTCAGGTCAAGAACCTCCCACCCCATTTGAATATTGCTTCCAACGCTTGCACGATCATTTCACCTCGTGGGTAATATAGGAGCAGTTCCGTGTACTTTCAAGCGAGTGGTAGCTCGTTGACACAGTACGACAATCAATTCATGCCTAATAAGCTTGTCCGCTTCCGCCCGTGTTTCAACAATCTGTCAGTTACAAGTCCACAATGCAACAGCCAGACAAGATTTGTCCTGTCACGATGCTACAAAGATGAGACAACACTTCCGTAGCACAGACAGCAGAAGTATTGCGATCGCGATGAGACGAGCTCGTTCGTACTGCGAGCACATGAGTTTTGATCGGGGCAGGAGCATCCCATAGTCACTGCTAACCTAGGACCATGCCGCTTCCATCTTTCTGCCTTAGTGAAAGGTCATTGCGACTCACTTGATGTGTTTGGATCTCCCGTCGAAGCAAGAGTCTTTCCTCGAGTTCTGGACCGGTTCTCATCTTGTCTTCACGACCCGCACAGTGAAGGTATCGACTGTCAACGAAGAGTACAGCCCTGCTATCAGCCGTGGAAACGTGTTCACTGAGTGACATCCAAACTTCAGCATGCCGAATTCGATTGCGAGCTGCGCCTGCCAAACGAGACCGTCACTATGCGAGCACCAACGCCTGATGAAGTACTTAAGCAGCTTTCCGCTATCTCGACTTCGACAATTCACCACAACAACTCTCCTCCACTCCACCTTTCCTCGTTACCCTTACCTACATGCCTACAACTCTTTGAGGTACGTGTAATAGTATGACTGCATATTCCTCTGCACGGTTTGTGAAAAGACCACATTCCAGAAGCACAAGCAAAGCTACAACGCGCACGTGCACATTGAACAAGCACTGTCAACAAAGCCACCGACCAAGACTACCCTGGCGCTCCTTTGTGACTTGAACTGTCACTTGTGATCATCGTCCCTTTCCAGCCTGTAGGGCAGGAAGCTTTGTGTCGGATGATGTTTGCATTTGTCGTTCGTTTTTGACATTCATTCGCTAACACATGTGCTAATCCACAGCCGTCCGCTCCTTTTGGATATTACGACACTCGTTAAAACTATACAAAGTCACCCTAGACTCACATAGAAAGACGCCATGAGGGTCACTACCTTCCTAGCCGCGGCTAGTCTGGCGCATGCTGGATGCGCTTTCGCAATTCCTGCTCGTAGGTGCCGACTGACTAAAGAATGAGTACAGAGACTGACCATATCAAGCAGGACACCAGCATCTTCATGATGAGAAACGAGCTGCTCCAGTAGTCATCACAGAAACTACGACTTTTTATCAGACCGTAGTTTGGGTCGACAAGAATGGCAAACCTGTCAGCACACAAGTTAATGATGCCCCAGCTGGCGCAATTACACCTTCGTCCACTCCTGCAGCGTCATCGTCAGTGTCCTCAAGTCTGAATGTGGTAGCCAATTTTGGTGGCGCGAAGAGACCGTCCTTCAGCCCTACCGGTCCACCTCCACCTCCACCTCCTCATGCTTCTGCTCCTCAAAGCCATTCTCCATTGCCACAGCAATCCACCTCAGCACCAGCCGCTTCAAGCAGTGCAGCTTCAACAGGGTCTGATAAGGGTTCAGCCGGCACAGGATCTTCGGGAAACACCAACGTTGCTCCAGGCGGCATGGGTGTTTGCTACGACATGATTACCTCAGGCGGTTGCAAGACTTCAGACACCATCAATGCAGAATTTGGTTTTCTCCGAAGTCAAGGATTTGCCATGGTTCGAGTCTACGATGTCGGGTGTCCTGTTGGCGATTTCGTCGCCGGCGCGGCGAACCAAGGCATGAAAATAATGATCGGTATAAACTCCATCAACATGTCCGATCTAGACAAGCTCATCGGCATGGTGAACGGCAACTGGGCTCCTGTTGACACAGTCTACATCGGCAATGAAGGAGTCAATGGCCAAGGTTTGGCTGCCGGCGATATCGCTGCAGCAGTGAGCACTGGAAGAGGCAAACTAGCAGGTGCGGGTTATCACGGGAACGTTGTGACTGTTGATACTTTCAACGCGATACAGAACAATCCAGTGATTATCTCTACATCCGATTATGCAGCCGCTAACGCACACGCTTTCTTCGACCCGACTGGTACCTCGGCGCAGGCTGCCACATTTGTGATGAATGCCTACAATGCTGTTCAGGGTGTCGCTGGTGGAAAGAAAGTTGTTATTACGGAAAGCGGTTGGCCTTGGCAAGGACCATGCAATGGCAAAGCATGCCCATCTGTGCAAGATCAGCAGACCGCTATGAACGGTATCATGTCTGAATTTGCTGGCATGCCAGGCAATCTTTTCCTGTTCCAAGGGTACGACGCCTCCTACAAATCACCTGGTCCATACGGCGTCGAGCAATTCTTCGGTATTTTCGATCCAGATCACTATCAACAAGGTTCAATACACCCCAAATGATCGGATCCCCAATGAGCTTGCAATACTTGGATGTCAATCCTCAAGCATAAGCAAGGATCATATTGAGACAGCGGGCATATATGCCACTACTGCAAACATGATTAGTGATTGTACGTCAAAGATAGACTGCTTAGCTATGACTTGGTCTCATTCAATAAGAAG
This sequence comes from Pasadenomyces melaninifex, assembly GCA_022813495.1. Lineage (NCBI taxonomy): Eukaryota > Fungi > Ascomycota > Dothideomycetes > Pasadenomyces > Pasadenomyces melaninifex. The sequence continues at coordinate 594,028 of JAKLMI010000002.1, read as the reverse complement.
GCTCGGACTTGCCAAACAGCATGGCGCTTTGGGACTATTGGGGGCTTCATTATACATTCTGAGCACTTCCTTGTGAAGCTTTCAGCTAGCAAGTGACTCACAATATCAAGCACAACTTCATTGCACACCTTTTCAAGCTTGAATCTTTCAATGATCCAGCTACTGTTTCGTACCATTGACAACGGAGTATGCTTAGAGTGCAGCGAAGTACTATAAAATAGGTATTGACGCCTCAAGCCATCGACTTTCTGCAAGACGGCCATTCAGTATCGTAGGTATTCAGATAGGCATCCTGCTGTGCGATAGCTTGAAGCAAAGTGCCTCCCTCCACACAACATAGCTTCCAGGGACAGTTCGTCGCGATCTCAACTAATTCCTGAAAGGCCAACTCGTAGAGCCAAGCGTGCCTTCCTTTGCGAACATACGAAGCAGAGCTCTATAGTTCATTCGTGCTCATTCTCATGATCAACTTCTTCAAAATCCTCCCAACTCTCCTTAGTCCTCAATGGTGGAGCTGCTCCCTCGCTCCTAGTTCCGCCGACAAATGCATCTACAGACTTCTCTTCTTGTTCATCCTCCCGTCCCATAATAACCTTATTCTCGTCCATTTCATCCTCATCATCGCTCAGAAAAGGGCTCTTCTCGAGATCAACCCTCGGACCGGGTACACCTCGAATTGGCGCCTGACCAGGTGGTGCAAGAACCTGCCGTGGCAATACTTCTGGTATAGGTTGCAAACTCGAGGTCCTCTGCGGATGCTGGATCGTCGATGGAGGCTCATCGGCAATATGCGTGTGCTCGAGACACTCTTCAACTTGCTGTACAGCTTGCTCCTGTGCTTGATTCAACGCGTCACTTACTGAGCGCTTCGGATGATTTGCTGGTTCATCTGCATCAGCGGACACAGAATCGTGTGCGGGATCTAATGTCTTGTCTTTGGTTGGAGAGAAAGGTGATTCGGTCAGAGTAGAGTCTGGAAAGGGTGCGAAGGGGTTCTGCTCGCCTGTGGTGATGATGGATGGCAACACGGCTGAGAACTTGCCAGGCTCTTTATTATTGTCAGGTTCTGGCATTTCCTTGGATTTGCTTCGCATGCGCCACCCCCTTCGTGCTTTAGGTGCCGGGGGTGGTCTTTTAGGTTGAGATACTGATGTGGTTTCTGGGTCCGGTGATTCCTGCTTCGTTTGTTCAGTTTTCGTTTCTACCAGCTCTACGTCGTGGTCCGAGTTATGAGCATCCGCTTGTGTTTCCAATGCGTCCTCAAACTCATCTCCTTCCAAAAACGGCGAAACTGATGTTGTAGATGTACGAGCAGTGGTAACGGCCATTTCGGACATTGGCGAGGACGAATCAGTCTGCGCCGGTCGAGGACTAGGTCGCGTGAAGCCAGAGCGTCGAGCTTTTGGTGGTGGTGGTTTCTCCTTCTTCGTAAAAATAGCCTGCCTAAGACCATGCTTGAAGCTAGGGTTGCGACTCGGGGTAATCACACCAGGCTTCTCTTTCTGCTGAGCCATCTCCGCCATGCTTACGCTAGACTGCCTCGCTCCCTCGAGCTGTGGTGTTAGAAAGCCGCCAATAGTCAGCGTCGAGCTTTTTGAAGAATCTCTTTTGCGTAGTTTGCGAGGAGCTGGTAGCTGAGGCGGCTTTTTGGGCGAAGTTGGTGAATCTGGCTCAGGCGTTCCATCGCTTGATGGGGAGTGAACTCGGACCAGCTCAGTTTCAGGTTCTGACAACCAGCTTACACCCTGACATCGCTTCACAAGTCGTTTTGTGGTTTCGTCAATATCTTCAAAGTGGTTCCATGCGGCAGCTGCTGGCGGACTGCCATCGTCTAGCTCAATACAATCCCCACAGAGTAACGCTAACAACTTGCGAACGTCCTGTCTTTTGTAGTATGGAGGGTACTGGAGCTGAGTGTGCTCTAGAAGCGGATAGAGCACACGGAGGTAGGTGTGTCGCAATGCAGAGGCATATTCGGGCAAGTCCAGTAGATTTCGGATAAGAATGTCCACTAAGACGCGAAGGTCATTTGTGTAGAAATACTCGTAAGTTGGTGGGGTGGTGAACAAGAGATACATAAGCTTCAGCGTCAGAAGCTGCAGCGAGGTTTCATCTGTACCTGATCAACGCAAGGTCCATGCTGGAAATAGTCTGGACCATACCTTCACGATTAAGCAATAAAATTATGTTGGCACCAAAAGTCTTATATCGACTGCCGTGCGAAGAGAGAACTTTTACCACTTTATTCGTAAGTGGCATAGATTGCTTAGAAAGCACGGAAGGGTCATGAGCAGCGACCATGAACTGTTCGTTCAAAACAAGCTGTTGAGAAATTAGTCGAGTATCGGGTTCTAGTTCTTCGACTCACAAGCACTCTGATAACAGGATAATGGTATGGGTCGTTAACGTCGTCAGAAGCCTGCTCGATTATGTCGAACAGGCCGCACACAAAGGCATCGTCCACGCATGCTTGATAATGTCAGCACACGGCTCGTTCAATATCTGCATGACATACTTAAGTCATCATTCGTAATCTTTTGGACTCTGGCTAGCTCGTACAAGAGCTCCATCAGGGTTCGTTGTAGTGTTTCTTCATCCTCACGAGGATGTGCAATGAGCGCGACCAACCTCGGAAATACACCTTCCTTATTCAGCAGATCGAAAGTCTGCTCGTCTTCTCGAGCATCTGCCAGCAGAAATGTCACAACAATGCGCAAGTGTGTGATTTCGTCGTCTTGCAATAAGCAGTAGACGAGCTGCTGCCGTATGTAGGAGGCATTTTGCCTAAATAACGACGACGCGTACAACAGATATGCGCAATGACCGAGATGGTCCTCGGTAGTGATGTAGTCCTGGTAATGCGCGTTGAGGAGATCTAGGTAGGATCGCAGACAGTCATCGATGGCGTCGTGGTCCGAGCATTCAGTGGACAATACGTCCTCGATTCTATCCCAGAATTCGTCCACTGTTGCTTCCATACTATTGCTAGCTTCATATCGTCTTGCTCATGGGACTTAGTGAGGAGTGATACAACGTATTGCTATGCAGGGTGGCACTTCCACATGCGAACATTGAGCTATACTATGTGCAAGGAAAGGCTGGCCCGAGGACGACTATGCTGTTGGCGCAGCGAGACAATGTTTAGTGAAGTCAGACAAAGCAAAGCGCACTCGACGCCTCGCAGAACCAATGACGTACTAGATGTCTCTATTTCCGTTCATCGAATCAGGCTAGTAGAAGCAGCAAAGTAGAGCCCGAGCCCACCAGTCGTTCGGGGTGCTTGGGGACTACCTAGGTATGTCCTTACAGGCGCCAAAGGTTTACACAGTCTTGCAGGGCTACATTTGTCAACCAAGACATCGATGGATGTCAACTTTGAGCCACGAGGACAAATATACTAGTGATACATCTCCAAAGCTACTTCAAACAGGAATCTTCATCAGATGTGCTTCAGTGTTTAGCACCCAATCGTCTAAGCTCCATGTCTCTGGCTCATCGAACAGCAAATAGAAATACTTTAGTGTCTCAGCCAGCCAAAAGCTCTCCATTGAGTCGTCTTGCTCTCCGAGGACACTTGTCACGTCCTTCAGAGCAGCATTGGCGACCTGAGTCTGAGTCACACTCTGTATAGCCTCGAACATCTTCCAGCCTTTATGTCTCCAGATCTCATCACCTGTCAGCCTGTGCATGTAGAAAACCGATTCAACCGCTTCAGGTCTGAGACCGTAATGGCGTGCGAAGAATTTTGTGTAAGACGCTGGTAGACGATCCTCTTGGATACGTGCAGCAACATACTTATCGTGGGACAAAGCGACCTTGGGTATGGACTGAATTGGTTCAGTGACGACGCCGTCAATTTCAACATCATGCGGTTCGCTCTGCCTCTTCTCAACACCTTTCCCTGTGCTTTTCTCTCCGGCCTCGTCATCTTCCTTGGTCAGATCAGCAGAGGCCTCCTTCTTTGAACCATCATAGATTAGCTTTTGTCTCTTGTTCCAGTCTTCAACCGCAGCAAATCTCTCTTTACGATTAGGATCAAGAGCTTCATGCCACCTAGTCTGGTTCCAGGAGCAGACTGTCAAATCTGGACAAGGGACTATTGACGCCCATTCTGCCATTACACCAGTTGGCATAGATTCATATGCCCAGACACAACCATCTGTAAGTTGCTTCGCAAGCTGAAGATCCGTCTCAATGCCAAACAGTTTAGCGCCAAGTCCGAACATGCCACCAACAAAGCAGGACAGGTGCGTGACTTCGTACGTAACGACATCGCGCTTAGCTTCTGTCTTTGCTTTCGGGTTCATCTTGTGGCTAGAGGCGAATAGGATTTTCCTTCTTTGGTCCTTGATCATTGGTCTGAACAAGAGCTGGTCACGAATGGCATTTGCAGACATTTTATACATTGATTCGAATTGCTTGCTTCGTCCTCGCAGTAGGGCGTGCATTTTGGGGAAATACTCGTATGTCGAATCTGCTTGACCACCAATACCGTAGTTTTGAGACTTCGCATTCGCCTCAGCAGATAGGCCTTGAGAGACACATTTGTCTCCAGCTAGTACTTCTTGCTGACCAGCTTCGTTACGCTTAGTGCGACGGGCCGCTGGCCGAGTCTGTTCGTCATCCAGGCCAGGCGCTTCACTGTCCATGAGGTTGGAATGAGATTTGGCGTTATCCTCATTATCCGTGTCGGGCTTTGCACAACCAGAGGCATCGAGCCTCAGTGGCCACAAGCCTGGAATCAACGTGTTCGGCTGCCATTTCTCAAGCTCATTCGTGATCCTAGCTACAGCATCGTAATACTCGTGCTTCCCGGTAATTTGCGCTAAGCGTGTCATCTCAATCGATAATGAGCCAAGCTCGGCCATCACCACATGCGTCCCTGCTCGATGCTTTAGAGCGGTGGACGATGGAGCCCAGTTGTAGAAGGTCAAAGGCATACGGTTAGGAGTGTCGAATGCTCCCATCAAGATCTCAGCCAGTTCTTCTGATTTTCTAAGCAAAACCGGATACTCACCTCCACTGACATCGTACGCACCAAGTAGACCGCCAAGATATCGGATAACGGTTTCGAAGAGAGGTATATCCTTTCTTGTCGAACTCCGAAAATCGATCTTCTCAACATGGCGCAGAGCTTCCTGGAATTCCTTCTCTAACCCCATGATCCACAGGGTGTCGAGAGAGTCGACGAGTGTAGCTTGCCAGCCCATGAACGGGTCAGCAAAGCCTTTCGACAATGGCTTGACCTCATCATGACCCAACCCATATTTCACGTATCCGGCCCACGCATGTTTGAAAGATGCTTTCACAGCAGCGAGCTTGCTGAGTCGATCTCTCCTGCTAGCAGCAGTCTCTTTGTCGAATGTGACTTGAATTCTTGGTAGCTCTTGCGCAGGGCCGTCCGGCAGACGTATGAGCTCGTCCTTCGGAACTGGATAATGCACAGACGGTTTGCGCCACCTAGATTTCTTACTGCTCTTGTCGCTTGCATCGGGCTCGTATCTACCCGAGCTTTCTACTTCGACGTCTTCGGCCGTACTCTCGTCCTTCAAGAGCAGCTCTTCGCCTGTAATGGTAGGGATAGCTTGGACGCTTGTGGTAGTACTCAAAGCGTGTACTCTGGTAGAGGTGCTAGTCGCGAGGTCTAGAGCTTCGAGGGTCTCTCCTTCGACTACCTGAACTGTTTTGCCATCATCAGGTAATGGTGATAGTGGACGTGGCGCTAGAGGATTGATAGCTTGTGGAGGAGGCTTTGTGGCGGCGTCATGGTTGAGGTAACCATGGCTAATGCTTTCGAGATCAGAGACGTCCCAGCTACTACGTGACGAAAAATAGTATATTGATACCGCTGATAGTGCTGCGATGATAATCAGAAAACGAAACCTTCTCACACCTGCCATCGTAGAGGAGGAGGAGGAGGTAGTCTGCGCTTGGCACTAGGCCATAATCAACTACTTCCTCAACCTGCTAAGCACAGTAAGGATATTCTAGACCTATAGTGATGGGTATACTAGATTATGCTGATGCTACATGAATAACTTTTATCTGCCTCAAATTATACACTGCTCAAAGCAAGTGCAACCCAGAGCACGTGAGGCAAGAGCTCTGCCGAGGCACCCATATGAGAGAGTTTGGCTGTCGTCTCTGGAGCTGTGAAACCAGCACCACCAAGCTTGCCCATGTCTATTACCACTTAATGCGCGGATTCACAGGTGGGAGTAGGAAGCGAACAAACCCGAGCAGAAAACATGCATGTTCGCCTGAGAGCAAACATGACCACTAAATGCTTCAGCATTAGCGACTGACTTTGTGTGCTAAAGTAGGGCAATATATAATATTTGGAGGAGCGGCTGGGCAAACCTCGTTACAGCGCCGTACATACAGCCCGCAATCGTCTCTCACAATCTATCAGAGCGCTCTCCTGCCGACCAAGCACTTGAAATCCATTCAGCGGTTTTCGCTTCAGCAAGCTGCCTGTTCCAACACATATAGATACTGCATCAGAAGTCGCTGTTTTGGCGGCAGTATGCATCATGCTATCTGTCAAGGTTGCTGAGTCTTCAATAAAGGCCGACTCGTTCAGAAACTCTTGACCTCGATTTGCCTCATGATGTGATAGCAGCTGCTCGCAGACGGATGCTAAATGTGTCATAATGCTCGTCAATAGCAGGTGGCAACTGTAATCGCTTCTAACAGTTGTGCTTTTTAGCAAACGCTGAATGACACTAGTCGTTTTGCTTACTAGAGAGACAAGGGCGTGGATAGATTGTCCCTCCTGTTTCGAATGCCGCTTGAGGTGTGCGAGAAGTTTGATACAGGTCGTCTCCTCGTCGTCTATCTGCTGATATGAGCTTGGAGAAACGTTGCTCATAGGGCTACAGTGCGTGTTCGATATCATCACCGATGGCGTCCTAGATATCTCCGTGGGTGCTTGATATGTCGTGTTTGGAGGGCTCATAGAAGGTGTCGGTAGCCCTGTCTCATGCACGTATGGCCGGTCCGAATTGGTGCTTGAGACAGTTGATTGGCACATGTCCAGGTTAAGAAACTGCGATTCGTTGCAGTTGGCAAAGTCCAGAGCAGCTTGCTCATCGACCTGGAGGAAGAAGCTCGGCTCAACAGACGTGGAAACTCGCTTACTTGGCGGCTCAGAGAAGACAGTAAGTGATGGTGAAGGCATGGCCGCCTGTCCATGCATGATACTCCAGTGGCTGATTTCATTGAATTTAGATTCAGGCAAAGGTCTTTTCCTTCGTTTGCCAACGACCTTGCCTACCATGGACTCGCTATATGTGCAATCGAGGCGCTTCTCAGCGCACCGCTTGCAGCCTTCCTTGTTGCCATCACAGCGAACCTTTGCAGTAAAGCAACAATTACATGCTGAACGTAGCTTCACAGGCTTGGCATCTCTGGACGTCTTGATTTCGGCTGCGGCTTGAGATCTAGGACGGCTCAGTCTGGGATGCTTCACTCAAGGACTTTACTCACGTGCTCATGCTTTCTGGTATGGGCGTCGTATTTGTGATGATGGCCGTGTACAGAGTGATGGTTGTCGCGATCTAAACCCACATAGATGTGGCAGGATACCTTTGTAGGACCGTATCATGAGATGTGTAATCCTACTTCGTTATGCCTCAACCTCTCGATCCGCGAGGACGAGTTAAGCTTTCGGGAGGGGGAACGAGGCGTGACGAAGGACAATGGCTAGTCAATGTAAATCCCGCAGGAAGGCGGTCCGGATGATGTGGACACGAGACAAGGAGATTATGCTGATCGCAGATATAGGAGACAATAGTCAGGAGAAAGCAAACAAGTCAAGAATGAGCATCACTGAAGATATGCAGCAGCGGAAGGAGCAATACTTACAGCATAAGCAAGGCTAAACTTCAAGTTGTCAGACGTGATCGTTTCCCTCGTTCTTGTTGCCAAATCCACACGAAACTGAAAATCTATAGCCACTCCCAGATCATGGCCCGCTCAGGGCTGACCATTGTGGAAGGATAAGACCCTGCACATCATAAGACAAAGTGCTTGGCGTAATATGCGGCAAGCATGGCGTTGACCTCCGCTTGCCTTTTGGTGAAGTCGGCAAGCCACTGTATCTCGATTGCAACTGCTCTCGCTTGTTAGCAGCGCTTCATGCTGCCTCAAAAGAGCCAAAGAAGCTTTGAGCAGAAAAGGCGGGCCTTGCGAGGTTAGCATGTGGCTGGCCTTAGGGCGTAAGCGAACGTCTGGAGACTGCATCCTCACTAAAACAATTACGAGGTGGCTCGAACAAAATTGCCTAAAGCAGCTAACTGAATCTTGAAAGCAGCCGATAGAAACACGGCTGGGCTTAGCCCGTGACAGTGATTGACGAAAAAGGTGGTCAGTGGGTTTTAGCAAGCTGATGTTCTTGCAATACGAAAAAGGGGCTAGGGATATCAGAACGAATGCATCAGTACTACAAAGATCATCCAATCGCAGGTGGCAGAACGATGGGCGGAGTTGTGTCTATAAATTGGTTCTCAGCTGGCTCTAACTGCTTCCAGTTAGACTGTTAGAGGACTCGAGACTGATCGAAGTCAAGAATAATCATCACAATATCGTCGTTATATGTACGATATCCGTCGAGTCGTACGTGGCAGTGTTGATCTCAGAAAGAAGTGGCAAGTGGACAGTCCGATACGATTGTGTTTTCGCTGTATTGTCGTGAGATTCGAACTCCTATTCTTGTCACACGCTGAGGCCGCCATTAACTCGCAGCATAGCTCCTCGCAGAACGAATGTGCGGGCATCAAAACCATGCAAATCGTTGCTGGTGCGACTCGCAAACGCAGCTAAGGGACCCCAGATTGGACAGTCCGTCTTATGTCAGCATTATCTGTATAATTCTTGTGTAGCGAACCATGGTGACACCACGAACCAAGCCAGGATCGAGAACATTGTGGAGATCCAAACAAGGTTTGTGCTGACTCGCATAGTGTTACATACCACAGAGTTTTGAAGTACGACACTTCTGCAAGTCGATTGTCGCAGAGCATCCATGACCAGCACAACAGTTCATATGCATACCCAACCGACAGTGCTGTACCTAAAATTTACACTGCCAGAAAGATCAAGTCATGAGCACTGCGAGATTTGGAAGACCGCCATATACGGCACGGTGTCATCTGTATGTCATGTGAATCATACCGACTTTGGGTACTGGGATAGCTGCGAAGAATGCATGTGACTATCGCTATGAACGAAAATGCTAGACACCGGTATTACCACGCTTGTCGTCTTCGTGTGCTTTTTGGAACTGCTTGATCAAGCCGAGCACGCCTCCGCCATGCACGATTTCTGTGGGATCTTCCTCGCTTGTCGCATCCTCTTCGAGCTCGTTGTCAAACTTCCAACTTCCTAGCCCGCCGGCTGATTGACTGGTATTGCTTGTTGATGCCTGCTTGAGGACATCGTTCGGAAGAGCATTTGCTTCTTCATCCTCCTCTTTCAATACTGTGCTCATCATATTCTCGCTAGCCGTGGGCAGTACACGGGACGTGGTATCTATTTTCCTCGAACGGTGAGCTTGTGGTGAGCCGAGCACAGATCTCCCGAGAGGCTGATGATGCGGATCAAGCAGAAGGCTTTGTGGCGGTGACGTAGTGTGTCCTCTCTGCAAGGATGTACGATGATTGCCTGGAGGGATGGGACGCTGACTACTGCTTGCGTGATCGAGGTTGTGTTCAAGTGCCACAGGTGACAAGGGGCCAGGGAAGGGAGGAGGCGCATGGAATTGTCGTGTTCGATGCCTGCCAGCATACGAGAATCTGATATCAGCTTTCGGATTCCGGCTGTAGTCGTTAAGGAAATTATAGTAGCTCTGTTCTAGCTTGTCGTCTTTGGTCGCATAATACTCCTGCTCACGAGCCTGCATAGCAATCTCACTTGGCCTTGTAGCTCTTGTACCAGCATTATCTCCTGTGCCTGTTTGGGCCGACTTTTTGAAATTGAACTCCGCAAAAGAACAAACATATCCTAAGCCGTCCACGTTGACCGTGAACTCTCGGAAGAAGTCAATTATGCGATCACTGCATTTTGGCAGTGTGAACCACAAGACGAATGGTGTGAAGATCATGCTCAAGATTTCTTCCAGTAGGATTACGATTCGCATCTGATATAGCTGTTCAAACTCAGACTTGACTTCGACCGTATGCAGACGACCATCCCAGTGCGAAGGTTTGTAGTGCGTAAACTCTATGACTTCTTCCATGCTATACGACGAATCATAGATCATGTTCTCGTCTGGAAGCATGCCTCGTGCGACCGCCCATATCGAGCCGAAAACACCGAGGTAGAAAATCGTTGTTCGACCGGGAGTAATTTCAAACGCAAGAAAGCTCTCCTGGTCAAGCACAGTGGCTAGGCCCAAAACTGCGATGATTGCGCCGGACACGAACGTAATAAAGCGAGCTGCCTGTACGGTTTTGTCCTTCGGGAACTGGTTGACGTATCTAGTCGCAAATGGGTGTGACATTTTCAGCCGCCGATCGAAAAGATGCCACAGTTCGTTGAACTCTCGGAATTTCCACTGTGCATACAGATTGTACTGTCTTGTGCTGATTTGAGATGGATCTTTCTGGTACTCGTTGAAGTGCTGAAAGAAGTTTTGTATAATGTTGTACACAATAAGGAAAGGGGCGAAAATCAGGCTTGTCGTGCCAGCAAAGATAAAACGTCGTTTCAGCCCTTCGCTAAGAGCCCTCCTATGGGTGTCTTTGAGGAACAGCTGTCGAGGTTGTCCTTGCTGGCTGAAAATGTAGTCCATGATGCAGTAGTTGAGGTGCCATTCCAGAGTCCGAGTAAAGAACTGACGCGTACCAATGAAGGGCAACGTTAGGGTTGTGTCAATAATTTCTTTGTTAATCATCGCGATCATATAGTTGTCTCTCCGCATCAAACGGTTGGCAATGTCGTGAGCGTCCATGCGCTGCTTGCTTTGCGTACCAAGAAATGTTTTCGCTCGAGAGTTATTCGCGGTCTTGATGTTAGGATTTGAGTCTCGCAAAGCCATCAGTCTACTCACAACTTCTTGCCAGGAGATTGATTGAATTTCAGCTTCAGGAATGCTCAAGAGATGGTGGTAGAAGTCGTGAAGATGATTCAAGCGTCTCAGGTCCAGCGCGTATTGAAAAGATCGAACTATGCAGACGAAGGCAGTTAGCCACAAGACGAAGTTGGGAACAAATCCCATGCGTGCCGTACAGCGAGGAACGAGAATCTCTTCCAACTTCGTGCTGCCTTTGATCTTGCGATAGTTGACACATTGCGTGAGAAAGAGACAAAAGCCAAGAAGAAATGCTAAAGTGAACATGTTCAGGCAGCGTCTCAAAACAATCGACCAGTATCCTCGCAGCGTGTAGTAATCGTAGACATCGAACAAGAAATTGTCGAGGTTCTCAACGTTGGCCCACCGCCAAAGAGCTTTTTCTTTGCGACTGGCAGTAGCCATTGTGCTTGTACCAATTGTCGTTCTTGGCACGTTGTGCATGGGCAGGCTCGCATTTTCATCACGAAATCGTACCGGTGAGGGTGAATCCCAACTGGGACGTATAGGAGATTCATGACCTATTGGCTTCAGGTTTGCTTGACCTTGCACACGGCCATTATCTTCGATCAGCAGGGAGGCTGGTACATCGTCTTCTACATCATCAAGTTCAACGACGCCTGCACCGGCACTGCTGATGGGATGCCTGCGGCTTCTGCCCTTTTGCGCTTGTCTCGGTTTCCTACTTGACGGTCTCTGGATCACGACAGTAGAACGATGGTTAATGTGGGGGCGAGCACTAGCACTGAATGCATCGTTGTCGAGGTGCTCATCCACATCGTCTTCGATCTCCTCGTCGTGTTCACGGATCGTTTCGTATATGGATGCTGTCGCTGGGTCTGCGACTGGTCGAAAACGAGCCGAAAAGGTCGATGCCATTTTGCATTGCGAACAGCGAACACAGGGATAGTGAAGGAAACACAACGTCTCAAGCACGCTGGATCTGTCCTTCCATCATCTGATCAAGCCACGTGCTATTGCGTGGCTCGATTTTGAGCTACCCGTTCTCAGCGTGCCATCCGCAGCAAACAACAGAGTTGTCACTAAGTACGACGCACTGATCGTTGCGAAGTCGCTGAAGTTCAGATGAAAGCAGGATATCGAGTAGTCGTATACCAACCGCGACAATGCAAACAACGACGCAGTCGTGAGGTAAGTACCTAGGTAAACATTTACACGAGTCACGCTTTCCAATTCGATGCAGGTCTGACTTTAGCGTTAAGCTTGCGAGGAAGCCGAACGCTAAATAGAGGCTAGAGGCACCCCAGACGGGCTGCTTGGCCGCCTAGAACACTTCGGTGCAGGTGCTGCAGGCACGAACAAATGAAGTGCAGGCTTTTGTTGAAAGCTGAACCGAGTGGGCAGCACCCAAATTTCCAAGCTTTGCAACGAGTTTCTTTCTCGTGACTATTCTGCCTCTATTACATTCGATCAAGAAAAAATTCCAGCTAACAAGTCTCGCGAGGCGGATCTCGCTTGGAGCTCTTTCTCAGCACAGAGGTCAGGCACGCTCTGCGGCTCACAATGTTGATTCGTCTAGATAGGGCAAAACACCATGATTTGTGCATAACAACTAGCTCGTTTTAGGGGCTGGAGCATCCGGGTTCTGGGCTCCATCCTCCCACTGCACCTCTCCACCTCCTACTTGGATCTTTGAAGAAGAATGCAATTGTCCCTCGTATACCTGCGCAAAAGTCTCTCCAGCACAAGAAACAGCCATCATATCGGGCTTGCTGCTGAGACTGCAGTCACACCATGCGCCGTTGTCCTTCTCTGAATATCTCCGCGCTCACTGACGAGTTAGATGAACGAACGACATCGTGATTTGACTCTTCAGCTCGATCAAGCATTGATCAGAAGAATTTGGTGTCTGGGTCGGTCTTCTTGCACCAATGATAGTACGACGAGTGCGTGGCGCATCGATACCAGGGTCGGTCTGAAACGACGTTCTCGATGATGACAAAGGGCGATCGCTGTGGTGTTGCTCATTTTCTTGAATCTATCGTATCCTATAGTGCAGGGTTGGCAGAATGAAAAAACAAGACTGGGAGCGCAGTGTCAAAAAGAATGGAGCGACGAATGGCAACCGGCGTCTCAGCAGAAGACGAAGTGATCTGCGTCGCGAGCAAGTCTATGGTGTGTCTTCCGACCAAACGATTCGTGCTGTAACACCGGAATCAGCGACCGAAATCACGGCTTTGCCGTCGCCATCCTCCTTCATGGCACAAGGGTCCGGTCGCTTCCAGATTCAGAGCAATACTGCATCGGTATCTAACACTGAAGACGAGGAAAGTGGGGCGGATCATAGGAAGGTCAAGAAAAAGCATAAACATCGAGATGCGACCCAAGCCGACACTTCGCCCAACAACTTTTTCGAAAAGACTAGAAACAGGATAAGACTAGGCTCCGTGACAACATCCTCAGCACCTTCTTCGCGGCAGGAGGACGCGCCTCTCTCTATTGGCTATCCCTCTGTCGTACAAGCGACTGTGTTTCCAGAGATGCGCGATATGGCTCGACAGTTGCCCAGAACTCCCCGGCGTACTTTCTCTTCAGATACAGCTACTACGGCCGCGGTATCCTCACTAAGATCGCCTCTCATCCTGGAATCTGATTCTGAGAAGATACTCAAATTGATGAAGACGGTATGTGGGCGGATGCATGGCATTCTTTTCTATCGCCCAATCGGATCCACGTCCTGGCATTCTGGATATTGTGCCATCAATGTTGCCCCAGGAAGTCTTGTCTGTCAGACTAGAGGCGTCGTCACCCAGCAGGAGACGCTCATACCAGATCTTAGAGGTTGCACTGTACGTACGCACTATGATTCTGCAACACAATCTACCCACCTTAGCGTTGTTCTTCCAGTCTCAGGTTTTGGTTACGAGCTTCGTCCGTCTGTTCCCGAGACGTTCGACTCGTGGCTTGCGGCATTGTTGTGCTGGCAACCATTGAAGCCAAAAGGCATTCACAACAAGATGGCGAAACCCCAATCCATCTCCATGACAGACAAGTCACCCGCAGGCCATCGTCGACTCTCGGATATGGCAAGTCCACGAAGCACTGCGGTGGTCAAGTCCAGCCAAATGCTGGTGTGGGATGGCGCATTGCCGGCAGGTTCTTTCCGACATCAAGCAAAACGCATCAAGATCGGTCCATACGAGCAAAAATCTTGGCGCCGAGTCAATTGCACCTTGCATGAGAATGGCACTTTGCGCATGCTAGCTGAGGATAATCCTGCAACGCCCATACGTGCTTTGAGGCTGAATAACCTCAACCGTTGTGCCATCCAGAGATTGGATGAGTCAGTCCTCGGAGCACCTTATTGCATAGCTATACACCCTCAGTACACAATCGGCGCTATACGGACCTCATCAAATCCTCTGGTGCTCGCTCTGAACACCAGAGTTGCATTTGAAGCCTGGTTTGTTCTTCTACTGGCGATGACTGTGCCCGAGCTGTACGGTCCCGAGGCCGACATCGCAGTGCGGAATCAGCCAACGCAAGAAGCCCCAAGTCCTGTTTCGCGTCACATGTTCCGTATCGAGCGGTCACTGCAGGTCAAAATCATTGAAGCAAAATTTCAGGAAGATCTACGACATCAGGATCCGCAACTCTCGCAGTACTGGAAGCCACTACCCAGTCCTGGAGGTGCGGACGGTAACGATATATATGCCGATGTGCTTCTGGGACGAGACCTCCGAGCTCGTACGGTCAACAAGAAATTGTCGAACGCTGTCTTCTGGGCAGAAGACTTTCGTGTGTCTGAATTGCCATCAGTCCTGCCGAGGGTTTCGATTGTAATAAAGAGAGGTAACCCAGATGAAAGAGAATGGACTATGCAAACGAAGAGCGAGTATGGTGCGTCTGGAGAGGATCACGCCACAGACTTCGAAGCTATCGAGATAGCTTCACATGATCCCGTATACGGCAGAGTTGACGTGCAGCTGCAGGAATTAGAGCAAGCCAAAACAGTTGAAAAATGGTGGCCTTTATCAGATAGCAACGGTACCACTGTTGGTCAAATGCTCATCAAATTTGCCCTGGACGAGCACATCGTTCTGCTAGAGTCAGAGTATGCTCAAGTATCAAGGTTGCTACACAACTTTGACAACAGTCTCACTTCACAATTAGGGCACGTATTGGGTACAGAATTGAAGTATTTATCCGACATATTGCTAGATATATTCCAGGCCTCGGGCAAAGCTGAAGAATGGATCAACAATCTGGTTGAGGAGGATATCGATGGGATCTATCGTGAACAGCCACCGAGTCTCAGAATGAGGTATTCTGGCCGCATACATTCCAATGACTCCTACGAATCTGCCGAGCAACGCGAACTACTGGTTCGAGATCTGAGCAGATCTGCCACGCTTGAAGCAAATCTGCTGTTCCGTGGCAACTCTCTGGTTACCAAGGCTCTAGATGCTCATATGAGGCGTCTTGGAAGAGACTATCTTGAGCGCACTCTGGGTGAGAAGCTACGCACTATTGTTGCCACCAATCCTAGCTGCGAGGTGGATCCGAACAAGATACCATCGAACGAGTCCCTGGAACGAAATTGGTCGAACCTTATTGGGCACACCACTGCGATATGGCAAGCCATTGCATCGTCCGTTCAGAGCTGTCCTCCTGGCATACGTCATGTTCTCAAACATATTGGCTCATGTGCAGAGGATCGTTATGGATCTTTCATTCGTACTGTCAAGTACACAAGTGTTTCAGGCTTCCTGTTCCTGCGATTGTTCTGTCCATGTATACTTAATCCAAAGCTCTTCGGCTTACTCGAAGATCACCCACCAGAAAAGCCAAGAAGAACGTTAACACTTGTTGCAAAAGGTCTGATGAATCTTGCTAATCTTGCCAAATTCGGTCAGAAAGAGCCATGGATGGAACCGATGAACAAGTTTCTCACTGCAGCCACACCAGGATTTAAGTCCTTCATTGACGAGATCTGCTCATGGAGTCCTATCCATGGTCCGCCACACGAGCCACAACACCAGGCTGCTTTGCAGATCAAACAGCGTTTACCTCCATTGTCGAGAGAAGGTCTGCCTAGTCTGCCTTTCTTACTTGATGGGCCAAGGTCTATAGCTACCCTGGTTGATCTTTGGGTTGATCATGCTCCGTCTAATATTTTGGAGACACCCATCGAAGAAAGTGTGAAGAATTTCCACAAAGCTTGTCTCAGTCTCCAGCAAAAAACCACAGAGTGCATGGCGAACGCCGAGCTAGCTCAGGAACCTAGCAGTACTCAGGAGAGACAGTGGCAGAAGATGCTCAACGAACAGCCCAGAAATCAGCTATCACAAAATCCTTTCGACGAAATTTATTCCGACACCGATATTACGGCGCTTCCGCAACCTGCTGACCGTCCAAGATACACTCCACAACAAATTTCTGGTCGATCTGTTGGTGGAAGCAAAGCAGAGTCACCTAGTGAAGCACCATTTCGAGCTACCAGTATGACGAACTCTACAAATTCGTCAAACGTTTCATTTGACAATTACGATGATTATAGAAACCGAGCGAACATAGGAAGCAGAGACGGAGCAGGGAGAGGAAGGTTCCTGGACATTTCGAACCACAACAGACGAGCTCGAATGGACCAGAGCCCTGCTGCAGATCTTAACAGGTTCTGACGATCGTTACGAGTGTATGATGCAAAAAGAAAAGCTTTCTATCTTAGATTACCACTTAGCTGTTTGCGAACAAAATTGATATATGCTCAATAATGTTTTCAGTACATTGAGTACAATCGTGTAGACCCAGGTGGATGTGCCCGTGGTGAGTATCAAGAAGATTTTGTGGCATCACGTGACCCTCAGAGATCGTCATGCCTGCTAAAGTAACCTGCATTTCTCCTCCAATTCGACTACACCGTGCTGAATCTGAGCAGTCAGCTGTGATTGCACAGGTAATGTTCACTTATTTGTCACTGTAATCTGAAAGTTCTGTACTTGTATTGTCAAGGAATCATTGATCGTAGCCATGCTTCAACTTAAGTGTCATACATTCGGCTCGTGAACGACATTATACAGCTGTGATCCTTGTGAATGCCTCTGCAATGTCACGATGGCATCCCGGTGCAAGAGAAGTTCGCGTGGTCGTGGCAGGCTGTAAATTGAGAGGCGGTGAGAAAGTGTAAGCATAAAGTGAAGATTGCTAATTTGTAAAATCTGTACTTTTGAGTGAAGGTGTCTCTGCCTGTTACTTCGGACTAGATCTTCTGGACAGACTCTTTCAGCTCATCATCGTCGCTGGGCTTGCAGGCTCGGTGATGGCTTCGAAAATTGATTCATAGCTTGTCCTACTAATACAATTAAGGTCTCATTGAGTTTCAAGTGACCGAATTAGCTACTAATAAGTCGCTAGCTTGGCTGTGATAACTCACAGCGACTACCATGCCACCATTTCTGGAAGATATACTCGATCTTACTGACGATGACGATGTCTACTTCGACAAAGGCGATCATTGTACCATCTCCACCGGAGCGCTAGATGTATCTACAGTTGCAGAGTCGAGCAACAACAGCACTGGGATTGGCGACACAGCGCTAAACGCAGAATCGGCACATTCACTTCGAGGCACGCGATGGTCGAGTACACCACTAACTGATACAAGTACTTCAGGGACCGCCTATACCAGATACAAAAATTCGAACTCGATCAGCGCTTGTACGGTCACGAAAGTTTATACCAACGAAAGAGTATTCTTTGGCGATCATTTTGCTCGTCAGAGAGGTTACACAAATGCCAATGATTGGGTCATGGTCAATCTTGATGACTTTTCGGTCTATGAAAAGTGCGATGGAGGTAAACAGCAGCTCGTATCGTTGCACGATGTCTCCCTCAATCTGCATAAAAAAGATCTTCGCCGCTTTTATCTCCAAGGCACAGCTATCAATGAAGATGGCTGCAAATGCCATGTTAAGGACCTGGCAATTTCGAGCCTGTCGATTGGTAATATAGGAGGCGCAGATATTAACCTGAAACCACTTCACTCATCTTGCACAGATGAAATCTACCTAGACACTCCAACTTCAGAAAGACACGATGGCTATTACCGGCTACAAAAACCACACGACAATTACAGATTAGCTTACGAAGAGTTCTTGTGGCTTGCAAACTTTTTCAAGTATGTCATTGATTATTTAGAATACAAGACGGACATGAAAGAAGATGTTGGGTTACAAGACTTCAAAGAGCTGTTCTTTCAGAGACTCTCAAACTGGCATCATGGACAGACTTCATTCCGAGAATGGCATCAGTGTTGTGCAGAAATCACGGATTTTCGTCGGCACTTGACCTGTGCTCCATATGCTGCATTCGTACAAGGTCGGGCCGATGGCTTACGAGACAGGTCGATATCGTCGCACAGCTTATGGACAGAGATCGGAAAACCGTTACAGCCCGTTGCTTACAACCCGCTCCCAGCTGAGTACACGCTGTTTACTACGTTTGTCGCAGATTGTTTTCTGAGGTCATTTCCTGTATGGAAACAGATCACTCAAGTCTGTGAGCTCGCGCCACAAATTCGAGAATGGAGCAAAAATAGGCGGCGATCCCTGGGACTAGGCGAGAAACCGGAGCACTGTCAAGATCAACATTTCGAGCTACATGACAACAAATTGTACAGCAAGGCTTCCCTCCTCCTGCAACGAGCTGGTCAAGCTCTGAAACGTCAGAAGTTTACAACAGGCGTTGGACTAGTGAAGCGAGCCATCATTGCTCGAAATCATAAGGAAGACTGCTATTCGAGAGTATGCAAGTGCCCACTTCAATTCGCTTATGTTTTGCGATTTTCAAAGACTTCGGGCTTACACGTGAGATGGATGGTGTTGCCACTGAAGACTATATGCTCGGGTCTTAGAGCTGCAGAAAACACCTCAGATTCACCTTACTACCCCATTGGAAACGAACTGATGTTCGCAAAAGACGACTGCAATTGTGCTACTGTACATTTGAGTGACGTTCTCGCTTCTCATACTATCACATTGAACGAAGCTTGTGCCGATACCGACAGTGAGCTTTTTGTCCATCGAGAATATTCTGAACGTGAGAAAGCTATCAGCGTGCTTGCTAGCTGGAACACTTTGAAATGTCCAAGTCACGTCCAATTGACTACAGTTAGTAAAGCCACCAATACTTCTGAAGTCTTAAAGGATGTACGACCAGAGCAGGGTCAGGTCTTCAGCATCTTTTCGGGCTGCGGCCTGCTTGATGCAGGTGTAGAGCATGGATCACAAGGGCTTTTTCAACCGATCTTTGCCGCCGACCTCAACTTCGAAGCATATTTGTCCCTAAAAGCAAACTTTGGTCATCATCCCCATTGCCAACTACATCACGAGGATGTGAACGTTTTGTTGCAGAAACTTGTCAGTGGTCAGGTGGAGCCGAGAGACATCGCTCTCTTTCTCGCCGGTTGCCCTTGTCAAGGTTTTTCCCGTGCCAGCACAGACAAGAAGAACCTTGCATCGCAAAAAAATTGCTCGTTACTTGCCCATACTCTGTCGTGGGTAGAAATCTTATCTCCGAAGATGCTGATCATCGAAAATGTTCCTGATATGGACAAAAGCAACCCAGAAGCTCGTACACCTAGTGCAGCTGGTCAGGCAGTGTCCTTTCTCGCAGGGCTTGGTTACCAAGTGAAGCTTACACAAATGAAAGACTCTGATTACGGCGGCGCCACAATCCGGAAGAGAATTTTTATAATTGCAACAGTACCAGGAATTGCTCTACCTGTTATTCCAAGCGCAACGCATGGACAAGGGCAATACCACTTACGAGAAACGTGTGCACAGAGTGTCACTAGAGATCTCGAGCCAATTAAAAACAGCACTGTGCTTAATACATTGCATCCTGACCACGTCCCCGCTGCGATATTGAAGCCTGTCGAGGTTAGTATCGTGAGCAAGATCGACAAGGTCAAATTCGAAGACGGGGAAAGTCAGTGCAATAATCTCTATAGCGCAAAAGACAAGCTGGACAAATGGGAGCGCAAGTACTGGAATGAGCGAACTCAAGAGCAGCAAAAGAAGAGTTCGGGCACTCTACGACGGATCGACCCGGATCGTCCTATGTCTACAATAGTCAAAACTTTCTGTTATAAGAACGCAAGGTCGGATGGATATATACACTGGGCGGACAATCGCATTCTCAGCATGGAAGAACTGAGGAGATTCCAAGGCATGCCAGATGACTTTGTGTTGATCGGGAGTCGCATTCAGCAGCTGGGCCTACTTGGAAATTCTGTGGCATGGGTAAGCTCAACTCTTCTTGGCCGAGCACTAGGTGATGCCTGGAAAGCCAGTCCTTACGCATATTCCGACGATATAGCAGCAAAGATGTGGAAATCTTTCCAACAACGCGGCCAAGCCCATGACACATCATCTGCTGAACTCGAAGGTCAAGATGATGTACACATGCTCGATTCGGACACAGAGTTCGAGCAGGCAAGAGAACGCCGGAGGATCGTGGTAAAGGTTCCACCACGACTCACCGCGACTACACCAAAACCTCGCGCTTTCAATCTTAGCCAACGACTGATCAGCATAAATGTGCCAACGCTATCGAGTCTCAACACAAAGCTGGACCAAGCATTGCACGTATCAACACCTACACAGAATTTTGTGAGGGATCGAGCCATAGGTACGAGGGAAGTGACCTTGTCCGATAATTTAGATGCTTACAGCGATGATTCGTTGCCGGAGCTCAAAACTATTCTAACGCCTGCTCGATCGTCACCGGAGACGATTGAAGTACGACTGTCCACGCCGATCGGTGACTCCGGATACTCTTCGCGATCATCGTTTGATGGCAGAGCTCGACGACGGAGATTGCTCGATGAGTTCGATAATGACAGGCGAAGCACGCCCGGGACACCCTCGAAACGTCGAAGAATCTCCACAGCTACTCAGTCGACTTCTGAACTGTCTTTGATGGCGTCAGCTGATACTGTCAAGCAGGTCGAACGACCACAAAACTTGCGAGCGGCAAACGACCGGCAAACACCTGCTCTGAATATGAACCCAAGGACTGCTGGTGCAAGTCGGGAAACAGCAATTGAACTCGACTAAAGCGGTACCTGGAGCATCTTAAGGAGAGCTGAGAGCAGAGCTGGACAGCCGAAAACGGAAATTGCTAAAGAAGAATAGCAGAAATAGAATCCAAGACCAGGGCGAGACACAAATGCCACATTTTCAGTCGACCTCAAGTCTTACTTCAGAACTTTCATATTGAGTCTTTTTGCCTTGCTTCTGGATCAGGTATTTGTTAAGCCCTCTCAATTCTCCTGCAGCAATTCTGTGATATTCTCTGCTCAACCACTCCCGACCATGCCTCGAATCTAGTATATTGAAAATTCGCTGTAACACATCTATCGTGGTCTCATCCAGCTCGACTCCATCCTTCAGCATTGTGTTAACCAGCTTAACGATGCCGCTCACGTCAGTATAAACTTCCCATTTCAGCTGTATCAAAACCTTATAGAGATATGTGCTACCGGCAAGGATATACGAGGTCGGTCCGAGCGCTCGAATTTGCGGCAATAATGCCATGGCATAAGGCGAGGCAGGTCCGTATGCAGCGTAAAGTCTCATAGCTAGTAATGTCGCTGCTGGGTAGAGAATTGTCATAAGAGGTAGCACTGGCGTTCGCGGATCTGCACGTTCTAGCGAAGGTGGAATTTTGATTGAATTGGTCGCTAAAGCGTCTTCCAGGCCAAGGTCATAGAGATTGGCATCTGAAATACTGGATTGTGTATACTCCGCAGGGCTCAGAAGCTGGACTAAGGGAAATACTTCTGCTTCCAATACTTGCCATAGAGCTCGATCTGGTGACATAGATGTTGCACGCAGTGCGGTCAGAAACGAATGCTGCAGGTCTCTGAGAGCTTCATGAGCTATTCGCCGACTCTCGAGAGTCGAACCGACACATTCACCGTCCTCAGTAGCGTCATCAGCACGGGCAAACGATTCGTGCCTAGGTGCTGGCGCAAACAACGAAAGAATGTTGTCAATGTTGAGGTTGTGTAGTGGCAGCTCGAGAGATTGTGTGGATTTGTCATCGGGCTCATTTCTAGCCTCGACTGTCCCATCGTGCACACCAGTGATTGGAGGCTGTATAATGTGATCAACTTGTCCGCCAAACCTTTGACGTATCTTCTCGAAGACACGTCGTTCTTGTGAGGTAATTGTAGAGGACTGGACCTGCCTGTGTTCAGCTATGCTTGGCCTTGTACCCTTCGAGCTCTTAAAGCTCTCCAAACCAGAAGGTTGATATACATTGCGTTGCGTGAATTGTCGGTAGTTCATTCGTTGTCTACAGCCCAGTGACGCTAGCTTCCATGGTCTCGGTGTCCTATTTTGATAAAGAAAGGGGCACGAAAGTTCGCTGCTGATACCACAAGCTTTATTCATGCTGTGTCTCGGAGTCTGTGAAAATTGTGTTTCGATTTCAACGAAAGCCTGACATTTGCCTGTGCCCGACCGGCCTGATGTACTCTGTGCTTGCGGACCTTTTGCACTTCAGCTGTTAATCAAGCTCACACACAACCTGTTTCTCAAAGGCAGAAATAGTGGTTGGTTAGTGACAGGACACAAATGGCAATAAATGGCTGCTCATGGGTAGATGTCGTTTTAGGTCTTTAGAATGTAAAGTCTAGGCCTTACCTAATAAAGGAGCCAGCACGTACCCTCCTCAGCGGCCGCAATGAGCGCGAGGCTTTGATGACAAAATTCCTGGCCGGATTTGTTGAAAGCCTATAACGATGCTTATCTAAGACTGCTAACGACCCCATGGAGGCACTAAGCACAAATTCGGCTAGGAAATTTGTCACTACGCCTCGGTGTGAGCATGCGACTTCTCTGGTGCATCAGGATATTAACCAGTATGCCTCAGGCTCAAAGAACAGCAAGTAAAGCTTAGCAGCGGGCACTCTCGGCTCCAGGCTCCTGCTCCCCACACTAAGAACGCGCACGCGGCTTGGGGCGCGATGAGTAGTGGCATCATAGGCATGTTGATACCGAGTACATATCACTGGAGTTAGTACGTCTTCCTGTGAAGGGGTTGAAGAAAACTCTCAACGTCTTGTCACTTATTGCAGTTGCTAATCAGTGTCGTGAAACAAGCAAAGGAACACAGTGACTAGAGAAGTCCGTATTGCGCCATAAACTAAGGAATAGGCAAACTAGGAGCCAACGGCAGTCTTGCCTGCTCAACACCATCGACCCTGCGACCAATCTCCCACAGACATCGTTAGACGACCGAATCGTCTCTCCGAATCGTCCGTCGACGTTCATATCGGAGCATACGTTGACTGCGCACACCTTGCAGTTGTGCGACCTGTCAGGTCTACAATGCACCGACAAAATGGTCATGCGCCCATCCAGGGCACCACTTCACACCACCGTTCTCAATCGTCGTACAATGGACCGATGCCAATTCCTGCACAAATGAGTGGCCAGACAAGAGACAACAACTCGTTCGGTATGGCGAGAAGTCCTCCAGCTCTACCAGGCAAGAGTATGATCAACCCAGACCTGAACCTATGTCAGAGCTAATGCTTTCTAGATACAAAGCATGTACCCTGCAAATTCTTTCGCCAAGGTCAATGCCAGGCTGGAAATTCTTGTCCGTTCAGTCATAATCTCGATCCAATGGCAAATCTGGCTCCATGCAAATACTTCATGAAGGTAAAATATGTCAACTCGTTCCATACCATGGCTAAGTCGTTCTAGGGTAACTGCAAGTTTGGCAACAAATGCATGTTAGGGCACTACCTATCTAACGGGAACCGAGTCAACAAGTGTGACCTCAATTCGTACAGAGACATGACTAACAGAACAAATGGCATGAACAGCAGACACAACGAAGAGTCTTTGCAATATCCACCTCGAGAAGGTCAGTCCTATGATGCTCCACCCTTTCAGGAGTTCGGTGATGAGGTGCTGCTCGATGATGTGCAAGCGGACTGGAATGAAACGAACCATACTCGATATGACGGTGCTTTTCGCAATTTAAATGCTTTTGACATACCTGTTGGTTCGCCACCGACTTCGCAGGTTGGTTCACCTCCTAACGATACTCGGAGATGGCCCTCTGCGCTGGACGCACCTCTCCCTCCATCTTGGCAAGGCGGTGTACCTAACTACATTACGCAGGGCCATATCAGTGACTCTTTACCAGGCAATTTCGGCATGATGAGTCCACCCTTGAGTGCTAACTCTGGTATTGGCACCCCACCTAGCATCGACCATGCTCACAGACATCAGTCGCAGAACGCGAGGTCAACGGCGCTCGAGGGACTCTCAGCTCACGTTGAATCAAGCATTGGTGGCAAACTAATGCATTCACAACTGAATCAGATTCGATCCAAGCAAATGATGTCGGTTAGTGTCCCGGTGCGCGATTCACTCATGCGGCCTGACACTGATGCTAGTCTGGATCTGGTGCCTCGCGACCTTGTTGATGATGTGCTCACTCCAGGTGAGCAGATGCGGCGAGCTTCAAGATCCGACCAGGATTTCAATAATAGCTTTAAGGACGATTCGAACGGTCTAGCTATTCCTCGACATGGTTCTGCTGTAGGTTCACCACCAGCTGCTGGCAGTCCATCGCGCTTCCGGGGAATATTTCAACAGCAGCAGCAGGAGAAAGAGAAATCATCACATATTGGGGCTGTAGGTTCACCACTTCGAGAATCATGGCTCTCGAATGGAAACTCGTCCTTCAGTGGCCGACAAAGTATACAGTTGTCTGGTATCTCACAAGCACTAGGTCGGATGAGCATGGACCGTGCAGACTCGTCAGAGGCGAATACCTTGAGACCGAATTCAATCAGAGGTGGTTATGCTCGTCAGATCTCAAGTCCTGGTTTACATCCAAGAATTGACGAAGAAGGCGATCCTGCGACGTTCTTTCCCATGGATAGTGACGATGGCACGAGAAGAGGTCTCAATGCGTGGACAGACAACGATCCTTCAAGCTCAAGGCACTCAACAGATGACTTCAACCCACAACAAGGTGTACCTATCAAGAACGGTAATAGACCAGTCTTTGGCTTTCACCGATAGGGCCGGTGAGATGCCATTCCTCGGTCTGTTCTAACCGGTGAACGATGCATCTCAAAGACCAACAAGCATAACCACGATTCGCTTCGCCCTCAAAAGCTACGAATCACGACGCATAAGAGCATTATCATGACATCAAAAATGCTGTGGATAATCTTCTCACGAACATCACGAGCTAGCATAAATAATGAGGTACGACCAAAAGAGCGAGATACGTGGACGGATATGAATTGGACACTGTCCTCGTATAAAATAGGATAGAGATTCCTAGCTGGCAAGGCATTTTAGCAATTTGCTTGAAGTTGTAGAACAGTGTGGTAGATCAACGAACAAATTCCTGCAAGTCAACCAATAACATCGGTCAATCGGGCCTGTAGAAGTAGGTCTTTGCCATATTGAAGCAGGTAAATTGTGTATCGCGTAGGTCACGTGTTGCGAAGACCATCGACGAAGATCATGGTACTCTCCAAAAAGTCCCAAAAGGTTCTGTAAGAATCACAGTCGTCACTCTCTATCGCGTTCTGAGGCATGCTGAGCAGCCGTTGGCAATGCTCGAAATGCCTTGGACGCTATGTTCGCACGGTAGTTAGACCACATCCTAGCCAGCGATGGCAGTCATCTGGTACGCTAGAATACAAGTCTACGGCTCGTCCGCTAACATTTTATCAGTCACTGTAAACCTATCATCAGCTGAAGTCAGCCCCGGTCTGCTCGAGCGAGCCAAAAACATAGCTTCCGAGCACGCAAAGCTCTCCAGACAGAATGCAGAAGATTACGATCTCACCGTTGCGAAGCGCATAGGAGAATTAAGCCCAGTAACAACGGCTTTAAAGGACTACGAAGAAGCCCGCAGCTCAGTCGACGAGCTGAAAACTCTACTCATAGACCCATCCGCAGATGCAGAGCTTCGCGATCTCGCAGTCAGCGACCTCGATACTACACAATCTACCCTCCCGAAGCTCGCAGAAACTCTGAAGACTTCTTTAATTCCACCTCATCCGTTCTCCTCCTTCCCATGTCTGCTCGAAATCCATCCTGGAGCAGGAGGCAGCGAAGCGTCGATCTTCGCACACGATTTGCTACAGATGTACCAGAACTTGGCGAGTAGACTGGGTCTACAGCATCAGCTCACGAGTTACACGCCAGATGACTCTGCGCCAAGTGGAAGTGTAGCTACGTCCGAAGCGATTCTCGAGATCCTGAGCCCGAGTACGTACGACCTGTTCAGACCAGAAGCCGGTGTTCATCGGGTCCAGCGCATTCCTGCGACAGAGAAAAAAGGGCGAACGCATACGAGTGCTGTGAGTGTGCTTGTCCTGCCTTCGCTGCCAGAACGTCCTGAAGACAGTGATCTGAACTACGAGGATCCTACCAGTGATTACTACATCGATCCGACTGAAGTGCATAGTGAAGTCATGCGTGCACGAGGCGCAGGTGGTCAGCATGTCAATAAGACTGAGTCTGCGGTGAGATTAACACATATGCCTACGGGTCTCGTAGTGAGGATGCAAGAGTCACGGTCGCAGCATAAGAACCGTGAGAAGGCTTGGGGTATATTGAGGTCAAAGCTTGCAGCCAGGCGTAGGGAAGAGCGGGAAGTTGAGGTTGCGAATCTGAGGCGTAGCGTGATGGGTGGAGTTGGACGAACAGGAAGAGAAGACAAAGTGCGCACGTACAATTGGACCCAAAACCGCGTAACGGATCACAGGAGTGGCTGGGAGGGCAACAATCTGGATGATGTGCTTGCGGGTGGTGGTAGTTTGGAGAGTTGTATGGACAGCGTAAGAGAATGGATGGGCGAAGCAGAAGTCTTGGGCATGCTTGCTGAGGACGAGCTGAAGAAACAAGCTGATGCGAAGAAAGCTGAGAAGTAGATTCAGGCATAATAATTGACTGATCAATAGATTCCCTAGAACAGAGATCCAATCTAAATCCTGTCACCAGATTAGAATATTCATGCTTACACAGAACATCCGGACCTTTACTTTGCTAATGCGGCTTGATGCAATTTGATCTCGTAGGGGTAGCAGAGTCCAATCCAGTCCTTCACTGAACTTGCTGCTGAACGTGATTTCATTCAGGCTCGTATAGCAGCGAGCTGTGTCACGATACCTATCGGCACGAATACCCCAACCCAGGGTCTGCAATCTGTGGCAGACGATTCACATAGGTGTATGCGACCTAGTAAGCTGCAGCATCCTTGAAGTCCCCAGGTCTGAAGTCAAATCACGCTGGTCTTGAACCTTGAGCAGGCTATGCAAGCCCTTTCGCACGCGATAGCTGCATGGTGCTGGACCTGCCAGATGGTCGTTATCTGAGCTGGCAAGCTGATCTCTGCTCCTTCACGATGCGACATGTGCCATTAACAATCTCAGACTGACCATGTCATTTGCTTTGGCTTTGGTTTTGGCTTCGGCTTCACAAAGGTAAACGCGACATGGGTCCCGCGTTGGGTGCGCTTGCCTTTGCTGAATGTGAGTATGATATTGGCTGGAGTTGAGGCATGCTTGGTGATGCACCTCGTACTTAGCCAAGATCAGGGTCAGTCGCTGCAATCTCGAATCGACACCTTTGTCACATCTCACGTCCTGCCTCGTCAGCCGCACCACGTTGCCTACGTTGTCCTTGGACCAGTCCTACTATGCATTCACCACCGGTCACCGTACCAAGCATCGATATCAACATCACTGCGCGACATCCTAATACAAGAGCTCCAATCAATTTCTCCTGATCTACCATTCAATGACAATTTCAATCTCCCTTTCTCACTATACTGCGATGCGACATGTGTCGAACGTGTCGTGGCACGCTTCATTGTATTGTGCCTTCAATCGCAAACGTTTGCTTGAAACGATATAACTTTTTGTACAACCGCAATCCCAGCTCTTTCAGAATATCGGTGTTTCTGACGTGCAATTGGCCCATGGGTGTGATAGCAACAGCTGCGATGCTACAGTAGACTCACATCATCTGGTCTTGTGTCATGCCACCATCAGCATCCATAGCATCTCCTCCATTCTGGTTGCTGTACTTGACGTATGACAAGCCGAGAGGTCTACCACCATAGACATAGCCCGTGAATTTGGTGATAGCAACTTCAGCGTTGTCGGCAGAATCGAACTCGACCACACCGGTACCACTCGATCGGCCATTGCCTTCGTACTTGATCTCGGCTCGCTCAACTTTGCCGATGGTGGTGAATAGTTCGACAAGGTCATCATTGCTGGTAGACCATGGCAGATTGCGGACAAAGATTACCGGACCACGGTCACCGCCGCTAGTTGCAAAGTCAGTGAAAGCATTCGGAGCAGGAGGCTCGGGGCCGCCGCCGTTGTATCCTCCACTTTGTGAGCCTCCGTAGCTACCTCCGCCACCTTGATAGCCACCGCGGCCAGCATAACCTCCACCATAACCACCTCTTCCGCCGAACCCACCGCCGCGGCCTCCCATGTAGCCTCCTCTCATGCCGTAACCACCACCATAGCCTCCTCTTCCACTGAACCCGCCGCCGAAGCCGCCAGCAGAGCCACCTTGGAAGCCACCACCAGAGTTGGCATATCGATCTTCGCGCACCTCAAGAGCTCGACCTTGCCAATCGTAGCCATTGAATTGCTGGATGGCATTTCGTGCATCATTAGGACTTTCGAAGGCAACGATGCCAGTACCTTTGGGTCGACCAGTGGCATCAACATGAACGTCAGCACGAATGACGCCACCTTCCTGAGCTACAAGCTGTCAGTCACCCTGTAAAGATCATGCAAACACATATATCTTACCAGCTCCGCGGAAAAGATCTTTCAAGTCTTGCCAACCGACATTGAACGGAAGCTGATAACAAATTAGCCAAGTCTTGATGATGCCAGGCTTTGACTAGACCGACGTTTGAGATGTAAAGTTGGCGGCCACCGCCGCCACTGCCGCCACTGCCACCACCGCTTGCTCCCATTTGGCCGCCGCCGTAGCCGCCGCCACCCTGGTAGCCGCCTCGCATCCCGCCACTACCAGCGGCGAAATCGCCACGGCTTGGAGGTCCAGTAAAGCGAGGTTCAGTTTCGCGGTCCTGTTGTATTGAAGTCAGCAGGGGCAAGGATAGAGGAAGTGAAAATGTACCTCTCGGACGTAAACCAGACGACCCATTAAGCTCTGATTGCTGAGAGTTGCAATGGCTTGTTGCGCTTGATCTCTTGTAGCATATTCAACGATTCTGCTAAAGTTAGTAACTGGACTCTGAAGGTCAAGCATCAGACTTACCCGCATCCCTATACGACCAAGGACAAAGGTCCAACCGTCAATCCAACGTCCATCAAGTCAACGAGAAAACAAAAGGAAGACCAGTAAAACCAGCCAAATCACACAGCAGCGCCCACCTTCGACATTCCATTCGGAAGTAGTAATACATCGGCAAAGAGAACTTCTCCGGCTGCATGTACGTGTTAGCTCAACCACGGGCCACTCTGATCAACCGCCACATACCCTGTCGCATAAAGTCTTTCAGGTGGTGCCATTTGACATCGTAGGCGAGGTTGCCGACATAGACTCGTCGATCTTGTTGAGATGATTCGCGCACCGACTGCATCATCTGTTCTTTCGCGGCCGCTCTATCTTCGAATGATCTTGGAGGACCGCCACCTCTGCCGCCGCCATAGGCTGAGCCAGAGTAGCCTCCAGACTGACCCTGCGTACCACTCATGGGGCTTCTTGATCGACGATCTCTGTCGCGGTCACCTCGATCTCGGTCTCGATCACTTCTTCGATATTCGTCTCCTCTACTACGTGATCGTTCTCGAGAATAAGAGCGACGGCTGCGACGAGGACTTCGGGAGCGCGAGCGTCTCCGAGGAGATCGAGATCGGTCCCTCTGCGGCATGAGTTAGATTTCTGATTGTACTTGGAAATATTCTGTATGATAATTTTTCTAGTTGAAGTGAATGTCAAGCTGCTTCGACTGATCGTGTTTGATTTATGTCCTGCAATTAACAGGTTTTAAGCGGATGGTTGTGATCGTGAGGTGATGTAAACACAAACGCAGGCGATTATTGCAGCAGCGAGCCTTGCGCAGGCAGCCGCAGCTGAAGGAAGTGACGGGAGCAGATACGGAGTGCCAGAAGAGCCAGACTTACTATGACCCAAAGTTAGCGGTCTCTTCCACTTTTGGAACAAAGAACAGCGAGCTTGGATAGAAGATGGAGTTATGCAGTATAATAGAAGAGAGCAAGAAGGATTAGAATTCGAGTGTGTATAGTGCAGCCCAGGTGGTGCCGCCAGATGTAAGGAGAATGGGAAACGTATACGAACCCATGATGACTGGACCTGATTTGCCGGAATAGCTCTTACGGCAGAAAATGAAGGCAGCACCTCTTCAACTACTGGTACAAGAATCAGGATCGATATGCACGAGAATGCACTGGGAAACGACCAGCTGACAAGGTTGTCCGGAGTGGGACGGTTCTGCAGGAGCACCTGCGTGACGCGATGACTCCAAGGAAGATGGTGGTCCGACAAGCTACCACTGATCGGAGCCTCGAGTTGATTACAGCCTGGCCTTTCTGCGAACGTAGTCAAGGTCGATTTCAACCTACGCAGGGACAAATTAGCCTCAAGCAAGCTGAGTAGAGAGAGGCTTTTAAGTGGCTGAGGATGATATGCCACAGGGACATCTGAAACGTCTGCTACTAGTACAGGCTGCGAGGCAGAGATCGTACCAGTCGCCAAGTAGCCTCTAGAGCAAGCCCTCAAGAGTAGTCTTGCTCCGCAGCATTGTAGAGGTGGAGTGTGGAAGAGGTGTGTGTGGCATAAAGCATATGAAAGGAACTCGGGCAATGTTAGACATGCTTTCCTTACATCAACTTGCTTATGGTCTTTCCGAATAATCCTGTACCTTTCAGCTACGCCGCGGTTGGGTCAGCTTGTTGCTTTGGCTCTTGAGACAATATTGGACCGAAAGTGCTCACTGAAATGCCTCGACGGTTGTAAGCAGCTGATTGGGATTAGAACGTGGTGCCAGGAACCGGACAAGCCTCCCAGATTGGCTTGCGCTGTCATTAACTGACCAGGATATCTGGCTGCAGTTCGTTGGCACACCGGTTTCAGCTTGACTTGCACTGCTCGATGCCAGACGACTACTAGCAAGTCTTTACAGCCAAGTAGCGGCAAATTTGCAACGAACAAGACACCGCAGATATGAAAGTACACGGGCGAAAGTGCAGACCGCGTAACGGTTGCGATGTGACTTGAATAAAGCGCGATATCGAATAGCAATCGAGCACAGCTGTGGAGGGGAGGTGACTGCAAAGTCAAGCCAACAGGAAAGCGCGATTGCGAAAGACAATATGTACACTAGCCTTCCTTCAGATCTAGCGTATGCAACGAAAATGCACCTTCGAAGGTTTAACCATGCTCGAGATCCGTGGTTTATCTTCACCTCCAGCATGATGATTTTCCTGTAACAATTAACGAAAGAGCGTCTGCGAACGCACGACTTCTGTATATGAGTAAGATCATCCTATATTTCTGTTCTGCAAAGTGCGCCAAGCTGTAGCATCACTGTTGCTGTATGGATGCCAGCACTGCCAGCAGTATGGGCGCCAGCAATCAAGTTGCAGCCAACATCCTAGCAAGTGCAGCCCTAGCACAACTTTCGCACGGCACCAATCCTGGCTGATCTACAAACCCGCATATCGCCAAGTAACGTAATTCAAGAACGCAACAGCTCGTCAAACGCATGCCTACCTGTCACGCGAAGCTGGCACATCTGTGAGAGAACGCCAAAACGTCCAGACTTTCGCAAGCACATGTCGATCGCATCAGCATAACCTTGGCTCAATGATGCTGTGCCGGGGCAGGACCATATTTGCGAGTTCGACGAGCTTGACAGTTCATGCCTTCTACTACTAATGACCTGCGAAACCTGCACAGCGTTTGATACTCCTTTTCAAAGACTATCCGTTTCTTTCGAGCTTGTAGTTACCATCCTACGTCCTCGATCGCAGAGACGGAATTCATCAGCTAATAACGTGTAAGGTCTTTCGTTTAGTGTTCATCCACTAGTTCTTTGGTTGTAGATGATATTTGTGCACCGCATGCTGGAACACACTTTCAGTATGCGCTAGATCTCCTGCTACCGGGTTCGTTAAGCGCAACTACTGATTCCGGACAGCAGCGACTCGAAATGTTACGGAGTACAGACCACAACCTCGTACCATAGCGGCATTAGCTTGCGCAATCAGCCACTGAAAAGCTAAAAACCACCCTAGCGAGTGTGTTGACCACCAAGTCATGCACATTATTTGTTGTTAACTCAGCCCTATTACCTTGTTACAATGAGTAAGTTGGAGAATATCAGCTGCGGTCCTCAAAAGCTATTCTGACAAGTTCACGTGTCAATTTCACAATCTTACTGTTATGAGTCAAGGAGTTGACCCTTCTCAATTCCAACGAATTGTCCTGTCCCTTGTTCACGATACTCCTTCTACCTTCTCAGCGACTCGCATAGATTTCAGAAATATTGAACTTCTTCAGCTGCTCGTAGCCAAGTTTGTAACTCTCGCCCATCCCGTTGTGCACGACGCTCATACCGACCCAGCCACGGTAGACTTCTACAAGAACACCTCTCTCATAGCCCTTCAAATCCACCTTGTGCTTATTCTGCCCAAACTCCTGCACTTTCCCAGCCACAAGCTTGATGATCATATCCCTGTTCAGCTTATCGTTGTTCCGTACAGTAGGCTTGATTGCGAATTTGACAATCCCTGAGTCAGTGCCAAAGTACTTAGGAAGCACGCTCTCACAAGCCCGTTCTAGCCCTTGGCCTAGAGCTTTACCAAGGTTGCTGATAGGTGTGAGGCGCTTGATAAATCTACTTTGCTGTGGTGAAGCTGGATCTGCTGCACGAAGACATATCTCGTGGACTACGTGCACGGGATCGAGCTGTGAGCTTGGTGGGAAACGTACAAACGATACACAAGGTATGTCCAACGTAATGAGCTGGATTGTCTTAGCACTTCTTGTTTCAGGATTTGCGTCTTTGCATGTGTTTCTTAGATTGTCAAGCTCTGCTGCTATATCTGCTTCAATGCCGTTGGTGATTCTCTCATGAGCCGTGCTGTCGTCTGACTCATGTGGTACATCGTTCTTCTGGACAGGCTCTCCTTCCGCATCCAGTCCACCTTGCTCAAGATAGTTCGCGAGAATATCCTCAAATTCGAGTAAAGATTTCTTTTCTCGACCCTTATCGCAGGTGACGAAGACTCCTTTGTCACCACTGCAGATGACGGAGGGTTGTGAGAAAGTCTGGGTCTTTTTGCTGCGCCCGTCCGTCGATTTCCTTAGCCCTCCCTGGCTACTGAAGTTACGAGACGTACCTTTACGCTTCTGCTGCTTGCCTTGAGAAGACAAATCCGACGCTACATCATCAGCAGAAAGTCGTGGTTTCTTGACAGGTCGTCCATCATCAGCCATGATTTCGTTCTGATCTCGTCCTTTTGAGGTTACGTCAAAGTGTGATAATATTGAAATTATCTTTAATTTCACCCAAAAAATCTCAGGGTCTTGTAAACACCCAGACCTTACGCTAAAGAGATCAAGCACAACAAAATACCACATCAACTAGAATCTAGAGTAGAAATGTGTGATCATGAGGTTCGGACATCGGCTCTTTGCAAAAAAGGTGTTGTTCTTGGAAAACAAAAAGATAAAAAAAGGAGCTCGTGTTGACAGTGCATTTGTTGCCTTGGAATGAACTCGTTACCCAATGTTACGACATAC
Source organism: Pasadenomyces melaninifex (assembly GCA_022813495.1). Classification (NCBI taxonomy): domain Eukaryota; kingdom Fungi; phylum Ascomycota; class Dothideomycetes; genus Pasadenomyces; species Pasadenomyces melaninifex. The sequence continues at coordinate 560,122 of JAKLMI010000002.1, read as the reverse complement.
AAACTACGTATGAGAGCGAACAAGGATGACTGCTGACAGAAGACGAAGAAGTAATTATTGCACTGTGAAATATAGAACCCATCTCCAACAAAGCTATCTCACTCGGAATCGATCCAACAGATGTAGCATCTTCATTAAAAAGAAAACCTTGACCTCGTCATGACACCGTATCTGTGGTAATTGGGAGAAGTGTGCAGTCCTTGCAGTTCTCTTCATCATGCAGTGACTAACTCATCTGCCCACGTACCGTCGTCCTGTACAAAATTTGTCCAGAAACTCTCGCCGGGTGTGTTCTGACCGGAAGGCAGGCTATATGGGCTTGTGCCATCTTTATGTGGCATATGCAGCTGGTTCAGACCGAGCGGGTCTGAGACGAAGGCACCTTCATGAATTGCATGCTGCGAATGCTCGTGTGACTCAGCTGGAGTAGATAGAGCAGCTGGAGCTAACGTTGCCGACATACCATGCCCACCCATATGATGGTAGGGCATAGGTTTCATGCCGTGGTGCATATCAGCGGCTGTCCAGGGATAGTACGAGCTTGACACATACTGGTCGGCACCATTCATCAGACCAGGAGCGAACTGATCGCTGTGGTCGAGGGCTGGGACACCCGCGAGCATTTGCTGTGACTCGGGCGGCAACGATGTTGTGAACGGTGCCATATCTTGCCAATATGGATTGAAATGAGCTTGAGGTATCTGTGCAGACTGTGTCTGCCGCATGTACTCCGGGTCTGGCTTGATATTTCCCGTTTCGAGCGCGGTCTGTGGTACGGCAGGAGTGGACATGCGTCTATGATCCATCGCCAACGAGACTGGTGTTGGCGGGGTTTGAACTTTGCTTGTTGGCATGGCTGCTGTCGAGTAAGCTCGCCCATGAGTCTGTCGATAACCTGGTTGATGCGGCGACGGATAAGGCGCTTGCCGGTACCCGTTCATCCCAGGATGTGGCATTTGTGGTTGGTGCTGTATTGATGGCTGGAACATGTTTGGTCGTGGTTGGCTATAGTGCATTTGAGGTGGCGCGAATTGCTGATTGTTGTAGGCATTTGCACCCATTTGCTCTACGGCATTACGCATGGCGACTTGATTGGTCAGATACGCAGCCAGACGACGATTGAAATCAGCAGACCCAGTCTGAAGATGTGCGGTAAGTCGACGATACTGCATCGGAAGGTCATCATCTTCTTCTTCGTACATTTCCTCGTTGATGACATCTTGTTCGGTGACACGCAAAGACCTGCCAGTGCGTCTTTTGTGGATTTCCGAGGCTCGCCTAGCAGACTCAACACGAGCCTCAAGACTGCGATCACTTCTCCTAGAAGCAGCAATATATGCTCTTCGAACAGTCAGCAAAAGTTCCCAAAAGCTTTCTGAAAGTACAAACCTTTCCTGATTCTCCTCGTGCGTTCGCTCTGTTTTGACGGCCTTCGCAGGTGGCACTGTGCGTGTTGGAGGCATGTTGAGGAGATAGGTCGTAGATGCTACCAATGTTCTTTGTGGATGAGAACAGCTACGCGAAGTTCGTGGAAAGATCCCTCGACGCGATTTTGAGCTGTAGGCCTGAAGTATATGTGAATGCTGTAGGTGAAACAGCACAACAAACAAAGGTGGCAAAACCAGCAGTGGAAAGTTGAAGAAGACAGCACAATAATACGTGGGCAACTAGCTTTCTTAGAGAGAGTGCTACCACGATAAAGGATGTGGCCAGAGGTGGAGGTTCAACGTCAGGCCGCTGCTCCAGTTTAAACGCAGATAGAGCTTGTATCTGCACCTCCAGCGTATACTCCTTCTAGCCTAGAATACGCGAACTCGAGCGATCGACACAATGATAGTGCTGTGTCGCAGCAGTTGTGGTTGAATCTGAGTGGCAAAAGAGTAAGGCAGTTGCGCATAGGGATGTTTCCGGTCAGGGTCGTGGGAAAATAATTTTGGTTGGATATGAAGAAATCTGAAGACACCCAGGTTGCATTTACCGAAGTCTGAGCTCGATTGCGCTAGATTAGGTGGGCTGAGCGAACGTTGTGGTCAACTGGCTGATTCCCGAGATGCGGAGACCAGGTATGAGCTGTACTCGTGGACGGAGTGATCTTTGTCAAGGGTTGAAGAAAGGCATGATAGCAGAAATTTGCATCAGGAAGGAACGGAAATGCTGGTGCATGTGTGAAGTTCTGTAGCGTCCCGAACAGAGAAGCGGAGAGGGCGTTAGCACGATGCTTTGTGTGATCGGCTGCAGCAGAGGACTTATTATTGCCAGGTATGGGCCCTGTCGAAGAGCCGGTGCTGGCAAGCAGCCAAGCTGGAGCTGCGTTTTCAGGTCTGAGGAGTTGGGATAGTGCCCATGTACCTGCCGTGGAAACGAGATCTTGAAAAGCGGAGGCAGGTTGAGCTTTCAAATCAGATCTAACCTCGGAATGCAGAGGATGGCGTGTCAGATGTTTGCGACTGGAGCACATCATATCGCGTTAGACCCTGTTCAGTTTGAGACATACTCTAGTGGCGAACTCAGTATTTGAGGAGAAAGAACAATCAACGGAAGTAAATGGCCGGCCAACACTTCCGCAGTGGTGTTCTGAGCTTTAGCCCAGCGCGAGCTAAATCCGCAACAGGAAGGTGATTGAAGGAAAGCTCCTTGGCTCTGCTCCGAGCTTTCTTCGCAGATTAATGTCGGAGCAGCCTCCCATGAACAGGTGTGGCAACATCAGAGACCGCTTGATTTGATGTTTGGCGCAAAAGTGGTGGATGTGTAGATGCGAGCTGTGTCGCTGGTTCTTCTTCGTCATTGCAGCCATGAAGAAAACAGCAATGTTCTACGTTCCGCAATACCATATCTAGCTGCACAGATCGCAATCGCGTTTGACAGACTTTCTTGTCCTTGTACCGTGTGAATAACATGGATATGGGATCGTTGTTCCGATACTAGTGCCAGATCCTAGCGCGTTGGTGATATCCACAGCTACGTACCGACTGGGCCCTGGGACGATGAGCACAGGTAGGAGGCTTGCTGCATACGGAGTACTGGTACCTCCATCATCGCTGCGGTCGAGTGGATAAGCAAGACTTGAATATGAGGCGCCAAGCTGTGCCTCAGAGCACCGTTGTGTGGTAAAAGCGCACACTTGAACATGGGGAGTTCTGGTATCCCGCGCGAGTAAAGATCCTCGTCTGTGCGGTAGCATATCCTGACATGAGCAAGGCAAAAAGCTCAAATAGTAGCAGCACATTGCAAGCGTGCTTTTGTCGTGATTAGGTCTGAGGCTCGCATCGGAGACGCACTCTCAAAGTTCGATTGGATGCTGCTAATGCATAGACCGCATTCTGTAACAGAGGGCTGCTAGCATTCCCTTTGGCAAAGTCCCAGCTAGGCACGGAGATAGGTTCAAGAGTGGTATCGTCTGTGACGAGACTTTACTACCGACAGTCATACCGACAGTCGGCGTGCCTGACTATCGGATCGTTCGAAGAGTGTGTCCACTCTAGATCGGCGATCTGACGTCGCACAGCGATCTCCATGTTCATGAAGTAAATCTTTTATTTGAGATAGAATGCAATTTTGAGTACCACCACCACTACAGCTGGTAGGCTCACTTCCGTCATACCGTTAGCATCAGATCAAAAGCGACGATTTTCGTTGGCCGATCTGTGTGGCGAGATCTCAGATCTTGCATTAGCACGTTTTGCTCGTATCACACAGACCAGCTCTACGTGGACGATCGTGAGCTTATCACTCTCACCCTGTGTCGCTGGTAATGTTTCTGCTGTAGTGACTAGCTATGTCGACTTTTAGTGGAGATAGACCACCACAAAAGTCTCAGACCACATCATGAGCCATGCCAGAACGCTACCATCTCTGTCAGTTTGGCACAATGACACAGTTGGTAATGCAGCTTTGTGGTTCTGTGTCTACTTCCTGGTGGCAGCACATCATACGTATCTATGAGTACTTAGCTCATTGTTTGTATGGTCAATTGGTTTTGGATCAGCCTTTCCAACCATCGCGTATCTTACCAGCAAGTAGATTGCTGCACGTTTGGTTACTCTCCACGTAAGGACGCTAAGGTCTTACACGCCATTAGTCGTCTCATTGTTGTCCCTGAATACAGCGTATGCGGATATGCTGACTTATGAGAACATGCGTGAGCTCGCGATTCTGTGACAGTTGCTCCGACTAGCCTATGCTGGTCAGGCATCCAATGCAGCATAAAATATGATGCCTGACGCAGCGTGAATGACTGACGTCAGTCGTGCTTGACACGCTGAATCGCGATGACATGATATAAGATAATGCATAATTTCCACGATGATGATGCTGATATTATTATTGTTTCTTAGCCATCTGCTCCTGGCATTCAACCCACTCGGTCAAGAGCAAAGTCATACCATGTTCTTGGAGCATGAAATAGTTCGCGAGTTAATATGATTGCACGCGCCTGCCATAATTCTACCACTGCTGTTCCTGTTGCGAAACGAGTGTCTTGTGATTGCCTCTTCACATATAATGTCTTTCCTCACAAGAACTGTCAAACAGATATCTCGCACAAAAGTTCTTTCCTACACTCCATCCAGACCCAGCACGAGACGTTTCTCGAGAAGTACACTCACGATGGCCTCATTCAACAGTGAAAACATTTCGAAAATCACAGATGCTGAAAAGGCTATCACCGGCCAGGATCAACCTGTTAAAGGCGGCCCAACAGCTCAGGCCCAATCCCACGTTGGCCAAGACATCAACAGGTGAGAACGAATGAGCATAATTTTCTGTGAAATGTTAACACATCACGCAGTAATACTCTACACGATATCACTGAAGGAGAGAAGGTGATTACTGGTCAAGACCGACCTGTCAAGGGCGGCCCAACTGCCACTGCGCAGTCTATTCTGAGTGGCGTAAGTATGTGACACAACTTCACAACTCTTTCCTGACCTGTTCAGGGAAACCAAACTCAGCAGCCACACTCCGGCAAATTCGACAGTGAAACCATATCCAAAATTACCGAGAAAGAGAAGGAACTTACCGGTAGCGATAATCCCGTAAAAGGTGGACCAACTGCTCAAGCCCAATCGCATGCTGGAGAATCCATTTCCGGGGAAGCAATATCAGACATTACTGCGGGCGAGAAAAAGATTATTGGCGACCGAGTCAAAGGAGGACCAACATCACAAGCTCAGTCAGAGCTCACGAAAAGCAGAGACTAAGTGTCGTGCGAGCAGTCCGTCGTAGACCTCTTCAGCGACGATGGCGAAAAATGTCCATATTTACAGTATCGTCAGATCTATACCCTGTACAATATCAAAACGGTAGCATAGAGAGAGGTTTTACTAATAGACACTAGAGGTATAGTTAATATGTACCAAACAATAGATATATCGGAAAGGGTTATCCTACGTCTGTCATTGTTTAATGGGTCCATTCTCCACTGGCAGACATGCGACACTCGCCTGCTCTGAAAAACACGACTTGTCAAGTATATTATTGTGCAAGGTGTGTTATCATATGGATCCCTAGCATACACTGTGCCATGTTCGCACGGCGAAAGTGGTTTTCCGATGTACTATCGACACTTCAACCCTGGCGAACTTTACTGCGACATTTCTACTGACATTGTTATAACGATTATTAATCATGTCGGATCAGGTAATGGCAATACCCGAGGCAATACCCGCAATGAAATTCTGGTTAACGCTGCAATTAGCTAGATGAGATGTCGATCATCAAGCTAGCATCCATACTCCGGTGGGAGATCACAAAGGACCAAGTCAGACTACTGAAAGTAAAAGATTGAAAGTAGGAGGTCGAATACAGTATGTCCCACAGAGGAGGTGTTAGCCACTGATTTACGTTTCCTGGCACTTCACGAATAGGATAAAGCCTGTCTTTCACATTTGAGAGTCTTGCATTTCGACCAGGCACATCTATAGATGGTTTAATGTTGATGTGCCTCAATCAGTTCCATCTCATGCGCCGGTCGAGAGCATTGCTTGTTGCCGGGCTCGTGGCGGGAGCTTTGCCCACACTTACCGAAGCCAATGCTGCAAGACAACCGATCCTTGGCTACAATTCATACAACGATGTAGCTTGTTCACCAAATAGCACGTGGATGGAAAGTACCATTCAAGCTTTAGCATCAAAAGGCTTTCTTGACCTTGGTTTCAATCATTTTCAGGTCGATTGTGGCTGGCAAGCATTTGAGCGGACTGCGAACGGCTCGTTGACATATGATCCTGATGCATTTCCAGATGGCATATCTCCTCTGAGCCAGCTTGCAAGCAATTTGGGTATGCAGTGGAGTATGTACACTGACCAAGGAGTAGGTAGCTGAATCAGCTTGACAGATATTCTCATCTACCGCCGCTGACCACATCTAGGTATATTCGTGCGACACCAGACAACTTCCACAACAACTGCGACCAGGATCTCTAGGTCATGAACAGGAAGATGCCGCAACGTTCGCAGCTTGGGGCACGAAGTACGTCAAAGTCGACAATTGTTATGTCCAGCCACCAGCGAATGCTCCAAAGGATCCACGTGAAGACTTTCCTTCCAGATTTGGCGCAATGTGGACAGCATTGCAATCTGCTGGAATCAACAAGATGCTTGTCTGTCAATGGGGGTAAGTCTTCTCGAGAACACGTATCGAAGCTCTGGCTTTTAGACCGAGGCTCCATATCAGCGCGTTCCAGGTTTGCCAGCTGACAGTCAAACAGCACTCCATACATCAACTCCCAAGGGTATCTCGAAGGTCCTGCTACCTGGACCCGGGGAATTGGCACTTCTTATCGACTTTCTGACGATATAGCGTCTGGATGGCAGAACGTGCTACGCATCATGAACCAAGCGTTACACATCAACCTCAAGGACAAGAGCGGAGCCTTCCATGTGGCAGATATGGATCTGCTGGAAGCTGGAAATCCGGAACTGACTTATGCAGAACAACAAAGTCATTTCTCAATATGGGCGTTGTTCAAGTCAGCGTTAGTGATCTCGACAAATGTGCCAGATATGTCTGTTGAGACACAGCGCATATTATCAAACAGAGACATTCTTGGCATCAACCAAGATCCACTTGTTGAGCCTGTTAAGCTTGTCCAACGCTTCACTGGGAATTACGACGTTTATGCCGGACCGCTTTCTGGTGGAAATTTGGCTGTCTTACTTCTCGATCAGTCAAATGCCACCCGTACGCTCTCTCTAGACTTCCGCATGCTTGCTATCGCTTCAGCAGACGTGAAAGACGTATGGAATGGGGTGTTCGAGACAGGCCTAAGCAGCTACTCAGCAACCGTCTCAGCACATGGCTGCGTTGTCCTTCGACTGTCGAATGTGAGCGTGTCGAAACCCCAGCCACAGATTCTCACGTATTATCCAGCATCCTCAGGATTGCTTTCCGGGAATGCAACCTTCCTGCCATGCGGAAATTGCCAGACAGGTAGGAAAGTAGGCTACCTCTCGGCTAATGTAAGCAGTGCTGTAACATTGACCGGTATCCGAACATCACAGTCGACCACTGATGTGCGTTTCTCCTACTTTAATTGTGAAGTAGGCTACACATTTGCGGACCAGGGACCAAATGTCAGAGGAGCCAACATATCGGTGAACGGACGCCTGCCACAAGAGGTTCTCTTCCCGCTGACTGGTTATGACTGGCTGAGGGATTCGCTCGACAACTTTTTGGTGAGACTGAGCGGTTTCGACGTCAATAGCGTGAATAACATCACAATCACTGCGAGTAAGTACGAGGGCGGCATGGGTTTGAGCGGTTGGGCGCCGGATATTGACTCCATCGGAATTGTCGCATGAAGGGATATCGAAACTCTTGATCAATGGGTAGCGGGAAAGTTACGTTAGCTTTCCTGATCTTGAGAATTATTGGATTATATCGTAAGCCAAAGTATAGCCAATTGGCTTTCCTGCAATTTCGCACCCTCTCACAGTTTGCTGTAGACGCATAAAGCTATTCCGGCGCAAACGCATGTCATGCCCGTCCATACGTCACGAGTGATCACTTTGCCTTCAGCACACCATTCACCAAGCACAGTGAACAGAAACGCCAAGCTGTTGGTGATGGGTACTGTCAGTGAAAGTTCGGCCTGTCCAACTAGCAGGAAGAACCAAATACTGCCTGTCAGGTTCGCAACCAGAGGAATTGCATAGGATGGTTTCGTTAGAAGACTGACTAGCGTCCAGAATGCTAATGCGACCTTTCTGCTGAGCCAAGGTCGGTTTGGTGACAACGAAGGATGTGTGGCAGGCGAAGGTGCGCTGTAATTTATTGCTGCTTTGCGAATGAAGGGTGTAGTAAATCCCCAGCAAACAGCTACCAGTAGAAAAGAAACGACATAAGCGAATGGACTTGGAGAAGAGTCAACCATCGTCACCTTTGGTATCGGATTTTGGTGAGTGCGGGATTAGGGTATTAGCAAGATTGAAAGTACTGTCAACACATCCAAGAGATACTCTGCCTCAGGAGTTTCATCTTAGTGCTCGACAAGAAGGCAGGTAGGCCGAGGCTGGAACGTTGCCCTCGTCTGCTGACACGTTCTTGTTTCATCCTTATCAATGCCGCTGGCTATGGGCATGGACACATTTTCATTCACCTTGTGGACTCGGATATGCTGCAGCACCTGACATGATCTACATGCCGTACGGAGGGTATAGAGGCATATTCGTGCGAACCACTCTATGATTGAGGCCATGACCTCATTCGAGGTTCTGCTACGTAAGTTCTGGACGATAGAAAGACTATCCCTCTGAAAGAAACGGCTAAGCGGCATAACGCAATGAGTTTAATGAATCGTTCAACTCGCTTCTTGCTTCTTGATCTGCTCGAACTAATCTAGTTGGTTGCATACCTCTTGTGCTCGGCCCTTTCACTAATCACAATCCACCACAATGACGGACAAGCAGAAGTCGGCGGTCAATATCGTCTTCGGTGCGATGACATTAGGTAAGCCTGGCGTAGAGCAGACTCGTGTTCACACGCATGAGGAAGCCGGAAAGATCCTTGATGTTTTCCAAAGCCACGGACACAATGAGATCGACACTGCTCGTTACTATGGCCAGGGTAGCTCCGAGGAATATCTTGCAGCCATTGATTGGAAGAGTAGAGGCTTGGTTATGGACACTAAGTACTATCCCACAGTCGGGAGAGGGATGCCTGGAAGTGCGACGACTCACAAGCCTGCGGATTTGCGCGAGAATCTACTGGCAAGTCTAAAGGCACTTAACACAGATAAGATCGACATGTGGTATTTGCATGGCCCGGACCGTACGACACCGTACGAGGAAACAATGTCAGAAGTCGATAAACTTCACAAAGAAGGATACTTCGACAGGTTTGCGATCAGCAATTACATGGCATGGGAAGTTGCACAAATCAACGAAATTTGCATTAAAAACAATTGGATTCGTCCTGTCGTGTATCAGGGTGTATACAACGCGCTGCATCGATCAGTTGAGCCCGAGCTCTTTCCTTGCTTGCGCCACTATGGCATGGCGTTTTACAACTACAATCCTCTAGCTGGAGGTTATCTGACATCTCGTTATCAGCGTAATGACAAAGGTGAAAATATCGAGAAAGGAAGTCGCTTCGATCCAAATACCTGGCAGGGCAAGGGCTATCGAGGAAGGTACTGGAACGATGCAATGTTTGACGCACTAGATTTATTGCGAGGCGCGGCCAAGAAGCACAACCTGACAGAGTCAGAATGTGCTTTAAGGTGGATGACCCACCACTCACTGCTAAAGAAGGAGCATGGAGATGCGGTTATTATAGGTGCAAGCAGTACGAAGCATCTCGAGGAGAATCTGGTTGATCTCGAGAAAGGAGCTTTACCGGAGGATGTAGTGAAGGCGTTGGACGCAGGTTGGGAACTTACTAAAGGTGTCACCACGCGATATTGGCATTGAGCATGTTCATCGACATGACTAAGGCGTGCGCAAGTGCATGGCTATTGATCCCGGAAGGCCTACCCTGAAGCCATTAGATTCCCCTAATTGGGACGCTAGAATCTCTATCTACCTAGGTAGGTATGCACTTTAGGTACGTACCTACCTAATCTTCAGAGACCGCCTCACGAGCCTATATTGTCACTGAGTTAGGGTATTGTACCGCGCTCAAGCCTACCTAGGTAGATAAGCTCAGCTTTGAACATTTGTCAAACACATAGCAAAGTACCTCGTAGTGCAATGAAGGAGTCAGATTCTGATTTCAACCCATGTTTCTCCGTGACTGCCTGTAAGACTTGCTTATGCAAAGCACCAAATGACAAGTCTTGTTACTGTATCCTTGTGGAGGCAGTTTGACGATGAATCTCGTGCATGATTGCACATGAGCTTATGCATGCACGCTGGCTATGTTGCCAATCCTGTCTGTCATTGGCCACTTCGCCACGTTTCGCAGCCCGATATCTCCAGCTGAAGAACCTGGGCAGGTGACGTGAAATCCTGATTCATTGTACGCCATATGGCGATCGTTGATGCAGACAGTGAACGGAAACACAGGAAGCGTGGACGACGAGGCACAAGTGACACGAAACGACGACATCATGGCAGAACTGACGATGCCCCCTCATGTACGATCGCTGACGAAGCGTTCGACAGACCAACGGATCTCCCAGCTTTGCGCGAAGCACGTCTAAAGTCGATGGCCGTTCCGACCGCAGCACGCGAGAAGATGAAGATTGAATACGGATACTCAAAGCCTCGAAAGACATCTGCAACAGTCAGGATCAAGTCTGCGAAGTCGGAATCGAGAGTCGCTGAGAAGTCATCTACGGTGGCTAAGAAGTCCAGAAAATCGTCCTCCACCAGCAGACATGGCAGAAACGATGACGACCATCAATACGTTTACAAGACGACCAATACCTCTGAAGTGCTTCGTCGAGATTTCCAGAAAGAGCACGATGAGAAGACGAGCACAGATCGCAAGACTAGCATGCGCCGCAAAAGTGTAGACTCTGCGATAGGAAAGCCACAATTGGCGAGGCGCAGGACAGAACCAGTGTCAACTATGTCAAGGGCCTCAACGACCTCTGACACGAGACCGCAACTTCGTAAAGGCGCTACTTCTGTGCATGTTGGTCAAATCGTGTCGGAAGAACCAAGCGGGAAGCCTCGCGCGAGAGATTCTATAGTCAGCGCTGTCGCTACCAAAACTACCAAGTCTCAACGCAATTCCTCACTTCTCGGAAGCTTGTTCACCAAATCATCACCCAAACCCGAAAAGCTGGTGTCTTGCTTGACCTGCGGCTCTGACGATGTGCCGGTCTCTAAAGCTGCAAGATTGCCCTGCACCCATCGGATGTGCCATAGCTGCTTGAAGCGAATCTTCAAGATGTCCATCAAAGATCCTGCACATATGCCTCCACGATGCTGTACAGAACAGCATATCGATCTGAAGCACGTCGAATCTTTGTTTGACATCGAGTTCAAGAAAACATGGAATCACAAGTTCAAGGAGTACAACGCGAAGAACCGGATCTATTGCCCCCGGAAAGGCTGTGGCGAATGGATACAACCAAAACATATGCGAACAGAGAATGGAAGAAAATTCGGCGTATGCCCAAAGTGTAAGCATGCAGTGTGTCCGACCTGTAACCAGAAAGCCCATCGATCTCGTGAGTGTCCGAAGGACCCAGCCATCAAGCAGTTGAACGAGATCGCTGAGCAGGAAGGATGGCGGAAGTGCTATAATTGTTCTGCTATGGTTGAGCTGAAAGAGGGCTGCAACCACATGACTTGCAGGTGCTTGGCTGAATTTTGTATGGTTTGTGGGCTAAAATGGAAGAGCTGCGACTGTCCCTGGTTCAACTACGATGCGGTGGATGATCTGCAGGGGAATCCCGTGAGGTACCAGCAGGAGCTCGACAGACGTAGGGAACAAGAGAGGCGAGATGAGGAGATGGCAAGACAGATGGCTGGACTTGGACTAGGACGCCGCAATCGCAACAGACATCAGCCAATCATCGACGACCCAGTTGACCTTGTTGAAGTCGGCAATGCAGCCCCGAACCATTTGAATGTCAACTTTCTGCAGCAGGCACGGGATGCGCTGACAGCAAATTACCAGCATGCCGAATTAGCCGCTAGAGGATTGCTCGGAGGTTGGCTGACTGGAACAGATAATGTGCTGCCTGCTGGTCTTCCAGGTACACTAGAGGACGAGACGCAACGTCTGCAGCGACAGCCTACTGTACCTGAAGACTCTCAAGCAAGAAGAAGGACGTATCACCAGTACAGGTTAAGGCCGACCAGCGCCAATCGGCATACAGTGAATTGAGTATTGAATTCGACGTTTAATGAAATGGATGTATACCCTATACCAAGCGGGACGGCGCTAGAAATGACAGTTTTGATGGGTTTGGTCTTACTTTAAGCAATTGTATTTGACATATCAGATGAGCTAGCAACAACATAGACGACTTGATGATTGAGCAGGTCTGGAAAGTTTGCAATAATCTGATCTGGTTCTCACTCTGCTGGACCGAGTGCTGCTTGTAGAAGTGGAGGTGCTGTTTTCGACGCTTAAATCTTTCCCTTTACCGTTCTTGCTCTGCTAGGCACTATCAATGTGCATTTATGATTGGTGGATAGTGGAGTAGCGACATCGGTTCAACATCTCGAAAGATTTGTTGACGATTAGTGATTAGTATTGACCTGAAGCTGATATTGGCTAAATCGTATTGCACATAAACCTCGGACCAGAATCTTCCTGCCAGAAGACCACATGGTGACAGACCTATAAGATCAACCACCAATAAAGTAGACACAAAATGCCAAGATTTAATATCGTCGTGTTCGCTGGCGATTATGCTGGCCCTGAGGTTATTACAGAAGCGGTGAAGGTAAGCTACCTCAGCTCTGTTGGATCACGCTCATCTCTGTGTTGCTTCGATGATCTTCGGCCAAAGTTACGACAAAGGCTGGTGCGATATGTCGTTACTCAGATCTGTTAAATCCGGTTTGAGCTCCAGCTTAGCTGGGATTAGATTCGCTTCGATTTATCAGGTCAAATTTGCTTACTGACTCTATGTGCTAGGTGATGAAAGTCATAGAGAAGTGTGTTGCCGATGTCGAATTCAACTTTCAAGAGCATTTATTAGGTGGCTGTTCGATAGACGCTACAGGTTCGCCCTTGACCGATGAGGCTTTGGATGCTGCGAGAAATGCTCATGCCATACTATTGGGAGCCATAGGCGGGCCGAAATATGGTACGGGACCAGTGAGACCAGAACAAGGTATGTGTGCATCTTCCAATCTCATACCTTCGTATCGAGCTCAGCACATGAGTCGAGGCTTTGACGGAGCTTTCGGGGCTTCAGCAGCTAACTGACGATATGTAGGTCTTCTCAAACTCCGTAAATCGCTGGGGACATTCGGCAACCTGCGACCTTGTTTCTTTGCGTCTCCAATGCTCGCGGAACGATCACCACTCAAACGGTCAGTCTGCGAAGGCACCGATTTCACCATCGTTAGAGAGCTTACCGGCGGTATCTATTTCGGCGACCGAACAGAAGCAAACCCAGAAGATGGCGCTGACGAACATGCTGAAGACCGCGAACCGTACACACGAGGAGAGATAGAACGCATCACTCGGTTGGCAGCACATCTAGCGTTAGCGAAGAACCCACCAAGTAAAGTATGGAGCTTGGACAAGGCAAATGTGCTGGCTACAAGTCGACTTTGGAGAAGAGTAGTGACAGAAGTTATGCAGAAGGAGTTTCCTCAGCTTGAGTTCGAGCATCAGCTGATCGATAGTGCGGCTATGATCATGGTCAGTAATCCGAGGAAATTGAATGGGATTGTGGTTACAAGTAACCTGTTTGGCGATATTATCAGCGACGAGGCCAGTGTTATTCCAGGCTCGCTAGGTCTTCTACCTTCCGCATCTTTGAGTGGTATTCCAGATGGAAAAGGTTGGTGTAATGGTATTTACGAACCTATACACGGCTCTGCACCAGATATCGCTGGCAAGGGCTTGGTCAACCCCGTTGCTGCAATTCTGAGCGTTGGCATGATGCTACTATATAGTCTCAACATGCCTCGGGAATCTGTGCTTGTTGATCAAGCAGTCCGATTGGTTATCGAGGAAGGGGTCAGTACGAAAGACATTGGTGGGGGTAATTCGACCAGTGAAGTTGGTGATGCAGTCGCAAAGAAGCTGGAAGAGTTGTTCAATGAGGCCAAATAACCAATCAGCTTGATACTGCTATCTAATACCATAGTGGCCGTATCCTGTTCAATGCTACAAAGCAATATGAAAAGCACTTGACAGTTGCGCGAACCATTCAGTCTACCTTGTTCGTTCCGCCGTCAAAATGACTATGTCAGCGAGACCAATGCTAGAGCACTGACAATCAGTCCAACACCAGCTACTGCTGTCACCTTTGAGCCAGAGCTCACTTTTGGCCGTGATGAACGATCACCACCAGCCACGGGATTTTGATCAGCTGAGGTCCCGTTATTGTCTCCATCGAGTGATATTCCACCAACAGGATTGCTCGGTGACACTGGCTTGACGCTGGTCACAGCTACACACTGTGTCTTCTCTCGCTCGCAGCGTTTGTCCCATTTGAGATTGTTCAAGCTGGATGTTGTATTGTAGTAGGCAATAATCGACTTGACACGCATATGGACATCGGTCTTGCTTGGAGTACCACTCCACCACTTGTTGCCATCAGCCCATAGCTTGAGCTGAAGCGATCCACCAGCTTTAGGAAGATTGTGGTTGTCTGTGTGCATCAGCTTGTCGTTCATGTAGTATTTGACACCATCAACAGGATCACAGTCAAAGCGATGAGTTCTGAATTCGTTCATTGTCTTCTCAAGTGGCAAAGACAAGGTAGCGTTGGGTATTGGAGACCAGTCTGCCTTGGTCGACGGCTGGGTCGTGTAATTGATGGTGTCATTGACGATAGAAGTGCCTGGTGTGACAGCTTCTATATCCAGTTCTTGGGAGTCATCCTGTGCTTGTCAGTTGCGACCTGCAATATCTCCTTGTTACTTACGTGATACCAGAAGAAGCTCGCACAAGATCCTCCATTATAACCTTCGAGCTTCAATTCCGTCCTGAAAGTGCCGTGCAAGATGTCTGTGGCTCTGGTCTGCATTCCAGAGATGCTAACAGGATTGAAGTGTTCGAGGTCGAGATCAGTGTAAGCCTTTTGAAGCAGATGGAGCTCCCCGTTCTTGATCTGAACGTTTTGTGCATCGAACTTCGTGTTGAGACGAATGTTTGGGTTATCGGAGTTCTTCTAGAAGTCATAGATCATCCAGTCGTCAAGCAATGGTTTGGCCTTGGCATCAGAGAGGATGTGGTCAATGTCTGGAGCTTTTGAGAAGTCCTGAAAGATACGATGAGTGTAGACCTCATTCGTCTCCGGATCTTTCCAGCCACATGAGCAATGCTCTGCGGTGACATATTTGAACAAGATAAGGCTGAGGAGGGTTGAGCAAATCATGCTGTCAAATCTATGCTATGCAAATTGTATCGGTGAAAGTTGTAGACCAAAATATGCTGAGCTCTTGTGTATTGTATGTGAAGAAAGAAAAAAGGAAGATATGTCGAGAAGATTGAGACACTTATAACTGCGTCATTACGGCTCGGAGCAGGTGCGATGGTTCGCAGGCAGACAGGCACAACCGACTCTCTCGCCGGACTCATGCATGTTGGCAGTTTCCTAGTAAGCTCGATTCGATACAATGAGTCAATGGTAGCTGCCTAGTAACTACACCATTGTTGCTCAATCAGGCTAGGTCAGAGCGTGATGTGTTGCGACGTCTGAGATTAACCAGATATGTATTTCAGCAACATGACATTTCATGCATCCTACTAATCTTCAGATCAGTATGGCTTGTATCGACCAGCTGACACTTTCTTGTCCCGCGACGATTTCGTAGCTTTGCTGTTTGAGAATAGTTCAGCCGATCTGAAAGCACGTATGCATCCATCCTCTCCAGCCGTAAATATTGCACCAGCCTGAAGCAGTAAGTTATGTGTCTTCTGTGAGGCGTGGCTGATTGTACTAACCTGGTCGTCGATGATGATTGCACGTACAACTTCTTCCCCGTGCGCTGGCTGTATCGTGACTTTTGATTCGAGATCCAGATACGGCCGTGCTGAAAGATTTGTAGCGTGAACCAGATTGATCAAATCAATCCGTGATTGACTTCATGACGAGTCAGAGTCGTATGATTTGAGCACAGCGCAACTTACTCTTTATTACTTCCAGTGGCGACGACGAAGTCAGAATCATCGCGAAGCACATCTATGACATACTGACAAGGAACAACTGGACGTAGATCGCCGATCGGGCTTGGTTCTGGATCTGGCTCATCGTCTGAAGTCGAGACTGGATGTATAGCGAAATGTTGGTCAGAACTCAAAGCAAAGACACGACTGTCACCCAAGAATCCAGCCTTATGGATTGGACTATGGTTGATCACTTGCTTAAGCGAATCATCTTCCTCTGCTATAGTTGTATCGAAAATACTGACAAGACCATCATCACCACCAGCCAGCAGCATATCTGGCGTGGTGGGATGAAAATCCACAACTGTGATTTCATCGTTGTTTTCTGTATTCTGCCAGAACTTGCGGTTTTGGCGAAGATCCCTGTGCAACGATTACTCACTGATGGGTGCGTTCCAGTTGCACATACTTACCAACAGCTCACTATGGCTTGCTGGGATTTAAATTCAGTTCCAACGCCTATTCGAGTGCCACTAATGGCCAGCGCTGTGACTGCTCGATCTACTGTCGTCAGCAAGATCAGGTAGGGAATAACCAGACTGCGGTTGTCGTAATACCAATTTGGAAGCCAGAGACCTGGTCTTGCGTCCTGACGTCAAACACCGCTACAGAACCATCAGTCCCTGAACATAACAGGCTCGACCCTTCGCCTGCAATCAGACAATTTGTGCCGCGAGGCACACCTTGCTGCAAGCGTATAGGATCTTTGTGCAGGTTCTGGCGGTCAGCAATCAAAAGTTCACTCGCAGAAGTGATAGCTGCTAGTCCGTTCGCAGGTGTTGATGCCAATGCAAGGATGTACGCATTTTCAGTCCTAGATGGTGCAATACTTGCAGACAGTACAAAGGACCTTGCCATTCGGGTGCAAGGGATCACGTTTGCTTACAGCCAGTCAGCATCAACGGAATATGGTTCGGTCAAATTTAGTGCTCGTCTTGTCCTTACAAGGAAAGTGTAGGTTTAGTTGTGTAACGAACAGGTCAAGAAATCGGATGTGTTCAATGTCGCGTCCGAAGCGAAGACCCAAGCTAGCCACGGGAAGCTTAGGCGCTTCCAACCCGCACCAGCCGCCTCTAGATAAGTACTAGCGTTGAAATCAGTAACCAAATTGCTGGGATCTCGACTGAACAGACTCCTTCACACCCACTACTCCAGTGTTCGGCAGTCCGCTCGAATCTTGAAGTACATCGCAATATCTCTCATGAATCGTCCTCGTCAACTCGAATGTGCACCAGAAGTTTTGTAAGTTTCACAGTCCAAGCAATATGCTCTTGCTTTGAATCTGAGGGAGCGGACCCTCCTCGTGTCATAGTGCGCTCTATCGCAAGAATCAGAACAGCACGTTGAGTGCACAATAGCGGTCAGTAACGCAGTGCCGCATTCCAGCTGCGTCTTTCGCCATGATGCACTAAACCTAAGTACATTCCGAGACCATGCATTTCGGTGGACAAGACCTGGGCATGAAATGCTCTGGCAGCCACTGACTGTTCCCGAGCAAGGTTGATAAACGCCAGCCTCATAGCTGAACTTTCGAAATCGACACGTCAACTACGGTACTGGAGACACATCCCGCAGACAAGATACAGGGAAATGGCCTCACGACTCGTCAAGCAAGTTACTGATCTGCGTTAAGCCCCGGTTCTGCCAGGGTCTGCAAATCAAATCACACCGATACGAAGTTTAGAGCCATGTCATGGTTCTGTCTGTGTCTTGTGCAAGTTCCACAACAAGATGGATGTAATTTCGAGAAATGACCTCTACCTGACCATCTATTTGGTACTTTGGAAGGAATGACTCCCAGCCATTGCTGTCATGTAACGGCGTCGTGATTCGAATCGAGAAAGTTCAGATAGTCGACCATGCTTGCAGTGATGTTTCGGAGAGCATCATAATAGACGGATTGGCAGCTGGAGCCTATCTTTTGGGCTTTCAAGAGGGTGGAGCGGCCCGTAAAAGCACGTCCGCATGTGTGACGGTTCCAAATTTCTGGCTCCCGCAGAAACAAAGTCCTAGAAACATAAAGACCGATCCACATTCGCATTGCAATTACCCTTCCCATGTTACGAGTGTAAATAATACACAGTAGCACATTCCGTCCTGGACATGCATATGAGATTGCCTGATCGAGCCGCAACAACCTGGCGGTCGTGGTTGTAGGCGCGAGAGCGGAGCTCTCATGTCACATTGGCGTGTTTCCTGCATGCAAAGCAGACGACCATAGGTATTTGAGTACAGTGGAGCTTAGGAGTTGCATCGATGGCTCTGCCAACCCTCGGTCTGGCGACTTTCAGAGCCGAATTCAATCACACTTGTTGGTGGCCAGCTCATCGTACATGCTGACCCAATCTGGCCTGGTCGTTCATGATCATGCCAGGATCAAAACATTGCCTGTGCCGCGTTACAAGGACGCAAGTAGGCTTCAAAGTGGATAGATTTTAACCTGGCACTCCACCAACAAGCATCGGCTCGGTTTCACTAAGCTCTGAAATTTGGGATGGTCTTTGTTCTGGTGATGGATCTGTCCTTCGCTACCTGCATGGAGGACTGCTCCTCCCGCCCATGCAGCGAGACAGGCTGTTGTTATACAGAATGCTGTCTGTGCCATAACCGTGCGTATTTGCAGCAATGTTCTATAGACTATTTTCCGACACATTGATACTACAGCGACACCTTCTTGTCAACAGGTCGGCAACACCAAGAATTGTAGTTGTGCATCCCACTTCCAGCCAATGCCTTACGAATCGCACTTCTCCTTGCATGTAGCATAGCACCAATGGCCACATCGGACGTGGACGCAGCTGGCCTCTGGATACAACATGGCAGAGGCTATATCAATTATCGTCGGTATGGTTGAATCATTTTGTGCACTTAAACGAGCTGATATCAATAGTCTTCAATATTACATGCCTATAGATGACAAAGAACAGGAACGACTCGACATAACACATACCATGATTCTAGCGGCGCGCCCAAAAAGGTACAGATATCATCTCGCACCATTCGAAGAAGGGATGGAACCTGTAACATATGAGCCACGGCGAGTTCTTGACCTAGGCTGCGGCACTGGTATGTGGCTTCTCGATATGGCGAGGAAATATCCGCATACTCGATTCGAGGGCGTGGATCTTGCGAACATGGTTCCACGGTATCTGCTGCCCAACGTCGACGTCAACCCACGACGAGACTATGAAAATCCCTGGGCATTGGGCGAAAGTTCTTTCGATCTAGTGCATATGCAAATGGGACTCGGAAGTGTCCGAGATTGGGAAAAATTATACCGCAGGATTTTTGACCATGTTAAGCCGGGAGGCTGGTTTGAGCATGTCGAAATTGATTGGACACCTCGTTCTGAAAATGGCGTGTTTCAGACAGGAGGACTTTGGCAATGGTGGAAGCATGTTAGGGACGTCTATGCTGGCGGCATTGGGCGTACCATCGAGTACAACGAGAATACAGGACCGCTACTGGCAGGGGCTGGGTTTTATGTGCCACCTGGAGAAGCTGGTCATGTCACCTTCAGATTACCCATGCGTGGCTGGTCGAACGTATCGAAGGAGGAACACGCCGCTGGAATGTGGTGGGAGACTGCTATGGCTTTCGGTCCAAATCATGGACACGGCATGGAAGCTCTTAGTTTGGCTGCATTGACTCATCACAACAATTGGCCGCCAGAGCACGCCAGAAGACTCTGCGAAGACGCTCTTGCAGAAGCTTTCTCCCCACAGGTTCACGCATACAACGTGCTGCATGTTTGGATAGCGCAAAAGCCAATTAGCGCGCCCAGATGAGTGCAAGGGTCGATGAACACAACTAATCTTTTGCGAAGTGTTACTCTCGAGCCGCATATAGCTTAGAGTTTGACGATACTCACTTTTGGGATTGCCGGCAACCTTGTCGGCCACCTCGTACGCAAAGCTGTTCTCGACCTGCTGATATCAACTTCATGGTAGCGATGAAAAGCAACGCAATGTTTGCAAGGACAACTTGGAGCAATACTTTCTTTGAGGGAGCATATTGTCCTGGGTTCGGCATAAAATCCAGGTAAGGGGACGAGCGTCACTGAACATTCCAAAGTTCGGGGAATCCGACTTAATATTTTTCGCGCATTGATGCTCGTTGAGTAGGTCAATTCGCCCCATTGTACCAGTGATAACCTGCTACCATAACGGCAGCCACGATAAGATTCATCAGGCCCGACTGCTTGACCTTTTGTCGATCGTTAATGACTCGATCTGGGCAAAGCATGGTCTGGCATTGGAGAGCCGCTATGGAATCTGAATGTTCTGACAAGGCGCGATCGATTGTAGGGTTCCCTTCTGCGGTGATGCAAATAGCTGTTCGTCCCGCAAGTTTTCCGCTTGAGCGAGACTTCATAGATAAGCTTGCAGATAGAATCGACATGGACAGATCAGCCACGTTGCCAGACAGGTTCGCCTGTTTGGACTCTTAAGGTAGTGGTAGAAAACCAATGTTCTGAGTGCGTGCGATTACAGGAACAGCTTTCTGAGAAGTGACTTCGCCCTCATGAAGCTAAGTACCTAGGTAGGTAACTACTTGGTGAGGTCTGTCTTGCAAGCACTTTTTTATTCGATCTATTCCGTGCCTATGCTAACCATCAATAATGGCTGGTTTAGGCACGTTAAGTAATTCTCTCGTGGACGAATGTAAGCGCTCGCCGCATGCTTTGAATGGTACCTTCCTGCCATAGCCAGGCACCTCTTGTGTATACTCAAACGGCACGGAGACAGTAGTCGGCCACTTCGCGAACAATCCTCTTGTCCAAGTTTTGGTTGCTCTTGCGGTTTATAGAGGCACTTAAGCTTGAGATCCGGCAGTTAAACCATCCATGTCTCTGGCATTCCTGCACCTAGAAATCACACCCAGCTGCTTTCCGATGCCTGTGTAAGGAGCAAGTTGGACGTTGCGTGGCTGCAACACAAAATGTACAGCCAGTGATCGTAAATCGCAGCTACTATCGTTCATTGTCTTCTATTGAACTATCGTCAGCAGACAGGACGATGGTACTTGCTCTCATCTATGTCACATAGTTCGAATATGAAGTCAACCTTTTACTCGAGGAGGCAGATCGAGGGGCTCATTGCGGACGGTCGAAAGATCGTGATCTTTGACAACAAAGTGATCAAGGCAGATGCATGGTGTGCCTTTCACCCAGGCGGCGAAAAAGCTATATTACATATGGTCGGCCGAGATGCAACAGACGAAATCCGTGCTCTACACTCAGCAGCAGCGCAAGCGTTTATGCTGAAATTCGTAGTTGGAAGAATCGAGGGACGTTGGGACAACTTCCTACCACCTATTCAAGGAGGCCAGTTTCGCAAGCTCGACGATGACATACCAATCGGGCATAAGGAGATGGATACTACCGTGCTCTGCGATAGCAGCTCAGCAAGCAGCACGTCAGAACCTTCACCACTGTTTGAACCTAACAATGGCACCAGGAGAAGAAGATCAACGTCAATATCGTCCACCTCATCACTAGAACTTGGTGAGTCTGCAGTAGGGAGGCCTGAGTCAATGGATGACCTCACATCTTACCAGCTTACGGCTGACCTGAAGAGATATCCTGGACTAGACCACTTCGTTCAAGACGAAATAGCGGCGAAATACCGTCAGCTTGACAAGGAGCTAAGACAAGAGGGCTTCTACGATTGTCCTTATGGCATGTATGCTTTCGAATGTGCCAGATATGTTACCTTATTCGCCCTCTTTGCGTTGAGCATACGTTACGAACAATTTGCTCTAGCTGCGCTGGCTCTGGGTGCTTTTTGGCATCAATTAGTCTTTACTGCTCACGATGCTGGTCACATGGGAATTACGCACAACTTCCATATCGACACCTGCATCGGCATCATCATTGCAGACTTCCTGGGAGGTCTGAGCATCGGCTGGTGGAAAAGAAATCACAATGTGCATCACATTGTTACAAACTCTCCTGAGCACGACCCCGACATTGAGCATATGCCATTCTTTGCCATTTCACACCGCTTCTTCGATTCGTTACGATCGACGTATTACGATAGAATCATGGACTTTGACGCTATAGCTCAATGGGCTGTCAAGCATCAGCACTATCTATATTATCCTTTGCTGTGCCTTGGCAGGTTTAACCTCTATCGACTCAGCTGGGAATACCTGCTCAGTCCTACACAAGCACCACGTAAAGGTCCTGCTTGGTGGCATCGTTACCTCGAACTCGTGGGTCAAGTGTTTTTCTGGTATTGGTTTGGCTACCAAACTCTTTATCTACGAATCCCGTCGTGGTCTTGGAGGATAGTCTTCCTCTTGATTTCGCATATGGTGACAGCCCCGTTACATGTCCAAATTACTCTTTCGCATTTCGCGATGAGCACATCTGACCTTGGTGTGCACGAATCCTTTGCGCAGAAAATGTTGCGAACCACTATGGATGTTGACTGCCCGCAATGGCTCGACTTCTTCCATGGTGGGCTGCAGTTCCAAGCTGTCCATCACCTCTACCCTCGCATACCGCGACATAACTTGAGAAGAGCACAGCCCAGGGTAATAAAGTTCTGCGAAGAGGTTAAAATCCCATACACGATCTATGGCTTTGGGCAGGGCAATAAAGAGGTGATCGGTCGCCTTGCTGAGGTCGCCAAACAGGTAGAGATATATGAAGCATGTCGAAAGGTAGCAGCGCAAGATCTATTTGAAGGACATGACCAGCACGACTAAAAGTTAAGACATAAGCGAATGACGCTAATTGACATAGATGAACATAGACGTTAGATTAACGATATGAACGAGATAACGAATCGCAAGATTGCACTCATGTATTTTCATAATATCACACAATATCGAGCTTGTACTAATGTCTATCTCTTCCTCAACCCCACTTTACAATGGCCTCTGCCCCAGCGATTGCCCTCGTAGTGAAAAGGCACGAAGTTTAGCGCTCTCAACGCCTGGAACTCATCAGCATCGCTGTTTGTATGACTGCCGAGGTGGTGCTGTGCATCATGCTAAAGCCCCTGCTACTGCTACCAATAACACTGTAGAAAGGCAAAACGGCCATTCGTTCCTCGTTTGCGTACATATTCAGCTTCGACATTCCTCTCTGAGCTTGTCGTGCTACGAATGTGGGTCGATACAGGTAAAGGCTTGCCCATCAGAGGACATTGCTGTCAACACATTATCGTGTAGATACAATTCGAGCACATCGCCGTACTTGCCATCCGGGTCGTATTGCGACATTCTTTGTGCAAGCATCATGACCGCAATTGAGGCACAAGTTTCCGCATAACAGCCCCTTTCATTTGGACCTTGGGGCAGGCAGTAGTCACGACGAAAGCCTTCATACTGTTTGATAGGACTAACATCGCTTGTCGAATACATTTTGCAGTCAACCATGTTCTTCCATGATCTGTTCACTGCGGTTCGTCGCTATGAGCTTCTTCTACCTCGAGTCTCCGCG
This sequence comes from Pasadenomyces melaninifex, assembly GCA_022813495.1. Lineage (NCBI taxonomy): Eukaryota > Fungi > Ascomycota > Dothideomycetes > Pasadenomyces > Pasadenomyces melaninifex. The sequence goes on along the minus strand of JAKLMI010000002.1, from coordinate 536,417 downwards.
ATATCCACTCGAGAAGAAGGGTGATTCTGAGAAGGTCCTTCAAACACTGGCATAACTCAGGTCCGGACGTGTCGACGACGGACGACTTCGAGTCAAGTATCATGCATTGGTGGGCTCTTGGGAATGCAAAAAGAAGTTTGACACGGATTTTATAGGCTTGCGTAAAGAGTTCATCGATGTGGGTGCGACCACTGTGTGGCTGCAGCGCGACAGTTTTGCAACAGCCAGAAGGTATCGCTGGCTTGACAATATATGCCACTCTGATCTACAAATCTCTTCGATGGTTCAGAGCAGTCAAGCCTTGGCCATCGACGGTATCCAAGCTGTATTGCAGCTTCTGATCCTTCTTGTGAAAACTTTGACGAGCGACCGCTTCGGTCGCGTAGCCTTGCTGATCATCTTGCAGATGAAAGGCGGAAACGTGGTGAATCTACCAACTCTGCTTACACTTCGCGGATACTGGCCGATATCAGACCATCGATTAGCGCAGCAGCTCTTTCCATTTCCCCGGTCCACGCCCCGAGGCTGGCAAGTAGTCGTCTGCCTTCTACAAGAATGCGGTACGGTGCTGTAGAAGACCACAAATTATCAACTCCTGACATTGTAGCTCGCATTGTTTGACCCTGTCTAACGAATTGCTGCACTAGCTCATCGTCTGTAGGACGATCTATTAGTATGATGCTGCAGTCATCCGAACCATGCATCGACGCGGTATCAGGCGATTGCGCATTGTAAGGCATGCGTGGCGAGAAGACGCTAAGCGCCCATAATGTCAATGTGGCAGACAGAACCGCAAGCACTTCGTAATGGGCGTTTTGACTATATCGACGAACGTGCCAAAAGGTCACCCCGGCATGAATCGCAGCTAATCGGGCTTTATACTGATCACTCATGGCCCAGCGTTGAATGTTTCGTCTAAGCTCAAGCTCTTCTGGAGGACTGCTGCCTTGAGCGCTCATGCTTCGGAATGGAAAGTTAATCAGACGAGCCAAGGTAAATAGGTCTTGCAAAGGCACAAGCATCAGCACTCGTGCAAGATGCAGATGGAGCACCTTCGTCGGCTCTAGGCCACCGGCCATGCCGATTGCTGCATTGGCTTGCCAGTGCAAAATGTCGAGGCAATCGCATGCTGAATTGCGCCATTTTAGAAACAATGGAACACTTGCTGGCCATTCTGCCTGCTGCATTGCCATGCTACTGCTTGAACGCCTTTCGGCTGATGGTTCGATGAGTGACATAGGCTGACGTACCAGATCCTGCACTTCACGCGTTCTTTGCACAACGCCGTAAACAAGGAGAATGTGGCTGAAGTCACCAAGTCCAGGCATGAGCCTCTTGTCGATATAGAGGTTTTGAAGCGCTTCTTGAAACGTCACTTGAGAGGACTTCACCTCAATTGTTTGCCAGCTGTCAGCATCTGCTGCCTCAAACATTGCATCAGTACACGGCAAGCGAATCCTCGATATTGAGTCAAGTGACACAGGAGAACGACCGTCTGTGTTTTGCATCGATCTGAGCAGCCCGATCTGCCAAACAAGAAACGCCGTACGGATTGTCTGTTCGTGCTCAGTCCATGCGATCCATTCGGCATCTATGGGTAGCCCCGCTGGTTCCCAAGCCGCTTTCGGGTAGGATTGGCAAATCGATGTGTTTACGAGATAACACAGCTCACCCATGCAACGATCGCTCCAGGTCTTGACAGCTTCATCGCGTGATGCTGACGCCGACAGCAGAAAGAGTAAGCGAATCTGAGCCTGCCGACAATTGGTAAAGGTCTTCTGCCACAAATTCGATGAGTCGTAGAAGAGAGTTACTCTTCTCAGAAATTCCAACATTGATTCTGCAAAATCATCAGAAGTCTGATCGTCCAAGAACCAGCTACTTGTCGATACCATAGACAACAGCAAGATCCACCGTCCTTCGTGATCAGGATTGAATGTTGGACGGTGCACGAATGGCGTTGAAGGATGGACGTGCTCAAAGAACAAGTCCATAAGATGATTGAACGCTTCTATAGAAGGAAAGTCTTCGCTGATAAATGGGGTCATGACTGGATTACAATTGACACACAAGTTGAAGAAGGTGTTGCGCATGCTCTCATATTCGAACGGCGCAAAGTGATGTCCGGCAGATTTAATCCTAGAGATCGGTGGTAGCCAGAACAATCTCCAGCCGAAATTGCGACTACGAAGCTCAGAAGGACGTCTTGCTATGATCTTCTGCCTCTTTATCCGTGGCAAACGTCCAGCATTTCCCTCAATATAAGATTCGCCGCTGGCCATAGAGTGGTGGCCGAGGGATTCGTTCGATATGTGCGTGACTGGTGTACCCATGTTGTTCGTACCTGGAGAGACCGGATCGAGGACCGCTGATCCCATCTGATTTTGGCTGAACGGGGGCGAATGAGCTATGTTCAACGGGCTAAGCAATGTTTCATAGGAGAAGTTCGGTGATGGATTTATGGGAAGCCAATTGAGGGAGGACAGTATTGTGGGTGTCCAAGCGTTGGGACTGAAGCGTTGGCCGTCATCTCCATTTGGTGAAGACCCTGATTCGCGATTATCAACAGGATAATCACTCATCGTGAGCTCTGGAGAGTCGACAGCAGGCATTGCACGTATTGAGTCAGCCTCGCCGTTGCCAGGCTCAGGTTGCGACACACGAGACCGATGCATACTGTTCAGGTCCTGACCTCGTTGTTCCACGCCTATGGCTGGACCACCTTGTTCACCATGTTGGGGTGAAAAAGTAGCGTGATTCTTCGCATCCGGGAATTCGCAGTCTATAGACTTGCTGTAGCATCGTGCGCAAGGACTTTCACCGTTGCATCTAGTCTTCGCTTTAGCACAAGCTCTGCAAGCTCGAGCCTTGCGCTCTAACAGATTTGGCCCTCCACTATGAGTCAGTAGGTGCCTGTTAAGTGCGTCCTTTCTGGGGAAGCTCTTGGAGCAATGTTCGCAGCCAAAGGTCTGAGTGGAATTGTGTATTGCGCTGTGCCGAGTCAAGTGCTCTGCCCGACTGAAAGACTTCTGGCATTCTTCGCAAAGAAATCGAGGTTTAGATAGTTCTCCCATGTCGCATTATCAGATTTGTAAGACGACAATTTCTCATTTCCACCCCGATTTCCATGCCCGAGCTAATGCTCGTCTGAGCCCAACATCTTTGACTTTGACCTTATTTTGGACGGCTCAAATACGGCTCGTCTGAAACTACTTCCCCTTAGTACCACCTCATCTCCGGTCTTCAACGTATAACTGACAGTACCGATATTCACTGCAGTATTGCCAGAGGGTGCTGCTGCCGTGACGATCAGGCCCTTGAATAATTGACGCTCAATGGGAAAAGGTCTGCTACTAAACAATCGACCCTGCTGTTCATCATGCTGGTAATATGAGCACAAGTCCTGGGGACCATGCACAAATGCAAAGGTCTAGCTAGCAGAACTGGACGTTCACGTGCTCAACTCCTCACTGACAAAGTCTAGCCATTGGTAAGGTTTGCCATCACGTGAGCTTCGCATCATCTAGGCATCGAGCCCTACTAGTTAAAGAAATCCGGGGTACATGAATAATGACAGTTTTCATCTCATCCGGGACGATTACGGCAAATTCAGGGTCAGCTGTGCAAAGAATTTGTCGAGACCTCCACTAGGTACTAGTATTTAGGTTTAGATCCATTTGTGCCTGTATAGGTGTCATTCTAGTGCCGCGGTGCTTAGATAAAGCCTATGCTCTCAAAACTACAGGCACATTCGGCGCCCGAAGCACTAATTACAAGCACTAATTCCTTAACTGAATTTGCCAGGCTGTCCCGGTCCGAGGTCACCAGCTCGTCCGACCTGCTTTGCAATAACTAGTATCCCACCAGCGCTGGGTTTGTAGACTCAAACCGCCCGATCACGGAATTAGGGAAGGAAGAAGATTGGAAACTTCTGTGCCTTCTACTATTTGCTTGGGTATACGGTTGAATAGCCAGGGGTTGGGAATTCTATGGGGAGAAGATAGATTGTGCAAAGATTTCGACTCTTGTTACAGGTTATCACCTTCACCATAGCGATCTTGCGCAACAAGGGCTGCCTCGATGATCTGCACAGCTCGCTTCACGTTGAGTTGATCGTCCTTGGTCGGCAGAAACTCGCTCTTACGAACATGCTGTCTTAGGAAGTATGCTATTAACTTGCCAAGCTCGGGTTGGAGATATGCGAAGCGCTCCATTAAGGTAGGTTTATCCATCTTTGACTGGCAGAAAAGCGCAATGAAGAAAAGCTCTAACCACAAAGTCCCATTTTCTGACAGGAAGCCAATATTCAGCGTCTTCAAAACGTCTATTCCTATCGCGCCCTTGCTAACCAACGATGCGTAGAGACGTGCGACATTCGCCAGCTCGTATACGTGCACGTTCGCACCATCAGCTGAACCGATAGCATCTTCATCCTGGTTTGCTGAAGAAGCTTCGCCTATTTCCTCAAAGAACTTCCACAGTGCAACCTCAAATGCGAACTTATATCTTTTACCATCTCGCAGTAGTGATCGGGCAAGCACAGCGTAGTAAGCATTATAGGATGGCTCAGCACGACAAAGGCGAAGAATGACTTTCGGTATCTCTGGCTCCTGCTTGCGTGTCAGACGAAGTTTCGAGATACGTTGAAGGGCGTCATTTCCGTCATCTGCGGACAGTATTGCTGTAAAGATCGAGCGTTGAGTTGGTGTGGTCAGCTTGTGGTGGCGAGCCAGTGCGGCATAATCAATGTCCTCAGGGTCTGCCTCTGTGTCCTCATGCCTATGCGATGTTCCACGTAGCTGTCGCGACTCAGATTGCGTAGGTACAGAGTTGCCGCGGCTTTTCCAACTTGCACCCACCAACCACCACTTACCTCTCTTGTCGCTATTGAGAACGTCGTCGCGACTGATACCAAGTGGCTCCCCACCTCGTAGTTGCCTCGAGTTGAGAGTTCCTATTGCTTTACGTACTCGCGTCAGATGTTCACCTGTGAGTCCTGCTGCATTCGTTGCTTGCTTGGTCTTGTTGTTCTTGAGGTCTGTGATGGTGTCCATCATCACTCTGGTGCGCACATTGATAGTCTGACCACTTGAAGACATCTTGGCTGAAATATCATTCATTCGCTGCACAATGGCTTTGAGTGAGATTGGGTCGTCAGTGCGTAGCTGGGGACCACAATCGCGGATCACGCGCAGGAGAAGCTCCGCGCTTTGCTCCCCAAAATCCACCAATAGCAAGTGAATGTGGTCATACACTAAAGTGCTCGACACAACGCCGAAAGTGAACATATTGGACATGAAACTGACCAGATTCAGACTCTGTTTACCAGAGTTGCTGTCGTGGTGGTATTTGTCGAAGGTCTCCACAAGCCTGCTGATCATCTCGGCACCAAAATCGGCACCAAGAAGCTTGTAGAGAGCTGCGACAAAAGCAGCATGCAGAATGATGTAGGTGTTTTGGAGCATTGAGGGAGTAGTGAATGCGGCCAGTAAGAGGTCTATAATAACTGTGGTGACATCCTGCCGAGGATTCGTGGAATAGAGCTTGTCGAACTCGTCTACAATCGAGATAATATTTGCTTCAGATAGTCTGTTCAGGTGGCCTTGGGCTTGACGCTTAAGCCTCGCGATCTTCTCTGTATCTGTCTGTGGCGCTTTGCGCAACGAGGGCGGTAAATACTTAGCACTGCTTGCTGTGCTGGAAGCTGGCATGGGAGCCACATATGGATTTTCTCTGATCCGTTTCTGGGCAGATTCGGGTGTCGTGTCAGACGTCTCCTGCTCAGATGCTGCACTCCCTGATTCAAAGCCAGCAAAGTCATCTTCGATCCCAGAAGTTGCGTTCTCCTCGTCTAGTTCATCGGAGTCAATCTCACTGCTTACCCGAAGCCAAAGAGCTTGGCCCAGGGGCTTCAAGGCTACTTGAGAGCTTCTTTTCTTTTCTAGCCAAGTCTGATCCGCTTTCCTTTGACGTCTCGGACCAGTGTCATCATTCAACCCTTCTAGGAGATCATTGAAATCACCATCCTGAGTCTTGCTGGCTGACGTTCCTCGCATGCCTAATTTCCTTTCCAGAGCCAGTATTTCAGCGTCGTCCTCGGCTTGCCTCTGCCTAAAGGTATTCGAGTTTGCATCTAGCACGAGCTCAGGCGAATATTCCCTTGATCCACGGGATAATTCGTCGTCGTCTTCTTCGACCAGACCCAGCTCTTCACCGCTCCTGGGAGATCCTTTGGCTGATTGTTGGTCGTCGTCAACATGATCACCGTTATCGGTAATTCGGGCATTGGTACTGATGTTCGTATTTGGTCCGTTTCCTGACTTAGCACCAGGAGCATACGGGGCTTCGGTAGCGTCGCTAGCAAGAGGCTCCTCTGTCTCTACCTCTTCTTCTGAGATCGTATGCGCAATCTTTTGTCGCTTGTTGGGCAGATTTCTTCCAGTTTTCCTAGCTTGTTGTCTTTGCTGCTTACGCTCAGCTACCTGCGTCCTTTGTCTCCGGTTAGACTGAGATATTCCAAGCTTCACTTGTAGAGTCTTGGGCAGCTCAGGACCACGCTTGCCAGATTGTGTTCGTTGCCGTGACATGATTGGGGACTGTAACAAGATGCATCGTTCTCAAATCTAAACAATTTTATTTCGGAACGCTATGCAATTCATGGCCGGAGTCCGATCCTTGCGGTACTAGTAGCACTCCCTACTTGGCCCGGGTAGATACCATAGCGACTAAAACGGCGGGGAATAGCCCCACGCCATGTGCCTATATTGTCTCATTCTAGGCGACCGTCGCAGAGGCGAACCGCCATGGCATTCGTGGACCACTGGCACGGCTTTTGGTCTGTCACTCAAGTTCCAGCTCACCCACAACCTCTGCACCTGTGTCGAAACGTTGACAAACGCTACATAGGTTTTTCAGAGCACTATGCCAGCGCAGCAGCGTCTCGGAAACGACAAGGTAGGTTTCTGCCTTGCAATTAAATCGCATACTGATCTTGCAGTTTCTCGAGGCACTGGGCTCTCTGTTCACGACCACAACAACGGCATCTCATGGCTCAATATTTCTGACTCAGAAGCCAATGCCGACAAGTGAAGATGCACCAAGCCAGATCCTCGTCCGAGCGACAAATGGTGCAACCACATCCAAAGGGAGCAAGAAGACCAAAATTGGTAAAACACACAAGCCTGTACCCAAAATAAAACTGACAACTGTCGTGGATGCTTCTACATTGGACGACTTTTACGCCAAATATGCCGACATATGCAAGCAAGGCATGCAAGGGTTGAGGAAGCGGGACAAGAAAAAGGCAAAGGAAAAAGCCAAGGCTGCGAAGAAGAAGAAGGGCAATGCCACTGGGTAAGGTCAATCTGGAAGACAGAGCATCTATGCAGCATCATCAATACCAGGTCCCACTCTATGAGCTATTCACACTCTTGAGTCTTCTGGCAGCAGCCTCCACGTCAGCACCCATCTTCGGCTGTACACCGCCGCCGCCTGGACCAGCCGAGAGCATCATATCTAGCATGCCTGGACGCTCATTGAGTATGAGACTTGCAGCCATCACACTTCGGCTGATTACGTCTGTCCAGGTTTCCTTTTCCCTGCCTTGGCATTGGAGATCTGCTGGTACCAGATAAAGGAAATGCTTGCACCAAAGTCAGTCCCCACTCTGCACCAATTACTTCAGTCAAAGTCAACGTACAAGAGTTCTGCCAACAAAATCCCACATGAAGTATACGCTATTCTTCGAGTTTGCTGGCGTGTCGAATGTTTGTTCCAGGTTTGGTCTCATAGCCTCGTGGTTGCCGAGCCTGGTATAGAGATCTCTCAGAGCAAGAGCATAGTTCTTCCATGCAGGAGCCATGTTGGCAGGTAATGTAGCTTCCGCCAAGCCACGGGTATAGTCTCGCCTGTTGCATGTTGCTGGATTCAGGTCAACATCGGTAATGAGCTCAGCGTTCTTGGGATTGAAGCCAGAGGGCATGTTGCTACTCCGATACAGTATCAATACTTTGGCTCACGTACGAAGCGAATAGCAAAGCAGCGGCTTAATAAATGTACGCACAAGGAGGTCTACAGTGAGTAAGACTCCCAGGCACAAGAAGCCTGAAATTACAACGTCAAACCGTTACGTCATACACTATCTCAAGAGGACTAAACTCCAAGTGAGGCAGGTCTGACGAGGTTCTCTTGTGTACTTTTGAGATCACAGCTTGACACCTCCTTCAGGCGGTTGGGGTTCAATACTGCAACACTTGTTCCATCGTCAGATGCATCTGCTCGGAAATATATCATTCAAGTCTAACAGTGCTAATGTGATTGACACGCACAGAACAAACACTTTTGGCACAAGCAGCGTTTTCCTATTACTCACCGCTTGCACATGTGTGTGCTTTCACTATTCAAGCAAGCAGAGGACAGTGAGCATCGACTAACGAGTGACAACCAGCAACCATGCTATATTTCTTGCCTTTCTGCGTTTATTCTTTCTTTTGATTTTTATGGAAGGTGTAAATCTAACTATGAGCACAGCAGTTGGACGGTATTACAATCAAGACTACATTAACATTGCTAAGAGTGTGGATATCTGTCGTGGTGACCTACAGCTTGCTGATCTACCTTCTAGGCGTGATATTTAATGCCGTGCTGCATCACGAACTTCTCTCTCCGGACCATGGCAAATACCAGAAGCTCAACACCCAATTGATCAAGAAGGAACATCAAGCTCTGATCGATAACACTGCATGGCGTAAATAATCTCATCATTCCTTCTACAAGTCATTACTAACCCAAACAGACTTGTCGATGGAAAAACGAAATCAGCTTTGGAAAGATTTGCTCAACATGATTAAATCAGCTCCTGGAACAATTGAAGCTCTGAAAGATCTCGCAGCCGGCCGCAGGGATGAGATAGCACGACTAGAAATCAAATGTGGTAACGACTATGCCAGATGGAGGAGATTTGTTGCTGACGAAAGCAATCCCACCCACGGTCTGGCTGTATGGATCCGAGCTTGTGACGAGCGCGCCAGAGACATCTGTACGAAAGAGGAAGAATTGATGCAGAAAGCGCTCATCTTGAAGATGCTAGAGAAGTTGCAGGAAGCATTCGAAAAAGGCATCAACATTGCTACAGCTGAGCTCTATAGATTTTGAAGTGATAGCTGGTAGCGTTAAACAGTAATGACAACGCTCTCGGCAAACAGTCTGCACTTGGGTTGGCTTTTCAAACGTGATCTCCAGCCCTTTTGAACGTCTCAAGCTCATCTTGCTGTAGAACAGCGTAGGAGTGCCCGCCAACATGCTTTACACCACGACCTTGCACTTCTGGCCACTGCTCATTCGTAGGGCTTTCCCAGAACTTCTCGTGACTGGGACGACGCCGGAACGTTGCGATCAGGTCAAAAGGGTCTAGGAAAGTGGCGTAAGTCGACCTTCGATCGACCCAGCCCGGACCTAGCCTTTCAGTCTTTCCATCGATATCGAGGTAGACACATCGCTGTCGTGGTAGAAGCTGACCAGGATGTATGACGTTGAGCCAGTAAGTGTACAAGGCCATCGGCACGCCTTCGAAGACGTATAAACCGTGAATCTGATAGCTCAATCTTTGTGGGCGCTAGACGACAACTCACTACCACTCATGATCACGCAAGAATCTGCAGAGACTGTTACACTCGGTAAATTGCTTCCGGGTTCCGAATTGCTCGACGACCCTGAATAAGGTCCTGAGCAAGATCAACGCAGAGGTGCCGTATAACATGATAGCTATCGTGCGTACGCTTCTCGGTATCGAGCCAGTCCAAGTACATCGTTGGTGAATCAGCACTACCAGGTATATGAAGATGCATTCCACAACAGCCTGAAGGACCGAAGAGATGCTGAGCAGCGTGTTTCCAAGCTCGTACTTGTCAAGATCTCCTGGATTAGCTGCGATGGTCGATCCGCCCGCTGCAGTGAGACTTTCAACTGCCGCGCCAAGATATACAAAAAGGTGAGGACCCGATGCGGATGAAGTGGTGCGTGATAAGGCAGATAGTGCATAAGTCTTAATAGTATGGCGTACTCAGCAGCTGCGTAAATAGGCGGACCAGCCGATACTCAAACATTTGGTAGAGGTCCAGATTGCTGGGGTCACGAGCTGAAAAAATTCGCGAGATCCAGCCGGCTGTGAAGACCAGTCCTCCCCAGAGTAGGAAGAACGTAACGCGCCATGATCGATAATAGCTGCATCGTTTGGAGAAACACTACGTGGATAAGATCTATTCGTACTAAGTCTGCCAGCAATGTATCAGGAGAGAGACTCCAACCAGAGCCGCAAAGACAGCCGGACCTTCGGTGCTCGGGTCGTAGTGATAAAGCGATGCCCCAATGCTTGCTGACATGGAATGGCCAATGTGTCTACTATGTTAAATCGATACTCGCGTTCAACCTGTGATCTGAAGCTTGTCTCGAAGTCGTGATAGAATATGTTAGTATAGAATATGAACCATCAGCACAACTGGTCAGCGAAACGGTAATATCGAGAGTGTATAGGTACATGAGTCATCTCATGCAGCTCGTCGCGGCTGACGTCTGAGCGTAGGCTGATTGAGCCGTTAGCCAAATACATTCGTCGTAATTCTCAAATCATCCTGCTTGGACTGCCAGTACTAAATTAGCAACAAAAGCATGGCATGAAGCTCCACGGAAGCGCCACATGAGCCTTGAAGAAGTATAGGGACCTCAAACCTCGTTTCGGTCTCATGTGCTAATTGAGGGGACAACATAGTATCACCAAGAATACTTGATTGCATTGACAGCCAAAGATCAGGGAGTTTACAACACAATGAGGAAGCTACTGTTCGGCAAACCTTCCTAGCGCTACATCAACCTTGAGAAGAATTAGTTTTGGCCGAGCTAAGCAACGGACTCTTCAAAGAGGAGGGCGACGCTTTGCGTTATTATTGTCAATCTTATTATCCGCTAGCCTGGGACTGCTGCGAAGCACAGTTGTATGCGTGCTATCGGAGTAGACGAGATCAGCAACGTTTCATGCGACAGAGATGAATTTAGGACTCAGTGCCTTTGAATGACCGCAGTTGCAAAGTGTCCTATCATATGAGTCGGAGTTGATCCGACGTACCAAGCGTCACATCAACCATTGTTTGCGATTGCAGTAGATCGACTGCGGAAGTCCAAAGCTCGCCACGATAAAGTTGTAACTATGAAAGATCCGGTCGTAACCATAGACAGCCTCGACGACGCTCGCCGATGGTTGAATCGTCCTTGCCGAAAATTTAGAGCTCTTGACAACCATTCGAATCGTTTGTGTGCTTTCAGGAGATCGCAAGGCCAAAGCAGCTCCCTCTCTATCAGATATGCTAAACGAGATGCCCTAGTCAATCTTCTCACGAAGCTTGCCTAGAAAAGCACAGCTATGCTATGAAGCACAATTGATCTACTCCCTAGTTCATGGCACATGCAGAATACTGACTCACAGGCCGTTAACCGACAAACATCGTGCATTATTTCCACGGACATTCTACTACATTGAGCAGACATGCTCCTCAGCCATCTTTGGTATGCCTAGGCATATTTGATGCGGGGACGATCGGAGCACATCACTTACACCTGGACTCCTTAAACAACTTCAAGTTCAGGTTGCCGCGATTATTATGCGCCTGGTATACGCATGTCCCCACCTTTCGTATGTGCCACGAGCTCATAAGACTACTATTGAACAAAGGTAATTCACTGAGGCATTCGCTATGGCAAGCCGACCTTCCACCATGAAAGCTTGGCAGAAGCACTTTGGCTCAACCGAGCCGCAGCTAGTCGAGGTGCCCTCACCAAAGACCTCAGCGGATGGGCTGTTGGTCAAGCTCCTTGCAGCAGGTGTCTGCCATAGCGACTATCTCCTTCTGAACACAGAGCCGCGACCACCGAGCTGGCCTGTAGAAAAGTGGACATTAGGTCATGAAGGTTGCGGTCAGATAGTCGAGATCGGGACTTCTGTCCGAAATGACTTTCAAATAGGCGATACTGTTGCCATCCTCTCGGTTGCGGGCTGTCAATTGCCTAATTGTGGTGAATGTTCTCGAGGTCTGACGCAACTATGCACGACTGGTGAGAGATATGGTATAGCGTGGGATGGCTCTTACGCGCCCTATATAGCTATCAGAGCATGGGCAGCTGTAAAGGTACCGACTGGTGTACCACCAGAGATAGGTGCAGTTGCAACTGATGCGTGCTTGACGGCCTATCATGCTGTCGTAGGGACAGGTAAGATTCAGAAAGGCGAGACCGTTCTAATCGTGGGTGCAGGCGGGCTCGGGTTCAATGCTATGCAGATCGCGCTTGCTCACGGAGCAAGAGTGATTGTATCAGACACAAGACAGGAAGTCCTGGAGGAAGTCGCGAAGTTTGTCCCTAGAAGCGATATCCTTCCTGCTGGAACACTTGTTCCTGATTTTGTCCAGCAAAATAAGCTCGTCGTAGACACAATCGTGGATTTTGTTGGCCTGGAAAGCACCTTCAATGCCTCTCAGGAAGCAGTACGTATTGGCGGAAAGATTGTCCAGGTGGGCCTTCTCGATAAGGAACTCAAACTGGATAATGTGCTTTCTGTTCGTAAACAGACTAGTATACTCTGCTCTTATGGTGGCACGATGTCGGATTTGAAGGCGTGTCTGGCATTGATAGCGGATGGGAGCTTACGCCCACAAGTTGAGCACGGTAAATTTGACGAATTTGCAGACATCATTAATGATCTGCACGCAGGCAAGATCAAGAGCAGAATTGCGATCATGTTCGAAGAATAAGCTAAAAAAATATCTTGAGCTATTACCTGCAGACGCTTGTCTATTTGCCATTTCCCAACAATACTGAGGCACCTAATGACATTTCCTGACCGCTCACATCTCCTTCTCGACCATGCTGATATCACCATCACTATCAGCTTTGTCAAGCTCGTGCTCAAAGTCCATCTGTATCTCAACCACTTGCAGAAGAGCTTGAACGTCCAACTTGTTGCCTTTGTAGGATGCCAGAGACTTGGCAGTTCTGACGACGTTCTTGATCTGCCTGCCGTTCAGTGGACTCTCGGCCAGAGTCTCATACCCAGCCTCGTCAACGTCAACGATCACGCCACCTTCTCGTTCGGCCTTTCGTAGCTTGTCCAAGAAGTTCTTCCAAATCTTTACTCGACTCTCCTTGGGCAATGAATCGTACTTGAGGGGACAGTGTATTCTCGACTTGAAGGCATCATCAAAGGTCTTGACACGATTGGTCGTCATGAACAAAATACCTGAGTAGTATTCGAGTGTCCGCAAGAAAATGGACACAAGCGAGTTCCGCTCCATGTCGTGCAAGGATCGCCGCTCAAGGAAAACATCTGCTTCATCGATAAGTAGGACTGCCTTCCAAGTGCTCGCCAAGTCCAGAATCTGAGTCAGTTTCGTATCTAGAACACCCGAGGTAGTTCCTAGATCTCCACTGGACACGATATATAGTGGTCGCTTGCTGAACTCCGCAACGCACTCGGCTGTTAAAGTTTTGCCAATTCCAGGTGGACCATGAAGGACCAGGATCAGGCCGAGACCCTTGTTCTTGACAATGTCGTCGAAAGATCCCGTTGCGTGCCGGCTGGTGTGTTCAGCAACAAGAGCTTGAACGAGCTCCTTCTGGCTGGCTGGTAGAATAAGTTGTTCGAAGCAGCTTGTGTTCCACTCAATTGGCCGTAGCGCATCAACAAAGAACTCTAGGAAGAGCTTCTCGGTGAAGCTGAAGCCGCGAACCATTGGTGTGGTCATCATTCGTTGCTCATCCGTCAATGGCTCACGATCGACGAGAAGGAGGTCGTTGTTACCACCTGTCACGCTAAGGACATCTGGATCGTTCTGCATCAGTGTAGCCTTGGCTTTTTGTGCTTCAGAGAGCGGGAGTGGAGACACCGAAAACGCTTCATCCGCCTGAGTGCGGTGAAAGGTGTGTGTATCAATCATCACTCGGGACTCGATGTTATACCGGTGTGGCGGAAAGCCACAATTCAGAGCAACGCCTTTATACTCCATGAAAGCTTGGTTCTGACCTTGAATTTCCTCCCACTTCTTACCACGAGTGACGAGTGTCTTGCTGATATCAAGAGCGCTGGGGTGGCGAGCAAGAGGATAAGCGTTCATGGCTGTGACAGGCACAGTACCTCGATACTGCGGGATACTGACTTGTGTCATCCTGGTCCCAAAGTCGTCGCCGTCGTAGTCAATATATTCGACATCGAGCCGGAGATTCGGGCACTGACCCCAATTGTAGCAGTATGAGTTGAGCTTGAAAACCCGTGGCTGGCCTCTGAGACGACTATAAATCTTGACGCCTGGCCTGAACAAGGTCCACATATGTTCATAGCTTGTGAGACCTTGTGGCGTAAAGTTAACGACCTCATCGATCGTCTCTTTGAACTGTTCCTCTATAAGGTTGAGGAGAAGTGGTAGATGCTGAGCCAGCTCACTATCTGGGTCATCTTTCTGAGCTTTGTCAAGAGCATCAACGAACTCTTGTCGATAATGATAAAGGCAATGCTTTGTGTCTCCATCTAGCTCAATAGTAATGGTATTCGTAAGGAAGCTGATACCGGGGTACGTCATGATGTTCTTCATCATCTTCTTCAAGGCTGGTGAGTTGATATGAAGAGTCGTCCTTACGACGATTTTGTTGGCATTATCAAGGGTTCGCGTGATGCATAGTGCGAACTTCTCGTACCAATTGATGGTCTCTTCGGGAACATCGTCATCATACTTGGGCTCAGCAATATAGGATCGACCTTTCTTGGTCCATCGCTTTTCGAGGTGCTTCAGCTCAGCTTGCATGGGTAGCTTTTCGAGTTCGGCGAAACGCTTTCTGTCCTCTTCGGTGACGTGGCCATTGATCTCTTGCTGATCCTCCTCATCTGGTGGGGCGTTATCATCAACGGCACGACGACGTGCTGTTTGAGTAGTTCGTGCCATTCTGGGAGGTGGTCGGTTATAGGTCTGAGGTGGTTCAAGAAAATCGTCTAAGCTACAGGATGGCGCTGTTGGATACCTTGCTGAATGTCTTGGCGGAAGTAGTGATGAAGCTGTTGCAGCAGAGCCTTGTGGTCCGACAGTAGCTTTGTTGCTTGAATATATGAGCCCGTGAATGTTTTCCGCAGAACAAAGGTGCTAAGTCACGACATCCTCTGCACGTTTGTGTAAACATTGTATATAGTCACACGTCTAGGCAACAGTCGCTAACAATTGATACACCTGTCAGGTTAGCCTGAGAAGTGAAGGAGCAATATTGCAGAATCGAGCAATCAGACATTGGGAAAGGCCAGCTAGTGCAGGGAGGAGTGTAGATATTGAGTCAGTAGGAGCCAGCAACACACGTTACTGTTTGAAGATCTGCCTAGACAGAATATTATCCATTCCAGATCAACACATGCACTCAGCCGTTTACGCAGCAGAGTTGATTGTACGCAAGACGAGGAAACTGTGTAACAGGCTGCCGTAGGACTTTTTGGATAACAGGCCCAGAATTGCCTAATAGAGAAAGGCGCTTTAGTATACGGATCCACTGCAGCTCGAAAAAGATTTTAGATTGGCCGAAATTAGGCACCATTAGCCTGCCTTGTGCTTTCTTCAGGTGGGACGATTTGGCTGGATATCCGCTGTGCTTCTCATTTACTTCGCAAGAAATTTTTGAAATGCTTCATTCTCGATAGAGACGTTCCCAACAGCCTTCAGTTTCTTTCGACCTTCCTTTTGTCTCTCAAGCAGTTTCCTCCGTCTTGAAACATCGCTGGCATGTAGCTTTGCAAGCACGTCCTTTCGAAAGGGCTTGATAGTTTCCCTGGCTATGACTTGCCGGCCGATAGCAGCTTGTATGACGACTTCGAACATCTGTCGGTCAACATGCTCTTTAAATTTCTCAACCCATTGCTTGCCAACCTGGCGGACCTGGCTCTGGTGCAATACTCTTGACACAGCATCAACCGGGACGTGGTTGACAAGCAGTTGCAGCTTGACGATGTTGCTTGGCCGCCAGTCCGCTTCTTCGTAGTCCAATGTGGCATATCCTTTTGTTGTGCTCTTGAGCTTTCCGAAGAAATCATCGACCAGCTGTGCTAGGGGAAGATCATATTTGAGGATTACCTGAGTGGCGGTGAAGTATTCCATGGAAACTTGTTCTCCACGATTGGCTTCACATATCTCCATGACTCGACCAAGGTATTCTTCGGGAAAAGTGATTGTTGCGGAGACATAAGGTTCTCGTAGCTGCTCGATTTTCTGCCTGGCATCATCTGTGTTCGGAAACTCTGCAGGGTTCGTGATAGTCTGTTCTGTTCCATCCTTGAATTGTATCTGAAAAGGCACAGTCGGTGGCGTGATGATGATACTTGTACCATGCTCTTGCCTCAGACGATCCTCGAAAACTGAACAATGAAGCGTGCCTAGGAAGCCAAGCCTGAAACCCGCACCAAGCGCGTCCGAAGACTCTTTCTGAATTGTCACACTTCGATCGTTGAGTAGCAGATGATTGATAGAGTCTTCGAGCTGCTCGAATTTGTCTTGATCTACTGGAAAGGCGGCCACAAAAACCATAGGCTTAGGCTCTTCAAAACCAGGTAGAGGCTGGACTTGACGCTCGAATCCGACTTTAGTGTACGTATCACCAATCTTAGCTTCCTGGCTTTTCCGCATGCTTGGATTGAAGTAGATATAGCCAACTTGTCCAGCTCTTAGAACAGATTGAGGTGTCTGATCCGGGTACATGATTCCGACTTCTCCCACTGTGTATTTCCGCCCCGTAGCAAATGAGACAATGCTGTCACCTGCCTTGACTCGGCCCTCAAAAATTCTCACAAGCAGGACGACACCCTTAAATGCCGAGTACCACGAGTCCACGAGAAAGAGTTTGAGGGGAGCATTATTATTCCCTACTGGTGCCGGAATATTCTCGATAACTCTTGGTAGTAGTGCTTCGACATTTAAGCCAGTTTTCGCTGATACTAAGATCGCAGAGTTCGGATCCAATTCAAAGTTGTCTCTCATCTGTTCAAGGGCACGTGGAGGATCGGCATGCGGTAGATCCACTTTGTTCAAGACGGGCAGTAAAGCCAGACCCTGCGAGAATGCAAGATAGAAGTTCGCAACTGTTTGCGCCTGCACGCCTTGACTGGCATCGACCAGGAGCAAGGCGCCACCGCAGCTTACATAACTTCGAGTCACTTCAGCTCGAAAGTCGACGTGGCCAGGTGTGTCCACGAGATGCAGCAGATAGTCCTCGCCCTTGTGATTATATATCATCGAGCAAGTCTGTGCTTTAACAGTGATACCTCGTTCACGTTCTACATCGAGCTTGTCTAGAACCTGCTTGTTCGCGCCTGGTTGGATGGTGCCAGTCAATTCCAAAAGTCGATCAGAAAGTGTTGATTTGCCATGATCGACGTGTGCGACGATACAGAAGTTCCGATATCGATCGATAGGAATTGAATCGATGCGCTTTTCGACGTCCGATGGATTGTGATAGCTAGTCGTTGCTCTGACGGTCGTACTGGTTCTAAATCCTCGTGCACACTGAGTATCTAGCTCAAATCGCTCAGCCAGGCGACCATTGACGGCGAAGGAGTTGGATACAGCTCTTCGCCGTAAGAAGAGCTGCAGCCATTGTCGCATCGAGCAGAGGTTTGATTCTTAGTTGATGCCAGACCTCCTGCGATAGGTATTCCCCCGCGGGTTATTCATATCGGTAAACCTTGAATGCTGACTAAGAATTTTGTAGCGTTTGTTCGAGTGTTGCATCTGGCAACCAAATCAAAACACGTTCACGGCTGTCAAAGAGATCAAGAAGAACGTCTCATAGACCCATGGTAGCCACGAGATATGGCAGTAGCGACGAAAGATAAGACTGATACGCACAAGATTGCATTGAGAGGTGAGTTGGGGTGGTTCTCTTTCATCACACATAGTCTAAACTAAATAGGTTCTGCCAAACTCATAGCAGAATTCTTCGAATACAGCGTCAACACAATCCTTTTCCAACGCGGTGTTTATCCTGCGGAGGATTTCACGCCAGTCAAGAAATATGGCCTCAATATGCTTGTGGCGAGTGATGACCAGGTCAAAAGCTACATCAGAAAAATCATTGGACAGCTGAACAAATGGATGCAAAAGAGCAAGATTAGCAAATTCATCGTGGTGGTGACCAGTAAGGAGACCGGAGAGCATGTCGAGAGATGGCAATTTGACGTCAACGTCCTCAGTAAGGGTAGTAAGAGCAAGTCAAAGACAGTCTCATCAGAAAAGGAGAATGAAGACAATACACGGACAGAAGCTGAGCCTGAAAAGACAGAGACACAGATCCAGGAAGAAATTCAGGCCATATTTCGACAGATCACAGCATCTGTAACATTCTTGCCTATGCTGGATGGCAATTGTACTTTCAATGTTCTGGTCTATGCCGATGCGGATTCCGAGGTACCATTGGAATGGGGAGATAGTGATGCAAAAGAGATCAAGAACGCCGAAAAGGTTCAGCTCAGGAGCTTCAGTACGGCGAATCACAAGGTTGACACTATGGTTAGCTATCGATTATTGGATTGAGGATCAATTTGTTGAGAGCGTGGCGCTTTGGGTTTGAGTCTGTTCTTGTATTACGGCAATATGATTAGCATTAATACGACAATTGATGAAATGCTGGAAAATTACGAGGAAAATTAACACTCCCACTTGGGAGTTCATAGCTGGCTGGTAGCGGAGCGAGCATAACAGTCACTGTCATATTTGAGCAGATCCCGCTGACAGCCCTCACGTTTACTCTGACGTGGTCATGGCTTAGGTAGGAGCGTCCTACGAACCAAGGTGCTTGACTGCTATGACTATTTGCTTGATGGACCAGGCGAATCCGGAAGTCGGCCTGTTGCTGGCCGGTGGGGCGGAATGGTGTCTTGGGTAGTTAACACGGTTACACACAAGCAAAGACATTAACTATCCTGTTGGGCGAAAAGCTTAGTGCTACGTAGACAAGCGATGACATGAATAATTTGCACGTCCCTGTTCCGCCATATGTGGCATAGACAGCATGGGATCTGAGATTCGTCAATTCTGATTGTTACTAGCGATGGTCGACAACATGAGAAGTGATTATTTCGCGTCTATTGCGCGAGTACGGGCGCGTCAACGGTTACTGTCTCCGTGCTACGCAACTCGGTCATTTCCACCCGACTTCTTCTTCACGGGTGCCAGTCATTCGGAGTGCCCAAGTCCAGAGTTTCAAGGCTTCGTCCGGCATACAGCTTGCTTTCGTCCGGGCTCTAACGTCACCGAGCATGACAAGATAGTACAGTGGGATATTCGAAGATGTTATCAGTAGAAAGCTAAGGATCATTTGATCGGTATCAAGCTATAAAGAGGCATGCATCTGGCAGCGGTTTTCATCATGGACCATGACAAACATATTTATTCGAGCACTATTTTCGACCAGGACACTTTCGATTCGTTCTACCCATCTCAAATTCGTGCACAACATGTCTCAAAGAAGTCCAGTCAAAGTCCTTGCACTTGGACTGCCCCTGCCTAAGGAGATCGATCCCAACGGCGACATGGCAGCAAAGGTCAAAGCAGGAGCCGCGCAACAGAATATCGAATTGAGTCTTTGCTTCATCGATATGGCAAACCAGAGTTACGATAAGACGACCGACACTGTCAAGGAGAAGTTGAGAGATGGTCCATACGATATGGTATCCATAGGTTTTGGAGTGCGTGGTGATCCGAAGCTGACTGAGATATTCGAAAAGCTGGTTAACACAGTCTCGCAAGGACAGCCTGGTGTCAAATTTGCTTTTCAAACTCATCCGCAAGAGCTATTTGATGCTGTCAAAAGAGTTATGGCATGAGCGATGACGATGAAAGTCTGTACGGTAGTGGGGTTCAGTGTTTGATGGATCCTGTGCAGGGTCCTAAGTCATTGTGTAGTTCTTTAATCAGGCTGATGCTGCTTCAGCTCTGTCTCGACCTAATGCACAAGAGCGAACTATGTTGCGGAAGATAGACAGATCAGCCAGAAGCTCATGCTGGACATCACAGTCCGCAGAAAGCATGGTTCCCGTGCTAGTCCTGGCGTCCTAGAAAGCCTACTTTTTGATGTGGACTGAGCGTCGTTCCGTATCGCGTCGTTCTATTGGCGCAAGACTGATGCCAGCTGTCTAGTTTGTAGTGTTCTTCGAGATAAGATCACTGTCTAGCATTCCGATACCCGTGCTGTCCGATGTATAGATACCTTAGGTAGATGTCCTACCTCGTATTCTGTGTCGTTCGCCGTGTCGTTCCTATAGCTTTCTTGCTCACCGTCAACCATACGATCTGCTAGTATCAGTAAGCAAAGCATGCTGCTCCAGAATGTAGTACGCGTGTGAGATTTACGAACAGACCTGGCTATAACATAGCACGGCAAAATCAATAAGTCGATACAAGCCATGCTCGAGTTATAGACGCGCCTTCGGTATCAAGGGAATAGCGTTGTGATATAGGAAGTGAATGTAGTTGTTGTAGGTTCGTAATTTAGAAGTGAATCTGACTCATCTAAAAACAGCAGCGATGGTTGTACTGGAGAATAGAATCCATGCATGAGGTTGAGCACATACCCCATAGATGGAGGACAGCAGAAGCTATACTGGCTAAGGTAGGTGAGCACCGACTATACTCTTGAGGTTGTCCATGTTGATTGCGCCTGCGCGAGGCAGCATGAATTTCGCCGCAGTGCAGGCTTGAAACCAGGAATTGTGCTCGCTCAGTCGCCTTCACTACAAGCTTCTTCATCTGTAAGTGCCGTCACGAACTGTAGAATCGAGGAGACAGAGATGTCTCATGTTTGAGGGGAAAAGGACGTCTTTAGATCATCTCCATACTAGTGCTAATATTTAGAGTCGCGCAACGAGATAGAGGAAGGACGATGCTGTATCCTGAGGTTGCGCAAGATCAAAGTTTTCGATCGTTTATATTGCAAGTGCTACAAAGGAATCAGCAGTACAGTTGGTGGATAGTGATATAACGACAGCAAGGTGACAGATCACGGGTTGTATGAAATATCGGGATGTGGCAGCCGGTGTCGGACAATAATTGGCCGATCCTGGGCTCCTCGATGGATTATGCTTAATTTTCTGGGTGCCTGAGATTAGGGTCCTAATAGGCACCGCTCTAGGCTTCGCAAGTATAATTTCGTCCCGAAAAAGCCCTATATAAGACCTGTACGTCCCGTCTCTCCATGTGAAATCAAGTATAAATTAGTACGACTAAGGATTGGCCAATTGTTGTCCGACACTGGTTGGTGGTGACCTCGAGTGCCCCGCGATTGGTAGAGGCACCGAATCACTAGGTATCTTAGGTACGTAATATTGTCTACAGGCACCAGCCCGTGGACACAGGAGATGGCCGGTTTTGGTCAAGGCGTAAGCCCTCTGTACACCCACTGGAACAACGCCTATAATGGCCTAAGCACTTTTTGAAAACCTGCCATCTCTTATGTCCGCCGGCTGCCACTTCCTGGGGATTGTGGCCCATCAAGTGCTGCCTTGAAGGCCTTATAGCCTGATGAACTTCAGGCTTCACAACCCACTTTTCGCAAGACTCATTGGCGCTTGAACCGCGGGACTGACCTTTCGCTCCAAAATATTCGTAAACCGCGTTGCAATGTACTGACATACATCCAGCACGCTCACTTGTTATGTTCCAGACCAACAGTTCCTGTGCTTAGAGTCGCAGCTGATGCACAAAACTTGCGGATCTAAGTTCACAAAATCTTCCGATACGCGACGTGACTCATGCTCAATTCTCGCGGCAGATCTGTGAATCAATTAACGCCTAGCATCTTATAGCACCGAGAGAGGCGGTGGCCGGTAGGATGGCGACTAACGGAGTTGAACCTCGAGAGGAGAAGAAGTCGGTCAGGTTGTCTATCAAACAACAGGTCGTCGACGATGTGCCAAAAGTCATCAAGGCCTTGCAATTTGGTGTGCTCAGTAACAATGATATCGTCAACCAGTCGCAGGTCGAACTTGCAGATCGGCGCATGTACAACCTTGATGAAGGTCGAAAGATCGCCGAGTACGGCCCGCTCGATCGGCGCATGGGCACCTCGCTAAAGAAGGAAGAGTGTCGCAGCTGTGGTCAAAAATTGCAAGAGTGTAATGGACACTTCGGTCATGTGAAGCTCGTTTTGCCTTGTTTCCACGTGGGATACTTCAAGAAGACGATCACTATACTACAAAGCATCTGCAAGGCATGAAACTTCTGGGAGACGTTGTTGAGTTGTTGACTGACTTCTGGTAGACTTGTTCATGCATCCTGCTCAGTGAAGCAGATCGACGGAAGTTTTTGACTCAGCTGAAACGAGCAGAAGGTGATAATCTGCGGCAAGCATCGATTGTCAGGAAAGTCGCCGACCAGGCTAAGAAAGCCAAAGAGTGTCCTTCGTGTAAGTCTGTGAACGGGTTGGTCAAGAAGGCAGGTACTTCGTCTCTGAAGATCATTCATGACAAATTCAAGACGTATAATAGCTCCATTGCTCAGAAACGTGTTATTCCCCAAGAAAAGCTGCTATTCGATACATCTGTTGAATACGCTAGAAGGCATAACAACGACGTCGCGCGAAACATCAATAAAGCTATGGACGATCTCACGCCTCTCCGAGTGTGGAAGCTTCTGAAGCGTGTCAAAGACACTGATTGCCCTCTATTGGGCTTACGCACTGGCAGACCTGAAGCATTCCTATGGCGATACGTGCCAGCGCCTCCTGTCGCAATTCGGCCTTCAGTAGGTCAGGATCCTACTGCAAGTACCGAAGACGACATTACGGCGAAGCTTGGTGACATAGTCTTCGCTAACAAGCAGCTTCGCGAAGCGCTAAAGAAAGGAGCACCCGTTACATCTGTGATTGAGCACTGGGACTACCTTGCTTTGCAGCTCGCCATGTACATCAACAGCGACGTTCCCGGCCTCAACAAAGGTGACATGGGCAAATCCATACGCGGATTCGTGCAGCGACTTAAAGGTAAGCAAGGTCGATTTCGAGGAAACTTATCAGGAAAACGAGTCGACTTCTCTGGTCGTACTGTCATCTCGCCTGATCCGAACTTGAGCATTGATGAGGTCGCTGTACCTATACTTGTGGCCATGAATATGACTTACCCCGAAGTGGCGAATGAAGGCAACTTGAAAAAGTTACAGCAACGTGTCAAAAATGGTCCTAAGAAATGGCCAGGTGCAAATACGGTCCACAAGACTACCATAGACCTCAAATTTGATCTCAGACACGCCCGGTGCACTCACGTCTCAAGTCAGCTTCAGATAGGCGACGTAGTCGAGCGACATCTGGTGGATGGTGACATCGTACTCTTCAATCGACAGCCTTCTCTCCACAAACTCTCCATCCTTTGCCATCGTGTCAAAGTCAGACCTCACAGAACATTCCGACTCAATGAATGCGTCTGCAACCCTTACAATGCTGATTTTGACGGTGACGAAATGAACCTACACGTGCCGCAGACCGAAGAAGCACGAGCCGAAGCTTTGCAGCTGATGGGCGTCAAGTATAACCTGACTACTCCTAAGAATGGAGAGCCCATAATCTCTGCGATCCAGGATTTCATCACCGCTGCTTATCTGCTAAGCAGTCTTGACATCTTCTATGATAGGAAAACCTTCACCACCATATGTATGGGTATGCTTGGTGAAGACACCAAATTTGATCTACCACCACCATCGATCATCAAGCCACAGGCGCTCTGGACTGGAAAGCAGGTATTCAATGTGCTCATAAAGCCAAATTCCAAAGTCAAGGTCTTACTGAACCTGGATGCGCCCTGCAGAGACCACAAGAAGTACCATAAGGACCTTCACCGCGATCTCCAGGATGATAGTTTTCTGTGCATTCGGAATTCGGAGGTCATGTGCGGTAGAATGGACAAATCGACTGTAGGATCTGGCAAGAAAAACTCCTTGTTCTATATTCTTGTCCGAGATTTCGGTGTGGAAGCTGCAACTGCTTCCATGAATAGGCTCTCCAAACTTTGTGCTCGATGGCTTGGCAATCAAGGGTTCTCGGTAGGCATCAGCGATGTGACACCTCCAGCCATGTTGCAGAAGGTCAAAGATGATACTATTGCTAAGATATTTGCGGACTGTACCACATACGAGATCTCCTCCAAAGCTGGTAGACTGAAGCGCAAACCAGGTCTTGACCACGCTCAGACTCTCGAAGCAGAGCAGGTTCGAGCGCTAAGCACAGTGCGTACTGATATCGCTTCCATATTGACTTCAGAGCTGAGCAAGCGGAATTCTCCTATGGTCATGGCAACGTCAGGTTCAAAAGGCTCTACTGTCAATGTTGCTCAAATGGCCGCCTTGTTGGGTCAGCAGGACATCGAAGGGAAGCGAGTGCAGAATGGCTTTCAAGATCGAACACTACCACATTTTCCTAAGCACGACTCGTCGCCACCATCACGAGGTTTCGTCGAGAACAGTTTCTTTAGTGGTCTCACGCCTTATGAATTCATCTTTCACGGAATGGGCGGACGCGTAGGTCTTGTCGACACTGCGGTCAAGACGGCAGAAACCGGCTATATGTCTCGCAGGTTGATGAAGTCTCTCGAAGATCTGTCCACACAGTACGATCGCACAGTCCGAAATTCTTCGTCTAATATCGTGCAGTTCAGATTCGGTGACGATGAGCTGGACCCTGTTGACATGGAAGCTAGCGCGAAGCCGGTGGACTTTGAACGTACATATATTCATGAAGAAGCCACAACATTCAATACCGAGGACAAGGGTTTGGCTGATCTCGCCATCTTTGATACGTTGCAGAAGATGCTCAATCCAAGACGTAAAGGGCTAGCTAGAATTGGACATGATGGTGAAGAGTTACCATTCGATACAGAAGATGATGCTCTTGCTGATCAGAATGAGTCTGCAAGAGCATATCTGAAGTCGATACAGGACTTCGTCATGGCCAAGTCTGAAGGGTTCAAGAAGGCACGGGCGGAGAAGAAGGTTTGGGCTTCAGCCTCTGGAGACGCAAATGTGCCAACAGGTAGCAAGAGAACCAGGAGCAAAGCCAGTGCGACGCCGGCTTCGAAAAAACAGAAGACTGGGTCTGGTAATAAACCGACATCGGTTGCAATTAGAGCATTGCCGTCCACCGAAGATAGATTCGAGCTGACTTCGAAACTGTCAGCTAAGACACTTGAGGCTTTCGTCACAGCCTGTTTGACTAAATATGAGAAAGCAAAAGTCGAGCCTGGTCATGCAGTTGGTGCGGTCGGTGCTCAGTCGATCGGAGAACCTGGCACCCAGATGACCTTGAAAACATTCCACTTCGCTGGTGTAGCTGGTATGAGCTTGACGGCTGGTGTGCCTCGTATCAAAGAGATCATCAATGCTTCCAAAGATATCTCGACGCCTGTGATTACTTGCCGCCTCGAACGGAGAAAGGACGGTTCGTTACCTGAAGAATTGGCTCGTATGGTGAAAGGTCGAATAGAGTGCCTTCATCTCGAAGACGTTACACGATATATCACAATAAGCCATGGCACGAATAGAGGCAGCTGCATTTATCTCAAGATCAACAAAGACACCATCACTGACTTCGACCTGGAGTTGAGCATCCTACAAATCGCAAGAGCAATTGAGAAGCATCGCCGTTTCGCCAAAGCTGGCGTGCGCTGTGCCATAACCAAAGAAGACGAAATAAGGATAACGTCCGACGAGGGCACAATCAAGTCAACGAAACGAGGTGGGGTTGCGAAAGTAGAGGAGAGCAGTGATGAAGACAGACTTCTCCGGTTGCAAGCTATACGTCGTATACTTCCTTCTGTCCATGTTCTCGGACACCCTCAAGCCGCACGAGCAGTCGTTATGGCAGAAGATGATCCTATGTCCGATGAGATCGTTGCGACTCGTAAAGCGATACGGCTAACAGCCATACCAGCTTCAGTCTCAACTATGCGAACGGCACCACCTATGGACAGTGATCCTCCAATCAAGCAAGAAGGTGGCGTACAACCTGATCTAGATGAAGCGCCTGTGAAGCACGAGATCACTGCGCCAGCACACACAATTCAGCATGCTGAACCAGCCAAGACTATCCAGATGCACAAACTTATGATCTCAGGCTATGGGCTTCGCACTGTCCTGACAACGCCCGGCGTCGATCCTACAAGTACACAGACGAACTCAATCATGGAGACACTACAAGTCCTGGGAATCGAAGCAGCTCGCTCTAAAATCATCACTGAGATTGCCGAAGTCATGAAGGATCTCAACATCGATCCTCGTCACATGGCCTTACTTGCGGATGTTATGACATATAAAGGCGAAGTTTTGGGAATCACAAGATTCGGTCTAGCAAAGATGAGAGACAGTGTGCTGCAATTGGCTAGTTTTGAAAAGACTGCAGATCATGTGTTTGATGCCGGTGTTGCTGGTAAGAAAGATGGCATCGAAGGTGTCTCCGAGTGTGTCATCGTTGGCAAAACGATGGGGCTTGGCACTGGGAGTGTGGAAGTGGTGCGACCGCTGAACGTTACAGACAGCCAAATTGGGGAGCGGAAGCCGTGCTTCGAAGATGCCTGGGATGCATCGTGAATACGTCCGAGTAGACATAACCAGATTTGCGATCTGTCTCATATTGCAAGCTCCATATCAAGCGTGTGCATGTCATTCATTCCTTAGACATCACTCCTAGGAGCCCAGCTCCCGTAAGATGCTGTGAATCGATACGGGCAAGCATCAAAGCCGCTTGCGTAGTCTCCAGCCAACCTGTCCACGACGACCTCTAACTCACCATTCCATGTGCCATAGACCATTTCTCATCAGACACACCTTTACCAATCTACAAGCTGCGTTCGAAGTGCAACTCTTTGTTGCATAATTGCTTTTCGTAAAACATCCTGTTGGAAAGGAAAGACACTTACTGGCCTAATGTGCAAAATGGACAAAGAATCACTTATTGCCATGACCAAACTCCTGAGATAAATTGATAGTGTCTGACTGACAGTATCACAATCTTGAACTTTTTGCATAAGTGAGGCCATCAGCCAGAAACCTCAACACAGCATATATCAGGCAATGCATAATGAGGACCACAACGTATGACGAAAATAACGGTCTCGTCTACAGTGAGGTGGAGGAGAGAGGTAGCAAAGGTTCAGGCAATTGGATCATCGAATACAAGACACCACAGTTGGTCAATTCTAGGTTAAAGCCAAATAATGGACCTGGTGTAGGGACCTTGTCTGCAATGGCGCTCAACAAGATCGGTACAATGCCACAAGAATTGTCTGTGGAGGCTTTGCGCGCTCTACCATGGTCTTTCGGTCAGATTATCTGGGAACGCGTTTGTGCCAAGTATGATGAGTGCTCGGATGACTTTCGAAGATGCTAACTTATGTCTTAGTCATGCTGAGAGCTTTTATACCTGGAGGATTTTCGCAACAGCATATAGACACGAGTTCGCTACTGAGCCCAACCGGTACCTCCTAGATATCAAAACGCCTACAACCAGACTAACAGACTATTATCGAGGACTAGATTCCGCAGATTTACGTTGGCTCACCAGTCTACGTATCTGTAAGTCTTTACCGAACACATGACTGCACGCCTTTCCCAGCTAATGTTGACAAGCACCGAAGCAAATTAGCGTACCTGACCTTGTGGCTGTAGCCACGATATCTAACCTGACCGTCCTAGATCTCTCAGACGGGCAACTTTACATCGAAAACCGTGAATCGAATCTCGATCAGCGCATTTTCCGAACATGGGCTGAGCTTGCCAGAAGTGGTCGTGCTTTTGGACAACTTCGAGTGCTCTTGCTTGGATGGCAGGAAAAAATCGGGTCTTGGATCTTCGATATGTTAACGTGTTTCCCCAAGCTCGACACGGTCGTAATGACAGACTGCAGACACATTCATCACAAGAACTCCAAGGACTGGTCGCGCTTCGCGGCTGCTGCCGATTGGGCATTCTGGCCTACGAAGCGAGGTGTCAAACATTTAAGATCATGTATCTCTCAATCGTCCTTTGGTGTCAGTAATGTGTCTTACCTCTACGATTCGAGCAACAAGTCTGTTAGCGGTGGCGTTGATGGTCACGCGATAGCTCGTGAACGACCGATAGTGGAGTGTTGGCTGGGGACGCCACGAGTATGGCACCATATAGTCGAAGACTTCCCCGGCACAAGAACTGTATTTTTCCAGAAGAGTCCGGATCACATGGTCTCGACAGCTCTACACAAGTCGGAGGACACAGGACCAGCGCGAAGTAAAACAGCCGAGAACGAAAACAAGCATCCTAAAAAGAATGCTGAGAAGCTCCAAACTCGCAGAAGAAGGTTTCCACAACATAGTGCCTCCAGCTTGTTGCTCGATATGAACATGCAATGATCGTTCAACGTTGTCACGACATCGCCAACAATTTCAAGGATGCGACAAGTTTGCAGCTCGTTCTAACTTAAGTCGCAGCCATCCAACCAAGCTTACAACCACGAACCCACTCATGGTGCACAATCCGGCGTAGATTTGTGCATAACGAAAGCTACCACCATCTGCCTGCACTAGCAAACCGCCTATTGGTTGACCGAGCAGGCACGGAAAGCTGCCAATACTGAAACCCCATCCAATTTGCGCGCCTGTCTTTCTGGGATCGAGCGTCATATCAGCCAAGGTGGCCGGGAATAGAGATTGTATCGCGTTTGCAGCGAAGCCATAGAATGCTGCGAAAACGTATACGGAGCTTTCCGTCTGAACTGCCATCCATGCGAACAGAAGTATGCTTGACGTTAAAATCAGCGGAGCTTGTACAGTCACGGGACGAATGCCTCGGATCTGTCTCTGGTCTGCAAACCACATCGGCAGCAGTCTACCCGGAATGCCTGCTCCATTGATTACGAGCAGAACATAGTTGGATCTCGTGAACGACAGACCGAGGATGTTACGTGCGTAGGTGCCAATGAAGAAGAATGCAAAGTACAGCCCGAGAAAGGTCAGGAACGTCCCAACGATATACAGCACGAAGAGTTTGTCTTTCAGTGCTTCGATCTCGAGAATTCGAACACCGTCCTTCGGCGGAAGCCTCTTTTTGAGCAGCAGTTGAGTAATGGCGAAAAGTGCAGCTGCGATAAATCCGAACATTCTCAGAGACCAACCGAAACCGATCCTGGGTAAGGCGCTATTGAAGATGACTGGCAAGATCATGCCACCGACAGCGGCTCCACAGAGCATGCTTCCCAGCGCAAGGCTTCTCCGTTTTGGTGACCAGTACGTTGATACAACGGACATGATTGGGATGAACATAAGACCCATGCCCAAACCAGTCACCACGCCATGAGAAAGGAGAAGCTGATAGTATTGACGGCTGATGCTTGCCATGAATACGCCAAGGACAAAGAGGCATTGTCCTGCGATGGTGGTGAGGCGAAAATAGCCGCTGTCTGATGCTGAGCCAGAATATGCCCCAATGAGCATGAGGAAGAAGATTTGAACAGAGCCTATCCACGATATATCCGACGGAGAAGCATTGATCTCCGGCTGTGAAGTATAATAGGTTTGGAAGAGACCGAAGCTATTTGCATGTTAGGTGTCGTTCGATCGTGCGTCAATATTTGTGTTACCTATTAATGAAGCCCCAGCAGAGGAAGACTGTCAGGAAACCACCCAATACTTGCCTCCACGAAGCCCAGCCCCCATCTGGAGGCGGTCCTGGATCGGAGATTTTGCTGCGGCTTCGAAGCCACGTTGTTTTCTCGGACCACGATTTCTTGGTTTGTATAGAAGTGGTTGTAGCAATGGTATCCCCAGCTGGCGCCATTACCGGCTTGTCGGATGCTTAAATCGTGACACTGAACAGGTCGAAATATGCCGCTGCCCAGCAGCTGTACCTCGAGGTGTAACGATACTCGATCACTAACAATGATCCTACCACCTATTTCAGTAGCAAATTACTTCTTGCCGATGAGATTATTCAACTTTGATCATCGTGCTTTGAGTGCTGAAGTCCGAAGCTATACCTCGGTGATGATGATGGCTTGCCGTCATAGCCGTTAGGCCCTTCAAAAAGGTAAGTCAATCTGTTGTTGAGCCAAAGCTTTACATAGAGTATATAGTAACCATATATCTAATAGTCCACGTCGATATATTGTGTCTTGCCCAGCAACTATGTACCATACAGCTTCTAAGAGCCTGACATAAGTACCAATACTTTCAGGGTTGACTTCTGCCAGGAGCATTACCATCAGCTAAATTCTGAGTACTTCTCCCAGTCTTCAACTCTTGCTTCCATGTCAATTTTTCCTCTTCGACTACACCAGGTCCCTTGTATCTGCTTCCGTATAGGCCACTTGCCCAGCTTCTGCCGGCCTTTGCTGCCTCACTTTGGCTGTTTTTATATTTGCGCCTGTACCACTTTCCATACACGAGCAAGTAGTATAGCCTGAAGCACAAAAGGGCGAATTGATCGTTCTCCAGGTCCTCGGGGTATTCGGCTCCAAGGTCAACGGCCGCAGCAATACCAGACATGACAGCAACCTCGTGAGCGTTAACCATCGTCCATGAACCAGCGAAGCGGACAGAGTTCTTGGCCTGTAGGAACATGATCCATGGCACCACCTTGATGTAATGTGTGTAACTGTGGCACAATTGATGCCACCAATCCGAACGAATGATCTTGCTCTTGTCGATTTCATTGTCTGACCACAAATGTCCATCACGGTGCTTGTTCAGGAAGATAGTCTGGAAGACGTGGTCCTCGAAAGGAACCTTCTCGGGGAACTGGCACTGATAGTTGGTTGTATCAAAGCACATTTCCAGCTTCGACTTGTCCTTGGGATACATCTTAATGTAGTACATTGGTCTGAAATTGTTCTTGCCGAATTCAAGGCGAGTGTGCTGGTCTTGGCCACTGAGCTCTTGAACAGCAAGGTCTTCTTGATAGAAATTCTCGTAGTGTTTCTTCATGTAGTCTGAGTCGGTGTGGGTGATGGTGATGTCGTCGGAGAATTTAGCAGAGCCAAGCACCTTCTTCTCGCGCCAACTTGCTTTCTTGCCGAGTAGGGCTTTTGCGCTATCGGCGAGCACACAGAGGACCATTTCATCATAGTGTTCTTCCTGTTGGGGGTTGCTTTGATCTTTCTTTGCTAGGTCATCTGGTCCAGGATACTGTGGTGTGATGTCGGTACCAGCATTGTGACCGTCTTCCCTTGCGGTTCGGGCTCGAATCTTGACTGTAACTCCCTTCTTGTCTCGATGTACGATCTCAACAAGCTCGGTCGAGAGACGGACTTTAACACCTCGATGTTCGAGATCCTTCTTCCATGTCTGGTAGAACTCTGTGAAATTTGGAAACACAATCATTGGTGGCAGGTTCGAAGCGACGCTTCGTTTGTCTGGCGGAAACCACATGCCATAAGTTGGCGACGTTGCGAGTCGTTCTAGCATCATGGCCGGAGTGTTTGGTGTTTCGTTGCCGGTTCCCAAAAACAAAGCTGTCATAGGTAAAGCCACCACATTGATAAAGTCCTCGTCCATCATGAAGAGCTTACACACCAGCTGCACTGGCAGTAGCGCGAAGAAGATCTCAAACCATCGCATGAACTTCCACATGAATACGAGCTTGCGAATATCCTTCTGATGCTTTGCCAATATTTCTGTCGGGAAGACATTGGTCCAGAATGTATCATCCTTCCCGAAAGATACCTGTAATTTCACAGGATCAGCGTGATATCCTTGCCTGGCGAACATTGTGCAGGTGTGGTGAAAGATGTAGCTGCCTCCTTGTACACCCTGGTTGAACCAGCTGGCACCATGTCTTTCCTTGTCTAGTGGCATGGAGAATGCTTGCCCGCCGCAATAATCTACAGCATCGATCAAGGTAACATCGAATTTGTCGGGATGGTTCGACATCTGGTATGCTGCTGACATCCTGTCCCATATTAGCTATGCTCTCTCTCTACTACACTGTTGGAGTACTGACCCAGCAGCACCAGCACCGACAATCAGGACCTTCTTCCGGCCATCCTTCGATTGTGCGTTAGACGCCATCGTCGAGCCTTGATGCTCAACGTCGCGGTTAAATGTGGAGCTGTCCATTAGAATGTTAGCTGTTGCGCGACAGACAGGAAACAGTAAAGGGCTCCCATATATGGCCTTACCTGAATAATTGAATTAGAAGTCTTCGCAGAGAGTATAGGGTATCATCAGTACACTTGAGAAGCTAATAAACTACAGAACATAACACTAGACGTCATTGAAGATTGGGCAGATCGTCATGATGCACGGCGGATGTGCTTTTCAGCCTCTAACGCATTGAGCTTTTGCGACACACCAAGCTAGCTCAAGCATTTCGTCCTGTAATTAATCGCCCTGGTGCGACCAGTATCAACTCGCACAGTGCTTGACGAGTCAGGTCTCGCAATGCTTCTTAGCGCTAGATCGATCACATCCTTTTACAGTTGCACGATGGAAGCGATCACAGATCGGAAAGCCTCTTACCTGCCGAGATCAGATCGCGCTAGTGCTAGCGCACGATGGTGCTTTAGCGAAGCCTGATATCATCGTCAGACTCGTTTATTAAGAAGGAACATATTATTATTGCTTTAGAGCAGGAAGCATGTAAAGCCACAAGAAACGTGTATGCGTGATGTCGAGTTGCCCAATCCGTGCGCACTCAAGCCAGATTGCAACTTCTGGCAGATGAGTATCCTATGCGAGTACGTTCGGAATTGCTTCTTGATGCTCTTACTGTAGAAGCCGTCCGTGTCTATCTTTCAAACAGTTCCCTAATTCTTGAGTTCGTATCACCATAGATGTATCTGTATAGCCTCCCACAGCAACTTGCTAATCGAGGTTGGCAAACGCGCTCTGTAGACCCTTTTTGGTCTTCTTCTCACTTTCAGTAATCAGTGTCTTTGTCTTTGTCAACAAGGCACCAATATTCGGATTGTTAGAATCCAGACCTTTGGCCTCCTCGAGATCTTTGATCGACTCTTCGTAGTCCTTCATGCCAATACGAGCTTCTGCACGACGATACAAAGCTTTAGCTTTATCAGCAGATTTCGTGCTTGCTGAAGCTGAATTGACAGCATCAGAAGCCCATCTATCTGCATCTCTGTACCGCTTAGCTTTTAGGGCAGCTTGAGCCGAATTACTGTTCAGTGTGAAACGTAGCGCAGCTATATTATCTCTGAGATCTGCAGGATCCTCCTCGGTGGTATTGGGATATTCGTTGAGGTATCTCAGACCTTTCTGGTACTTCTCAACGGCTGTCTCGAAACCAGAACTCTTGAAGGCTGAGTTGCCGAAGTTCTTGAGCTCCGATGCTATTCTAAAGTACTCTTCGCCTTTCATGTTTGTGCCCTGATCGTCGGGAAAGTCCTCGTAGGGGTCACCAGTTGCGTCCTTGCTCTTCTGTGTTGCTGTCTCGAACTCTGCTCCTTCTAGTTGTCCGCAATCTACGACTGTGACGTCCTCTGTTGGTTTGTCTGACTGCGTGCGCAGGTTCTCAATTTCTCTGACGATGTTCTTGCCGTTGATTACTTGACCAAATACCACATGCTTGCCGTCAAGGTGAGGCGTAGGCACCGTGGTCACAAAGAATTGCGAGCCATTGGTACCAGGACCCGAGTTAGCCATCGATAGCAGGAATGGTTTCTCATGCTTGAGCTCGAAGTTTTCGTCCTCAAATTTCTCGCCGTATATAGATTCACCGCCTGTTCCATTGAATGCTGTGAAATCACCGCCTTGTATCATAAAAGACTTGATGACTCTATGGAAAATTGAGTTCTTGAAGCTCAATGGTTTTCCACTCTTGCCGGTCCCTTTCTCACCAGTGCAAAGTGCTCGAAAATTTTCAGCAGTCTTTGGGACGACGTCGTTGTACTACCTTCCATGTTAGTATTCGGCCAATTCTTGTGGTTGATGAGACCTACCAGCTCAAACACTATGCGGCCTTTGTCTTTTGCGCCAATTTTGATGTCGAAGAACACTCGGGGTCGTTTGCTATCAGCCATGTTGAGCAATTACCAATTGTTCACGATCAGTTACATAGAAACAGCAGTAAACACAGCAAAAGGCTTTGTAAACACGTCAACGCATTGGGAGTATTGTTCAATTGTTTGCTACTTCACTTTCTGCTCACCAGCCTGTTTCGTCTCGAATATTCCAAAGCGCATCTTCCCTGTGGGACATCCAGTTCCAGTTTGAGAAGGAGCGAAACCCCACAAGCGCAGCTGCCCTGACACTAACTGAACACCCAGGCAGCAACATTCAGGCACCTCAATTCATTCCGTGTAGTACCTAGGTAGGCACTGAGAGGACTATTGTATTAGCAGTGTTTCAGGACAGCTGGCTGGCTTTTGATCCAGTTCGATCTAGGCATCATGTGATGCAAAGGCTGACGGACGGGCTACATCCATACCATTGCATATCAGGCAATGTTCCCGAAGAAGACAGCGTTCTCATTTCAATCCTGCAAACTAGTCAAACACGAAAGTCACACGTGGAAGAGAGGCGCACTTTCATCCATCATCGCAACTTCCAAGATTGACAAGAATTGACGATCTGCAAGCTAAACTCGACCAGCGCCTGCAACTGGCAAACGCGCCTGTCTCTCGAATCAATCGTCAGCGCAACAAATCGAGGCTGAGACACTATTGTCTGCAAAGAGTGCCTCAGCTTCTGCCAAAAAGCCATAGACCTCGTGTTGTAAACCTTCGGAGTGGCCAGAACTCTGCTCCGCAGTCTCCGACTAGACAAAAGCCACGTGAACAGTGAATTACCTTCCACCGTTAATTGGTGGACGGAAGTCAGGCCACCTCCAAATTGCTTTTACACTTGCTGTATCGAGCCCAGGCTTTGTAGCCCAGCCAAAAGTACATGGGCGGTAGCGAAGTCAGAGTTCAGCTATCCAATTGCTGTGTGCCGCATCGAGCTAAGCAAGTCAAACGCCTATTCGATGTGAGCATCATGCATGAAAGCGGGATGTCGAGGTTGGAGGAAGGTCTGAACGACGACTAAAACGTGCAGCCAAGCTGACCAACTGATCCAGATCGGGCTATGTGTGTCAGAGACTTCAATGATTCGCTGCGGCCATATTTTGATTGCATCGAAAGGTCTAGTCTCGATCGTAGATTCTGCGAGTCCACGGGATATCGATGATCAAAGTCATGCACGTGGCCGCATAGTGGCTGCACTGAATTCTGCATCAATTATCAGGTGAGGTTGAATTACTTACCCAAACAGCATATTCTAAGAGCAACACGAAGTGCCCACATGTGTTCGAAACTCACTATTCCATGAGGTGATGGTGTATGCGCATTTTCGTCCAATCTCTCGAGCTAGCTCGTCGAACATAGCTATTGGATCTGACTTCCGTACTACTGTCGCACCTGGAACACCAAGAAAGATGTAGACGTTGATGAGATCTGTAGCAATCAAGCTGGACCCCTCGATGATGGTACACTCGCGGGAGAAAGCATACCTAGCAGCTAGCAACAGCAATGCTTAAGCTGTAGCTGCATGTATATGCACTTTGGCCTCGCTCTCGATATGGTCCCGTCTCGGAAACACATACCTCCTGATGGTACTGTTTGCAATGTGCGATGGCTTACATCGAAGATAAGCTACAGATTATCTTGGGCTGCAACCAATACGATATTGATAACGGTAAGTCAGAAACAGGTTGGATAGCTGATAGAATGTGCTGTTCGTGAACATACAGAATTCCACCCTGTTGTGCTTGGCGGCGGGAAGTACCAGGCGCGTGAATTCAGCGATCAGGATCATGGGACTGGTGCCAAGACCACACTATTGTGATGGGAAGGAGTAATTCCCATCACGTCGATCGTTACCTTGTGTGAGCCAGACCCTGAGACAAGGATGCTGCAGAACAGAGGAACACAGTGATTCCTGAAACATGTCGATCAGGCCGCAGGACCTTGGAACTGCTGTCTCAAGCTGTCCATGTTCCATGACTTGCGCAATGCTGGAAATTCTGGCTGGAAATGAACAACAAGAATTCTGATGCAATAATATGCACCATGGCACTTCTCCAGCATGGTCTCTTGTCGATAGCTGATTTTCCTACATGGAGCAAGGCACACTTACAAGTAGAATTGATCTAATGGCACTAAGTTCGTCCGGCGAGCATGTTTTCAAACCTCAACCATGAACAGTGAAAGAACAACTGATTCGGTTACCAGCCACCCAGATGCCACTACAATGACGCAGGCACGAAAGTTGTACCACCAAGTAGTAGTGCTTGGTGGTTTGGCGTGGTACCACATCCTCCTACATCGGCATTGCAGGCCTGGATGTGCACGGGCACAAAGTCTGAGCCGTTGCAAATCCTGTATCACCACGAGCGCGCTCTCAATCTCAACGCCATGAAAAGGAAACCTGTAGGGACGTAGATTACTGGCGTGGTAGCATGTACGTGTTCATATCAGTATCGTATTCTGCGACTCAGTGTCATCCAAAACAGTCTAGTGTTTTATTACTAGGAAGTCGGCGAAACCTGAGTAACGGATAGGCGTGAGCAATGGACATGAGAATGTTGGGCTTGTCCTCCCTTACTCAAACATGTGGCTGATCCCAACTGCTTCGACTGCGGCAGGCACAAAGCAAATTGTAGGATAGCAGTTTCGGCTAATGCTCTTGCACCACTTTGTGTTGCAGCTGTGTCTGAATCACAATCCTCCTCAAAGGAGCTCTGTGACAAGTGTGTACCGTCAGGATTGAGGTTGAGAGGGGTTGGCGTACGAAGGATGATGTTGTACCTCTGTAATGATGCTGTACCACACCTAAGCAGGAGGCCTAAATTCAGTGGATGTCAACAATGGCACATCGAGTTGACAGACCAGAAGCTAATCAGCAACAGCATCAAATGTGGATATATCACCTGTTGAATAACTCGGACTATCACAAGTCAAGACACATTGTAGCCTGGGGTCGGTTATGCTTTGTATTGACTTGTAGGAAGCAAATCAGAGCAAACGCTAAGAGTGTGTTGCAGATGTGGTTCATCCGTACGCGAGCTG
Source organism: Pasadenomyces melaninifex (assembly GCA_022813495.1). Lineage (NCBI taxonomy): Eukaryota > Fungi > Ascomycota > Dothideomycetes > Pasadenomyces > Pasadenomyces melaninifex. The sequence continues at coordinate 499,346 of JAKLMI010000002.1, read as the reverse complement.
TAGCGCAAGTACCTAACATGCTTACCATCTTGTGAACCAGTGCTATGTTCGATTCTGTACTTCTCCAGTCCAGCCAAGGCATTTTCTACTCATCATCAACATTAAGCCTGAAGTCCAAGACCAGAGCCATGTTTGTGAGATGCAATTGGTAGCCGACACATGCTTCTTTGCGGAATCATCAGCGCTAAGCACTACGTGCTTCGAAGCTAGACCACGTCGAGTTCTGACTTGTTAGATTCAGAATTTTGTGGTCCACGGTAATCGGAGGTCTAACTTCCCCGTGAGTTATCACAGAAAAGTAATGCTGACCAACGTGAGAGATTCGCGTTGATACGAGGTCATCACCTACTATCGCCGGTATGTGAGCATGTTTTGAGCTTGGGACAAAGAGTGGGTTTATCATTATTGCGCCGGGTAAAAGCAGAGGCTAGAGAAAATAATAGTCAACAAGATCGGAGCTAAACACTTTTCGTTAGAGATGACGAAACGTGGCATACATGTTGCTGCACAATCATCGATGCTACTGCAGTGGAAGGATCGAAAGACGATTATTTAGGTGTTTGAATGGGTGTCAGGAGACATCCTTTTGGTCATTTAGCGAAAATGCTATGTAAGTGTTCTTAGAAAATTGTCCTTCAATGCTGATGCGTCAACGCATGCCCGGGGTATCATCGTGATGTTGTTTCCTTGCTCCCATTCCAATCCAAAATATCCCAAAATATCCAGCTCAGCACTTGAGGGATAGGTAGTAAGAAGTAGAAGCTCAAACCTAGCGACGAGGTAGTACTCGCGACCCTCGTTGCGTATTTGCCATAAATCCATGCCATATGCTTCGCGTCAATGCATTGTCACGCCATGCCTTCCCAGTAGTACAGATCTTGTGATGCAATACGTATTAAACAAATGAAAATCGAGGTCCTTTCTCCAGACTTCTAACATCCTCCCACATCTTGTTCATAACATTGACAAGGCCTTCCGGTAAAGGACCCTGTTCGAGGATGTTGAGGTTTTCCTCGAGCTGTTCTAGTCTTGAAGCACCAATGATGACAGCATCACCACAAGCGGCATCAAGCTTTGAGTGCCAAGTTGTCCATCGAAGAGCAGCAGCATGTCCGGAAATGCCGTACTTCTTTGCCTGCATTCGAACAGTCTCGGCAGCAGCAAACAATGGATCGTGGAAATAGTCGCCGGCATACTTTGCACCGAGAGGCGATGCGATGTTCCATCTGCTGTCCTGGTCCTTCACAGAGGCCCGTGTCACCTTGTTCGAGAAGAAGCCGCAAGCCGAAGGGCTATAGGCATAGAAAGCAATATTGTGCTTTCTCAGAACTTCAAACAATCTGTCCTCTGCTCCTCGACAGATGGGATTGTATTGACCTTGATATACAGTTGGTGGGTTGTAGCCGCATTCTTCGCAAACCTTGACGACCTCTTCGACCTGTTCAACAGTGTAGTTCGAAAGACCAAAACGTGCAAACTTTCCCTCGAGCCATGCTTCATGCATAGCTTCGCAAGTCTCTGAAAACGGTGTGGCTCTATCCGGTGCATGCAGGTACATGATGTCGACGCCATCCTCCTCAGCTCCAAGGGCTTCGAGAGACTTTTTTATGCTCTCATTGATGTTCTTGGTACGATGACTTCCTGGCATGAAGCTCGATACTTTGGTCGATGTGTTGGCCCATGTCTGTAGCTTCAACTCCTTCTCTCCAAGCAATTGTTCACATGTGCCTCCTCGTCCAACTGGGTAAGCTCTAGCAGTGTCGATATCGTTGTATCCTCTTTGACGAAATGTCGACAGGAATTTACTCAGTGATTCAATGGTGGTGATCTTCGCTAGTGGTGACTTTTTGGAGCCGACCGATGCTGTGCCTAATACTACCCGTATCGGTGGCTTACACTGTACGAAGTTGGGGGCAGATATTTGCTGATCTTCCGGCTGCCATAGCTCTGTCGTGGTGCTTGCTCTCGACCGGAATGGCGTGGGCGTAAGCGGATCTGTTGCTTCTGTTCGGTATGAGTCCATTGATGTTCTCGAGCCTTTGGATAGATCTGATTGATCAGTACCTGCAGTAGTTGGACTTGGATCCGAAGGATCTCGTTTGTGTCTCTGTTGTAAGGCAATGTCCAGTCTGGAGAGATTGCTGAGCTTCAAGTGCAATGCATCATGCATAGAATGGCCAACAGGCCGTGGAAGGCCATTGTTCGTGCGCGACATTGTTGTCGCTTCGGATTGGACTGCGAACGGCTGATCGTGATCAGCTGGTACGTGCTTTGATTCGTCTGCACCGTAAATGGTTCTTTGTTGACCTAGGTCTGCTTTCGTTTACGGCTGCTATATTCTTTGTGTTGTAACAGACAACAGGATCTCGCTTGAATTCGGCGAATTCCCAGGCGTTATAACAACAATCAAGTGCCTGTTGTGAGGCTGATAGAGCATACAATGTGGTACGACTAGATTCTCCACCACGAAATGCCGGAAGTAGATGTCAGTGCGTGCCGCAGTAAGAAAACAATTAGATTCGTAAGATCGGAGCAGGTAATGTTTGGCAGTGATTAGTGGCCGTGGCGATGAGTATTAGAAGAGTGGTCTTGTAAGAGTGTTGGTGCTGAGCAAAGGATTTCATTTTGCTAGAATAGTATAGGCAAGCTGACAGGGAACACACTCCTGCGTGCACAACTCTGGCTGAATCCAGCTGGGGAGGATTCACAAAGCTGGTCCCACCGGCACAGCATGTCGCTAGGTCCGACTCCACCATCATGCTGGGTGGCTTTCCAGGTTGCAGAGCAAGCGCCGAGCGATCCTGGGTCATGCGAAGCAGCAAAACCTTCTGCTCTTCGAAGGTGTGTCTAGGCGACAGACGGATTCCACATCTGTGGACCTCGTGGGAGGCAGGGGTTCGTGGTTCAAATACTGGCATCTTGAAACGAGTCTCTCCAGACGCTCACATCTACTGCACAGTAGTACGTAGTAAGTAGAACACGCGTCAACTGGCGCTTACTGCCCGCGAAGGATGTCGAAGCGTCTTGGCTTCTACGTTATGGCTCAGATCTTTCGTAGACACTGCTGCTGATCACATGGATCGTTGTTGGCGCAGCACCCAATGTACGCACAACCTGACTGCGTACAGACGGCAGGATATCTTGGCTGATGAGCAAATACTGATAATCGAGCCCGAATATCGAACAACTGTGGCAAGTGTTTACAAAGCTGCCGATGTCCGACGCAAAAGTGGCTCAGTCTTTGCCAGCACGCAGTACACGGCATGCGCAACAGAGCGTGACGTAGTCCTGACACTCTGTGTCTGTGTCTGTATCGCATCATCTGATAGTCCGAGTTTTATTTGACTTAAACAGTGATGACGAGAGCCTACAATTGTCCGTAGATACACGGGTTCTTAGCATACCTCTGAGCCTCATCTGATACCGTAAGCTATGGTATTGTCACCTTCCCTGTGAAGTATGCATCTTGTCGGATGAGCTCATACGACACGACTGTGCAACCTCCCGAGGACGACCCTCGGCGTCGATGATCCGTAGGAGAGTGTGAAGGGTGCGCTACTCGTTTCGGCCAGCCCAGATTTGTGTGCTGAAAGCGTCCACCATTGGCCCTTTGCAAATCACCATATCGGACATGTCGGCGCCGATTAGCCGTCTTTGTAGATCACGTTGGTGCACGGAAATAATTCAGTTCTTGGCTAGATACATCTTAAGCTTCCCCAAAGCTCAACTAAACCTCGCTCATGTTCGAGCTACATGTCGGCTTGGACCAAGCGAAAGCAAGCTTCTTGACTCGATTGCTTTCAGTAGAGAAAGTGAAGTGACCATGTTCGCGCTTGTCGTCATCGTTCGGTGGTTGGGCTCACCAATAATGACAACCTGTCGAAGCCTGCTTTCAGGTCTGCTTCATGGTTCCCCTTCTGATAGAAGCTCAGATGTGCCACTACAAGCTTGCACAAATGATGAAAGAAGACTTGCTTAGTATTGCGTTGACCCTTTTTCCAAGGGTGGCGGGCAGAGCGTGCATCAGATATCGATATGTCTGATAGGCGTCGAACGGCGTTCTAAGCACCGACGCCGTTGTGGCGCTATATCAACGGATACACGAAACCTGGGGTAAATTTGCATCTACCTGGACAAGCAATTCTGAAATTGTCTTGCTAAATTGATTGACCGTGGGGAGCTTGCGGCAGGCTCAGAGACGCGTTTCTTGAAGAGTTCTTCTGACGAGCAGGATGGTAGATGTGTAGATACTATTGAACGACTAGTACGTCTATTATTGAAGATAACGAAGTTCCCAACTTCTACAAAAACAAGGTTGACTTTTGAGCACAACTGGATTAGATCAAAGCAGCATCTACTTCATCAAACCATGGCTGTCCCGTGCCTAATCTGTGACCTGTGATCCAGGACAAACCCTTGGGTACGCGAACATAGTACTCGTCGGTTTCGGTCAGAAAGGCATTCCCGCTCGATCTGTCAAAGCTTTGTGCGAATATAGTATCAGACGCAACTACGAGGTAAGACTTCAATCTAAGCTCGATGATACCACAGCTGCGCTACAGGTCAAAAGCATGTGAGGAATATGCATATGCAGGTATTTCGATCTTCGTTCCACTTTGTGCAACCATCCACTGCTGTGACCCTTGAAAGGTAGAGGCAAGACATCTGTTCACTGGACTGTGGCCCAGGCACGTGCCACAGGTATGACTTTGTACAACAGTTTGTAACAAAAGACATGCTCGCAGACTAGCCGGACAGTGTCAGTCCTGCCAGTTGGTGCTCCTGTGTAACGATGCTATAAATCCTTCCGGGCAAGGTAGTAGGTCAATATGTCTGCCAGATCAGCAACGCCTCAAAGGAAAATGCCTGCTCGAATCACTATGTTTCTGCATTCCGATATCACTCGTTGTGGTTTCATCCAACGCATACAGCCTCTATACCAGTAATACTGTTGCAGTGCGCACTTACAGATGTGATCCTTCTCGCCTTTCTCTGCTAGTCAGGAATGGTCTGTGAGACCGCCACAACCTTAGCCCCAAGGATTGTAGATCAGTATATGCTGTAGTCGTTTGTCGTTCGCGAACAGGGAACAGCTAGATGAAAGCGACAGCTTTGTCTCTCGTCCATCGCAGCTTCCAACTTGATCATAGTGCCGGCAGATAAGTTCGACCTCGCCGTCGACTTAAGCCATTGACAAGGTTAGAAACTAGCTTACCACTAGCAGAACATCTATACTCCACTATATTGTGTCTTGGATTCTGACCAATGGAGATCTCTGCGCGACTCACGTCTCGAAGGAAAGGATCATCCCGTGCAGATCATTCTTTCTGGCCTCGATAATTGTTGCTCTCAGGAATTTCTCCTGACGCTGCGGAAACTATCAAGTACATTAGTCGCGGTTATCGATATCTGCTATCGCGACAGCTGCGTGCATGAGAAAGTTTAGAAGGGTTGAGATCTCCCCTCCCTACCTGGACCCATACCTTATCCATGTTCCAGCTCGTGCTGAAAAGTTTGAGCTCAAAGCGATGCGGCTACAGATACCATGTGCAGCATCAGAGGTTACAACGACAAATCCGTCCTATGGTGCACATGCCAACAGGATCACCATGGCCAGAGCCGATGACAGCGACGCTGGTGGTAACCATGGGGCGAAGTGAACAGTAGTCGAAGTAAATTGATAGATCGATCTCGGTATTGAACGCAAAATAGAGGAAGCCTTTTTCTGGACGTGATATCTTCGAGTCCATGTTTTTCCCCCAAGAAACGAAGTCAGGTACGCCTTTGACGGCACAGTTCATTTCTTTCCTCTATCAAGCGTTGGCCTGATAACTCCGAGCTCGGAGGGAGCGCAATACGTCGACTAATGACTGCTGCTTGCGTGAATCGCCACCATCAGATTCGATGTCTTATTGTAGATCTAACGACTTGCTATGCTGAAATCGTCTAACGCGTCTTGCAATATAAGCTGTTTTTAGAGTCCGGTTTGAATGAGGGTGACTAGATCGAACACGTTTCGATTGAAAACGTTTGTTGAACGAGAACAGATGGCTGCTGCATCCGGATTACAGCTTTTGGGACTTCTCGATACACTTGGCCATGGCCGTGGTACGATGTTCATCGCTGTGCCTCGTTGACTGTACCAGCTCGTTCCAATGCACGCGCTCGAAAGAATGTCTCACTGCCTGAACACAACCAATGAGCCGATTCGGTCGTCAATACTGATGTAACCACCACGAGCAGATATCTCCTGAAGTTGCAAGAGATGTGCAAGATGCTAAAAACAAGTAAGCGAAAGTGCGCGGCAGCTAGCACAAAATCGATCTCGAAGACGATCAATATGCCATCCACGATACTCTGGAAACGAGGGAGCATACGTGTCGAACCTGGGGCGACTGCCTCCGCAAAACGCTGTCATTGCCAGTTGGACGTGTCTTTCGGGATCATATGTCTGCTGCATGAACGAAATTGATAACAGCTATGTGAGTACGTACTAGTAGACAATCATTAGCAGAAAGCGAAGCGGGAATGATATTGCAACGTCTGGCATGACGCTGTCGTCGCGCTTTGGGAGGAGATGCTTGCTTAAAAAACGTTTGAGCATGAAAGAAGTAGGCTCACATCTTCACGAGTATAGGATCTCAATGATGATCCTGGCGATTGTCCAGAGTGGCAAGCAGTCCCACAGCATCGTTCAGGCCGATCATGCTAATTCCGTCAGAGCAGAGAGAAGTCGTAAGCTCCGACAGGAGTACGCAGATTGAATTAGACCCCGGGCTTCGCCCTGACATGTTGAGCTTCTGCTTGTCTTCACGTGCGTCCGTCTCATGAATAGCTGTTGCATAGGCCACTGCTCTATGGTGTTAGCGGTACCCACGACGACAGAACGTTCTCTGAACGCAAGACAGATCGATCTGCACTGGAGTAGCCATAACTTACAGTATGAGGTAAGACAATTAAGCCTGAAGAAACCTGCTCTTGTTCACGCCTTCGTGATTCATACAAGATCCGCTCTAGTCAGCGGGCACGATCAAATCTCTGAAAGTGACGAGGTAACAGAGCTGGAAAACAGGGATGACCGATGAAGTCAATTCCGGCGATAAGACCTACTTCTTCTGGGCCTGACAGACACAAGTAGATAGCACAGATCATATGTTCAACGCGAGCATTTTTGCCACAGTTCAATGCGAATTCTGCACACAGAATTTTCTCAGGGTGAATTCTCTTATCCGTCAAGGCACGATGGCCGAGTGGTTAAGGCGACAGACTTGAATATCGCCGCCCTTGAGGCGACGAGATCGATATCTGTTGGGTTCGCCCGCGTAGGTTCAAATCCTGCTCGTGTCGCACGTTTATATTCAACTCGTGAATGTCTTTTTGCATTTTCGAAGCCTTATGAGTCGCTGCTGCTCGACATTGATCATAAGGAGGTCATTGTTGTCAGAACATCGTTAGCAAGCATGATTCGCTATATTGTCGAGTTTCTTTTTGCTTTTCGCTCTCATTTGAGTCTATCTATAGCTGGGTCAACCAAGGTGCAGTGGGTGTGTATCTAGACGAATACGAGTTCTTGGTAAATAGACATACTTGCTTATGTCGTTCTTGTATCCGGACAGATGAAGTTGGTGTGATTTAGCCAAGCGCAAACGGAGCTGCGTGCTTCAAAGACGTTCATAATGTATGATAGATGCTAAGTAAACTTGTATGTACAGCTTGACCCAGGCGGACATGCCACCACCCAGCAACGCCCAAAAACTCATCGATCACTGGTCATCAATGACATGCAAGTATTTCCGTTCTTCCCTCTTCTCTCGCTCGGTTGCTGGAGGTAAATCGTAGTAACTGCTTCCCCGATAATCTTGCAGGTAGTGATAGGTCAGGTCTTGCAATTCTGCAGGCTCAATACCAAGATCAGCGAAGGTCTTAGCATTTCTGTCAACGGCCTGGTTGACTGTTTCAATCTCAAGTTCTTGCGGACTGCCTACTGGCCACCATACTAGCTTGTTCAGGTAGTATAAGATTGGTGACAGAAGCCGTTGCGGCATGTTGATATGTCTTCGCTTGTGCACGATCTCCTGATCGACAAGCTGAGCAACATCGGCCATGCTGTAGTTTGTTGGCCCATGAAGCTCGAAAGTCTCACCAGCTGTGGTATCGTCAAAAGCGATCTTCTCCAACGCCATGCCGACATCGATAGCCTGTCATTGTCAATATTGAGCAGACAACGCAGCAGAACAGTGCTTACATGTACAGGGTTAAATCGTTCTTGCATGTTATTCACGGTGAACAAATTAGTAGTGCTGGCCAGCCTATGTAATAATCTGTCCTCAAATCCGAAGCATGGCGCCGGTCGTACAATCGTGGTTTCTGGGAACAGTTGTCTCGCTACCCGCTCGCCGACACCCTGAAAGCTATTAGCTTATGACCTTTTATACAGATTAGCCAGCTTACCTTGGTCCTAAAGAATTCGGCAGGCGAGTTGGGATCTGCGTTGTATGAGGACATGTGTATGAATCTGTCCACATCGTATTTGGCGACGGCCTCTGCGATTCTTTCTACGCCTTCAACGTTGACGTCGAACAAGCTGAAGTTCTTGGTTGGATAGCTTCTACCAATCAGATTGAAGACAATGTCCGAGTGCCGTACGGCTTCTTCTATAGATTGTGTATTGCGGAGGTCAAACTCGATGAATGTCACCCTGCCCAAGTCACCAGTAAGCTTTAGATGTCTCTTTGCCATCTCCTCTCGAAATGGAATCACGACTTGACATCCTTGTCGCGCCAGTCTGTTCACAATATATCGACCCAGAAATCCGTTGGCGCCAAAGACTGTAGCTGTGTTTCCACCTAAGGATGATCGTCCACCTTGCGAGCGTATAATGGGCTTGCCAGTTCGTGTAATCGCAATGTCGTGGAGAGCTCGCACTTGAGGATGGGGCTTTGCTGCTGCTCGGAAAGCGACCAAGCAGGTCTGCGGAGCGGTAGAGGTGACCATCTCGACGATCACACCTTGACACTCTCTACCGCAATGTTGCAGTCGTCTTAAGAAGCCTCACTTCGTGCTATAAGCTTAGCATCACTGGTGGAGGGTCAATGAAGCTACGATATTGAACCTCGGCGTTCTGGGTTGGCAAGCGCAACCGTAGACTGCGGGCGGCGATCGTGACTTCCACTTTCGAGTGTTTGCGCGTAGTCCGCCTGCCTGTCCGTTCAGTGCTGATGCATTACCTTTTGAGATCTGAATTGTTATCCCAGATCAAGTCGCACTCGACATAGAGACTACAAGATGTCGAAGCAGAAATTCGATCCAGAGGCTATCTCAGACTTCCTGACAGAACAACGAGACGAGGCGCCAGCGGAAGTACAACCAGTCTTTTTGGATTTTGAAGATTTATGGGAGCGCAAATTATGGCATCAGCTCACTGAAAAGTTGCTGGAATATTTCTCGGCTAAACACAGTAATGGTCAAAGATTACAGCTATACACAAAGTTCGTGCTCAGCTTTGCTGACAAGATCAACCAACTGAAGTTGGTCAAGCTGGCTCTGAGTGCTTCGTCAGAAATCAAAGGTAGGTCTGCATCCTGGTGATTTCAAACGTGCCTTCAGCTCACATACGGACAGATGAAGAAGAGCGAGTGCAATTCCTCGAGGCACTATCCAAACAGGTCAATAAGCCCGAATCAGAAGAGGCGCATACCTATGCTACATCTGAACTTGCTGCTGCTTATCTCCGATCAGAAGAAGAAACCAAGGCCAGAGAACTGCTCGACAGGGCACAGACGACCCTTGATAGATTCGATTTCGTGGAACAGATCGTGCACGCCTCTTTCTATCGGGTCAACGCAGAGTACTACCAGTTCAAGAGCGACTTTACGCCTTACTACCGCAATTCTCTCCTCTACCTCGCCTGCATTAACGAAGCGGATCTGTCGTCTAAGGACCGACAGCAGAGGGCGTACAACCTGGCATTAGCAGCACTTGTCTCGGATCAGATCTACAACTTCGGTGAATTACTTCTGCATCCTATATTGGATGCGCTCAAGCCACCACATACTCAAGCATGGCTGCGCGAGCTACTCTTTGCGTTCAACAGAGGTGACTTGACCACTTTTGACAAGCTGTCCAACCATCTCAGCAAGAACGCGATCCTGGAACAACACAAGGTCTTCTTATACCAGAAAATATCCTTGGCTGCACTCACAGAGCTTGTTTTCAGAAGGCCGCCTCATGATCGCGCAATGACATTCCAGACCATAAGTCAAGAAACCAAGGTCAAGCCTAATGAGATCGAGCATCTCTTGATGAAAGCGTTGAGCTTAGGTCTGCTTCGTGGTAAAATCGACCAGGTTGCAGAGGTTGCCAGGATCAATTGGGTTCAGCCAAAAGTGCTGGAAACAAGCCAAATCGAGGGCATGCGACAACGGTTGAAAGAATGGGACAGCAATGTCAATGATCTTGGGCACTGGATTGAGGACCAAGGCAAAGATGTCTGGGCTGCTTGAGAGAAATCATTTCAAGCATTGTGCATAGCGATGGCGTTAGGACGGTCAGAGATGTCTGCCAGCGTAGACACATGTACTGTCGGGGTTGAACTTACCTACCTAGGAGCCAGAATCCTCCGGTACCTTAGGTACCTAGGTAGATATTTCCTAAGCATGCTAAACGTTCACGAGCCTGCGACGTTCTAGGCGGTCGAACCCAATTCCATGCCTGTAAAAGCCTCCTAAGCCTCCTCTGAAGCGCCTGAATGCCTGTTGGAATACCTGGAAGATTAAAACATAAACTGCGTTTTTTGAGAGCTACTTTTGTACACACTAGGTACATGTAGTACTGTCTGCATCCATCAATGCTTTGACGATACATTGCATTCCATTCGAAGCCTTTCTGGTTCGATCAAGCTATGCCATAACACGTACCCCAAATCCGCGCCGTTTGAAATAGCATATTGGAAGATGACTGCAATGCCTGTGCTTTTACGCCGCTGGGCACATGTATGCGCTCGAGCTACACTACAAGCCGAATCTTTCACCTTCGGCGCATTACATCCTACGAGAACAATATCATCGAGTCAGAAACATTCCCTCGAGGCCGACAAAGACAATGTGGTTGCGGAAATACCGAAGGACACTCTACCCGACAGTCGACCTGATTCAGATATTACTGAGTCTTATACGCAAGGAAGAACCGGGATAGTAGAAAAGCCACTACAACCCAGCGGAGTGCAAGAACAATCCGAAAAACCAGCAAAAAATTCACCTCAGCATTACCTCAATCCCGAGCGACATCGCGATCCAAAGTTTCGTGCACAACCAGAACCATCGCAACTCTACACTGGCATCGTCTCTCGTGTCGGTACAATGCCACATTGCATTCAGGTCACTCGTCAAGTCCAAGTCTGGGACTCCTTTATCCAAAAATATTACACGCGGCCAGAACGCCTGTTAGTCCACGATCCTTCACCAGCAACCTTTTTGCGCGAAGGCGATGTCATTGAATACGGCACATTTTTACAAAAAGAGCGAGATGACCCAAAACGGTGGCGGATCTTTGAGCAAACAACCAAGGAGAGTTCCAAGATAATCGCGCAGAAAGAAGCTGAGGATCTGGAAAGAGTACGGACAGAGATGCAGAGCTTGGGGATCCAGGATGAGAAGGAGTATCAGGCACATAAGGCGAAGGAGCTCAGGATACAAGAGGAGAAAGGGGTCAGGGCGGCGAAGAAGAAGAAACGAGGGCAGAATAGGAAGAACATCAAACCTATACGACTGGGAGTGAGCAAGATCAAGGGCGTGCAATTTGTGGTGAGAAGGATCGTAACACCCTTTGGAGAGGATATCGAGACTAGGCTTGCGAATTTGCCGGCTCAGCCGGAGCAGTCGACGAGAGTGCAGCCTGGAAGCAGACGAGGTGGGCAGGACACATTATTAAAAGGCAGAGGTGGAAACACGTCAAGGCATACTGCACGGGCTAGTGTTGCTGGTCGCGCCAAAGTCCTCGCGTAGTGCAAGGTCATAGAATCTGCCTGTAACAACATTTCTGCATATCGAATACGAGCATGCACGTCTTCGCCATGCGACCTTGTGCTTTCAGTTAATCAGGAAGGCTACTGAGATGACTATGAGAGGTGTTTTGTGAGATGTTTGAAAAATATCAGTGGCTGCGAGATAAGGGATTGTATCGTGATTGACCATAGAAACAGATCAATTGCACAAAGACCAAGAGGAGGACTGCAGCGCTATATAGCAGTACTGTGCGCTAGGAAAGACAACCGTGGACAGATCTTGATACTTCGAATCGAGTCTTAGTTTCAGGGCACCTATAGTCTCTGCTGTGAGCAACGCAAAAGAAAGAGCTTCGCCTCAAGAAACTGCACCTTGACCAAGAAAATTCGGATCCGGTCTATCAATTCAAACGTCTATGGCTATGCTAAAGAAACTTTCTCAGGCACCCAACACCTTCGCAACAATGGTATAGAAATAACTCTATGCCAACAGAACATCAAATTTCACTTCTTCCATGGTTCGCTTGATCCATTGGCCAAGATCTCAGGGGCCATTGGCTCTGCTGGATCCGAGCCGCTCAGCTGTTTGGCAGTCTCGTGCCCAGTCACATTTTCCCTTTGCACTATCACGGGTTGCGTCTTCTCGGACTCTGCCATATCCATTCTGGCAACGCCATCGACCATGTGGCCAAGTTCCGCACCTGAATCTGAATCGGATGCCGATCTGGTCAAGATTTCTTGCCTCTGAGTATCGGCACCTATGCTGGTCAGCTCGTCAACGAATGAAATACCCCAGTTTGCAGACGTGTACGCATTGACATAGTCCCACATCTTCTTCCAATTCTCTTCCTTCTTTTCAGGTGTCAGCGTTAACGCTCTTCGAAGCGCCTCGATCATGTCGTTTGTGTCCCACGGATTGATGACTATGCTACCCTTCATACTTTGTGCTGCACCAGCAAATTCCGAGATGACGAGCTGGCCATGGTTCTCGTACTGGCAGGCGATGTACTCATAGCTCACCAGATTCATACCATCTCGCGTTGATGTTACGAAGCAGATATCAGCCAAAGCGTACATTGCTACTAGCTCGTCGTGCGGCACAGAAGTATGCCGATAGACTATGGGTTGATAAGTAACCGTTCCGTACTTGGCATTGATCCGTCCGGCAAGCTCGCTGATGTGAGACCTGAGTATTTGGTACTCTTTCACGTCTTGACGAGATGGAACCACGATCTGTAGCAGGACAGCTTTGCCGACAAAGTCCGGGTAGTTCTCTAGAAACATATCAAAGGCGTGAAATTTGTGTGGCAAACCTTTGATATAATCCAGTCGATCAACGCTAATGATGACGGACCTGTCCTTGAAAGGGCCATCTTTGAGCTCTTTGATCCTGCTGATAACGTTGTCTTTCTTCATTGCTGAGAGCTCTTTGTCGGGATTGATGCCTATCGGAAAAGCGCCCACGTGTACGTTTCGACCTTGATACACCACGCCGTTGGGGCTGGTCGTGAGTCGGAGAATCTTGTGACAAGCACTGAGAAAATGTCGGGCGTAGTCGTAAGTATGGAACCCGCACAAGTCAGAGTTGAGTAAGCTTGAAAGGATCTCTTCTCTGTACGGCAGCTTCATAAATTCGACACTGCTTGGCCAAGGTATGTGCAGGAAGAAACCAATCTTCAGATTCTTCACTGTTTTGTTGAGACTTCGTAGCTCTTCTCTGAGCATTTTCGGCATGAGCATGAGGTGATAGTCGTGTATCCAGACAATGTCGTTGTCACGTACGTCTTCTGCCACTTTTTGCGCAAAGAGCCTGTTGACCTTGACGTAGGCTTCCCATGGAGGCTCTTCAAATGTCATTTCATTGGCATGATAATGAAACAACGGCCATACGATAGAGTCTGCGGAGAATCGTCAGCACAACATCTTTAGTCTCTGGCTTGATGTACGTACTCGAATAGCCATTGTAATGCAGATCCATCAGCTTGCCGTCAATCCACAGTGGCACACCTCCTTTGTCCGCCATTCCTGCTTCCACCTCTTTAACCTTATCAGCAGGCACGTCGATTCCTGGCCAGCCATAATACACAGAGTTGTCTTTCAACGAGGGTGGTAGACCACTGAGGCCAGTCACCAGGCCTCCTGAGGATATATTATATGTGTACTGCCCATCCGTAGTGCGCTTGACAGTTATAGGGTGACGATTAGCAACAATTAGTAGTCGACGACCCGCGTATTTGCTGTCTTTACCATTCGAAGCCATGTTGACAATCGTGTTGGGATTTGGTGTATAGTGATAGCTTTTGTTAGCGTGGATCTATTGGTGTTTGTGTTTAGGATTGTCAAGCAATGTCAAAGGAAGGACTTGAAAGGTTGTAGGCTCGTAAAGAGTGACTGTGGCACCTTTCCACAGAACAGTATATTCGATCTGCACTAGTGATGCTTGAAGATTGGCTTTGCAAGTGTTAATTGCTGCTGATGCGTTACAACAAATCGACGAATCGATCCAAAAAGACCTGATACTCCACCGTCACTTCCTCAGCACCACTTTTCAAAAGGGTAAGTGCGCTCTTCCTGGTTCGTAGATATAATTTCTCCTCGACGCATTGACTGCTGCTGCTGTCTATCACTTTCGCACAGCGCGATAGTTTGACTCGAAACACCCTATGTCACACCTCAGATGAAGTTCACTTTCTTCGCGTGCTGCAGATGTTTGTTGTTAGCACTATATGCTACACGCTCTTGTTGTGTTGCGATTGATACAAAGCAAAGTAATTATACTGTAAGTCGTGGCTGAACGAAACACAAAGTTTGCTGCAAGATTGAAAGAAGATTATCAGCAAGGTGGATCGTAGGATAAGTGGTGGGATCAATGGAAAGGCTGACTTCGGCCTGAAATATATCGCGTCCAAGACGTGCAAGTCGCTATTGGCATTGGGGACACGACTACTCCTCTTCACGCGATCAGGGCACTGCACCGTGCCCAACATGGACGTGGAAATTTCTGGTCAAAACCTGGAAAAGATATCATAAGTCAGCTTCGGAAGTTAGAGCCTTTCTCTGGAGGCTTGTTTCGTGGAATTTCCCAGGACATGCTTGTATATCATTGGCTCGGAAGCAGGATGTCATTTAAGGCAGAGCGAACGTAATGCTGCAGGGGATCTTACCCTTGCCAGAGCCACGTGAAATAGCACACTTCTTCAATGCGCCAAAACCATTGCGTTGCTCACAAGCTAACAAATAAAGCTCGTGGCAGTCCTTGACCAGGAAAAAAAGCACCATACAGGTCGGGTGGATAAGGATTCCGCCTGATTTTCTCCTTTCAGTGATGTCAGACTGCCAGGGACAAGCAGGACGTGGGAACCCGAGCCCACAAATAGGATGCGGCTCAAAACAGGTTGCTTCCACTGCTTTTCTCCCGCTAAGTACCATGGATACGAAAAGAAGACAGAATCTAAAGCGCCCGGGTAGCAGCATCTTTTAGGCGGTGGCGGAGAGCGGAAAGTCAATATTTCACTGACTAGCACAAAATCCAATGGTTGAGAATTCGATCCCGCAATCATTTGCAGCATGCTATGATCAACGGTAGATTGCTGCAGTTACAATAATTTGGTGAAAAGCAGGGAAGTGTGGTCCAAAAAACATATAGCATGTCTCACAAGTTCAGATCTTCACGTCTTGCCAGAGCAAGTCTTCCATCCTTCAGCTACTAATAGCCCCATCCACCGGGTCCGATCTTCTCGAACAATTTGGTGCGATGGCAACGGCAGGAGCCAAACCTAGGTATGCCTCATTCCCTCAAACGCCAGCGTCAATGCATCTGTCAAATCAATTTATCATGTCATTCATGTCATGAACACCTTCGCTATCGTTAAATCGTCCATTCGTTCGTAAGACAACCTCGCCTTATGATCTGAAATGATGGCTAGGAACGCAAACAAAAAGAAAATGCTGGTCAAGTCATCGACTTGGTGTATGACTCAAAGGTCGTGTATGCTTTTGGAACAATTCGCTGCATTAGAGCATTATGTCGTCAAGATTACCGTGGCGTGATGGTCTAGTTGGCACGAATATCGCGCAGCACAAGGCGGGATAGGAACTTGTTGGAAAGCGAATCGAAGTCCTTACTGTCGAACTTGGCGTTAGGGCGATCACGCAGGTAATGCTCTGGCTCATGTTAATAGTAGGCTTAATGGCAGAGTGTATGTACTTACCATATCTCGTAACATGGTCTCGAACCTCTGTCATCGTACTGCAAACTTCTGGATTTGACCCAAGCAAAGCATGGTGCTTGTTTGTGTCCCATTCCAGAATAGATGGCAGCTTCTGCGAAATGGCGGAGAACAAGCCGACAATGACCCCAACAGGAGTCGTCTCCATGTCGTTGCAGAACTTTTCCACGGCCGTCTCGTCTGGCACCCGGTAGTGACAGTCAAACTGCATGCACTCCCAAACAGCTAGAAGAATTGATGCTAGTATGAAGATGGTTGGCCAGTTCTTTAGTTTGTCACCACTGTAGACACTCGAGTATAGGGATGAAAGTTCCTCGAGGACATCTTTGTGCAGCTCTCGCCACATATCTGCCATGGCACACTTGATTTGGAAGTTGATCATGACTGGCGCCATTGTCTTGCCATAGAACTTGGACGATTTGTCTTCAATCTTGCCAACGAGAGATTCTTCGAGCGGCACGCCTTCGATCATCGTAATATGAAGCGTGAGATTATATGCCAACATCAGCTTCAAGGCTTTCTTGATGATCTTCGAGTGCGTCTTGGCATAGAAGTTGTATCCGGCCTTGAGCATCTCAGACAAGAATGGTGTGCCCTCGAAATAGTCGTCTACAAACTTGACAAATGTGTTGCCGCCATCGATATGGCGATCGAGATAGTCCGATAGCATAGTGGTAGAGATTCCTTCCGTACCAGCAGACATCCTAGCCGTGGGTACCTCATAGCCGGAAGTGCCTTTGCCAGCCTCAACCCAGTCCATCTTCAGGCACTTATCGTCGCGCACATATACTTCACGGGCGTAGACAGGTAGTATATGGCCATAACCGTGGGTAATAAAGAGCTTCTTCTCATGGTCGGAGAAGCCTTTAATATTACCGACTGAAAACCCAAGTGATACATGACGCTCGTAGTCAAACTTCTTGTCCTTTAGGAAGTAGCCGATCTCTTTGATGTCGATACGTGTACATGGCACTTGCCACAGTCTAGCATGGGAAGGCTGACACCCTGCACATGGCTCGCCCTTGTCGCAGGTCTTCTTCAAGAATTTGCATCTCAGACATGCTCGCAATTTGCGTATCTCACTTGCTTGTTTTCGTTGCTCGGGCTTCAATGGTCCCTTCCTCTTGCCGACACGCTTTTCTTCACCACTGCCATTTCGACTGCTTTGTGACGTCTTCTTGGTGACTCGTTCGGTGCCTCTTGCAACAATTGGACTCTTCTTGACGGGTTTACGACCTGGTGATCCGGCAGATGACTGTGACACAGGCGATCGTACTGGTGAAGAAGCTTTCGAAGGATTGGGTAGGGTCATGGGCTGTATCAATGCATGAGGATCGAGAGCGGAACCATGGTCAACAGAATGTCGCTGAGGCTGGTGATATGACTCCCAGTCACTGTCTGAGAACGAGATTGGTGAGTATACCGCTTGAGCAGGGCCGATATCCAGGTTTGCATATAAGCCACTGTCGGAGTGAGAAGATTCAGAAATTGTTCGATCGTGGAGGGTGAAGGATGGATCCACACAGAGGGACCGCTCGCTCGACTCGAACGAGTTCCTGCCGTCAACAAGGTACCAGCCGTTCTCATCAGAATGTTGAGATAGGATCTCGTAATGAGAACCCGTAGGTGAGCTTGTTTGCTGCTGATAGGGCGAAACTGGGCTGGGGAAGGGCCCTAAATCCTGAGTTCGATAGCTGACGAGCTCTGACCTGAAGCCCGTCCAATCGTGCATGCCATCCATTGTTGGAGGTAGTGGCATGTAAGCATGGTCCAGAGGTAGAGATACCGGCATAGCTTGAGATATGGGTATCATGCTTGTCGAGACAGGTAGAGATAAGGGTTGTAGCACTCCACCAAAGGAAGCATCGACTGCCTGGGGGTGCTGGCTGTACTCAAGGAGATGTTGCGGAGGCGGCTGCGTGACTGTGTGAGTATGATGGGACGGGTACTGATGTTGGCTCATGAAGGGATGTTGTGCAAGTTGCTGATGAGCGAATTGGGCATGTTCGTGCGGCGACGGTGCTTGGGGATGTTGCTGCGATGACTGGTGTTGGATCTGCTGGAAATGCCAATCTCCCATCATCGGATGCTCAGCCATGGCCGTCTGTCGTAGACCGTGAACGCCAGCATGCGTTGAAGTGATGTCCTGTCTCGCATCGGATGGTATTTGGCTCAAGGAAGCTATATTGTAAGCCCAATTTTGACCTTCGTAGTATTGATGCGGTCTCGACTCGAAGTCATACTGAAGCTCTTCCGAAGGTATATCCATCTTGACACCCTACTTTGTCAGATCATTTATCCTTCTCGACAATATTTAAAGCACGTAGAAGCGTAGAAAAAGCTGTTCAATTCGTGTTATCGTTTCGACATGAGCGCAGCCATGAAATGGACTGAAGGACAGAAACAAGCACGAAGAGAGATGACCGAGCCTCCAGCCCAACCTCAAAGGGTGCTGAGCGTTTGGAAAAGAGACGACAAAAGCGGTGCGGGCGCAGTCTGTCGTGAGATGGAACAGGCGGTGAACGCTGCAGCTTTTCGCCCATTGGCTCAGCACGAGCGGGGCGAGTCGGTAACATGACCGCCGAAATAATTGGCTTCGATCCACGCTTCACCTGACCAGAAGCATGCAAGCTTGCAGGATGTGGGAACTTGCAGCGTCCAGAAAATGGACAGCAAGTCGCGGCTACTGCTGCTCTAATGCAGCCGTGCCAGATTTTTGTATGGTTAAGAGGGCCCAGCCAACTCACGATCGTTGACTGTGGCTCGACATAACAGATTTGTAAATCTTACCAGCTTACCAGCTCACCAGCTAACCCGCACGAGCCATAAGCGCTGTTGAAGCAGAAGCGAGTCGTACCAACTCGAGTTTCAAGTGTCAGACTGTCAAGTGTTAACCTTTTTGTCAATGAGCCACGGGTTGCAAGGATCGACCCGTATGAATGACATGCATAGGGTCAGGAAGAGAGGTGACACAAGCCCACCTTCTACTGTAGTCAAGCTCGGACTGCAGTGTCCAAATGCTTATAAGACCTTGCAGGGAACTCGTCGGCCTGCAGACGGCCCCCATCATTGTTGTTGCCAGGATCTCAACGATTACACACAGCTTGATTCCTCGAACATCGTAAGCTTGAGATGCTGAGGATCTGATAATTTGCAGTAGCTATCGGGATGTTCTCTACCGGGTCTAGACGAATGACATGAAGCACGGGACGATTCATTGTGTCCTCAGTCTGAACACTCTTCAGAGCTGATATTGCTTTTCTATTGGTTGTGTGGGTTGAGCTGGAGCTAAGACAATGCCAGTAATATTGCTTGGCACACTGCAGGCAAGACTCCGTGGATGTTGACGATTAGAAATGTAGTCTATCTTATGCTCAATTGCCAAGCGATGGTACTTGCTGAGCATCACAAGCGGCAGCGGCAAGTCTGATGTGCCTGAAGTTAGATTGAATAATAATTCTCAGTATATTGTTTGATAGATATATTCGAGCACGACAACTTGACCCTGGAACTGGCTTCCAGCTACCACAACTCGCTGACCTAGTAGTGGAACTGGATGGCACCTATACCCTATATTGTGCCATTGTTGCGTTATTCTCTGCGATTTTGTTGATTCATTGCAGCATGCAATATTAGAGACATGGCACTGAGGTGCGTGACGCGTCATGAACCTGTAATAGTTGGTTCTTCGTCCGGTCGATGCCGCGCCCATTGATCGTCACTTATTATTACACGGTTGACTTGCTTGCACCCGTGACGCGCAGTTCAAGAATGGCCGGTTCCACTCCCAGTCGCGAGATCGTTGCGAATAAACCAAGGGCATATGTGCCGATTGACTCTTACTACTACATGTCGATTCGTACGAAGACAACTATCTTTTCCA
This sequence comes from Pasadenomyces melaninifex, assembly GCA_022813495.1. NCBI lineage: Eukaryota > Fungi > Ascomycota > Dothideomycetes > Pasadenomyces > Pasadenomyces melaninifex. The sequence continues at coordinate 479,233 of JAKLMI010000002.1, read as the reverse complement.
ACAAATATACAGCAAATGGCTGCCACCTTGACTCAATCATGATTTAATGCTGCGTTATCATGGCCTAGCGTTACAACCATAACCAACGTCGATGAAGACGCTGGCTTTCGCATTCCGATGAACAATGTCATACTGTTCTACGCACCTGGCAGTAATTAATGCTCATTTCTAGACGTAAGGTACGGTTTCTGAAGGCCAACGGACAGCTCTTGGTACATTCAAATTTACGTGTGGACGAGCGACCCAAAGGTCAACCCTGTGAATGCATAACTATGGAGGACACTCCTGAAGATAAACAATTTTCTTCCTTCGAAGACATACCTTCACATTTACAAGTATGGCCACTTGTCAGAGACTCAATGCGTGGTCCAACTGCAGAGCTGCAAGATCAAACTATCGAGGAATGTCTGCCTCTACTGCAAGCAATTAAAGACTCAGCATCAAATCCCTTTGATTTCGATGTAGACGGTTTTCATATCCTCAATAAGGAAGCACATATCACTTTCATCTGGGACGGCCTTGAGCATCTTCCAGCTCAGTTCGTCGCAATGGACGCAAGTAGACCATGGCTTATGTACTGGAGCCTAATGAGCCTGTACATATTAGGCGAGGATGTGCAGTCCTTAAGTGAAAGGTAGGTCACTACAAGCACAACGTCTTTCTCTCATGCTCATCCTTGGTCAGTATCATCAAGACCTACAAACCACTACAAAACAGGTCTGGCGGTTTTGGAGGTGGCCAGGGCCATTTATCGCATCTCGCTGGCACGTATGCGGCGATTCTTGCACTTGCTATGGTCGGTGGTAGAGAGATCTACAAGGTCATTGACCGACAAGCACTCTGGCATTGGCTTGGTCAGCTGAAACAGAGTGATGGCGGCTTCCGTGTCTGCGAAGACGGCGAGGAGGATACTCGAGGTGCATATTGTGCCTTGATGGCGATCACGTTGCTTGACCTACCTTGGCACCTGCCAAATGATGCGCCGACCAGAGCCAGTGGCATGAAGGATTTTCGTGATGGTCTAGGTGAATATCTATCGAGATGTCAGACCTACGAAGGTGGTGTAGCTGCGAGCCCGGGAGGCAACGAGGCGCACGGCGCGTATACGTTCTGTGCTTTAGCCTGCCTCAGTATCCTTGGTCCTCCTTCTGACACTATATCAAGGTACCTGGACATGGACAGTCTTTTGGAATGGCTCTCTGCTCGTCAGTATGCACCAGAAGGCGGCTTTGCTGGTCGAACTAATAAACTTGTCGATGGATGTTACAGCCATTGGATCGGAGGTTGTTGGCCCTTGGTAGAAGCTGCCATACAAGGATCAGTCAAGTCCGAAACCAGGCCGATAGTGCAGACGTCCCGGAGGTTCGACGATGAAGCCTTGGTCAGATATGTTCTGAGCTGTTGTCAAGCCCCAAATGGTGGCCTTAGAGACAAACCGTCAAAGTAAGTTCTGCACAAACATCTACCATACTCCACTGACTTCCATAGACGACCAGACGCATATCATACGTGCTACAACCTTTGTGGATTGAGCATGGCGAAGCACATTCAAAATTACAAGGTCGAGTCGCATGGTTTGCTTTCCGAGACGGTATGGACTGCGCGTCTGAACCATGTCCACAGGCACGAAATACCAAGATATTCGGCAAGCAAACTCAGCGCAGCAGAAGTTGTGCCTTTCGACCCTGTCTACGTGATACCGCATGACTGTGTGTACAACATAAAGCAATGGTCACGAGCTCATCCTCTTGAGTTTGGACAACCCAATTAGTATGCCATGAATGTCCTCTTGGAGGGACGATTCCGCCGTCACGTTCAATGTAGTACAACAAGATTTCGCAAGCTCCTTGTACAATATGAGCTCGGTCTCATGCACTGTCGTTGTGATAGCATATCAGGCGTACAAAGAATGAGCAATCTTCAGGGCCTTTGTTGTTGGGTGACATCCTTCCCCCCATCCTTCTCCTAATCATTCGATACCAAAGGCTTACTTCATGTCAATCTGCCGAGTATTGTGGCTACCCTTGAGCACAAACCCCGTACAATACCAGAACTGCCTCAAGAGTTGAGCTTTTGAGTCTCTTTCTACGATATCATCACAGGTTCTCGACAAATATTTCATTACCAGCTGTTACAGTGTCTATAAGCAACTATTGTTGTCGTTAAAAATCAGTCGTTAGCATGATGATTTTGCCCAAAGACCAGCACTGTGGACAAGCTGCGACCAGGCTACCTGATGCTCTATTTTGAATGGGCGTATCGCTCTTCAGTCGTACTAGTACTGTTCACGGCCCTTAGATAGATAGCTTTACCCCCACACCGTTTCAGTTTCTGGCACTTCTCATTGTGCCTCTCCTTCATTATTTTCTTCGTAGGTTGCAACAATTGCCCATTAATGAAGCGCTCTGGTGCGGCTACCCCTGCCCACAGCGAATCGTACTTACTGAGCGCGTCTTTTTTACATGGGTCTCAATTCGACGGCGATACGCTGCGAACGAGCTGGCTTGCCGGTCATGCCCTGATAAGCGCACAAGCGGATGCCACGGTTCTAGAAAACGAATCGTGTGGAGTCAATTTTGCAACAACGTTCTGCTTGCATACTGGTACGCCAAGTCAAGCCTGCTTGCTGTACGTCTAGTGGCTCAAATGACCTACCTGGGCCTGAACAAGTCATGGTGCATTGCGCCATTGTTTACTCCAGCATACTCTGTCCGTACGGGGTTGTCATTACGACAGTTCAATAAAAATGCCCACCAAAGGCCACGTTACAAGTGCCCGAATCAAATGCACGACCAACAGTTCTTTAGCTCAGTCGAGCTACTCCAATCCTTGAAACAGGGCCGAGGCATGATTCGACGAGCGCTAAGGATCAATCATCTCATGGGCGTCAGGATTGACGTTGCCAAAACCGCTGGCTCTGGCTCGAAACGCTGCCAACACATCGATGCAGAACCACAGTCCAGGGAGCAGCATTCTACTGCTCTGTAACTTCTTCTAGGTCTTTGCTCTGCAAGCCGCAACGTTATCATAGGCTGATAATTTGGCCACAGTGGAAATCTCTTGCAGCCCCACAGTCCTCCGTTGCTTCGTTGTCACTGCATGAATATTAATGAGAAATGAGCGACATTGATGAGCATTGCATGGAAACGACATGTGTATGCTCATCATGATTCCTAAAGTCCGAAGGGAGCAATCTTTTCAGATGTTTCGCGCCTTCTGATGTCTATAATATTACAGATTAGCTCGACAATTGGCAGCTGATATTTTGATAAAACACATTTGCATTTGTTCAGGCCAGCATTTTCTAGATTTGTGGGTACTCCTGCAGAACCGAGCCAAGACGAGCAGTATCAGCAATAAAGTCGACTCGATAGCCTCGTTTTTTGGGCATCTGTGCCAACCATGTATCACATGGTTTACTTGGACAGTGAGTCTATCCTATCTCATGACTATCTCACAACCTTACCACCTATTGGACATTGGTTCACCTTGAGAGTTCCGCTGTACCTGAAACGTTGTGCAAGGTCCTTCTCAGCTCACATATGTCCTACCAGGTTTGTGTAAAAGACGTCAGTGGCCAGAGCCCTACTATGAGGTGATCAGGACCAGAAATGGCTACAGCTGCGTAGTGCGGGTCAACAACCGGGAATACCAAACATCTTCCATCTATTCTTCGGATGTTACTGCCAAGGAGGGCGCAGCTGCGATAGCGTACAACATCTGTCGCAGCTTCTCGGTCAACGACGGAATGTATCCAGCCGGCTTTTCGCACGACAACGTTGTGCAAGGACGTGCTGTACCGGTTGGTGCTGGCCGTGCAAGTCGTAAAAGCCAAGCAGCCACGGCAGCTGCAGACTGTCGGCTCCGGACCGAGAGCATAAGCTCTGGCAGCCGAAGCGGAGGCAGTTCTCCGGATATCAGTGACGACTCCAGCACAAGCTTTTACAGCAGGCATCAGCTACCCAAGTCAAGTAAGCATACCATTCCAGCACATCATCAAACTCGGCATTCGCGACACAGTATCATGAGATCATAGAGCTGGAGCGTGTTTTAGACATGCTTCCACGAGTGTACAATATCGCCCTCTCTTGTTTCCGGGAGGAAAGCATCTGCGTCCTTTCGTCCTGTCTTCAAGCACCCTTGGATTCCTCCAGGGCACTAGACAGTTCTGTCGGGAGAATTTCAGCATAGCAAGCGCGGTATGGTTGTTTTGAAAAGCGTTCAAGCATTGATGCACGAATTTTCAATTTTGATCCTTCAGGACCGGAAAATCTGCTATTATATAGAACTTAACGATATTACGACCTCATCACGATCTGAACGAGGAGATAGACACGATCAATCCAGAGATAGAAACCAAGAGCACTAAATTTTTAATGCTGCGAATTGTACCTTGAATCCTTTGAGTCTTTCGAGGATGTTTGTGACAAAATCGTTACACTCGTTACGCTCTTCGCAACAAAAAAGTTCTCTGTTAGTCGCAAGCGTCCACGGGTGTCGCTATTGCTACTTCAAGCTGCCAGTGTCGAGCTGTGAATTGCCAAAAGTGCTGATCCTCAACGGTGACGTAGCTAGATCCAGCAAGGGCTCAGCCAAGTCACTACTGTACGACGATCACTGCGACTTACACGTGCCTTGTTTCACAAACACTAGTGGTACGCAGGTTGAGAGAACGCGAGTGTCGCATCGTTTAACGACGTCGATGGACACTATGTCAGGGCGACGGTGAGGTTGTGCGGCATGAAGAGAGTGATTAGGAGTAAGGCGCTCCTAGCTTTTAATGGTCAGCGCGTCGCCGCATTCTGTGCGCGTAGCAAAAGCCAACCTCTGCCTTATGATGGTTCTTCAACTGCTGCATTAAGGCGTTGCGGTGCTCCTCGCACGTATGCAGAGACACAATGGCGATCCGCAAGCTTCGCGCAAAAGGCTACAGATCTGAACCAGAAGGGCATCGATCAAGAGCTGAACGAATACGACCAGAATGTAGCTGAAGAGAAGGAGAAACAAAGAAAGGCTCCGTGGCACCGCGAAGGGGCTCAGGATCCTCCGGTCAGGCGGCAGCGAGATGCTGGTGCTATGACCAAGGGTTAGTATGCGTCTGCACCATATCTTGATCGCCTATTGATGAGCATAGGTAAATTATTGACCACGCCGTCAAGACTATTGAAGCTCGTGTTGCCTCTGAGTACAGTTGATATCAATACAGATAGGAAGGATGTGGCGCCACTTGCACTATTGGTGCACCCAAGTCAACCACTTTCGTACCTTTCCCGACTCATTCAGTCTGAATTGCCCACTATGACTGACGACAAAGGTGCCACAAAGATACCCGAAGTGTCCTTCAGAGCGATGGAGTCAAAGGACGATGAGTTAGAACCTGGAAAATCTGCTGCCGAAAAAAGTCCCAAGGGTCCTAATGAGCCGGAAGACACAGAAATCGGCGAAGGAGGAGTCCAGTCATACAGTGGTGCAGGTAGAGAATCGACTTCTGCAGATGAAGGCGACTTCATCCGCTGGTCCGCCTCTACCGAGATTGGTGATTTCATCAGAGATGCAGCTCGAGCCAAAGAGTTCGAGGTCGAGGTCGAGGGAACTCCTGATACTATCAAAGTAGCGGTGCCTTCATTCAACGACAGAACCTTTTATCTGCGTCAGCGATTGCGTCGCATGGCGACCCAAATCTCGGACATGGCAACATTGAAGCAGGACTGTGACCACTTGGCACACAGAGCTGGCCAACGAATAGCTTTGGGAGGTTGCGGAGTGCTTGTTGGGTACTGGTATCTTGTGTACCGTTTGACCTTCGAGACTGATCTTGGCTGGGATGTGATGGAGCCTGTCACATATCTGGTTGGTCTCTCGACTCTGATCGGGGGCTATCTCTGGTTCCTATACCACAATCGGGAAGTCAGCTACAGGTCAGCGATGAACTTAACTGTCAGTCGACGTCAAAGCAAGCTGTACATGCAACGAGGGTTTGACCTTCAGAAATGGGAAGCTCTGATTGAGGAAGCCAACGCGATCAGAAAGGAGATCAAAGCAGTTGCCGCCGAGTACGATGTACACTGGGACGAGCAAGCCGATGAGAAAGATCAGCGTGTGACACAGGCGCTGAAGGAAGAACGGAAGAAGTCTCACAAAACATCAAAGAAAAAAGACGATGAAGAAGATGAAGAGGATGAATGATTAGTATATCTTTCGCACCAGCTGTGCTTCAGCACTATGTGTGCAACTACGCAAACTATAATTTGATGTGACCCAGCCGCGTTTCCATACCTGGTGGATTTCTTCTAGGCAAATTATTTTTGGTCTATGTTACAGTACAGTACCTGCGCCACCCATGAGACGCTATGCAGAACACCAGAAATACCTTCGTATAGCCCAATTGGCGAGAGCTCGTCCATTGACCACATGAGAATAAAGAGAGCAAGCATTTATTAACACAAAGATATGCGAGGAGGAGCTTGATTGTACCGAATCAAGGTTCAGCGTGGCCGATGGACGTTCCGGACTTGGTCGTATATTCGTGATGTGGTCGTCTGGTCTGAATTACCTGCAACCACTTCAGCCGTAAGTACATCGAAACTTTCTCCACGATAGCACCTACCACTACTACTGCTGCCTTCGCTGCCTCCAGCTCGACGATTGCGATTGTTCCTAGTATCTCTTGAACGAAATACACTATACAGAAGCCAGTTCGTCACCCAATTTGGCGCATGCTCTCCAGTAGTAGCACCTCGGTCAAACAATTGTCGTTGTATTGAACCGGCCGGAGCCCCTTGCCAAGTTCGAACTGCAGCCCACTGCCGCCGCTCAGGGCTGATATGATGCCAGAAATAAGGCGGAACCACTGTTGGATCGTTCTGCTTGTCGTCTGCCAAGTTTGAGCGATCGGCGTTCAATATGTTGTAAGTCCTGATAGCTTCATCCTAAGAAACGTGATTCAGTAGTGTTCGTAAGGCTGCATACTGCAGAAGCCAACTCACCCTCATAGCTCTGTAAATGCCCTCGTGTCGGGCATCATTGGGATCAAGACCCATTGCTCGCATGAAATCTTCTTTGCTTGCTCGTTGGCTTAGACCAGCAGACATATTGAACAGATTCTAGTGTTACAATTTGACATAAAACAGCAATGAGTTTGTCCTTAAGATCTTCTGTCAACACAGATGTCAGTGTCACATATTGCGAAGCAGAAGACTCAGCATCCTATATGTTGGCTTCAATCGGCACCCTGAGCTTCCTGGTGCAATTCAAGAGCAAACAGCAATTGGTCCACATACGGCAGTGCTTCCTGGAATTGATTTGTTGCAACACAATCGTCTTTGGGCCGTAGCATCGTTTGGACAGCTAATTGTGCCTATCCATATTCTTGGGACGTAGCAGAGAGCGCCAGATGCAGAGTCATTGAAGCATAAATTCTGTGAAGGTGCCACGGACAGCGACTTTCGGCCGCGAAAGTAGTTGTCATGGGTAGCCTCGAAATCAACGACATACCTCGTGGCAGAGGCTCCGTGTGTCAGACCAGACCAAGCTGGAACGGCACGCATTTCGGCTGTAACTCCACCTGCTTGCTGGCATTTTCTTTGCCTCTGTCGTTACCGCACTCAGTTGAGCTGCTCAGCTCGCGATGCAGAAGATTTACAGGCATTAAGCACTATCTGACCAGTTCCGTATCTTCCTCTGTCACTACGCACCCACTTCCCTCCGAGCAAAATTAGCCGAAGCTTTGGGAGTTTCGAGATGATGGCAAGTGTGGAAAGTGGGCAATGATAACTTGCACGGAAAGAGCTCGCTGCAGACCTCCTTGACCAGTCGTCGGTAGCTGGCCAATCATAACGCGGCAAACTTAACATCCGAACGATTTTGAAAGTCTAATATCAGGAAGCACAAGCTAGCAATATGACAAGCTGTTGTGCTTCCTAGGCTCCCATGCCCGTTTCCAGTCATCTGCAACCTTAGGCAAGTAGTGAGCGGATAGTTTAATACGCCATGTCAGCGAAGTTTCCTGGAGACCGTTACTCGCTTCTACGGAAGTGGATCGTCCATGTTTGCCTTTGCAAGGATTGAAATGACCAGGGCCCTAGCAAACACGCCAAAACTTCCACCTGTGCATGATCTTCATATACTAGCATATTGTTTCAAACGCTGCAGCAAATTTGCTTCTGAACTTGTCGTTCTTGGAAGACTAAGCACCAATACGTGCCCGAAAATATGTCAACAAGAGTCATTTGCAACTTCAGCCCTACCGGCCAAGGTCACATCAGAACATGAAGGCAGAGCAAGGACAAGGACAAGCTTGACCGTCGAGAAGTGATTGTCCATAGGAATAGAAAATCCTCATCAAACAATTGGAGGTCCCAACGTGAACCCTCGGTCTGATGCTCCTTAGTGTCGATGTCGTGAAACTTGCTCTCAGTACCGTGCATGAAAGACTTTGTGACAGATTGCCTAGCTCAGGCAGCAAGCATAGGAAACCGCAGCCATGAGGCGATTCATCGGCTTGACCATCATATAGGCCCAATGAGGTCCAAAACAAATTGCACAATAGGTCTCGGTGTTATTTCGCTGGGGTGACACTGCGCGCAGTTTGCAGATTCCAGGTTGAAAGATGTAGCCAGGCTCAATTTCATGATATATGCACTCATGCCCGGACGTATGCCAGCCCAACATGCTGCAATCAATGGCATTATTCTGTATGACCTGTCAGCACCAACAGGGGCAGACGGCATGAACAACAATATCACAGATATCAAAAGTCTTTCGTTGATAGTTCATTCATCTCTTTGTGTCCAACGCTGAACACAAAGGAAACCTTGCTCCGTTTGTAAACTTCTCACTTCTTTAGACACGCCACTCTCAGCAATATATTCCATGGATGGACGTATCGCGCGTTCGTGTCTGTCGCAGTTCGTAGCCATAAAGACACATAGCTTCCAAGAAGTCGTATTTGCTTGAGGAATTGAACACGAAGAAGTAGGGAGGTTGAGCCAAAAAGGTTGTTATAGACTCGCCTCTTCCGCACGAGGTTGTGCTTCTACTGCGCATAGCAAAGGGTGATATTGACAGGATAATTAGCGCGACACGTCGTGATTAGGAAGAATATGGGATACAAGTGATGGACCAGAAAAACAGGAAAAGGAGTCCGTTGTGGCTGCGAAGTGTCTTCGGTGGGTTACCACGGAGTATTCTGCGAAGCCGTTGAAAGGCAAAGATGGGATACGAGAAGTTAGTTTGGGAACCACGTCTGCTATTGTTCTTGTCGTCATCTTGTCCGTTCCGTGCTTCGATGCTGTGCGAGTCGCAATCGATCAGTCAGAGCCGTAAGTCTACATGAGAAGAGCCTGCTGGGTTCTGTTGGCACGATCGTTAGATGAATCGCAGAATACTGCTGGGATTTTCATAGAAATAGTTGTACTCTTCCAGTTCTACAATCAGCAGAACTACCTTGATACGTCGACCTTGTCTAGGTAAGTGGTCCGCCCACTAGCCAGGCACCCATGTCGTAAGCCATGTAAAGTCTTTCTCCGCAAGAACTCGCGCTAATGCAAGTGTTATTCCCTGGTGCCACAAGGATTACGGGATCGATTACATTGAGACATGTTCAATAATGCTTGAAAGGGCGAATTGAGATTCTATCTTGAACTCGCCAATGCACTGGAAGCTGTGTGAGCATGTGCACATGATCGTGTCTTGATGCGGTCTCTAAAGCGTGGCGTTCCTTTACGACTACTATGACGCAAATCACCAATATTCCAATACTATTGCTCAAGACCAAATCACAACCCATCGACACCTATGAGGAATGCTTCCTCAAGGCTCATGCTGAGAAAGTATTCACTTTCGAGCCGCACTTTATCCCCGTTCTTGAGCATGCCAAAAATGACGCGACGCTGGGCATGCTTGGAGCATGGGTAAACAGTGGGGAGCTCAAGCGCAAATATGGTGGCATGATTTTCACCTCGCAGCGTGCTGTCGAGGCGTGGACAGATATCGTGGTTGGCCTCAACGCCGCGAACCTCGCTTCGACAGCCTTCCACACGCTGCGTCAGACTATCGGAAGCAGCCAAGAGCACGATCCATTTGCTAATCTCGAGTCGCTGACGCCATTTCCTCTTTATGTGGTTGGTCCCGCAACAGAGCGAGCTTTGCAGAGTCTCTCTGGTCTCACTAGAGGTAAGGCACGTCTTGTCTACGCGGATCTGAATGCAACGATCCACGGTGCCCATTCGGGCAACGGGGCTAATCTCGCGGCATTCATGCTGAAGCACTACAATCAGCTTTATGCCCAACATTGGTTCAGCTATTTCGAAGCGCCGCGATTGCCTTTCATACCGTTGCTAGGCATGAGTAGCGAGAACTATGGGCGCAAGAGATTAGACGAAAACGACGTCCGGCTGAAGAAGAAGCCATTACTCTTCCTTGTAGGTGAACAGAGACGAGATGTCATTCCGAAGACGCTCCAGAACCACCCTGTCCAGGAGCGACGTATAGTTGTGCATGAGGTCGAAGTGTACCGTACAGAGGTCGTGAAGGAGTTTGATTCAGATTTCGTGCGCACTAACACTCGTCTTGACTTGACACCTGAGGCACAGGTTCGGGTGGTGGTGGTGTTTAGCCCTCAAGGCTGCGAAGCAATGCTGAAAAGAATTGAATACCTTGACGCCAAGGGCAACATGACCGAACAGGCGACTAGACGCTGGTGGCAGCAGGACGATCCATTGCTGGACGGTAGAAGATGGATCATTGTCACAATCGGACCGACCACGAGAGACTACCTTCAGAAACAATTCGGCATTGAGCCTGAGGTATGTGCTGCACAGCCCAACCCGCAAAGCTTGCGTGATGGTGTCGAGAGCTTCCTGGCTCAGCACTTACTTGAAAAGCGAGTTGCGTCTTCGATCTGAGAACAACCTCCCTCAAGTATAGCGTCTATTCCCACATGGCGGCTGGAGTACTTGCTTGTGTTCATCAGTGCGAATTCGAAGTATTACACGAGTCAATCGAGTGGAGACAATATCTGCTGCTAACACTCGAGAGCAGGTCAAGGCGACACTACATCTGGTTGTCTTGGATCTAAGCGATAGTAATCAGCAATATATTACGAAGCAGCGTAAACATGCTCACTTCCTCGTTGTGCTGCATTGTGCGTGTCTACCAATCCACAAAGTCTTGCACTTTGCTCTACAGCCATGTTGTGAGACCAACATGAAGCACAGCACCGTGACAAGCACTAACATTATTGTCGACAAGACAAAGGTCCCGCTGCATACAGCAAGCATCTAAGTATTCCTGCGATCCAGAAGCTACGGGGTAAATTTAGTGCACGATGGTCGGCAACATTAGTCTTCCACGTGTGATTTGGCGAGTCTCTGCTACCCAAACGATAGTGCATACCATCAAGATGCTCATACTTACTACACGAACACAGCTTCCAGTCGCATGCTGGTCCTTTAAACAGCCACGTAGATAATGTTCCATCGACCTGACATATTGTAGGAGCATGAGCAGTTTGACATTATTTTCGAGACCGTTTGCTAGGGAGGAAGCTTGTGACTGGAGAAGGTTCTGCAACAATTCCAGGCACAAAACCCTACTTGATTACCTCTAAGCAGAGAATGGTTAGGCTGTTCCAGAATAGCGTTTCTGTACATCAGTGGTGCCCAGGCTAGAGCCATTGGCGTCATCGCTATTGAGATTGTCTTCCTTCGATTCGCACCTCAAGCAAAGCTGAACCCCATTGAGATCAAGGAGAACAGCCACGCGACATGTTGCAACATGCAAGAAATTGTGGGACGGACTGCTATTATTGAGATATCCGCTGTAACACTCCTTCCCACTGGGACTGTTAGCAATTGCTACACAAAGTCATCGCACCTACCGTTCGAAACCACATCCTTGCTTACTGACCACAATTGGGAAGGAAGAACTTGATATTCTTTCGTGCAGATTGCATCGTGCTGTTCTGCAAGTGCTTGACAGACGAACAGGACTGGTCGCGAAGCGAGCACCTGTCGTGTTGCATCTGAGCAGTACCGAGGCGTTGAGCTGTTCAATTTTTTGGCCTTGCGAAGATCTCGCACGACTGGTTAGAACTCCTCCTCGTCCGGAACGGACTTCTCGTGGGTGGGGCTCAAATACCCGAAAGCATCTGCGACTACGATCTGGCGGGCGACGGCCACGATAAGCGCGAGAGGTGAGACTCACCAGGACAACATGGGTCTTTTGAACAAAATACAGTCCAAGCTCGAGCTCTATCGACTAGAGCAAAAGTACGCAAAGAGGAAGAACAGGCAGACATTCACAACCGGAGCCACGTATGTTGATGGCGAGTACCACTATGATGGCGCTTTGTCGCAACCTATTTCAGCAAGCAGCACTGGCTCTTCTTCGAGAGGAAAAAGATCAAGCATGTTTCTAGGTGCAAAAAGATGACAGCAAGCATTCATGGATGACAACGCACACTTTGAACCATTCAGGCGTGATCACTGAATCCCAGCAGCTGTGCACCCACGAGTATATTTGGTCCTCGAAAGCTTTCCTAGAGCATGCATTGGCGGTTTGGATTTTCCGGAATTACCATGACCAGTCATACAGAGTAGCATTATCGAAATGCAGAGCTTAGGATATATTGATACAGCAAGTATGCAAATATCTTGGAGACACAGAAGCATACGAACTCACAGAGCTCAATGTCTAGCTACTGTAGCATGAGTTGGCGAAAGGGCCTTAATATGGGCTAGAGCTTTGTTACGTACCAGTCTTTCTTTTGTTAGAAGCGAATAAGGCGCATTGGTTCAAGTGCAGGATTTTAGGTAGATGACCAGAAAACATATCTACGTCGCGAACTGTAATCGTGTTTAGAGCACACAATTTGATGTGCTGCTTACCTACTGGCATGGGCTGTTACAGCTGAACCTCGGCTCTGAGACGCGTCTAGCCTATGATCATTGGCTAACGACGACGTGACTTCCACATGCAGCATAAGTAAGAGCACAGCTGCTGGAAGCCTCAAGACCGGTTGCCAGTATGATCATCTTGTGTCTGGCTTTCCACACGCACTCAGTCCTGCGAAACGAAGCATCTACAATCGTTATTGACCAAAATCAGCTCTCAGGCTTGCTCAACGTGAAGCTCAAACGGAACGATCGCAAAGTCGTTCGTGCACCGAAAACATCTAAGCCCGCCAAGAGTAAAGCGTAACGAACCGGATTGAACCCATTGGCAGACGAAACACTACCGTCATCATAATATTCCATAAATTCTGCAAACCTCATCTCGAGGTCTTTTCAAGATTCATGGTCCCACGACCTCTGCCATACCCGAACACTCACCCGAACAAAGGCGTCCAAGGAACCAACACTTACGCCAGCCAAGGTCATTTCTTCGCAACTTACCCGTCCCAACAGTACGAGATCTTAAGGCGTATCTATTGGAAGCGGCGTGGATTCTTCATGGCCGTCAATATACCTGCTCTGCCAGAGGTCGAGCGCATATCAACCTCAGTATGGCGTATCCTCGGTGGAAATCCTAGTAAATTCACGCTCCAGGGCACCAACACGTATCTACTTGGGACAGGTAAGGAGCGGATTCTTGTGGACACGGCACAAGGTGTGCAGAGCTGGAGGGAGAAGCTTTATGAAACTCTGCTGCGGGAAGGTGGCACCGTGAAGATTAAGTCGTGTATCCTGACGCACTGGCACCACGATCATGTAATGGGTGTGAAGGACGTAAGGGAGTATAGCCCTAGTGTGAAGGTCTACAAGCATCTCGGGAATAGGTATGATCCGGACCAGACCTTGCAGAATCAGGAAATATTGGACATTGATGACGGACAACGGTTCACTGTGGGATCGGAGAGAGAAGGGGATCTGTTGGAGGTTGAGGCATTCCATGCGCCGGGCCATGCGAAAGATCACATGTGTCTGCTTGTCACCAAGTCTTCGGATCCCGAGGAGATAGGATGTATATTTACCGCGGATAATGTACTTGGCCACGGTACGGCTGTTTTTGAAGATCTGACGTTGTATAGACAGAGTCTAAATTTGATGAGGAATCGTGCTGGTGAAGGCCGACGAGCGTTTCCAGGACATGGTGCAGTCATCGGCAATGCACGGCAGAAGTTGGACGAATACATTACACATCGACAGATGAGAGAAGAAGAGGCTATGAACGTGCTCATATATGGCACGACGATCGCACCAGGCCAGGCGCCACTGAAAACAGCAGATGGTTTTCCTCAATCCACACCTCCGCTCGAAAATGAAGCTGGCAAAGAGATAGTGCTCGGGAAGGAATGGGAAAGCATGGAGATGGTGAAGGTCATTTACAGACTGTATCCTGAGCCACTATGGGGCCCAGCTGAGGGTGGACTTCTGCAAGTGCTCGACAAGCTGCAAGGTGATGGCAAAGTAGAAAAGACCGCTGATGGTAAATGGAGGGCTTCTGAAGTGGTCATGAAGGAGGTCATTGCTGAAGCTGGCACTAACAGAAGTAAGAGTCCGGCGAAGTTGTAGATCGAGCTTCAGTATCAATGAAGTCTAGACCAGCAAGCTACACTCATTGTGCCGCATGCTTCTCATTTAGATCTGCTCCTTCTTTTTGTTGGAGCAATTGACATTCTTTTCGGCAAGTGCATCCATTCGCAAATATTCCTATCTTGGTATTGGACTCCATTTGTACAGCCTTTCCCACCGAAAGCTCGGCGTTACAGCTTCCAGATATGGCCATGTCGTCGAAATGCAGCAATCAGAATATGAAGTGACTCTAGGACAATATGCTCGTTAACGCGATTCCGAAAAGACTGTTGAGAATCAGAAGTATATGCAGGAGTGTCCGAGATAGGCCTCAGTCGTGGATTCCCGGAAATCTATGTGAACCCCCAAGTCGTCAATAAGATGTGGTAGAAAGCTTTGCGAATCGTCCTGATGCTCAAGTCAGCAGGCACGAAAGAGGCGCACTCAGGCCAACACTCATGGTCGGTTTTTGACATCAGCCTCAACAAGGACGAGTTGCAAACCATCCCTGGCTCGATTCCGGAGATGTGCATACGTAGTAGAAGGCTAACAATCTTGCCATGAGTAGGTCGGAAATCAGGCCTTTTCGTTCTAACGTCAGGAACCGCAATATGGACCATCTTATGAGAGCTCCCAGAATCTGCAAACATAGGAAAGAAGTCGTGTGAAGAGCCCTCGCTTTTAACAATAGAGGCGCGCTCGTTTTGTACTCAACTGCGCACAAGCACATGATTTTGTGCACGTCAAAATGTCCATATATATCCCAACGCCTGCCACATGGGCGCCAAAAGAAATGCCACAGCAGGCAGCTTAAAGTCGTAAAGGGTCCCCAGCCTATCCATCCGATGGTTGACCTATAAATGTTGTATCGTAGCCGCACTCGGCTGAAAAGGCATAGCAAAACTAACTCGTTCAGAAGATGCCGTTGACGATATTGCTGCCGATCGTGGCTCCAGCACCAAAAATTGCAGCATTGCCCATCTTCTTTCCGAATTTCTTGCCATGCTCTTCCAGCTTACTTGGCTTTCGTAGACCGGTGTTGGGATCGATCGGACCAGTATTCGCAATAGCTAGGGGCATGTTTCCGTAGTCGGTTGAAGGTGTGGGCGTTGGCATTGGTGGCCTTTTCTCTTCAATTACGGTCACGTAACTTCGTGGGAAAATGCCTTCAAGACCTGTCCTTTCGTTCCTGCCTCTCCACCCTGAATGAATTAGCAAAGGTGTACCGAGTCGAGCGAGCCACCAGACTTACAGTCATTGTTCATGTGTTCGATCACCTGGATGTGATCATTCTGCTGAAGTGCTAGGTCACCAGCATCGGTCGGCTTGTATGCGTATAGCGCGGACGCTAGACAGAGTACTGGTGGTCCTGATGCGTAGGCTGGCGGCGGTAAAGGTGCTGGAGTGGGTACCGGGGCGTAATGTTCCTTCATGGTCATGGCGTTGAAAGATTCAATAGGCGTGGTAGTTGTGCCTGAAACGGGCGACTGTACAGTCCCGTGAAGTGGTGTTTGAGCAGGCAGTTGTGCCAGGATCGACTGCATCTGTTGTGGTGAGATGACCGACAGGTCACAAAGGTATTCCAGCTCCTATCCGTCGTTAGTACAAAGTGCAGCGAAATACAGGCACTACAAACATTTCGGATATTTCTCAGACTTCGATTCGTATTTGCAACTGCGGCCTCCGTGGCCGTTGCCATCCTGATCGTCTCTTATAGTCGGTAAAGCGTGGATGGATCGATTCGTGCGAATGGGCTTGTTTGGCAGACGATGCGACTCGTGCTATTGCTGCGATGTGCTTTTCGCCAGGAGAGGAGAGGCGTGCCTTGGTACAGATAACGAGGATGGTCCAGGAAGATCGACTGATTATTGTGGTGAAGTACGAAGCGACAACATACATGTCACGGGGTGAAAACTGCAGCGCCGCCTCGTTTGCTTTAGGCACCAAACGCGCTTACAAGGATGTCACGGGCCCCTGTGGCCTGCCTGTTACTGACTTGGGCTGGCTGTGACAGGGATCATTGTGGCTTAGGAGCTCTAAGAGACCGCGCTATCGATCTTGTCTTCTGCACAACGTGCTTCTTTGTCCGAGTACAACAAATCAAGAGCAGTGGCATATCTCGCTTTCCAATTAGATCTATACACTGCAGATAATCCTGCAGAAGCGGACAACGGTCGTGTGACTCTTCCTTCAGAACAAAGGCTTCAACCAAGCTCTCTCTGGCGCTACCATTGCTTTTGCGTTACTGTCATCGGCGGGACGGGCGGCCGAGCATGCGAAAGACAGGAAGCGACTGCTGTCCATATGTTTAATTATTATTCACCCGAGTGACATGGTTCCTGTAACAGATCCTCCCGCTGCAGGCTGATGGCATGTTTCAGCCCTTTCATGAAGCTAAACTGCCAGCTTCCGGAACACGCGATTTCTTGAGCCGCCGTGCCTGGTTTCTAGATCCACACATCTGAGGGGCTCAACAAATACGCGGAAGTGTTAAAATTCAAGACTCATCGACATGAGCCCTTAGTAGCCTCGTATTCATTGACAGCGCATGTGCAGTTGATATATTCCGTAATGGTCGAACTAGTAGTTCTGAAAGTATCTGTCACTGTGACGAGGATTGACAGCCTTCGCACCATGCTTTCAAATCGCTGCCAAGCCAACTAGACAGTTGCAGACGTCAGTACTGTTCACGACAGAAACCTTCGCTCCCGCGCACTTCCCTAAGTCAATGCATGATCTTTATTACGCCTCGGAACAGCAGTCATCTCAGATGTGCATGCCATACAGCTATGATCGCGAGGTCGTTGATAAGGACGCGCAGAGCTTTCCAATTTACAAAAGATCTAATTTGTTCTGGTACTCTCGTTCACTTCGGCACCGAATTTACGACACTCAGGATCAGAGTTGGTCTTCACCGACGGCAGTATAGGGAGCGAAGCTCAAGACGGATACAGGCATATGCTTTGAGGCTTCAACGCTATCAAAGAAACAACTCATTTTTCTTGATGCTCGTCCTGCAGAAGTTAGCTACGAACACTGTCAGCATGATGGCGCTGACCGGATCTACTGGACCTTGTACTTATGCAAGCATAGGTAGGTTTGGATGTGCGTGCTGGTAAAGGCGGCGAGTGATGTTTTTTGTCCTGGCATAAACGATCGCTTATGCATATGACGATGGACCAGAGTAGAGATGGAGGAGTCAACGACTTGGTGATAATCCATTCGAAAAAGCATGTGGTATGTCGCCAGTGATATTGGTGATTGTCCTTCTGTACTTCATCGCGCTCTCCCATAGTTTGACCATCTTCTGTGTCCCCTGCGCCGTGCAAATCCTTCTCAAAATGCTGCGAGCTTCGTGTCATAATTCCATGGTACTGCCTCCATTGACAGCTCTGGCCTCGACCACTTCGCCACATAGAGTGACTGACTGGAATAGCTACTTTACCGGACCATCGTCGAGCGATGATCTTGCTTCAACACTTGTCGATTATGCTAACATTCGTTCTACGACAAGCAGAATCAATCTGGTAGATTACACTATTCACGGCCATGCTGATGTCGACAGCAGTCTCAGTTCGGAGCCATACAATGCGCAGTGGTGGGTCGCACGTCCTGCTGGCCTTCGACAGCACTTTCAACTACTCAGCCTTCGGCTGATGCTTTTCTTGGTTGGATATCTGACCTTCGGCTATGCTGCGAGCTTTGGTGCACAGCTCGTCCAGCGAGATACACAAGGAATTATCGACCAGCCAATATGGGTCGCATGCTGCGTGGGATCGCTACAGATTGCATTGCTACAGAGCACTGTATTACCAGCGATGGTGATGGCGCACTGGCAGTGGCGAAGGCTCTATTTGAGCCTATGCGGATGTGGTGCGGGTATCTTACTGCTCTTTGCACCTCGTTTCAGCTCGAATGCTGGGTCAATTTTGTACCAAGGACTTTGCTTAGGTTCTTTCCTTGGTCTGTTCTATAACGGCATGATCCTACAAGCTCTTCTTAACAATTATGACCACGCCTCAGGAACTCTAGCCTCGCTTGGAGGTCCTGTTGGTGGGGCAACTCTTTCGGTGGCGCTCATAAAGAACAATCAGACAACGCATTGGGTTACTGGATCTGCAATTGTGGTACTTGCACTGACGTGTCCTATTCTCCTCCGAAGGATGCCTCCCGCTTCGACGAGACGATCCCAAGACCATCGTATAGGTATCAGCAAACAACATAGGCTGGCTGTGCTTGCTTTCGGACTGGCAAGTCTTGCACTATACATTGTGCCATTCTTGCTGCCTCTTGTTGCAAGCTCTATCTGCCACATTAGTTCAATGGATCGCAATTACCTTCTTTCGTCATTCTGGATGTCACACGCTGGCATCAGGCTCATCGCTTCCATGACGAAGCTGAGATTGCATAGTGCAAAAAGATGGTTTGCGTTCTCATGCTTCCTGCACGTTGTTGTTCACGTTGTCTGGTATTTCGCAGGTACGCTGCGACAGCTTTTGGTCGTTGCAGTACTGGCTGGTGCTACATCAGGATGTTCAGAGGGATCCCGGACTAGTGCAGTAATTGAGATTTTGGGCGTCAGGTTGACCAAGCAGTATCGGACATTGTTGATCACAACCATGGCAGCATCAACGCTTTTGGGACCACCTGCTGCAGCAGCACTACTCCAATTGCTGAACTCCTCATGGGGTCTGGTGGTATTTGGCATGTGTTGCTCTGCATTGGCTGGAGTTGTGATCGTGACAGTCGAAAGATCACCACAGAGGCTCAATCAACCACGCGTCCAAGACGTACCACTTGCCAATCCCAGGACCACATATCAACGACGGTCATATGAGTCCAACGAAGCTGGACCAAGTGGAATGAGGTAACCAGTGTTACATAGTAAGGTAAGCTCAGAGTGTAGTAATTGTGGGGCACTCACTGTCAGCAACAATATCTTCACCTTCACAGCTTCTTCAACTCAACATGACACACCACCTCGGACCTTGATTGGCTTGTTGAGTATGCTGCTGGAAAATTTCAAAGTAATTAGCCAAAACAACGAGGCAGGCAGCCTCTGGTACTTAAGTCGTGCCTTCCCCAAGCAAACTTTCACCATCTTCCAAATTCTCTTCTACCTTTTACTTTTGCAATCATATTCTACTCTCCTTCACACGTTTCTTTCCACAAAGTGAACACTGATATCGGAGTCATTTACAAACATGGCGGATTGGGGTAACACAGGTAAGTGCTACTATCGACTGCTCAGAACACGACCTTCAAATTTGTGCTATGCCTTGGGAGACTTGGAGACGACCCGAACCTGGACAGAAAGTTCGCTATAACAAAAGGCCAAGGCTCGACGACATCTATGAGCACGAGAGCCGCACATTTTTTATGCCTGTAGAAACTTGGAACAACATGACTGACAGCACTCCAGGAAGTACTTGGGGCAATGGCCCAACAACCACACCTGCTACCGATGACTGGACAGGTGTTTCGTCGGGCGCAACTGGTTGGGACAATGCAGATGCTTCACAAGGCGTCGGCGACTCGTTCAACGACTCTTCGGCTCCAGCAGGAGATTTTGGTGGTGGTTCAGGCGAAGGTGGTGATGGTCAAGGCCGACCACAAGGTGGCTGCTTCAATTGTGGACAAGGTAATGACTTCTATCTCTTGCAAAGCATCACTAATTTCATGTCTAGAGGGTCACAACAAGGCTGACTGTCCTAATCCAAGAGTCGAGCGACCGTTCACTGGAACTTGTCGTACCTGCAATCAGGAAGGGTAAGTTACCAGGGCATACTAGATCCGTACCACTAATAGTGGTCATAGTCACCGAGCCTCTGAGTGCCCGAACAAGCCAAAGCACTGCCGCAACTGCTTGGCTGAGAATGACCACGACACGATCGATTGCAAGAACAACAGAGTCATCGATAACTCTGGCGTTCCGGATATGACTGAAAAGGAAGCTTGGTCGATGTTGAAGAGTGCATCGGACGAGTATGACATTGATGACTTCAAGGAAGGCTTGAAGATCCTGGCGAAGGCAAATCCAGCTCTCACGTATCCACAGATCGAGCAGGAGCTTCGAAAGCGACGATACAACGTCTACCTCATCGGAATGAAGAAGGAGATTGCTGCTGCTTACACCAACGTCAACCTGCAAGGTGAGACTGGCAAGGCATACACTCTGGGTGTTTTCCTCCGATCAGAGAAATGCCCTCGACCAATTCTGATGGCTGCATGGCCTAAGGACCCGGAAGACAATCTCGCTCGTCTTGCTGATACTGGCGTGACCATGGAGTCAGGTGTTCAGGTAAGTGTCGTCAGTGTACGACCGAGTATCTATTGACGGTTGCAGGTCTGTGGCAACTGTGGCAAGGCTGGCCACACTCGCAAAGGCTGTGATCAAGGGAAGGAGCTTGTCGAAGCTGTCAAGATCTCTTGCGTGCTCTGTGATCAAGAAGGTCACCGAGCTCGAGACTGTCCTGACGAGCGACCTCAGAAGAAGGAGCGAGCACCGATGACTTGCCGCATTTGCGAATCTGAGGATCACAAAGGTATGCTCAAATGCAGTCTCTATTGTTATTAATCTAACTCTCGATAGCCGCCGATTGCCCAAATAAACCCAAGCAGATCTGCAACAACTGTGGCGAGGAGGGTCATCGCAAGAATGACTGCACCAACGAACGCGTTCCGAAGTGCCGAAATTGTGATGCTTTTGGTCATTACTCTAAGGAATGTCCAGAAGAGAAGAATTGGGACAAAGGTAAGTTACGCCTCGCTATGCAGTGACATGTGCTAACCTCTTGCAGTCACTTGTCGACACTGTGGCCAGACAGGTCATGCTTCTGAAACCCGATGCGATCCAGAGAAGAAGAAAGCTTTCCAGGAGCAGAAGGCTGCTGAGGAAGGTGGCGATGGCGGCTTTGACAATGCTGACTTTGGTGCTGCGAACACTGGCGGCAGTTCCGACTGGAATACGGGCGGCAACGACTTTGGTAGCAGCGGTGGTGCAGACTGGGAGACACCTACTCCTGCTATCACTGCTGGAGGATGGTAAAACCACGCCGAGGCATCAAGGTGCTAGAGCAAGTGACCGAACGAAAGTCCACGGCTCGACAAAAAGAGACGTAAATGGTGGTTGATGATGCTGGAATGGAGCTGGGCTTACATCTTCAATGTCGTCGCACGACTTGATCAGATTCAGCTATAAGTTTCAGATTGATACAAACGCCAGAAGTAGCAGACAAAAAGCAGCGCAGCTGTGGCGATGTAGCTAGTTCACGCAAAGTTCTATGCTGGAATAACCGCTATGGATTATCTAGTTAGCACTCATGCTCAGCAGGAGTCTTGAACGTCTCTTTTCTGTGAAGACGTACTAGATGCTAGAACATATTCGATGTTGTACAGTATGCACATCCGCGATTGACCGGAGCTCACCGTCAGGTGGACTTAAAAAAACGCTTGCTGAAGCCCTAAGCATTGCTCTCACCTTTATAGCGTCGACATTGATATCGTTGATCGGCAACATGTCTTCAATTTTCCATGGTGCGTCGTGCTCCCAGATTTACGAGGGTGACGGATATCTTGCCAGGCAAAGCGCACAATTACGATAGCGAGCTTCTCATGTCCGCGAGCATGAAATTTGTGAACGCGAAGCTCGAACGCTGCTGATAATTTCAGGAAACTTGCAAGTATATGAATATAGGGCTGTGCAAGATACACTAGGCTTGAACTGAAGGCTATAAATCCCTGAACCTCTTCTTACACTTGCTACCAGGAGCTCGTAGTTGGTCATTTCCTCCCTACCGCCGTTGTCCGGTCGCAATGCAAAATGAAGGTCGGTCTACAACAGTCCTTCAATTCCAGTGTGCTTGTTCGTATGTAAAACAGCATCTAAATATACGTATATGCACGTTCTACACCTGATTCACCGCATCGTTGAGTTCAAAACGTCTACCGTAGTCGCTACCAGCACTTACTGTGCAGACAAGAATGTCAATACTTGCAAGTCGAATTAATCAGTAATACAGTTCTAGAAAGCCACACAGCACGGCCAAGTATAGACGACCATGGATCAATCAAAGACATACACCTACTACCACGCAGGCCCGCTCTTCAGTCTCTCTGACTTGCACACAAACTCCCTTCTTGCCAACCGCATCCATGCCCTCTCCAGCCAAAAGTTCATTCCAATAGTCCCACAAGACCTGGAACAAAGGGATACTAGCCCCCACAGCATCCGCGACCAAGACATCCGCTCCTTACTAGGCTGTGATCTCGCTCTCTTCACCTATGACGGCGCCGAACTTGACTCCGGCACGGTAGTGGAATACATGCTTGCCAAATTCGCGGACATACCAACCGTGATCCTCAGGACTGATTTTCGAAAAGCTGGAGACCAAAGTTCAGGTGAAGCTGATTCTGCAGGTCATTATGGAACCGGAGCTGCTGATCCATGGAACTTGATGAGTAGTTTTTGGCCGAGGACGAGAAGAGTGGTTGTTGATGCGATGGTGGGGTATAAGACAGGGCTGGCAAGGGCGATTGAGCAGCGAAACGTAAAGCCGGATCAGGTTGAGAATGTGATGAGTCTGGATATGGGTGGGGGCCCAGC
The DNA here is from genome assembly GCA_022813495.1 of Pasadenomyces melaninifex. Classification (NCBI taxonomy): domain Eukaryota; kingdom Fungi; phylum Ascomycota; class Dothideomycetes; genus Pasadenomyces; species Pasadenomyces melaninifex. The sequence continues at coordinate 456,115 of JAKLMI010000002.1, read as the reverse complement.
GGCATTGAGCGCGGGTGAGATGCTGCTTGAAGAGACGGCGCGACAAGTCGTGGCTGCTTTCGAGGAGGTGTTAGCGGAACCAGGGCGGCTACCTAAGGGGTTGAGGTCCCACGTCTATGAGTGGATTGGACTTATGCCAGGGTTCAAGGTTGGTGATGACAAAATGGAAGTTAGTGCGATGCTGGAGTTATTGAAGAGGAAGGAGGAGAAAGGACTGTTTTGAGACCGAATGCTTGTGATGCCTTCTATGCCAACATTCTTGACATGGCACAACTATGCTATGAGATCAGCTCGAATTCGCGGGATGCCACCGTCCCTGGACAATGTACCTCATGACGGCTTTTATGCTATGCGGAGGGGATGATAAAGCGTAGATAAACGGGTGTCATCTTGTCCAGCATCCAGACGTATTTACCCATTCCAGCCAAGGCCGACCAGTTCCTTCCGTACTGACTCCTCAGTACCGATCTTCTTGACCTGAGTATCCTCGAGTTTCTCTCCACCGGCATGTCTCATCTTCAGGTCTTCGATAGCTCGCATCTTCTTCAGGAGACCTCTGATCTTTTTCTCTTTGGCATCTCCTCCAGCACCTGGAGTGGTCGGAGATGTCACATCTATGGCTGGTGTCTCTGTTGGGGCAAGAGGTGGTGTGACGTCTACAGGAGCTAGTGCTGGTGCTTGCTTTTGCTTGGGAGTCGCACGATGAGATACACCATTGGGGTTCGACTGGGTCTGTCGTCGACTCGAGCTACGACTTCGAGTATTGCGGGGACCAGTCGGCACGTCTGGGCCTAACTGTTGAACACCTTTGCTTCTGCTTCGTTGATGCTGTCGATTAGGGCTTCTATCGTTGGATCGACCGTTGACTGGCTCGGAGTTCAGTCCGTCTGGACCACCTTGGGCGTCTACAGCCGCTTTCTTTGCTTCTCTCTTCTTGGCGTTCTTCTTCGCATTCTTGGACATTGATTGGGGATCAGACCCCTCTGGCGTGCCAGTAAGACTTACACCACCACCTGGGGCAGCACCAGGAGGCAAGGCAGCAGGCTCTGCGCCGGGAACGGCTCGGGCTCGAGGTTTGCCAAAGCCGTTGACATTGCTCGAGAAAGGTGCGGTGTCTCTGACAAAAGCAGCACCACCTTCGTCTTCTCGCTTGAACGCCAAAGGTGTAATTTGACCTCTTGCTCCTGGTGGTCGATATGCGCCAACAGGCTTGCTTGGAGTCTTCTTCGTTGCCAGGTAATCGCTTGCGCTTGAGTGTGGGGCAGGTACTTGGAACAATGGATCTTCCGGCAATGGGTGAGCTGAAGTAGGCTGAGGTCGCCAGCAAACATGATATAGCTCATTCATATCATCATTGTACATGAGTTGACCTGCAGCGTGCCAAATACGTACGCCGTTGTCGACTCGGAGGCGCGGTGACGTCGTCGCAGTCAGAATGTGCAATCCATCTGGTGACCACTCACAGACACTGGCATTGCTGGCCTCAATCGTGCAGACTTTAGCATAGTCCTTCTCAAGGTCATAGATGTCCATTTGTCCAGCCAGGTTGCCGAAGCCGGCTAGAAGCATATAGCGGCCATGTGGGGAGAATAGCACAGTGTTCCGCGGTCCAAGTGGGAAGGTGTGAATATCTTTAGCTCGGGCGTTAAAAATGACGGTCTTGGCGGGCATGTACCCATACACTACTGCGAAGCTGTTTGATTTCGGCGACCAGGTCACATCGTGGATAGGTCCTTCCTTGTCTAGGTCAATTCTCGAGTCGAAGCCGCCGTTAGCACTCAGAAGATACATGGTAGTCTCTCCGTAATAGCTCTTCCCTGTTTTGTCGACCTCAGTCTGGGCAAGGACTATCAGAGAAGTGCCAGCATCGTTCCATTTGAGCTGGACTTTGTCGCCCTTGAAGAAATTTTTCTGCGAGATAGGTTGTGCAAAGTTTGGAACACTGAATACCTTGACAGCGGCCGGCTGACCCTGCTTGGTTGTTAGCTGTGGTTCGCGCAACGTCCTGGATCCCAGACCTTTCGTTCGGGTACAAAGACAGCTATGCTGTGATTCTCGCCAGGAGAAACAGCAAAATCCGTCACTCCTTCTACCCGTATCTTATTCCAGACCTGCTTCAAATCGTGGCTTTCATATATCTGCACTTCATTCGTAACGACTCGTGCACAGAAGCGTTCGTCAAAAGTGTATTGTAAGTTCCAGCCACTTTGGTTCTTTTGCACAAATCGACCCACAGTCTCTTTCTCTGCATCGGCCGTGTCTTCTTGGACTTTCCAGACTTTCAGATTCTTGACAGCGTCTCCAGCTTCATCCTTCGAGGGTCGCTGCCAGGTGATGATATATGTGCCCTTCGGCGAGAACCCAAGCTCGAAAACGTTCTCGGTAGGCAGCGTGCTCAGGATTGTGCCATTGTCAGCATTGATCACGTAGGCTCTGTATGAATGTAAACATAAGATCCGGTCTAGGCGCGTTGTGGACTAACTTTTGAGGATCTGCCCAAGCAAAATATCTGCCACATGGCGAGTAGGAGCAGCATCGTAGATTGCCCTGCGGTCTGACTGCACTTAGCTCTGAGGACTCATTAGACACGTTCGCACTCACCGCTCGAAGCCTGGCAATGGCTGATATTCAGGTGCTGCATTGAAAAGACCAATACCTTTCAATGTACGGTCTGTTTGTCTCTTAGCGGTGACCACTTTCCAGAACCTGTAGACGCTTATACGTACATGCGATCTGTGTCGTAGCCATAGCTTCGGGTGACTCGGCAAGACTATCGCCCTTCGACCACTGTGCTCGTTCACTGCTACTGCAAGGATCGAATGTAATTGGGCTTGGGTCACACCACTACTGGTTCACTACAGGATAAAAGTCTGGTATGAAGAACAGTTCGACAGAAGTTGTCACAATCACAGTTTCTCGCCGTACTTGACAAGTAAATGTCAGCCCTTGCGGTAGAGATCTCTGGAATTGAATGGCGACCTGGTTGAAAAGGGAAAGAGGTGGAAAAGTAACAACAAAGACGAAGCAGAAGAGCCCTCAAGAAATCTATGCTATGACGGATTGCAGTTAGTCGCCAGAAACACGCTAGTGGATAGAGCCTCAGGCAGCATGGGAGACTTAGCTATTTCATGTTAAGCACTGGCATGCATATAAACACTGACGACCTGTTAACTTTCAGGCGCTATGCCCACCATGGACAGACCGATGAGCTCAATTTGACATGTGCGTTGTGCTAGTCATCCTCATCCTCTTCATCACTGTCTTCTTCCTCCGCAGCTTCCAACCAGTCGATGAAGGGCTTCGCAGCTTCACGCATAGCAGAGACACTAGCTTCTTGAGATCTCTCATCCTCATACCAGTCAGTGAATGCCTCTTCCTCGAAAACCTCTAAATCGTATAGATCCTTTACAAAATACGGCATAATCTTGCTACCATCACTCCTCTTCGCAAAGTCAGCTTGAGCATCAACCAAGAAGGTGACCTGCTCAGCTACAGGCTGCTCCGTATTTGCTCGTCTGATGAGGATGCGGTACGACTCCAGAGCCTTCCTTGTTGCGCTCTGTGCTGGTTCTCCGCTGTCAACCTGCAGATGAATGTGCTTGGCGATAGCATATGCTACAGCTCTTTGAACTTGGCCTCCGTCTGCCCCACCACTAAACCTGAGACCCATCAACTCACTTTGCATGTCACCTGCGGCATTCTTCTCTTGCATTCGCTGCGTCAGAATCGTGGCGGTATCGTGTACGAAGCGTTCGCCCGTATCTTCTTCAGATCCATGTGTCGCGAAACTCGTGCTTCTCGACCCGTCTCGGGACAATTCTCCAGATTCGGCTTCCGATGCGTCAGATTCAAGCGAAGAGACAGACAGTGCATATTCTTGTCTCTTGTAAAAGGTTCGCGCCCAATAAGTATCATGATCTGCGTCTTCTTCATCGCTATCAACGACATCAGCGTAGTTTGAGGTATTTTTGCCGAACTTGGTCGATGTCGTTACTCTTTGACCAGCACGAATTTGCGTTCCTGCAGGTACTCTACACGTGCAGGCAATCAATGCTCCTTCCTCGACCGTACAATTGTCACCAAGAAAGACCTCGCTGCCGATGATAGCACGCTGTACCTTGACATTGTTGCCTACAGTGACATCGTCCCAAATGAAAGCAGAGTCGATATCAGCCTTCTTGCCTATCTGACAACGTCGACCAACGACTGTTCGGCGGATCCTCGTACTAGCTCCGATGCTGGTACCTGCACCGACGAGCGTGCCTTGCTCGAGTCTGGTGGGTCTCTGGATAATAATATCGTCTTCGCGTAGAATGTTCTTGCGCTGCCGTTTGAAACGAGTTCCTGAAACATTGTTTGTCAGTGCCAGTGAGCTCGCAACGCCATGTTGTAGGTCGTATGTGATTGCAGCATACGCGCTTGGATTGTCAACTCTGTTCGCGTAGTTGTCCCCGATAGTATAGGTATGTATTGTCTTGCCATTCAATTCATGGTCTTTCAGAACCCCGTACAGGAAGTCCCTACGAGGCTGTTGATTGTCGAAGTTCTCTGTCCACAAGCTAAGCATATCTGGTGTGCCTATGTCGATTCGGCAATCTATTAGATCCTGCCTGATATCAAGCTCAGGTATCTTCAGAATCTCAGGATCTATATGTACCCCATATTGTGCTCCGGCAGGGCTTTCCTCGTAATGCATGATGCGCTCCTTGGCTGGATCAATCACGAAAGTAGGAATAAGCTGGGATCTGTGCCGATGATCGCTTTCTTGTCGTTCTCTTACACAAATGGTCATTATAGCGTTCTTGTCTTTTTCTTTTCGTAATCTGTGTGCTTCCAAAGCTTTGCGTATTGGGAAGTCTGACACGATATCACCGCTGACACAAATGAAATCCCCCTGGATAAGATCTGCTTGGTCTAAATCCCGCATGATATCGCCTACGCTAGTCGCCATACAACGTCGCAGCCTCAACTCGAACGACGCTGCTTTGGTCATCCATTTCGAAGCATTCAAATAAGTTTCGACCTGTTCTATATGAGCACCCGCATAGAAGAAGACTTCTTGCACACCAGAACCGGCCAGGTACTCCAGAGTATATTCTATCAGTGGCGTGTTTGCGAGAGGCATAAGACATCGTGGCCTGTCCGTCGAGAAAGTAGCAAACTTTGTTTCAAAAGTATCTGCTACCACAACAGCTTGAAGGATCTCTTCCTTTGATTCTTCCTTGGCGCGACCAGAAGCCTTACCTTGTTTCGGTGGCATATTTCGCAAGACGTGGCTGTGGTCTCGATTCCACAGCACTTTGTGGTCTGGTAACAATCCGTGGCAGGTCGTGTCAGAACAGGTGCATGTCACGTCGCAAGCATCTTAGAAGAATTTGTGTCTAAGGATGTTCTATTTCATGACTCGACGCGGCCGAACAAAAGGGACTACGGTGTTCCCAGGTACGCAGAACCGCAGTTTCGCCAACTTACACTCCGCCTAGGCCAACACTTCATTCTGTTATACACGGCCTATCCCCATCGAGTAACCATGTCGCAGTGCAGCTTGGACAATAAGCGCCATCTATTAAGCCTCTGCGCTATACCGACTCTACATATAGACGTTGGAAACACCTAGTGGCTGTTCTCTATCCAAAAGTGTTCGTTTGGGAGATTAGATTGATGAGTCAGTCAAGCAGTTCCTGCAGCATTGCCAACCTTAGACTCATGTTCTCCAGGCCTGAGCTCATCCACAGTGTTTCTCTCGTCCTTATGTGCTAACGCCACGAATTTCGTGTGCGATCCCCTAGCCACCACTTCATTCTTTGCGTTCACGAATCTGACAGCAGTAAATGCTAAAGTCTTGCCAACTCCTTCACGTTAGCACATCATGTCACCACTATTGTGAGCACTCACACTTGTCACATCTAGCTTCGCCCTTGATTATATCACCTACCTTTCCTCCAGACCCAAGATATGTGACGTTAAGATCTGTGGAAACACCCGTAGAATAAAGTCCCCTTGATGCTAGAACCAACGATCCTCCCATGTCGACCATGCTTGCAATGGTCCCTCCATGTAAGATGTTCAGTCTGTTGGTGTGGTGCTTTTCAATCGCTAGCTCGAACTCGACCTTGCCTGGTGTAGCTCCTGTGATTCGAAGCTTCCAACGATGTCAGCTATTTGAGACATCGAGTCGATATCGCGAAACGATACTCACGCTGTCCAGTAGCCTACGTCCTTGTCAAACGTGGCCATGCTGTGTACATAAGACTTCTTACCTTGGCTCTAACCCAGACTCGGCACGGAAAGATGCCCAGACCTACATTATCAGGTCAGTCTCCGTACGAGTAATTAATATTACCAAGAGCATGACTAACCCGATTTACGAACTTCAAAGCAGCCATGTTTGCAAATATTGGAAGCTCGGATGAGCAGCAGCTCATGCACAGCTCTTCGGATTGCTTTCTCTTACCTTACTTGTGGACCCAAGTGATCGTCAGGCACGATTATTTAGCTTCTTAATTCTTCAAAAGCCTGAGAGCGTTAGGTGCTTTTCCCGAAACCTTTTAATGCCCGGACTTTCGCGACAGCTTGGCAATCCGACGTCTTCACCTTGAAAGAGACGCCGTTTGAGCTCAGTCGCTCTTTCCTCGAGCCAGCCTTGCGAGAGAAGACGGAGGTGGTTGCGAGCGTTGGTGTGAATCTGCAGCTGGTCATGGAGGGACATAATGCGAGAGTGTCGGACCTCGCGGATCGTGTGAAAGGATTCTACGACAAACGCATTCCATTCAGGCTTTATCATGGCAACACTAATTCAACTCGACCATCAGTGAGATCGTTAGCTAGCTCTCTCGACGTCTCGCATATGGATCATGTCATATCGATCAACTTGCAGAATGGGACATGTTTAGTGGAACCAAATGTGGCCATGGACGATCTCGTTGATGCCACGTTGAAACACGACCTTGTCCCGCCAGTTGTCCCTGAATTCCCTAAAATCACAGTTGGAGGAGCCTTCGCAGGCACGGCCGGTGAGAGCTCCAGCTTCAGACATGGTTTCTTCGATGCGATCGTCAATTGGTGCGTTGTCATTCTTGCAGATGGAGAGATAGTCAAGGCTTCTAAGACGGAGAATGCCGACCTGTTCGAGGGCATGAAAGGCACTTTCGGCACACTGGGTGTTGGGGTGTTGTTCGAGGTAAGACTGGTACAAGCTACGAAGTTCATCGAGCTGAGCTATTACGCCGTATCCGGGAGCATCTCTCAAGCCAAAGAGCTTATTGAAGATGCATGCCTGAAGCCTAAGGGTCAAGTAGACTTTGTCGACGGCATCATGTTTAGCAAATCGAATGGCATCGTTATCACAGGAAGACTTGCTAATAGCAATGAGGACGGCCTGCCTGTTGTGACTTTCCACAAAGCCTGGGATCAATGGTATTATCTGCATGCAAAGAAGATACTGGAAAGAGGTCTACACGCATCAGCTCCTTCTGACGAGAAGTCGTTCTCCTCATCAAGGTACAGAGAACTGGTACCTCTGAGGTCCTACCTGTTCAGATACGATCGTGGCGCCTTCTGGTGTGGCGCCTATGCTTACGAATACTTCCTGACTCCTTTCAATAGGCTGACGAGGTATATGCTCGATTGGTTCCTCCACACAAAAACTATGTATCATGCGCTTCATCGGAGCGGGATCGGAGAGCTCTTCATCATACAGGACATGGCATTGCCATGGCTTAATATCGACACCTTCTTTGACTGGCTGGATGAAAAGTTCAAGGTCTACCCACAATGGCTGTGTCCGCTTTTTGCTGATGGTGCAGGTGGAGGTCTCAATCCTCACCATGCACTACAGAGCGATCTAAACGGAAGAGCGGGTTTAATTCTAAATATCGGCGTTTGGGGTCCTTGTCCTGGCAACAATATTGTTGCAACAAATCGGGAAATCGAGCAAAAGCTGCACCAGCTAAACGGCATGAAATGGCTGTATGCTCAAACCTTCTATTCTGAGGTGAGTCCAGCATCTGAGCCCCGGACTGTCAAGTGACTGCTCTTTACGAATACTAATCTAATGGCAGGACGAATTCTGGGATATCTACGACAAGAAGACTTACGATGACCTTAGATCGAAATACAACGCTGGAACGCTGCCCGATGTCTATACCAAGGTAGGAGATTCTCAAAAGAATCGTGGCAAAGGGTTGACCGGCATCTGGTCGGTTTGGCCATTGCCAGGGCTCTATGGAGTCTTGTCGTGTATCAAAGGTGGTGACTATCTTCGTAAGAATCGCGATTGAATGGACCATATTTCTGGCCGCGAATATTGCGCCGAGGCAACAAGGGCTCTCCACAGCACGAACGCGCTGCATACATTGTTACTGTGGTCTAGCAGTCCATGTCATCGAGCCTTCGACATGCGCCTGGTAGGTGCTGAAGCCCTGAAGACCTATCGTGAGCGCATTACTTTGGTTTTCTATAGCTTGCCTGGTCTCTCGCAGTCTTTCGCGTGTTGCACTAGCAGAAACTGTTCTGCCGGACAGGAAGGCTGCATCCAGAGTCGTGCACCAAAGCAGGAATTCTTGTGGCGTGTTATGCTCTTGAGCAGCGGATGTCATTGGGACATGGACATTAATTGCACGCAGGCCTGAGGGCGCATTCTCCTTACACAGGAACTCTAGGGTACGAGCAGCAGCTATTTGACTCGCGCTCTCCGCCGAATTTTTACCATCTGGCGCACCACCAATATTCGACGACAAAACGTTAAGAAAGACAGCGTTTTGACGCATTTTGGAGAAAAAGTGCCTCGCTATGTGGTGAAGGCTTTTTACGTTCACCTCGAACATGCGCCACCAGTCGTCCTCGTCAGACCCTCGTACTGTTGTCCTTGTCGAGCTTTCGGCGTAGGCGAGAACATTGATGAAGACATCCCATGCTCCAAGATGACTTCGAATCGTGTGCGATACAACACCGGTTGATTCTGGGGAGGTGAAGTCGGTCTCAAGAGCGACTATCTGAGTTTTGGTAGCATGAGTTTGCTCTAGTTCGCCCTTTAAGTTGTCGAGACGTTCTTGTGATGGACCTATCAAAGCTATCTTATTATCCCCAATGTCCAGAAATTTGATGGCGATTCGCTTCGCTAATTCTGGAAGTGAGGAGCTGACCGCTATTACGACTGTTCTTCCTCCTTCCATCGTGCTAATTGACTCTCGATGCCTCAGTCAGTGTCTTCAGCCTTGTGTGTAGTGCAGAAGTACGACTTGATACTTGGACGACAAATCAAGATAAGTACAGTTGAACGCAGAATGACGTGATTGGAGAAATGAACACATGCGGAGCAACGTAAAATATTGCATGTGGTAAACTATCGAGCACCGAGGGTTTGAGTATACGAGTAGCCGATACGATTCCCATGTAGATAGAAGTCGCTCAATTACGGACAATGAAATTGACCTCTTAGCAAACCAGATCATTTACGATAGTGATCACTCAAGAGTCACTAAGCATTCAACATTGCAGACTTGTCGAATGCCGGAAAGTCTGATTCCTAGTCTCACTACGACGAGCTCAACTTTCCCAGCACAAGGCTGCAAACACTGCCCAATTCTGTCCGTATATGCGCCTTATTCTGACGTGACGATCTCCACTATGTATGAGCCGTCCAGCACCACTGAGGCGCGGACATTCGCACTCATTTTTTTGTAATCCTTTCACTAATGTATCGCTTAAGCAAAGGTGGATGGTCGCGTAGCCGAGAACAACTTCTTCTTGTTTGACGTGGCGACACGGTGAGGGAGAGGGAAGCTGAGACCTTTCGAAATGAGTTGTTTGATGTATGGTCGCTTGACGTCGTTCTGGTTCTCGATCTCAACGACCTTCAGAATCTACAATAGCAATTAGTCATGGTACCTCGAATTCTCACATTAAGCATAACATACGTGAATGCTCCTAAATCGAGCTCGGTGCTGAGCAGCCATGTCCTGGTAGAGAGCCTCAACAGCTTCTGTTCTTGACATCTCTCGGTACTCTTTGTACATGTTGTGTGTGCCGCTTCGAGAGTCGTATCTGATCCAAATACCGAAGTTCTTCACCTTTAGAGGCCGCTTCTCACTGATGACGTTCAATGCCACAATCTCGCCAGTAGACTTCTTGACCTTTCGGAGCTTCATCAAAAAGTACCAGAACCTCGACTTGGCCACGACCTGATTTGGCGCAAAGATTCTCATTCGGTAGAGTTTTGGCGTCGGGTTCGACTCGGTCGGCAAGTGTCGGCCGATGACCTGGTATTCACCAAGACGACCTGCGTATACGTGTTAGTGTCGTGCTTCATCTCGTGTGCAGTCTGTCAAATGTGCAAGTGGGCATGTTCAATCGATTGTGGTTCCCAAGGACAGACGTCCATTTCCTGACACAGTATGTTCGCAGACGCTATGTCGGTTACGTTTCGACTCGCTCCGTTCCACGCAAGAGCTGCCTCACACAACCATCCAGCATGCCTCCGCTAGCCACCACTCTACCAAACTCGATCGCAAGATTGCACAGGGACGAAAGTGACGACTTACCCATCTGCGAGACGTTAGCATTCGTGCATTATTGCAGAGAGATGAACCTACCTTTGACAGAGTGGACTGGTTCTTATTTCGTAGTACCAGTAACTTGACAAGTAGTCGTCGATGCCAAAGTTCTGCGGTCGGAGACTGCGCCAAGCAATGTGCGAGTGCTTCTTTTCTCCCCTGATAGAAAGTCAAGCGAATTTGATGCCTGACTTTCCTGTGCTTGCCTTAAGGTCTTCATGCTCGACAGGCAGGAGCGCGTTTATGCTCCCTGGAAATCCGTAGTCCCACCCCAAAACCAGGGCAATGTTTACAGACTATTCACAAGATGATGACAAGCAATGTCTATTATATTTAGTGACTTCCACAAGGCTCAGCGTTTAGGTGATGGTCAGTTACTTGCGTCATGCCTGATTCCTGTAAACACAGTGTCTGACCCGCAAAGAATATGGACCTTTTCTCAGCTTTCGAATTATCAAACGATAGAAGCTGATCTACGATGGCATATCGTGCAGGATCAAAGTGCTATCAAATTGGCCAAAGCAGAAGCCAACCACTGGATCCAGATCTTTAGTTGTCTGTGGAAGTGTGTCAAAGAACTTGCCAGCACTGAGGCTGGACGAGAGATCGACTGGATTACTGCCTTCAAGACGTATAAAGAACTATGCATTGCTCTGTGTCGTGGCTACACAAACTTTGGCTTCCAGGCATGGACTGTGCCTTGCATGAACGTGGCGGGAAAGTACCTGCGCCTGCTTGCATTGAAGGCTGACTCAGAAGCTGCCAAGACCGTTGGGAATGGCAATGGTTTTGCTCTAGCCGACGACATAACAGATACAAGCGAGAAGAACGAGACCCTGACGGATGCAGCACGAACACTACAACAAATGCTCTCAGTATGTCGAACGGATGATTCTGATATTTCGGAGTCGCGAAAATGGGGCGTTATTAGCGTTGCCAATCATCTCTTCAAGACATATTTCAAGCTTAACAACATCGCACTGACAAAGCATGTCATTGCAATGCTTGAGTCTCCTGGTGTGAACTTGCCGCCGCTATCAGCATTTCCCAAATCACAGCACTGCACATACTCGTATTATCGCGGTATTCTGGAGTTTTTGAAGGAGAACTATGCTGGTGCAGAGGCACACTTGTTGGAAGCACTTTCTACCTGTCATGCGAAGGCACTGCGAAATAGAGAACAGATCCTGACTTACTTGATTCCTGCGCATATGCTAACAAGCCAGAAACTGCCGAGTCGTGTGCTATTAGCAGAACTCCCAGCTCTGCAGAAGCTGTTTCTGCCCTTGTGCACAGCCATCAGATCTGGAAATTTGTCCGCTTTCGATCGTGCTCTTTCCGACGCAGAAGACGAACTCGTCCATCGAAGGATTTATTTGACGCTCGAACGTACTCGAGACATGTGCATGCGCAATTTGTTCAGGAAAGTATTCCTAAATGCTGGCGTTGAAGAGATAAAGGATCCAAGCACCGGAGAAGTGACTGGGAAAGCACGAAGAACCAGACTGAAGATCGGCGAGTTTGAGACCGGCATGCGAGCAGCTTGTCGTGATTCGGACCAGCCGATGGTGCTCGACCGCGATGAAGTCGAATGTTTCCTGGCAAACATGATATATAAGAATTACATGAAAGGCTATATTTCCAGAGATCATGGAATGGTGGTGTTGAGCAAGAAGGGTGATGCCTTTGTCGGAACAGGAGTGTAGACGAGATATGGACCAATAATATTTTGTGCCATCATGCGTTTCTGGCATAAAAGCAAAGGCGTGTTTTCGATTCTATATCTTGCACCATGAACGTACCTTGCTGGCGGAGATGATATCCGTTGGCTTCTCGCTAATGCAGCGCAAAGGAATAGCTCTTGAGGTACGCAGCGTTGTCAGAGGATGTTGTATAGACAACCACAAGGCGACCAGCGTCTTTACCTCATGAGTGGACGATTTTAAGTCATGAAGGAATGTCCCAGTAACTACAAGATCCACGGGTAGAATGATGTGTTGTAATAATGTTTTGAACATAATCTTCGTTCAAGTGGGCGATCAATATGACGCGCCAGAATGATGACGTAGAAATGATCCAATAGACTTTACACAAGCTCTTGTACCTGAAATACAGTTCGAGGCTTTGTATCGATACTCAAGCAAAAGATTCATATACATTGTGCCATAAACTGTATCAAAGCATCCCGAACACAGCCATGCAAACCATTTTATACCGCAGGTCAGCTGCAGCACTTGCTCGCCCAGCATCTCACGTACTTCGACCACAAGTTTCGCAGCTTCAGTCTCGAAGGAACTATCCAGGTGAAGCAGGAGCAGATAAAGGGGACCAGCGAGGTCCTGGCGGAGAACCACAAGGCACGACGACACGATTGCCACTGTACGTGAATTCGTGATCTGGCAGCACGATGTTACAGACTTGGGGTGTTGTAAGCTGACGCGTTTCTCTAGTATCGCAGCTATTGGTCTCGCTGCTTGTATTCCTCTCTACTATTTCACCCAGGCCACCGTCGGGACTGGGAATAAATCACCTGGTGCTGGCCAAGCTACAATCAAAGAGAAGAGAAGGACAGAAGGCGCTGAGGGAGAAACCCGTGACCCACGAGATAGTGGAAAGAAGACGAGCTCTGTGGATAAGAGATGAGAAGGCCGAATAGCATCAAGAGTGGGAAGGCTGGACGCAATACTGGCTGCGGAAAGATGCAATTTGTGGAAAGTGGTGCATAATTATGGTATTATCATCAATGGTCAACTGCAAGACGGCATCAATCCGCCTATCTAAGAAGCTTTGGAGTTCATATTGCGTCAAAGAGTCGGAAGAGAGTTATTAAGTTACTGACGGGTGAGGACAATTCGATTTAAGCACATGAGCATATTTGCAGGACAATCCATGTTACATTGACTTTTAGACCTGCACCACAACAAATCGTGTTTTCGTTGCTGTATGCTTGGGTACAGGCCGTCTTCGACCTTGATGTAACATGACTTTCAGCCCACAGCTTCCCCGTGTACACTACTCTCTTGTAGCACCACGATTCCAAAAGGATCTCTATCCCGTCGACTCACGGTAACATTCACAGTGTGATCTTCGAGGATATCTTCGGTGATACCTTCTGCTTCGCTCTTTCTATCTTCCCTCTGTTGCTCCCATTGCTTCCCCAACTCCGTCTCGAGCATGACCTTCATAACACCATCAAGATATCCTCTTTCGCTATTACTATGAAAGAGGCATACTACACAACCTCCGCGCTCTATCACTGCCAGCGCTTCATGATGGGACATCTCGCCCGTAAATACCAGGTCTGGTGGAGTTCTAGCATTGCGGATGACGCTGCTTCCAGATCCGGGACAGATGCCTACCGTCTTGATGCGAATAGACTCGAGGCTGCGATCTTGTGGTATGGCAACCGGAAAACCTTTTGGTGTTCCTGTGGCGTGGGCAATCCGTGTTATCAATGTTGCAAGTGGCTGTGCTGTGTCAAATGTGATCAGACGACCGGAGCCGGTATTTGTGTGGTCGTAGTAAGACGCGGACGGTGACAATGAGGAAGATCGAGCTTTGTTAGCTGTATCGAGAGCGTCGCTCGGCGAAGGAGTGATCACTTCACGCTTGTGCGGAATCACGGCGTGGTAAAAGGTTGTGCTCGGGGAAGAGTGTATGGGCGATGGCGTTCGGTGTGGTGGTTCTTCTTGCTCCTTACCTTGCCGTGACGGATAAGATGGCTTTGAGTATGTTCTGTGGGCGATCGTAGGTCGCTTCTGTTTCGCTTTGGGCGTGGTCAGATGCTTTGCAGTGAAAGGATCTGATACATGGGCGTTTGTGTTTGTGTCGTCCGGTGTTACTGGCTCGTCATCCTCTGAAGTCGTCACGTCTGTTTCAGATACTGGCTCAGACTGCTGAGGTGCTATTTGGTCTTTCGCCTTTGTGTTCATGACTGTCGTTGGTTCTGGGGACGGATCGATCTTGCCGGACACAATATCGCACAGCCAGTCAGCCATACCGTTGGGCACGATATCGACCGCAGTGTGTGGACAGTAGACACTAACACCATGACTGGCTAGTCTGAGTAGCGTTTGCTGTTGCGAATCACCAAAGGTTATGGACTTCAGGCCTCGAAATATGATAGGATGATATGCAACCACGGCGGAATGATTCTCTTCTATGGCTTCGTCTGCAACTGTTCTTGTAAGGTCTATAGCCAGTAACACGGAGTTGTCCTTTCTTGGTAGCTGAGCTGGGATAGGTGCTTCAAGGAGAAGACCAGTATTGTCAAAAGATTTGTCTGCCAGAGCTTCAGGGTAAAGTGCTCTCATGGAGGTCACGACTGCGCGTGTGAAGGGCGATATGTGAGCCATCTGGCTGGCGTGTCGCACCCGGAATTGTCTAGCTCTTAGATCTGTAGTTGTAGATAGACGAGTACCTCTAACTTGGCGTGTAAATTGCACAGCAGTTCGTGAGCTGGTCATTAATGGTCGCATAGATGCTGCGACTCATATGAGCCATCAGAAATAGCTACCCACTGCTCCTACCATGATGTCGATGCTGCCAACTTCTCAGCAGAACAGCGTCTATGCCAATCTGCTTCAGCAGACCTGTTTACGCTACGTCATTCCTACGTGGAGCCTCTGAAAGTACATTGTCATGGTTTCTAAGCTCAAAGACGAATGCAGGCAATCGTACGACTTTACAATAGAACAGCTGCCCTTTTACCGATAACCGTCAGCGCAAAATTCTCGTCGTCAATGCTATCGCGTACGCTCTCGAGACAAGTCTGGACGGCCACGTCAAGATTAATACCTTCGGTTACGACTGGTCCCCTCAGATTTGCACTTACAAATCGAGTTTCTCGCATCACAAGAAGCCCTTTGCGCCATCTGTCTGTGTCTCCAGTCTGGCAGGCAGAAACACCGATGGCTGCACCTACAGACACAGCTGCCGAGGAAGTCCAGAACACGACAGGTATTACCCCTGATTCCCTGAAGCAGTCTCTTCAAAGCTCGTCTCTGAACCCAGCGCACGTAGAGATACAGGACATCTCAGGTGGCTGTGGAGCCAGCTTCGCCGCCGTGATTGTCAGTGATGAATTCCAGGGAAAGAGCGCGCTACAGAGGCACAGGCTCGTGAATGGCATTCTGAAGGAGGAAATTAAGGCCGTGCACGCTTGGACGCCGAGGTGTATGACGGTTGAGCAGTGGGAGAAGGAGAAGGAGAAGATGCAGTAACGTTAAGAAGTTAGTGATATTGTCGAAACAGGTAGCAGGTGATACCAAATCTCGGTCTTTGTTCGAGCTATTCGCCACAAAAGATTCTTCACCCAAACGCATCTACGAAAATGCAAGCTTGACGTCGAGCTCGAATTCAATCGTGTTTGATCCAGCATCCATAATACCCTTGGATTAACTTTCAGGGACTCCCGCCACCGTTCCAACAAGGTCAACTCGACTTCGGACTGACCCGCTCGCTCAAGGGCAAATGACACCCTGAAACAAGACAAAGATGCTCGAGTGCCTGGGCCAGGTTCCTTAGTATTGGCTGGCTGCGTAGGTAACATAATAGATTTGTGTTCAGCTATCAACGTTCTGCGTCCAAAGCCTCACATCAATACCAAATGATCCTACACGCCTGTCTCTGCGACCGGGCTTACACTAATTCCTCTTGTGTCGATTGTATCTATATGTGGTCTGCAGCCTGAACAAGATTGAAAAAATGGAGAAGCTCTGCTGCTGAAGGCGACATGCCCACAAGATCGTCGTCGTCGTTGTCGTCATCCTCATCATTACCATGAGCTACTCCAATTACTGCTTGCCCTGTGTTAATGGTATCATTCTGTGATAATAAATTATCTGTGTGCTCGGATGCAACGCTATTACGAACCACCCTCTCTTTAGCCTGCTGATGTTGGTCTTCTTGAATGAGAGCTTCGAGCGTGGGTTGGTGGCTATCCCAGATGACTTTGAGCTCGGGGCTCTCCTCATTGCGCAGATATGGAGGGATATAGCCGGGTGGTGTGACTTCACATTCTATTACCACTCTCGTATTGGACTCTTTGTACATAGGATAATGCTTGTTGTTCCTCGTCTGTACCCGTGCCATGGCATCCTCTATAAGGCGATTGTATGTCGCGTACATGTCTGCTCTGAACAAAGCAGTTGAGGCATTGCCCCGAGGTGCTTGGTACTCATAGCACTGAGTGATTTGTTTCAGATTTGGTAGACCGTGTCCCTGCTTATTCTCGAGCAAACAAGTCTTGAGAGGTATCGGTGGTCCGCCCTGCAAAGAAGGTGGCATGTTGAACACCCTTATATGCTCGAGGCTTGCTGGCAGGCTATTCTCGAACGTATGGTTACAGGTGTTGTATGGTTTGATCGTAGCAAGAGTTGACAACGACACTTCCAAGAACTTCAGGTTCGTAAGGCTTGTCAAGTCCAGACTTCGACCAGCGCGAGACCACGAATGTGTCCCTTCGTCTGCCGTATAACCTAATTTGAGACTCAGATGCTCTAATGACATCGAAACCGTGTTTGCCAGAGCGCGAGACAACCTGCCAGGTACCAGATTGCCATGAAGTCGACTCTGTCGGCGAGACATATCGCTGTATCGTATACCCTCACTGAGCTTTAGCGACTTCAAGGCCTTTGGGAATTTCAGAAGAATTTCAAGGCTTTTAGGGTCAAAGTCGCATTCTTCTAGATGGAGGTGTTCAAGTGATGTTGAGCACTGGTATTGGCGGAAGTCTTTCAGAAGTCTATCTGGAGTATCTGTGCATGCACAAGACAGTGTCAGACTTTTCAAGTTGGGATGTAGGAAGATACAACTGTATTTTGTGAGTGGATACAACGGAATGTCCTCGTCCACAAAATGCAATGTACAAGTTCTGAGCTGTGGCAAAAGCCGTTCTGTTTCTGGTACGGCAATTGTTGACTGACGAAATATCCACTCATACTGGTCTTGCAGCTTGACCCATTTGATGCGATCAGCTGGTGGTCGATTATTGCAGTCCGGTGTCTCTAACACCAGGTCTAAGAGGTTGTTCATCTTAACCATCTGGTCTGGCAGACGACCAAGACCCTGGTCTTCGTCGAATTTGGGCGAAATTAGCAGCCTCTTGATCCATTGTGCTCGTTTCTGGTCGTGCCGGAGCATTACGGCCAGCCGCTCGGCGTGTTTGCCATACAGCAGATCAAACCTTTCGAAGACGTATTCCTGAGCTAGATCGTTGAGGTGTGACTGACTTAGTCGTACTTGGCAGAGGTCCTGTGTTGCCAGGAACCTTAGTATACGCAGCAGAATCTCATCTGGCAAGTTCAACAAGCTGGAGTCCTGTTTGACCATTTTACGAGCTGGTAATTGCTGTTCAAAATCATGGCCCCAGGAAGCTGTTCGTCTTCGCCTGAAGAATCGTCGCATACTTTCAGCCATGATGAAAAGTGATGCTTTTGTCAGACTTGTGGATCTGTAGAAGACGTAGTAAGGAATAGCTCCCAGCCTTAAACTGCATATCTACAAGCAGAACTTGGCGCCTGCTGTTCCGGAGGAGAATCATGTCATCACATCAGACAGGCGCCAGGCACGACATCCTAAGCCTAACTAGGCATGGGGTATCGCGGCTGCCTCGTTTGTCCCGTGACACAAGGATTATATTCCTGGTTACAGTCAGGCGTTAACATTTTCCACTTATCTGGAAGATGCGGGCAACGTTTGACGGAGAGACACATCCGGGGAAATGACAATTCTGGCACCTACGACAGGTCACGGAGGTCGATTTTTGAGGTTCTATCAGAATGTACGTCTCCATTTGGGTTCTTCTAGTTCTGAGGAGCATAAGGCTTGACCAGCATCTCGGAGAAACTTCTGAGCTTCTCACTGCCCCTGACCTCCTCAGTCAACTGTGGCATCTTGACCACATTAAATTCATCATACAACTCCTCGATCTGGTCCAGATACTTCTTTTGCATTGACCATCGAGCATTACATCTCGCACATGGACAGTCCTTTTCGGGGAATACAAGTTGATTCACCACGATGCAATGTGTGTCAATGCCATAGCCTGATAGCTCTTGTATCATACGCTCGGTCTCGTATAAGGATAGGAACTCGGCAATGCAGACACATACGAATGTGGTCATGTCCGGGTTTTTGAACTGTTGATTCACTTCTGCGATTGTGGCGCGCAAACTTTCCATCTTCTGTATAAGTTCATCCAGATTGCCGCCGCCAGGAAGTCCGCCTCTTGCGCCTAATATCGTGTTGAGCATTGGCCCAAATTGTGTTGATAGTTGTGAGATCTTCTCCAGAGCCTTCTCGAGCACGGTCGGGAATTGTAGGAAACGTAGGGTGTGGCCAGTTGGTGCTGTATCGAAGATGATGACTTCGTATGACAAGGACTTTACTTGTTTAAGGACTTCAGCAAAGCTCATGGCTGGACATTGTTAGTTTGAGCTCTTTTTGGTCCCTGTTTAGACTCACCCTCGTCTACACCTGGTATACTGAACGCTAGATCTTGCATCATGCCTCCCATTCCTCCGAGACCCGCCATTGCATCTTGCGCTTCCTCGCCGCCTGAATTTATCAGCTCGGTAATTGAGCCGTTTGGATCAATCTCCATGGCTGATAGGTTTGTGAAACCCTCCACTAGTCTTGCATCTTTGCCAAACTTTTGAGAGAAGGCGTCGCTAAGATTGTGCGCTGGATCGGTCGATATGAGAAGGACGGATTTCCTGTACTTGGCCATCTGTATTGCAAGGGAGCACGATGTGGTTGTCTTGCCCACACCACCTTTGCCGCCCACAAAGATCCATCGCAATGTCTTCTGGTCGATGAGGTTTTGCAGAGTTGGATCGAGCTGATCATCGTCAGCAGAAACAACGGCAGTCGACATCTTCTGCGATCTTCCTAGACTATTGGTTTTCGGTTTTTTTGTCAGTCTTGTACGCCCACAATATGATCACAGCAAGGGGTGCTGAAAATGAAAAAGCTTGAGATACTACTAATTAACAGATGGCTCAGGGAGATATTAGGGGACGTGAAAAGGACTTGTGAAGTGCAGAATCTACTGGAACATCTATCGTTTGGCAGGCACAACAATTGCTCGATAGCAGAAGTGGGCAGGAGATGTGAAACCGCATCCCATGCCAGACAAGCCACGTCATTTGCTTCTGGCTCAATACGGTCAACCATAGCTTCGATTCGTGCTGTTCTTTTGTGACTTTGCTCCTGTCTTACACCACAATTCACCAATACTCCTGTGATATGCATCAATCCGACAGTCCTTGCTCTCGTGTCAAGCCTAAGCTGTCGAACACCTAACACATCCCATCTAGATTACGATCTTTATCTTTCGGGCTCCTGCCCGGACTCGCCACCCTGATGGTTCTTGCGTCGCTTCTTTCGTGCTTGGCTATCCGAAGTAGAGTTGTGCTGGTCGTGCTCAGGCGTGTTGGCTTGCTTCTGCTTGGACTTCGACTTTTTGAGCTTCTTACTATCTACTGATTCTCTGCCATCATCCTCTTTGTGTGCCAAAGCCTCAGACTGGTGGCTGCTGCTAGTTTTGGTGAAGCCGTGAACAAGTTGTGGGAAGCCGTGAGAACTAGCCAGGGAGTGCGAGGGTGTCGTAACATGAAGATCATTCTCATGCCTTGACTTTCTCCCTTGCTCGGGCTCTTTCGCGTCAGCCTGGTAGATATTTTGTTGTCCCGTTTCATGAGCAATGTAATCGTCGAGCTCTTGCTGTAGTTGCCTGTCGAGCTGAGCCTGTTCTTCATCGGAATCGGAACCACCAAGATGTCGGTCGTGATCTCCTGTATGCTTAGTGATGCCCGTCATCTTCGTGCTAGATTGATACTCTATTCTGCGATAGCCGTTGTCACGGTGACAGCCAGAAATCCTCTGCGAGAAGTTTCCCCTGGTATTCTCAACCGTCAATTACAGATGTTGTCGTTTCTGTCTAGACAAATCTTAGTTAGGACGACTTGAGTTGTGATCCGTAAAATTTACATGCAGACATCAGAGAATTTGCTACTTATATCAGTTGAATCACATGTTTGCTGGTGGCAGAACAGAACATCACTTTGTAAGCGGGCAATGAATGCAAGCGTGTCCATAGAAAGGACGCCCAAATTGTAGTAATCCATGTTGCGCGGACATACGAGGTAGACGTTCATTTTCAGTCAGTCTTACCTTCACTTGCAATGTCAAAAGCTCCTCCCTAAAGACGCTGACCAACGAGACTCTAATCACTTCTTTTCGAAAGAGGAATTGATGCACTACATCGCTGCTCTCTTACTTTTGCTGTAACGACGGGTACAGGTAAAGAACGGATCTGCGTGTAGCAGCCAGTGCTGTTATCTCATAAGGAATTAATCTCTGGGAGTAACGGCAGGGCGGCAGAGGCTTGGCAGGGAACTTGGCTCTGCACTTTGTGGTCCGACAATGAGCCCCTATGACGATGGCTGCGCCTCCGAGAAGTGTTCCAGAAGCTTGACCCTCCAAGGGACGATTAAAGTTTACAGCCGGTCGCAGCAAGCTTGTGCCAATTACAGTGTTCTAGAGGTCAAGGATGTGAAGAGGCAGCGCGATTTACTGGCGCACTGGAACAAGGCAGTTCTGACTGCTTGGTATTCTTATCATTAGTATGGCACATGAGCAGACCGCACACGTCAATGATCTGCGTGGAGTCAATGGTTTCCCATAGACTACAGCATTAAGCTGTCGTTGACACAGATAGATGATCCATTCTCGTGGCTCCAGTCTGGCTACAACACTCGTGATCAAGTAAGTACGTTATCAAGAGCATGAAAATGCTTAACAGATGCGATGCGATCTAATCCAGCAAGCGATGGAAGATATACCACCATCTTACGATGAAATCGATGCCAATGTGCTTGATCTCCTGCCACCTTACCTCAACACAGCTTCACTGGTAAACCTGTGCCAGGTCTCGAAGGCATACTACGCAACTTTCATACCACATCTGTGGGGCAGTCCTGCTTCGCATTTTATTCAGGTAGCGAATGAGTCAGCAAGAACAGCCAATGGTCTGAACTTCGCCGATTTGCAAGTTACAGGTTCCCAGAATGACTTAGTCTATGTTGCCTTAACGCGGTTCAAGCGCATTTTGAGGAAAGCGAGACTGTCCACACGCATGCTATGTCATACCTTACACCTGCCGCCTGCGCTGTCTGAGATCTATGGTGGGCCAAACTCGACTTGGTTACGAGAAGTGCTCGATTGGCTCCCAGCCTTACAGAGTCTTTGTGTGTCTGGCCTGCCTTTCTTCGACCACGAGAGCTTGGTCGCAGTTGACCAATTCCGCAATGCTTCCACCCAGCCCGGTGTGAATGGGGAAGGCTTCAGACGTTATTCGATCAAGCTCCTTCTTGCGGCGAAGGAGCCAAATGTGACATGGGTGGGTTTATCGCTTTTAATGCCTCATCTGCCGAACTTGGTATATCTAGATCTGTCCTATACGTCTCCAGCTCGCAACCCTAATGTTCTGCAAAGCCTCAACTCCCTTACTCATTTGCAAGTCTTAAAGCTCAGAGGCGTTGGCTTGAGGGACAACGAACTTGAGGTGCTTGCCAATGTCATTGGCCTTCGTGTGCGCCTGCTTGACATTGCAGAGAATCAGCTTTCTGACAAGGCTGTTCGCAGTCTACTCCAAGCATGTGTATGGTTGCCTTCGACGCCGACAACAAACACCAATGTACCTAATGAGCAGTACTCCCGAAGGCATCTGGAGTCGTGGCCCGTTGGCTTGCCGCCTCCTCCAGACTCACTGAGTTTGGACACTATACGAACACTTGAGCTTGACGAGAACTTACTAAAACAGTTGACCAATCCTCTGACGGGTCGCTTGGCATTTGAGGACATCCCACATGCAGGGATTACCCACCTTTTCATAAGTGGGAATCCTGGAGTGACTATCGAGAGTATCAGAAGTGTTCTGGATCTAGGTAGACTACATGTGCTCGACGCTGGTGACATCGGTGCGTTGACAGCGGTTGATCTCCACGTCCTTGCAGCTAAGAGACAGTCTGGTGGTAATCGTGATGTTCTTCGTACAAAGTCAATTTATGGCAAAAGTATCAGAGGCGTTTTGTATCGTCACAAAAGTCGACCATCCAGCGTTTGCAGCTCCGAATCGGGCCTTAATCAAGACGAGGGAGCTGAAGGAGACGATGACTTGCTGAAAGTACGAGGCGCCGAAAAACTCATTCCCGTCTTAGAGGAGAAAGCGAGCAAGAATTTGACGCACCTGCGTATTGATCATGCCATCGCTACATCGGTTTTGGACATCAATCGCGAAATCAAAGAAAAAGAAATGGTCATGGACCATCGAATCGAGCTTCCGGGTGAGCTGTCTCGTGCTGCCGAGCTTGATGCTGTCAATCGAGAAGTCTTTGAGATATCAGGCTCCCGAAATCATCCAACAGAAATGCCAGTTGATCATGCTATATTCGAGATGGACACCGCACACGTGCCAATTCGTGCAGAGCTGCCCGGAGATATCATACACTTCGCAGTGAGCCCACCTATTGGTGACGCTCCAGAGCCGAGTATCGAAGATGCAATGTCACCTGTCCGAGGCGAGGGAGCAATGGCACCAGAAGTTGTCCCACAAAAGCCACTGGAGGACGAAGAGGAAATCATCTTAAACGCAAGCGGTTCTGGTTTGACGCGCCAGATGACATCAGCTACCGATTCTCCGGTATCGACAATATCAGAGCCGTCGACTTGGGATGCTCACACTACAGTTGCACATCCAGCACCTTTGCGAATAAGGAAGAACACGAATACTCGGCTCCCCAGCTCGGATATCGTCACTCGACCTTCCCAATCGACTACGTTGCACTATGCCGAGATTGACAAGCTGATCAACCTACGCCCAAAGAAACCCTATGTCAAGCTCCACCCATCTTTCCTCCCTCATCTTCGCACACTAATACTCACTAACCTGCCGCCCGAAGTTCCTGCATCTAATGTCGCGGTTATCGACAATCTAAAAGCGTATATCTCAGCTTGTGCAGCTGAAGAACGCCTGGCAGTACTCGAAGCTCATACTAATTACTCACTACCTCCTGGTAGAGTCAGGCAGGATGCCGAAAGAGGGCATGCACGTACGCTTTTCGCACTCAGGGCCATAGTTCTTGAAGTCAACCCAGATTTGGACATCACCCAACAGCGAGGTTGGAAACATACGAGACAGCGACTAGATATCTCGAAAAGCTCTACTGGCGATCCTGATAGCGAGGCTCTGTGGTCAGCTGCTGATAACGACTTCTCCTTCTTCGGTGAGGAAGGCGAAGAATCTGCGGAATGTGGTATATACGACCAGGAGCCCGACAAGTACTACCCGACAATAAATCCTTCAGACGACAAGATCGTGATCCATTCCAATCAGGAGCAGGCGAGCATGAATGACAATCTGGCACCACGCAGCCCCCGCATGGCTAGCCCAATGATCGGCCACCTCAGTGCGCCTGGTTATAGCACTCTCACGAGCCCTTCACCTAGGAACGGCACAGTACTCCAAAGTCCTCGGAATTTGCCTCTTGGCCGCAACAGACGAACGAGTAACGACATGCAACGAGGCATGCAATCTCCTGCTGCTGCTGATTTGCGCTCAACACCACGAATGGGACCTTATTCTTCTGGTTTCGAAATGCCAGGAACTATTCCTCAACGGAGATCACAACCACCAACATCGAATCTCGTCAATGAGATTGCGTGTATCAATAAAGATACTCAAATGCTTGACGTTGTAGCTGAGCTTGCGAAATGGCGACGTGAACGAAAAGCTGCTTATGAGTCAGCGAGCGGATTGCACAAACACCGAAGACAGTCGAGCACAGCACGGGGTCAAGCTGATTCAGGCCGATTAGCAGAATTGGATGTGTTCGTGGAGGGGTATTGGCCCGGTGAGGTGAAAGTCATCAGAAACGCTAAAAAGACAGTGACAAAAGGCAAGATGGAACGTCAGGGCAATGTTGATGTTTATGGTAATTATTTCGAAGGAGGATATTTGTATCCTTGAAAGACGTGCTGGTTTCGGGAGCTGGCTAGTACCGCCTAGCTCTAGGCTGAATCAACTACGGTTCACAGAAGCTGCTGAAGCGCAGTACGACGACACCATAGATGTGCTCGGATATTTACTACGTATAGCCACACTCCTGGCAGAACCTGTGGTTCAACGTCCACGAAACCGGAACGGTATTTCGTGAGATTACGTAGCTCGTCTGATGCGAGGAAAATGGCAACCAGAACGGCTCTTTCTGTCATTGACGTGCAACGTTTCTTCAAGAGCATGCGTGACTACAGCAGCTCTTCCAAATATCAAGCTTGACGTTGATCAGCCACTTCCGGTCCACCTCATCGCCTATCATCTTCACCCAACACGGATATAGTAAAGAAGAACTACGTACTAGTACATAGCAAAATCACTAGTCAGCTCATGTGCAAGAGAGGTGCAAATGACAGTGTAATCATTGTTGTAGGCAAGTCGCTAAAGTACGTACGTAGTCAGGCAACTTGGCAGCCGCGCCAAGGATTGAAATGTTTAGGACAATTGCTTTGAGCCTCCCCTTCCCTCTACCTCCTTCTACCTCCTTCTACCTTCTTCATGTTCTAGCCTTAGCAGACCGTAAGATACTAATGGTATCTAGGCTTTATTAGGAGTTCAGATTTAGGGTCAGTTAGGGTCCAGTTCGGTTTCGAGTCTGTGTATTATATTTTAAATAGCGGCCGGCAGCTTATCAGTCACCTAGGCGGCTTGGCAGGTGCCTAGTACTGTATTGTCATAGCCGGCACCTGCCAAGCCGCCCAGGCGAGTGGTAAGTGACTGGTATGTCGCCTGGACACGACTTACAAGCCGCCGCGACTTGTCAGTCGCCTACAACACCATTGGCTCCCATGACTGGAAATTTCAGGATGAGCTGCAGCCGTTCTTGACTAACAAAGCTGAATGGCCTAGAGTACTAATAGGGAAGAACACTTATGACTCTTTCATCAACACGAATTTGCAGGAGATTCTCGAGAAGGCGAAAGTACATACGTAGGGTGGTAGTCTGCGGAGTGATGACTGATCGCTGCTGCGACACGACTGCTCGAAGTGCCTTCAGTCGTGGCTACGAGACGTGGTTGGTAAGTGATGCTTGTGGCAGTGCGAATAAGACTCAGCATCAAGCTGGCTTGCGAGGCTTCGGTTTTGCGTTCGGAGAGGTTTTTGACGACGAAAGAGGCTGTTTCAGATCTCAAGAACGAGAATTGAAGGTTTTCGCAGCTGATCAACACTACTACGTACGTAGTGACGCAAGCTTAGGTGTGTGACATGGGATGAACCTGTTCGAAGTCTAGAGATGACAGTCATCTTCATGTGGCTCACGATTGGCGTATGGTGCCAAGCGCCTTATTGTCAACAGTATGTTAACATGTATGTTGATATGGCTACCAACATGGATTGCGATTGATTACATGTTGGCTGCTTGACATCATGGTAACATAATATTAATATGGTCTCAACATCATGTCGATATATACTCAACATTACAAATCAATGTCGACATCGTGTTAATCCTCAACGTTTGCTTGACATGCTGTTGACGAACAGGCCTCCGGCACGATAATACGTACTTATATAATGACGACTGTTGCTATCAATTAAGCTCGACCAGTACGAACTGCGTGGAGGTTCTAAGAACGAAAGCAGCTAAATTTCGTGAAGGACGGTAGTAGGTGAGAAGGTGCGAGGATACTAGTAAGTTGAAGACAGAACAAGAAGGTACAGCAAGCACGCGTCGACGTAACCAGCAGTCAGCGCTCTTCCGGAATTTGTCATCTGGAAGTTACGTATTCGTTACGGTAGAGCATGGAGAGCAAATGTGTAGAAGCCTCAGTAGTACCGTAATACGGTAGATTCTAACTCCAGCTGTTCACACAAGGACGTCTCATTGCTCGGTCAAGGGGTGCTTACCTGGTGTGCAAGAACACTCACCCGAAGACTTAAGAATCTCCCAGGTGCCAGTGTACGTAGATCACAGCCCGGTAGCTCAAACATACGGATTGAGAGGCAGTTAGAGAAAGCTCACTACGTGACAACGAGCTTGCATTTTTGATGACACTAAGTCCATACGTAGTCGTTTTGCTCGTTCTGATAAGTATAGTAGCAACTGCTCGGGCTGTGTAAGGCGCCTAAGGCGATGGCCAGCATGCAGAAGCGAAGCTTGAAGCCGTAAAGTCCTTGACTCGGGACGCTTCTAGACCTTCGTCTCGTGTACCATTCATCGTCCTTAATCCCATCCAGCAAGTCGTATCCCCTAAGCAATTCATTAGGCTGGCCAACATTCTCGACAACAGTGGCGTGTCACATGAATCTGAGGATAACGTCCGAGTGTAGTATTCAATAGATAGCACAGATTGTCTTCTCTGTTCACCTCATGAGGTACCTAGGCTTATCGACTCGATACTATAGGCAGGAGAAAGACTTGAAATGTACTGTCATGTTACCATCATTTTGCGACTGCCGCACTGAGCACCTGAGTCCTGAAGAAAGCACCTTTTGTCTTCTCGATGACTGTCTGGTAGACACTTTGGGAGGGATGATTCATGACCACAGTACCAGCCTTGTAGTCAATCTTTGCGTCGACCTTCGTATCTCTTATTAAGTTCACGATCCATTTCTCACCCTCGGAATCGCTAAGTCCTAGACGGGTCGAGAGATCCCTGGTGGACAAATTAGTAAGCTGCTTCATAACAATAAATGGTGTGACTTACTTGATGTCTATTCTTTGATGAATCTTGCAATATGATTCGGAAATAAGATGTCTCGCAGATTCAACGAATGTGTCTGTCGAGCTACCAAGGAAGAAGTCGTTCTGCAATGCCGCTTCTGCCTCTGTGAGCTTCTTCTGTGCACCTTCAAAGTCGAAATCGATATAGAGCGCTTTTACAAACTCCGTCATAGGATCTTGGTATTCGTATACCTCTTGCTTTACCACTCTCGTAAGGTCCTTGAGCTGTTTCTGGTAGTTATAGGAATTACTGAGTCGTGTCCGGTTGGTAATAACAGCCGCGGCAAGATACCTGAGAATCCAAGGACATACTGTCTGTATTGTTGATATGAAGTTTTGGGAGAAATACATATCTGTAAGCTTGTCGCGGGCTGGCTCGTAGTTGAAGAAAGGAAACAATGCGTAGTGCACAAGAGCTTCTCGCGCGGTCAATTGTGCTCTGGGGTTGTTGAACAGTCGTGTCTCGATGTGCTCTTTTACTCTGTCAACCTCTTCCATGGCATTTTCCCATTCTTCGCTCAAAATTTCACAGACAAGTTTGCCCCAGGTGGCTTTGACAACCTTGTCGTTGTCTGTCGAGAGTACCCT
Source organism: Pasadenomyces melaninifex (assembly GCA_022813495.1). Taxonomy (NCBI): domain Eukaryota; kingdom Fungi; phylum Ascomycota; class Dothideomycetes; genus Pasadenomyces; species Pasadenomyces melaninifex. Next base: position 428,190 of record JAKLMI010000002.1, on the reverse strand, counting down.
AAATCTGTACAACAAGTCTGCCGCATCTGGGTACTGACCACACTCGTACTTGTATCTACCATAATCGTAGAGCGCATCGACCATCGGTTGTGTTACCTGGTGTTGTTCCTCGAGGAATTTCAAGTTAGCGACCTTGTCGCTTCTCAGCTGCGAAGTAATGCTTTCATCACTGAGAAGATTTGAAAGATGTGCAGTATCGTCTTCGTACTTTGCGAGTCGACTTATGACCTCTTGCTTCTTTCGCTCGTATTCTGCCGGCGCATTTTGACCGTTGTGGACGTCTTTGTATAGTTGGCTAACATAATCTACCATGTTCGTGTTCTTGAGCAGATTGAAGGTCGCAAGTTGTAAATCTTTTCGTCTTTCTGGTGTAATGTCTTCATTCCTGGATTCGTGGTCCAGCAACGGAAAGATCAAATGTCTGTCCAGTCGGCGTATTATCTGATCGAGGAAGACATATTCTCCTGTAGGATCTTCGATGTTGTCATTTGATGTGCCATTCGATGTGCCATTCGTTGTAGCCATATTGGCTGGTCTGACTCTTCTACTTCCCGTGCGCTCGCAGACCACTTGTGTCGAACACTATTGTGCACTTCACACTCGAGAGACTTCGCGGGACTCAGAGTATTGTAACGAGTTTGTACTTATTGCTCCGCTCCCTGCAACAGTACCAGGTTTGTCGGGTGCAATACGCAATGGTTGTCGCGAAAATTGTTAAATGCTCGTCCACGTCAATCAATTACACACAGTTAGTTGCAGGCGCGACCAGATTTCCGGCGCCAAGATTTCGAGCCTGCCGGAGTTAAGCCGAATCCGCTCTTTTTCGAAATGTTTGTTCGCTTTGCACTGTGCTTTCGGAAGGAGTAGTCAGTCGCATGTGAGCAAGGAGCTGCTGTTAGCCATTGTACTGTCCACTTCCATCGCTTCGAGACGTACACAAGGACTGCTTCTTGCATCTGCTAGACAATTGCTTGACACGCCCTCTAATTTCAGCAATTGACGATCTCGTTGACTGATTGCGCTGTCGACCTTTTCGGCGAATATGTCGCGAACACTGGTACCTTCGACAGCATTACTCAGAGCAATACTTCGACCTTCGAAAGGACCTTGTGTAGCACATCAAGCTCGAGGTGTAACAAATTGGCTTCCTCGACACAAATATGCTCAAGTTAATCGACTCGACAAGCTTCACCGATTGCAGAAAGCGGAGCTACGGCAGAGAATCGAAGACAACAAGGTGAAAGCAATCAAGCTCGAGGAGCGACTGAAGGCTGAGTCGGCAGCTGCGCGAGAGTCTCCGAAATACCATATCGCACGCACAAGCATGAGTAATTTACCAGTATACGAGCACAGAAAAAGAGGAGGAACGAAGTTCATCACACAAATACAGAAATTGTCGGGTGATTTATCTGCTTTGCAGGCAGACTTACGTCAGGTGTTAGGGCTTCCGCAGAACCACACAGACGCCAAGGGTCGGAGGAAGGAGCTTGTCAGGATCAACCATTTGACGAAGCATATTATAGTAGAGGGCTGGCGCGGAGAAGAGGTTAAGAAGTGGGCTCAAGTTCGAGGGTTTTGACAGCCCGAATTTTCGGCGTCTAGAAAGCAGGAGTTGTGCAAGACAGTCAGGTCATCCTCAAGAAAGGGGAGGTTATCTGTTTCATGGAAGTGTGCTCTCTCATGTAGCCACGCGTGGCATTATGGACACTATTTGCAGGAGCAGCATTGCATGGACTCGTAGTGTTCGTCTTCGGATTTCCTGGACGACGACCCGTTGTCACAATGGAAAGGATGGCTGTCAGAGGACAACGTGCTAGTATTTGAGCGCTAGTATTTGAGCTTTGAAGGTGATAAAATGGGTTTCGTGGTTGTTCAGCAAAAGGATGAACTAAAACCAGAAAGAAAACCAGACTTCGTCAGAGCCTCATAAGTATACTGTCCAGACAATCGCCTCCACTGGCCGCAACGAACCAGCGGTCCTTTTTGCTACTGCGTCAGAAACCTAAGGTATGAAAGGAGAAATAGAACATCGGCGACACCAGCAAGATTGATCTTTTGGTGATAATACTTAGCACATAAAACTTACATGCATATCTAGCCCGTGTGAACGGACCACAGTCACGATCACCAACAGGTTCGCATGTATGAAGAAGCCTGACAGTAGAGACGACATTTTAGCTGTTTAGTGATCTTGAATTACTATTGGCTCTTCACGGCTGTTGGTGATCTCCTGAAGGTCTGTCGGCGTCATTCAGATCTTTCGTGATAGAGTCGTCACTTACATAATCAGCCGCATCTGCTTCCTCCTCTGCGTCCACCTTTCGGTCATACTCTTTGTCGTATGCATCTTCCTTCAGTTTCGCCCCTTTCCGCTTGGGCATGACTTTTACGAATGCTTGCCCCCAGTCCCCACACTCTAGCCACCTGAGCATGATTTCTACGACGTGGTTCGTCGCCAGCACCTGCCTGCCGAGCATAGACATGTAGTCACCAATAGGCAATTTGGCAGTCTTGACTTCCTTGCCATTGAGAAGCTCTTTCGTGCTTGCCGTACCATTTGCATCAAGGGCAGTCTTATAGCAGATACCTTTGTAACGGTTCTTGTCGACGAGGCCACCGATGATGTATGTGTGATAGGGCTTGAGCTCGGCTAGAGTATATGGACTGTCTGAGGTGAGGTAAATGACTTCATTCTGGTCTTGCAGTTCTTGCAATGTAGGCGTGGGTACTTTGGCAGAAGCCACTGTTGCTGCTGCTGCTAATGCTTCATGTCTGTCCGCACTAGCCTCACGTTCGGCTCTGCGCGAATCATCAGCGTCTCCGATAAGCACAGGAACATCTTCTGTAGAATCGTCTCCTGGTGCTTCGGCTGTATGACCGTTGACTTGCTTCTTTGCAGGTGCATACTTCTCAAATGCACCAAGCATTCGCCCACTATGTTTCGAACACATCGCTGTTCTAGCTTGGGTAGCGGCGTCAACAAAGTCATCCTCGATGAATTTGAAGCCTCTCCAATTATTATGCACTCCTTTCAGTAATCCATCAAATCGTTTTCTCAATTCTGTCTCTCGCTTCCATCCACTAACGTATAGATGAGCTTGATATAGCGCCTTACTATTATCACTGTATGCTCTTGTGACCTGAGAGCCCAATGAGATCACCTCTCGTTCGTGCATTAAGCTATCGAAGCCACAATCTATGACGAAGGAGATTGGCAGAAGATAATGCCGCCTGTTAGGTGGTGGTCTTGACACTCTCCCATGTTGTACATCTACCAGTGCTGCATTTTTCTCGGCCTGTACTTTTCCGTCTCGCGTTATTCTTCGACGCTCTCTCTTCTCCTTCGCTTTCTCTCTCCGTTTGAGCTTGCGATCTTCTCTGCCTGCCTCCCAGTCCGCTTTCTTTTTAGCTTTTTTCTGCTGATTCTTGGAAAGTGGCTGCTGTGCTGCGTTTCCGAGTTCCTGTCCTTCATGGTCTGAACCCTCGAACTCGTCCTTCACTGGCGCATTGGTTTGAATAAGAACTTCCTCGCCATCGTCTACATCATCACTTCCGGTTTCTGAGCTCTCGCCATCGACGTTCTCGCTTTCTGCTGTGTTCGAGTCTCGTGGTTGTAGCCGAACTATATGGTCTTCCAGCTGATCACTGAGTTTGCGCAATTTTCTAGGTCTTTCTTCCGCCTCCATCGCGTCCACCGTCCGTAGACGATCATTATGAGCCATCAGTAATTGGCGATTCGGAAGATACAATCACATTCCAGGCTCGCAGGTTCTAGTGCCTGGGCACAGTGCTAAACGTAGGTAATGGGGCTTACACTGGTGGTGAAGAGGTTCAGGTGCTTGCTCCAGGCGCCTTACAGGCGCTTTGTGCCTGAGTCAGCCTACAATATTGGCTCGATGTCGAGGCGCGTAAGTACCCACCTACCTACTAGTATTGACTCACATAAACTTGCCTCGTAGGCATACTGAATGTCGAAACGAAACAACCTAGAACTGGAATGAACCTCGATTTTGGAATTGTGGCTATCTTCGACGTCAAAGGCTGTAGTTACATGACAGCATCTACGAGATCACATACCATGCAAGTCCGGAAGCAGGAATATAACCAGACACGGTGGCGCCAACGGTGCATCAATCACATTATAGTACAATTCTCCCCGATCTTTCTCATGACTTCAAAATAACCATACTCCTCATCAGCTACTGACGTGGACTGCCCAGCCTTGCGTACAACTCCAGTAACTTTCATGTGCTGTTCTCCTTCAGCATGCCACCATCTCATCCACTGCATGCCTTCACCGTCCACGTCTCTCGTATCTATGATCCACTTGCCACCACTTACTTCGACATGCGTTTTTCCAGATGGAAAATGAAAGTCAGGCAGGAAAATCTCAGTAGGTGCATCATCTGATGTTTTCGAGGAGGCGCTCAAGGAGAAGGTAAACGTGGCACTCTTCAGGTCAAAGCCATATGTGAGCACATCGCCATGTGTAGCAATCGGCGACGGCCGCAGAAATGCTTCGGCTGCTCTTAGGCCAGGTACACCGAGCTCCGGTGGTGTTTGTGAAGCAACTCTTTCTATGCTGGGCGTCGAGATCTTCGATTTGAGATTTTCCGCAGTAATCTGGGAGGACAAAGACTCTTGTTGTGTCAGAGTCGTGCTTGATGCATTTGTAGATTCCGGCCCACCCAGAGGTTGGCTGGCAGGGACGTGGTCATCGACGCCATAGATGGACAGATCTTCGCCATTCCAGTTGTCGCCCCATTGGTGATTGTTCGAACCACAGTATAACCACAAAGTGTAGCCCGAAGCCCCACTACCTTCAAGAGCAAAGTGGTTGGCGTCAAGGGCTGCAGTCTGGCTGCTATAATCGCCGGTCTTGTAAGCATGTTTATCGTCCATGTCGTAGGGTATGCCAATCTCGGTGAAAAGTGTAGGATGAGAGCCAGTATACTCCTCACCCTCCTTCCTTATGGCTTCAAGCTGAGATCGTAAACAGTTCCTGATCGCTGTTTCACCTACCTTGAGGGCAAAGGCTGGCGACCAGTACTTGCCACGAAGCACGCCAAACACATCCACATTGTACAACTTGTTCCAGTGCTTTGTCAAAAGCGTTAGTCCATCGTAATAATGAGTTGCGAATATTATTCGTTCCTCGTCATCTGCGGTCCCTTTAATGGTGGGAGGAATCTCAAGCACTGGTCCCTGCAACAACAATATGCAGTCCTTGTGATGCTCTCGAACACCCGTCTTAAACACCCTGACATGCTTCATGAAGTACGAATTGGTGAATGCCTCATAAGTCAATGTTTGACCCGTTCTTGGATTCTTTGCAAAGTATTCTGGCTTGAGCAGAGTGTCTGTCTGAGGTTCCCAGACTCCATGTTGAGCCCACAAACACATACCTAGCTTCCAACCAGAATCACGCTTGAAACCATATCTCTCATCGCGCGAGTCTTCTGGTAACAGCCAGGCTGAAGCACCTTCTGGGTCCACAAGCTGTGTACCACTCTTGTAAGGGCCAAAACTACCAAACTCGTAAGTGTCAATTTCCACAGCACGTCCAGCGCCAGTCAAAAGGGATTGCCAAGGCGTAGGACAGGTGCCCTTCTTCATATTCAGTTCCTTTGGAATCGCGTCAAGATGCTCCCAGCCTACTAAGCCACGGTTCGGCTCGTTCATTGTCTCCCAACCTATGACACAGTCGTCTTCGAGATCACCCGCTTCGTGAATTCTCCGCGCCAGATACTGGCAAGCACGAATGAAGTGACCTTGTAAATAGTCTTGTATGTTTTGTCCATCAATGATCGCCTTTGGCGCAAAGTCTCTGCCAGCCCAGAACAATGTGAACATCGTGAATGCCACGAGTCTCTGGTAGTTTGTAGGCCACAGCATCTTCGGAAACTGAGCAGGATCGGGCCAAGCGCCATGTACCATAGCAGCGTGTGTCTGGTTGAAGTGCTTTGGATTGAATCCTGCAGCGTACAACGTCCACATTGGGGCACCATCGCCGCCAGAATGCCGCGACCACACATCCTGATGCGGGTCCATGAATATGTGAAACCCATAGCTCTTCGCAATTCTCAACGTGCTAATCGTGCTCTGCACGAACTCTTCGTCATATTTGCCCGGTCCCGTATGCTCTATAGCCTCCCAGGTGAAGACATATCTTATGCTGTTGTAGCCCCATCGTTTCAGTCGCGCGAAATGTCGATGTGCTTCTTCCTGCTTGAATGGCCTGTCCACAAACGAAACGTTGTCCCCATCAAAGAAGTGGTCCTGGACATGAGTTGGCAGGTCTGGTGTGCTTGGGAATTTGGCATCGCCTGCGACATTGATTCCCCTGAATGTTATTTCGCGGCCACGACTGTCTCTCAGCCGTGTGCCGTCTATCGATATGGGCGAATTTGCCATTGAAGTAAGCTGTATGACTTGATCAGCACATGCGGTAGAAAGGCAACCGACAGCAAGCTGTCCCGAGGAGTGGCAGCTATGTTTCCATCCGAGCACTCATAAGCACGTAAGCTACAAGGACATAAATCGCAGTAGACATGTGTATCTATGTAGTCAGGAAAAGAGCCTGGATGCTGCGGAAGGTGTGGCATCTGATACGCGTATACAGCATTGGTATACCCCCAAGGACGTCATCACTACATTGAACATTTTTAAGTCCACTTGAGCAAGCCTTGTCCCGGCCTGTAGTATCATGCATCTCACCCACAAAATTATCACTTTTGGATGAAGTTGTCTAGTCACAAGCCGAGCTCGTGCAAATTGCGATGCAGCACGTGCCCATGCCACTGCGTCTAGTGATCGCACTTATCAAGAATGTTCCTGCTTTGTGGTAAGGGTTGTTTGCTGTATAGCCCGCTCACGTGCATCTGCATAACCCTTCCGAGCCACTGACAACAGTAACCATACAGACCTATAGGCACCAATCGCTCTGAGGCATAGCTATGGCTGCAGCAAAGGCTGCCTTGAGAGCCATCAAGAGCTCTATCGACAATGGTGACTTCGCCAAGGCAAGGGTTGACGCAACCGGACTGCTGAAAGAGGATAGCAAGAACTACAATGCTCTGATGTTCTTGGGGTTTGCAGAGGAAAAGCTGAAGCACTTCGACGCAGCCGAAAGAGCTCTCAAGAAGGCAACCGAGCTCAAGCCCCAGGATGTACAACCATATAAAGGCCTTGTTAGACTCTACGAACAACAAGGGACGGGAAAGGCTGATTCCTATCACAGCGTGGTTGAGGCCCTGACTAATATCTACGCTCAACAAGAAGACCGTGAACAGTGTCAAAATACCATAAACCAATATGAGACCTTTGTCAAGAAACATGGCTCACCACCTCAATATCGACGTGCTCTGGAATTGATGTTACCCACATCGTCTATCTATAGTACCTTAGAAGGACGAGTTCCGCATCCTTCTCACACATATCAACGCATCCTTGAATCTAGCCAGGCTGAAGAGCAACGTTGGACAGAAGCCCAGATAGCCGAAAGACGCACACGACTAGGCGCTACACTGAGTGGTGTCACATCAGAGGTGACATTTGAGGCTATTGACAAATTTCAGATTGAACAACACTATCAAGACCTTATCGACTGGACTCAAGACGACGAAGCTCGACATGTCCTTGACCAAGAACTCCTGCAAAGAATGCTTGAGAACTTACTGGCGATGCCGCAAAATAGCAAACCAGAACAGCGGGATAGAGTACTCGAAAAGGCTAATGGAATGGTCATAATTCGACAACCATTCGAACTCGCTTGGAACATCGCGCTCGAATGGGTTGATTCAGAAGATATTGCAGACTGGGATCCAACCATCTTGCACCACTTCATGGACCTCTTCCCTGAAGCAGGCCTAACAAAAGTGTTATGGGGTCTTCTTTATGGTCCAACATCGCCGTTTCCACTTCCAAAAGCAAGCGATACAGACGAGCCAGTTGAGAAGCTTACCGAAACGGATCAGCTCATTATGATGATCGAAGGACTTGAAGCATGCAGTGAGTCCATGCTGGCATACAGGATCATGGCGCAAACCTATCTGGCTCTGAGCGAGCATGAAAGAGCAGTCGATATGGCCAGACGGTCCGTGGCTCTCTATCGCAAAGCGGAGCAGGACTTTGCAATGCCGCTACAAGATAGCTTAGATGCTGTACATTTGATTCTTGGGCGCTCCCTTGTAGTCTTTCAATCTCCCAGACATCATCCAGAAGCACGAGCAATATTTGAGGCTATTCTATCTCGAAAACCTCAATCGACAGAAGCTCTCATAGGCATCGGCTTGATCTACGAGGAGGACGAAGACTATCCAGAAGCTACCAAATTCCTGGCTCGAGCCTTACAAAAGGATGTCACAAACATACGAATTCGTTTGGAACATGCCTGGTGTAGAGCCCTAGACAAAGATTTGCAAGGCGGTCTAGACGACCTGATTGAGGTTCTGGATCATCTTAACGAGCAGAAAGATCCTGACACGAAAATGAAAGCTGAAGTACTGTATAGAATTGGATATTGCAAGTGGAACCTAGATCCATCGTCGAAGGCAAGAAGGGACAAAACAGGAGCGTACAAATACCTCATCGACGCACTCAAAGCGGATTCGAGCTATGCCCCTGCTTATACTCTACTTGGCTACTACTTTCAAGATTACGCCAAGAACAAAATCCGAGCACGTGTTGCATTTCAAAAGGCTTTTGAGCTGTCAACATCTGAAGTATATGCTGCTGAACAATTGGCCCAGATGTTCGCAGTCCAACAGGAATGGGATCTGGTCGAGCTTGTGGCACAGCGCGTGGTTGAGTCTGGTCAAGCCCGCCCAGCCCCAGGATCGAGGAAGAAAGCCCATAGCTGGCCATATGCAGCTCTTGGAATGGTACAGATGGACAGAGCACAATACTCTCTGAGCATCGTCTCGTTTCAGCACGCACTTCGCATTTCACCAAATGACTACCATTGCTGGATCGGTCTTGGCGAGAGCTATCACAATTCAGGTCGCCACGTCGCAGCGTTGCGAGCATTTCATAAAGGCGAGAGTATCGATCATAGGCTGCCAGCAGATGAAACTTGGTTCGCCAAATATATGCTGGCTAATGTCCAGCGTGAGCTTGGGGAATATGAAGAAGCGATCAAAGCATATGAGAAGGTACTAGACATCAGAGCAGACGAGATTGGTGTTCTGCTGTCCCTGCTTCAGACACTGGTAGAGTTCGCATGGGCTAGAGTCCACCAAGGACAATTTGGGCATGCTGCAGAATTAGCTACAAAGGCTATCAGTACTGCCACTTCAATATGCCAACAGAAGACGGACATCTTTAATATCTGGAAAGCTGTAGGCGATGCATGCTCCGTCCTGGACGCCTCAAAAACATACGCAAATGCAAGCACTATCGAGGAAATCAAAGTCTTGCTGCAAATTGGATCATCTGCTACGGTCTTTGAGGTGCTGCAGGACGCAGACCAAGTTTCTTTGGCGGATCTATCTGCAGAAGACCAGAGTTTCTACTCAGTATCAAGGCAATTCAGTCGAGCAACTGTACTAGCTCACAAACGAGCTGTTAGTGTTGCTATGAGTGAACCCCATGCTCTTGCTGTTTCGTACTATAATCTGGGCTTGGCTGAGTATCATGCTCATTTTGCTGAAATTCGAAGCGCTGGAAGTGGCACGAAAAATCCACGTCATCTACTGAAAGCAGCAGTACGTGCGTTCAAACTTGCTATCGAGCAGGAAGCTGGCAATTCTGAGTTCTGGAATGCCTTAGGCATTACCACATTGACTCTGAGTCCGAAAGTGTCACAGCATTGTTTCATTAGAAGCCTGCATCTTAACGATCATAGTGCTCGAGGATGGACAAATCTCGGTGTTCTCTATCTTCACAATGCTGAGCACGAGCTTGCAAATCAAGCTTTTACCAAAGCACAATCCACAGATCCGGAATATGCTGCAGCTTGGGTAGGCCAAGGGCTGCTAGCGACGCTGTACGGAAAGTTGAAAGACGCTGCAAATTTGTTCACACATGCGTTCGAAATTGCAGATTCGAGCTCAATAGCTGCGAAGCGTTACTATGTTCTGTCAGCCTTTGATCACATGATGCATGATCCGGAGGCAGGTACGCGACTGAGCGCGCTTTTGCAGCCTCTGTTTGCTTTACGACAGCTATATACACAGCTACCTGATGATCAGGTCACAAAACACCTTCTCTCCTTATTAGCTGAACGAGTCGGCGAATATGCCGTCGCCGAGACTCATCTGAACGAGATATGTCAGGTTGCAGAAGCGCGCTACGAAGAGTCGGAGTCGAATGATGCACTTGTCAGGTTCGCTCAAGCCAAAGCCGATCTGGCACGACAATTGCTTGCTCAAGGCAAGAACGATGAAGCTAGTACAGCTGCACAGTTTGTACTTGACGTGAGTGAGGATGAAATGCCAGGTTACGACCTTCAGCGCAGCAAGTGGCGGTTAAGTGCTCAGCTGACGGCAGGGCTTGCGAACAGTTTCGCAAAGGACATGTCCAAAGCTATTGCCCATTTACAAGCTGCTGCTGAAACTACGAAAACAACCACAAAAAACGCAGAAGTCGATCCGGGAATCACCTTGCTACTGGCTCAGATACTATGGACCAGTGGTGCAAGTAAAGAACGCGAAGCTGCCCGCACACAGCTGTTCGAATGTATCGAAAATCATTCAAATTTTGTTGGTGCGGTGGTACTGCTCGCTGTGATATCACTACTTGATGGCGACGACGAGGGGCTCGAGGTGGCAGAGGATGATCTGAAGAGCTTGAGAACACAGGCCAAGGTCAGCGTCCCTGACAAGCTGAAGATCGCCAAAGTCCTTACTGCAGTGCTTCGTCACAGACTAGCTGAAGGCAGTGATGCTGAAAGTGTCAGGGCTGGCGCACTTGGTAGCATTATGTTATCCCCAGACCAGCCACAAGGATGGATAGAGCTATCCCAGCTTGAGAACGATAACGCTGAGGACAATGTTCCTGGCGACATGGCGATCAAGACTGCAACCAGGCAGATTCCCCCAGGAGGTAGCGTGGACGCCGAAACGTTGGCTAGGACTTATATGGCTGGTGCAGGCAACGCGCAGTATACACAGGCATGCATGCTAGCTCCTTGGCTCACTGACGACTGAACAATCTGAACAATGCTGCTCAATATCAAATAGGCTTTCGAGCCCCGGATGTGACATTATTGTGCACGACTCTCGAGCTGGATAAATGCCCAGCGGAATGTTGGTGTCGGATCCTAGAGTATTGTATAGTCGTTGCCCGCCACGAAGAACCTCGGCAAGATAGATGACAGAAGAGCTTGGCTTTTCGTCTACTAGCACGTCGTGGATGATACTCAAACTCGTCTCAAAGACATATACTTCGTCCAAACATAGTAGAGGTTGCATCGTAGGGTATGAATCGGTGGTCGGAGCAGGGTTGGTTGACAGAGCCCTCAGCGGTAGACAGTAAACTGTGGCCCTCACGCATTTCAAGCAGAATAAGGTAAAATTAGTCAAGGCGAAGGCCTGTACCACAGCCGATAAGTTAGGCTTGATCCTCACTGAGCACCCCCAGAGCTTAAAAGCCGCTGCTCAAAGAGGTAAGTCGCGCGAGGGCCACCGTTTACTGTCCACCACTGAGAGAGCCCTCGTGCCAGTTGCTAATTAAGTTAAAGGGGAGAAAAGCCAAAAAGAGTGCCCGGAGCCATACCTAGGTATTTTTCAGCCCCTAGTCATAAACACCCAGGCTGCTGTAATGTAGGTATTGATAGACCTTGCCGCTTGCTCAATGACGACAACGTAAACGTCTGATGTATAGCAAGGCATGACTTTGAGCTGCAAACGCGTTGGCGGCAAAGACGACCGAAGATGCTGACCACGGCATCACGTCGAGCTGCACTATTTAGTAGATCTCAGCTGCGACAATCTTTCCGCTACGCAAGCACACTGCAGTCGAACACTCACGTATACGTTCACAAACATCCCACGGAGCCGCGCTCTCACATCTTGAGCTTGCTCGCATCCGCGCCACCCACTGTCGAGCTTGCGCTCGGCGAGACAGATGTTCTACCGCCTGAAGAAAGTCCGTCAGACTTCCGTGCGAACCCACGTTTCCTCAATATTCTTCATAGTGTAATAGCTCAATATGGATGCCAGGATCCACAGGTCAAGTCTCAAGCAGCAGCATATATCTCGTCGTCAGGCTCATCGTTCATGCAAGTGAATAGGCGGACCAGTACTGGCTCGGCTGGTGCTTCAGATCAAGGTGGACATGGCTCGGGAGGTCAAGGAGGCTGGATACATGTGTCTGATAATCGACATCCGCCGGATTTCGGACGCATTGCTGACCCAGAGGACATCTTTGGCAGCCTGGAAGTTGAAGGAGATGGCTCGTTCACCGACGGCACTGGCAGGTATCAGGCTTCGGGAACATATCGACTTGCGACCAGGGACGGAGTACTACAGCTTCCTGATTTTTTACGGCAGAGACTTGTGGAAAGATTGAAGCTGGAAGAGGCTGCTATGAAAAACAAATGAAGATGTTTCAGCGGCCGGAGAGTATCAGTTGACGCACACTTGTCCAGGCCGGCGGTGTACCGTGAGCTCCAGAGCTGTTCTTAGGCAGGCACAAACAAGAAGGAAACACAGCGCTCCGCATACCTGGCGTGTAGAGCGCATGCAGCCCCAGGGTCGAACAAGGATGGTTTACGCAGATAACGGCTTAGCAATGCTATGCCACTCCAGGTTTTTAGTCAAGCAGCACATTGCTGGGATCGATCACCCACTGTCCACAGCTGGGTTGTGCTACGGTTGTGTCATTATTGAGCCAGTGATTTGGAAATATGGTCACTGATGAGAGCCTGGAATATCGCGTAGTTATGCAATATTGAAAAGCCATACTCGGATCAACAAGCTTTTGAGGGCTTTTTGAAACTCGTGGAGAGCTCAGCCGACTTATGCAACATCAACCAGTGCATTACATGACCTTGATCGTGATAAAGTTGGAACAAGAGCAGCAAACTTGCCTACCACAATCGGCCCCAAATACCATTGTGAATGATGCTGGATTGGACGAACAAGAGTTGAATGTCTTGCAGATGCAGGTAAACATTACGTTCCCGTCAGCAAAGTGTAGCTGTGACAGAGGTAGTTCGGACACCGTCACAATTGTATTGTCCTCAACAATTGCAGCCACTGTTAGGTCTTGCTACGCTCTCCCTATCGGCTTTGCTCATTGGAGGCATGCCTATCTTAGCTATGGGTTGATCGTCCACGGAAGTCTCAACTTTGTCAGGATAGAAGCAGAGCTGAAGAAGATTCAGTATAAATCAACGTGGATTCAAATTTGCTTACCATTCCTCTAATCGTAGCACTTTCATTTGTGGGATTCTCGTAGTACCACACAACATCGTTGTAGGTCTTGCCGTCGATCAGAGCGTTGTAATAGCTGGCCTCACCCTTGTAAGGACAACCCGTCTTCGTCTGACTTGGTTTCAGATATTCCCAATTAACTGCCGTTGGTGGCAGATACCATCTTCCCGGCAAATTGGTTTCCCACAGGCTCATGACGCCACTTTCGGTCTTGGTGTCAGCCAGCACCTTCCCTGCCAACTCGACCTTGACATGTCTTCCGCTCGGCAGGATATCAACTCTGTGAAAAGGATCTTTAGGATGGTAGAACACCTGTACCTGCTCCTCGTACCACGTCAAGTCCTTAAACTCCATCTTGATATAGTTCGCTAGTGGAGTGTTGTAATTTTCGGGTATGAGCAAGCTATCTATCGACTTGTCGCCTACTGTAAGCTTGCTCGTTGAGCTCTGAATACCGGATATCGGAGCATCCTCCTTAAAGCTTGCCGCGTGAAGGAAGTCGTCTTTGTGAATCCAGTATTGCGGGAAGTAAGGGATTTCCCACACAAGCTTAGCACGGGTCGTGTCGAAGATGTACTGCCCGTTCAAAACACCACGAACTCGTTTTTGTGTGTCAACGATTTTGGGTCTAAAGTCAGTCTTTGGATGCAAGAGCTTGCTTCCTAAGTCAAGGAGGCGAGACATGGTGGTGAAGCTCAAGCAATCGAGGACAAGAACCGTAATAAATCTATTATAGAACGACTATATAGCTTTGACGCTGTTGATACTGCATAGCCTGTAGAGTCAGTGGCATATACCATGATTTGAAATCATACAACAATGTCCGCTGCAATGCGGAGTGGCACAGCCAATGATAGTTTCGGCTGAAGGGCAATTAGAATGCTGTTGCAGCAAGGTCAGGAGTAAAAATTACTGTTAGTCAGCTAACCACAGCAAGGACAACGACCTTGTCTAGGCAAGGTGTACAACGAGGCACGAACAGCCTTGCGCGTTCCATCGAGTCAAATGGGGAGAGGATTTCTTGCTGATCTCACAGCGGGATGCGGCCATTCAGTTTCAAACTGCGAAAAGGGAGCAGAGGAAACAGCTGGCCGTTTCATAGCGCTTTTAGGCACAGCGGTAAGCACTTTGACCACTAAACTGTGCAGGTTATAGCCCAGAGTGCTGCGTCGTTGGGGCTGCGAAAAATACTTATGCCTCAGGCAAGAAGTATCGTTATCGATAAGGTTTTTCCAGCAGAAAGTTAGAGCAAAATGTTCAGGCATATGATCGTCTTCGCGCAACTGACCACCCTGAGCCATCTATGATAGCTCTGTCCATTGCAATGTCGAAGCACACAGATCAGCAACTCATGAAGGAGAAGAAGAGGAAGCGGAAGCATGCGAAGACCACTGTGAGTGGCAGAGACTCTGTGCAGCATCCATCAGTGACCACTGCCACTGAACCGTCGAAAAAGCGAAGGAAGACTAGCCACAGTAGTGATGAGAATGAGACTGTCGAGCCGCTACAAGACCCAGCAGAAGTCGAAGATATAGCACAGGAAGTCAGCGAAACAAACGAGGTCAAGCCGGCAGATGGCACGATCGCAGATGAAATTGCAGACGAGGTAGCCGAGAATGACGATGCTGGGTCGCAGCTCGAGGAGACTGCGGACCTGGAAAACGGGGGCGTCCAGCTCACCTCAGTGCCCGACCTTCCTACAGACGACGCTCCCTCCTTGCCTGGCACAGAGTTTGTCCCACAGAAGTTCACCGAACTGAGCTTGTCGGAGAAGACTGCAAAGGCTATCGAAGAGATGAAGTTCGAAACTATGACTGAAATTCAACAGCGCGCTATACCTCCCGCTATGGCTGGGCGTGATATACTTGGAGCTGCAAAGACTGGTTCGGGCAAGACGTTGGCTTTTTTGATTCCTGCAGTGGAAATGCTCTCTGCGCTCAGATACAAGCCGAGAAATGGTACAGGTGTGATAGTCGTTTCTCCTACTCGTGAACTTGCGCTCCAGATCTTCGGAGTAGCACGCGAGCTGATGCAACATCACTCCCAGACTTTCGGGATAGTGATCGGAGGTGCGAACCGGAGAGCGGAAGCTGAGAAACTGCAGAAAGGTGTCAACCTACTCATTGCCACTCCCGGTCGATTGCTGGATCATCTACAAAACACACAAGGTTTCGTCTTCAAAAATTGCCGAGCACTGGTCATCGACGAGGCAGATCGGATATTAGAGGTTGGGTTCGAGGACGAAATGCGACAAATTATCCGGGTTCTACCAAAAGAACATCGTCAAACAATGCTCTTCTCCGCCACGCAGACCACAAAGGTGGAGGACCTTGCGCGGATTTCTCTGAAACCTGGGCCCTTGTACATCAATGTTGACCACCAGAAGGAGCACAGCACCGTTACCGGACTTGACCAGGGCTACGTGATCTGCGACTCGGACAAGCGCTTCCTTTTGCTCTTCTCGTTCCTGAAACGCAACCTGAAGAAGAAAATTATCGTGTTTTTCAGCAGTTGTGCATGCGTCAAATATCACGCCGAGCTACTCAATTACATCGATCTGCCAGTATTGGACTTGCACGGTAAACAGAAACAACAAAAGCGAACAAACACGTTTTTCGAATTTTGCAATGCTAAACAAGGTACGCTGATATGCACAGATGTGGCAGCGCGAGGTCTTGACATCCCTGCCGTTGATTGGATCGTGCAGTTTGATCCACCAGATGACCCAAGAGACTATATTCACAGAGTCGGTAGAACGGCCAGAGGCGCCAATGCTAAAGGACGGTCTCTGATGTTCTTGCAGCCTAACGAGGTCGGGTTTTTGAGCTATCTCAAAGAAGCTAAAGTACCCATTGTTGAGTATGAGTTTCCAATGAAGAAGATTGTGAACGTGCAATCTCAGCTTGAGAAATTGATCGGGCAGAATTATTATTTGAACAAGGTAAGCTGCTCAGCTGAACTGATAGTCCTTTTGCTAACCTCACTCAGTCCGCCAAGGACGCGTATCGTTCGTATCTGCAAGCTTATGCTTCGCATAGTCTGCGCTCAGTTTTTGACGTGAACAAGCTCGACCTTGTGAAGGTCTCAAAGTCCTTCGGTTTCCCGACCCCGCCTAGGGTTGACATCCAGCTTGGAGCCAGTATGGCGCGAGACAAGAAACAAGGTAGGAGGACGTACGGAAGTCAACCTCAGCAGGGACGGCAAGGTGGTATGAAGTTCAAGAGGAAATACAATGGTGATGATTGAGCTCAAAAATCCGGTTGCAGTATTAGTCGTCATTTTCACCTTGCAATCAAGCGTAGCGTTTGAGTAGACATCAAATTGCGTTCTTGATTCGCTGAGAAGCATATCGAGCACATTTCCGCATGTAACCCTCCACGAACTGTTTAGCAGCTTAAGAAATCCGACAGAGCTTTCTGTTTTATGCTTGCCGTCCTGAGATTGTCCTTCCGCAGAAAGGCGTTCGATACCACCTAGGACGATGGAGTTCTCTGAGTGAACCACCAATAATGCGCGCAGAGAAGTGATGCTAGTTCAAACCTGATAGTGTCCAAATTTGGCCACATTCGTGAGTATCTACAAATTGATCGAGACTCTTTTCTCATTGACAAGATGTCATGCAACAAGCACACCTGCAATTATTCTTTTTCTTGATTCTACCTCTAGCAATTCTCTGCCTCCGGTTTCGGTAGCAGCCCCCTCGCGACTCAACGAGAGATCCACAGCGACCTCGTAAGCTCTTCTAACACTCTCTTCGTCGACTCTTATAGCTCCTTCAGCCAAGCATTTGATGACTTCGCTCAACCTCGATATCTCTCTTCTCGTGCCTTCGTCAATCATATCATTTTGTGAAGAGTATGCCTCCGCACTGACAGCCTCGTCCAGATTGCTAATTCCTAAGTCAACACCGCCGGCTTTGCTCGTCGTACCTGCCTCGACATGCTTGCTAAGCCAGACATAGCCATTGACTCCAAGAATCACGTCTACCTCTCCACCTCCTTGGGCACCAGAACTCGTATCGATGGTAAATTGCTGTCGTCGACTCCTCACAACTCCACCACCACCTCCAGTCCCAGAGACGGCCAGAAACGTTCCATTGCGCAGCTTGCCATATCTCAAGCTACGCGCATGTAGAGTTGCACTTCCATCACCGCCACTAACACTTTGCACTTCTGCAACAAGCAGATCACCTTCCTGAAAATACCGTCTCATCTGTAGTTCATCATTGGCTGTTCTTCTCCGTAGAGTGCCACCAGGTAAGTTGATACTGCTCATGCTCAATTTCGCGAGCAAGGGCGCCGACACATCCACCCGCCATTGCGACTTCTCCACTGACACTATCCGGCCTAGCACAAGATCTCCTACTTCTGGATTATATCTTGCTCGTACTGGAAGCACGGACAACAGCTTGTTTGTCGGCGTGATTGGGCCAGCAAGTGTAGCTGTGATCAGTGTAGCTGAGGGACTAAGATTCGTGGTTGTTCCGTGACCTCGCATCCATTGTGTTTCGTCTGTTATTGGTTCACCAGGCACAACTATCGAGCCTTTTGACGTGGATTGTTTTCCCAGTCTAAGACGTTTACGCGGACGAGACTCAGGTTCGTCTGAATCGATATCCATGCCACCGGAATCCGAATCGGATGAGGTGTCAATGTAGGTATCTTGAGGAGGTGTCGCGGCTTCTAGTAGTGGGGGGAGAATAGTGAGAGCCATAGTTGGACGCATTGAGAGAATGTAACCTGTATATTCGCAAACACTCGAGTAGCGTTGACGGCGTGCTGTCCATTGATCGATGTTACGTTCGGCAACTATTGTCTCGCACGATAACCGCGATTCAGAACTGACTTCGCCTTCTAATTGCAGCCTAGCAGCCTGAAGTTCTGTTCTTGGCAAACAAAAATGAACAAGTGCTTTCTTGACTATATATACAAGACAAAAAGCAAAACAATCGATAGCGAGGATTCGCATGTGGTCACCCACCATACTCCTAACTCGTCGGCTAGTGGCTTGAGTGCGGGTGATCGAACGGGAACCCCTATTTTCCACTACCTGTGGTCGATTGCGAGAAAACTGTGGTGAAAATCATAATATATTATTATGTCGATACAGATTGTTCAAACTGAGAAGAGACTTGTGTCGTGCTGCCAGAGTCTGCGAGAGGCAATCTCATCGACAATTTGCCTCAGGTCTTGCTGCTAGGAAATGCTTGAGATCCAGGTTGAAACGGGTAGCTGCCACATATAACAATGTTTCGGAGTCAGACCATAACATTACCTGGAAACGTGATGTCTATCAGCTGTTAATCTACATTTCATCACGTCTGGACATTTCCAATGACCGACCTCTGGCTGAGCCAGCTTGAATAGATTGTTGACATCGACGTGACCCGTCTATAGATCTCCTGCCTCAACGCTGACCATATTTTCTAGGTCGTGATGTGATACAATTCGCTAGTCCGTAGGTAATATTACCCACAGGAGACCTCGGATGCTTCGCTTATGCCCCTCTTCCTAAATGGTTCACCTGTGGCTATCGCATTATATTTTCGAGGGGTTTTACAGCCAAAGTTCGCCTCCCGAACCTGCCAAACGATCTTACACATACCTCACGTTCTTGCTCGAGCCAGACCTGTGCAGCTCGATTCGCACCTCTAGCGGCTTTGCGAGCTATCTCAAGGCCTGCAGTTGCGTGAGAAGCAACGTCATTGGTGGGAGCTTCATCGAGAGCGACTTCCATGCTCTGTTCTGCTTGCAATACATCTGCTTCTGCGGCAGTACTAGCACGCAAAGACCATGTTACCAGATCCCGATAGATGTTGGCAAGATCGTGGCCTCCCACTAATGATTCGTTCAGCATCAGCTTAACCAAGTTTTCGAGCTCCTCGCGAGCACAAGCGATATTCTGTGCATGTAGAATTCTTGTTCCACCAGGACGAGATTGATGATCGTGGTCTCGAACTTCGACACTTCGCTTGAGCTGCATCATCCTCTCGCGTCGTTGATCGCTTCTCTCCCAGAAGCTGTCCTGCGGACGACAAGCCGGACAATCACAATCGAAATCGTAATATGTCCTTAAGGCTTGTCTTCTTCGGCGCGGTGGCAGCCATATAGATTCGTAATTCGATAGAAGCTCCTTATTCCGACCAATAGCTTTGATAGCGTGAAATATCATATAGCCGGCTTCCTTGCGCTGCTGTAGGCCTTCTTCATCCTGTGCAGCAAGTACACCGTGAGGGAGATGTTCGGCAAAGGAGAAACAGACATTTGGCGAGCAAGAGTGGTTGATTCTGCTTGCGACCTGGCCTAAACAGGCTCCGTTTCCGTAATGCTGGAGATCATAGCAGTTACTGTAGAAGATGGACATCAATTTTGAGAAGCCATCTTTCTGTGTATCACACAACTTGCGATAAGCCTTCCGTATGTCTTTAGGGAGTTCAGCCACTTGATCTCGGATGTAGACTTCGCGGGCAGCTTGTTCAGCTGCATCCTCCTGGGATGATAGATGTGCAAGTGGCACTTCTAGCAGCAGAAGTTCACCTGCCTTTACGTTCTTGGTTGTCACCACTCCGAACCCTCTATCTCCCATGTCTCGAACTTCGATCTTTGGACTAAAATAGCTTCGAGGATATTCTGAGGTCGATATCAAGACAGCGGAAGCTGTGTCCTGTGACGGTGAAAGATGAGCTGCATAAGAATACGTTTGTCCTTTAAATTGCTGACTTGTGCTTCCTCCGGCTTGTGCTGTTTTCTCTGGCTTTTTGCCATGCTTCTTGTGCCGAGTTTCACCCATGAAGTGGTCTTTACTCAGTGTAGCCTGGAAAGATTGAGATAGATATTGAAGAACGATGACGCAAAGTAAGTGCGGTATTGTTAGGACAAACTCGATCAAGTGGCAAACCGCAATTGACCACGCTGCTTCGGAGTGTGATTATGACGGTCATGACAAAAAGGACCGACCTGCAGCTTGCAGGATTTTGAGGAAGTCATGATGTTCAGGAAGCGCAAAATGAGGCAGGGGCGGTGAAGACGACGGGCAATAAGGTTATAAGATAAGATATGCCTCAAAAGGTTGAAAGGTAAAAGGTACTTCTCGCTACCCGTTTCCTTCCTAGTCAAAGTAGATACCGAGCTGGTACAAGATGCTAGGATTTCGAACTCATCGAAGCCCAAGGTTATAACGGTTCGAGGGTAGTTGCCTTATTCGTGAGCGAGAACAAAGACTGCCAGGTAGATAGAATATTGTTCTGTAACCGACGATCGACCTAGCGTGCTTGGCTTCAGCATGTGTGTCAGGCAATGGCCGATCTGATTTCCCATACTGGTGGTTTCAGCCAGGCTAATTCCATCAGAAACCTAAGGCAAGTTTCTTGCCTTTACCCCTACTACGGCATCATCTAAATAAGATCTGTGCGTACGTATGTGTTCTCTAAGGCGCTCCATCAGGTCGTGCTCACAGTTGTTGTTGTCTGCAAAAGGAACCTTGAATCTTGCGACTATCAACATCTTCGACTGCCACATCATTGATATCAACAATGTTTTTCCATACCAGTGAAAAGTGGGTTTGCAGACCGTCTATAGTGCATCATCTGCAGCAGCTTCTTTTTTCAAGTCTTTCACAGCGCGACATCATGACACCTGTCCCATGTGGTCATGAAAGACTTGACCAGTTCCCAATCGTGAAGAGTTCGGATTGAAAAGAAGGATCAAATATGGCTCTTAGCAGCTGCCAGCTGCGAGACAGGCGATATGTCTTACGTGCTAAGATTATCAGCGACTTGCTATCGCTTTTGAGGGAGTCTAAGCATATATGCCAGACAAGCCTACTAATATGTATATACCGAAGCTTTATGCCGCAACAAATGCTCACATATAGGTGGATCTCACAGATCCTGCTGTCTCTCAGATGAGGCAGATCTTGGTAACTGCAACTGCTCGTATAACGATGGGGAGTTGGACATAGGGGCATTATACATTCTCATACGTCTCAAGTGCTCTGCGTAGCACATGCTACAGCAATGTCGATACGATCACGTGTACATCATTTCGATGTCTGTATCTTCACCTTCTTACGCAGCTGCAATGACTATAAGGCATTATGATACCTTAGCATTTTCCACATGCGACCATTTTTCGCTACACTATTCGTTGCTATTTCGACTTATATGCAGGTCGAAGATATCATGGTATAGCCTCAGGACAAACAGAATCACGCATAAACTACTATCACCATGCAGGCTCGACGGAGTGCAGGTCTGTTCATTAAGCAGGAAAAACAAACTCTCAATCAACCCAGAGCAGGAATCATAATGGAACGTGCAATTGCTCCTCTATCAATCGCCTAAATCAAGAGCTTGAAGAGGCTAGGGAAGCCCTTGGCAACATCAGGAAAGAGCTCGATAATAAAGAAGAGACATTGCTCGATGCAAATTCGACCATAGGCTCTCTGAAGAGAGAAATGAAAGGCACTAAGCAAAAGCTTACGGAGGTGAGAAGGAAACTGACATTTGATCGGAGAGATCGAGATAAGGAAAAAGCCACACGAGTAGAGCTCTCAGAAAAGGTCAAGAAACAGGAGACCAAGATCGAGATCCTAGAAAGACTAGTTAGACCAGACAGCTCCGCGTCAAATGGCATCGTGGTGCCAGTTGCGTCAACTCCTTCCAGAACACCAGAGACGACTCGAGCTACCAGCACACCGACGGCGGTCGATCCTATGGATCAGCTTGAACTCCAAAAGTTGAGAAAACAGGTTGATTTTCAGGAAAGTGTCAATGCAGAAACCACTGCCTTGCGACAAATTAATGCCGAGCTCAAGCAGGAACTTGATTCGAAAGTGGGTGCTTTCGAGGAGAAGCTCGCTCAGCAAGCTGCAGCTCTCTCGATTGCGCAAGCCGAGCTTGAGCGATTGCGAGGTTGGAAGGACCGAATACGCGCTCAGGCATGCAACGACTAAATGTATTTTATGGATCGATGTCGAGCGCCAAAATCGGTCTTCAGCTTGGTTGTGATCACCTTGATGGCTCAAACAGCACATGAGAACCAGTTTTATTGGTTGCGGCAGACATGATGATAACGTTCGTGCTTTCTGGAATACAAAAGGCATCAATTCACTGGAAGTGAGCTCTGCTGAGCTGCATTTTGCATTCTAGCTTGAAGGATTGGTACTCAACCGAGTCATGGGGACATCGTGGGTAAGGACACGCGCGATGTGCTGCTTGTGCACATCATCAGCGTGATATTCAACGCTAGCTAAGATATGAGCGTGTATGCCACTAAACCGCTTGCTAATGCATCATGTGAAGAGTCAAATAGCTCTTGAGCTGTACCCGCCATATATCAACTCGTATGCTGTATGTACATATTTCATCACTGCAATTGTCATAAAGCTTCCGCAAAGTACACATCATGAATCAGATCTCTTCTCAAGCCTCCAAGCCTTCTCGATCGTGCCGATACGTGCAAGAGTCACCCTTGTTACACTTGCCCTCAAGCCAGAATTGACAAACTCTCGTCTTATAGTTGAGAGGCAGACCGTCAGGTCCAATAGGTGCTCCGCTCTTGGGCTTCTTCTTGAGTTGATCCTTCTTGTTACTTGACTGCGTTGCTGGGAAAGGGTTTGGGTTGTCACCATAGCCGACTGGTAGCGGGTTGTTAACCTGCGAGTTCGGTTGTAGTGAGCCTAGCAGTGCGGCAAGATTAGCCTGGAACGCGGAAGGGGTATTCATGGGGTTCCCAGCCGGCGCAGGAGTCTGATAAGCTGTTTGTTGTGGTTGAGATTGTGTAGCTTGTGCGAGTAGCGACGACAAATCAAGACCTTGCATAGCGGCTGTTGTCTGGTTCTGCTGTTGAGATGGCCAGGCTTGTTGTTGTTGATAGATACCCGACAACATAGATGCCAGATCGGGAGCGTTGGTTTGTGATGGCGGTTGGGTTTGTGGCTGGTAAGTATTTCGTCGAGCGAGCACTTGCTGCTCACGTTGTCGAACCTGGACTTGGCCAGCTGAAGGTTCTCCGAAGTCAAGGACTGGACTAAAGTCATCGTCTTCTGCTTCAGGTGGCTCTTTCGGAGTGCTTGGTTGTTCTCCCGCAGCCCACATTGTCATCATGTTGCCCGACTCGTGTTTGTTCTGAGCTTCGCTAGCCGGACTTTGTGGCACTACTTGACCACCGCATTTGACAAAATTTTGTATTTCAGGGTCAGCGGAAGTCTCTTTGATCGCTGCATACATAGCGGTGAAGTCCACTTCTGTAGGCATGTAGTAGTCCAATTCGTCGTCTGAATCGTCGTCCATCTCATCCATTTGCAGACGATGCTTTAGCATTTCGCCTTCCTTGACAGTGTCGCCAACATCCCGCATCTGGCTATCTTCGTGGCCTGTGTCCTCATCCGGATCGTGCTCGAAGACTCTTGTTTCGACTAGCATTCCTTCCGGCTTCCAAGAGACACGTAGCTTTCGCCTAGACTCCTTCCGTAATCGCCTGGATCGTGCCTCAGCAGTTTCATCGGGAATGTCCTCTGTCTTTGTTTTAGGAGAATCTTTAGGCTTCTCCATATCCGCAAGAAAGCCAAGAAAGGACGAAGCTGGAGCAGCACTCGCGACAGCAGCTTTGGCTGGAGGAGCATCCGTCTTCATGGGCAATTCTTTTTTTAGATCGGCGGAAGCAGGTTTGACAGTGGTCGGCTCAACCTTCTCCTTAGCAGCACGTTCTGCCTTGGATGTACCAGGCTTCTTAGAAGCTGACATTAACGAAGCAAATGGGCTTGACTTCTGAGGCAAAGAACCAGGTACTTTAGGTCGCGTAGGCACAACGGCTGCAGCAGTCGCAGTACTTGGCTTCTCAGCCTTACTGGTCTTCGCAGCTGCAGCCTTTTCCCGCTCCTTGAGCTTTTTCTGCTCTGCTATCTGAACGCTAAGAGGCTTCGACGCTGGCTTTACCGCAGCCTTCTTCGCCTGTTGCGTACTATCGCTACCCTCACGAGGTCTTTTTACGCCTGCCACTTGACCATTTGCGCTGCCGGATGGCGATGCTGGCCCCTGACCAGCTGCGTCGAGCTTCTGCTTAGCCGTGGCCTTCTTGGCATTGTTCAAGATCTGTTGAGCATAGTCTTTGGACTCGTTTGTAGATTTCCTGATAAAACGTGCTAAGATCTTCGTCCACTTGACTTTCTCAAGCTGGTCTTCATTGACTGTAACCATTTTGGTTCCTAATTGTAGGATATTCGTGATGAGTTTGCTGTTGTAATCCTCAGCATTAACTCGGTCGAGCAGAAAGCCGTACAGAGCTGACAACACGAATGAGTTCTCGCCTAATCTGAACAATTATTAGCCTATGTCCAGATATGTGCGACCTTCAACATGAAACAGCGAATGACATTTAGCTATGTACCAAAAGGCTGAGACAGGCCGCAACAGACGCTTATAGAGTTCGTAAAACAGTACATGACCTCGTCTTAGAATCCACTGATGTGCACCTAAGCTTTCCAGCCGAGCTTGGACTACAGCTACACATTCTATTCTCGATGACCAGAGATGAAGGCAGGAGTGATGTAAAGGAGAGCATGGACATACCTTTTGAGTATCGATGGGTGAGCGAAGGAGGTGATCCTAAAGGCAAGAATCTCCATGATCATTCGGAAGTTTTCCACTGAAGCCTTCAAAGAGGGAATATGGCCATGGGTGCTAGAATTCGGAATCTCTGCTTGCTTCAACTGCTCGTTGGCCTGTTTCCATTTGTTGCGAAGCGTCTGTAAAGATTGGGCAGCAAATGTGATTGCTGTCCGAATCTGATCAGCCGCAACCGGCTTGTTATGTGGCGACCAGACCGCATTAATGATATCCCATAAGATCTGACCTCTTTCATCCATTGGTCGAGCTATTGAGATCGCAGCAGGCTTAGGTTGTGGATCTTCGTCTTCAATTTCAAGATCACTGTCAGAGCTGCCTATACTTCCAGAAGACTTGATTACCTTTTTGGATTTAGCCTGTAGGTCTGGCCTATACATTGCCGTAGGTATAGCAGCGCCTCCTCGTACCTGCGCCGGAAATATGGGTTGTGGCTGTCCAGAGTGAAAGATACGCGGGTGTTGAGCAGAGACTGAGGTAGCTTGGCTATGTTGTCTCTGGACATTTTGCTGCTGCATGGAGAGCGCCCTTGGATCCAAAGTAGACATACCCTGCTGAGAATTGGTCATGGTGAAGTAGGGCGACGACTGCATTGGTTGGGTCTGCGAATGCTGCATCTGGTTGGCGGAGCCATTCGTTGACGACGTAGAACCAGTGATTGCGGAGGAGCTCTGCATCATAGGTCCTGTGTTATCAGGCACATTTCGTTCTGATAGCTGTTGTTGCATTGAGCTGCTCTGCTGGTAAGGGTAGGACATGCCATTTGTGCTCTGTAACGTATTAGCATTTGGACGAGGATCGCTGGACGCAGGTAGTACCTGAATCTGAGAGAGATGAGCCTGAGGCTGTGGAGATGGCCTATTCCCGCTCAGGTACTGTTGCGATTGCTGCAGTACTTGTGGTCGAAAAGCTTGACTAGGGGTTGATCCCTGTCTTTGTGATTGGAAGCTGTTGTATGCATAGTTGAATTGCGGTTGCCCGTAGCTTATATGTTGAGGCTGGAAGTTGTATTGGTCGAAGGGACCTGGAGAAGGTGTCGGTCGAGCAAGAAGCTGGGAATTGTAGGAGTGATTCATTGTTGAATTGCTGTAGACACTCTGACCGTATTGAGCCGGAGACATCGTATCAGGTCGACTCGACTTAAACTGTGGAAGTGCAGGACTCTGACTCTGAGTTTGACGTTGAGCTTGATTGAAAGTTGGCTGAGCATTTTGTGTGGGCTGCTGGGCTGGCTGATTGGAAAATGATGCCAAGCCTTCGTCTGTGAACAATGCAGGATCAAAGCCATGAGATGAGGTATCGTCGAGGCTGGCATATTGCTCGATGCCGGGGAACAACGAGCCGTAACCAGCATCATTGTCATTAAGATTATTATTGTACTGCATGTACGAGCCTGAAGCTGAATCCATATTGACTTAGCGGATGGCAGATCACGTGGTAAACCAAGGATGTGGCTGAATGATTATGAAAGCCAAACGCGAAAGTTGGAGCCAACCAAAGCGTCGGCCAGGATTTGCCACTGCAATCTCTTTGCGCTCGGCGATTCTAACAAGGAGACACAGGCTGACGTGACAGTAATCGCATCGATGAATCCTGCCTTGAATCTCACAACAGCGATAGACGGTCAAGTAATCTGGACAACCTCCTGCGGCTTGCCGTCGATTGAAGACCAGATGCTGCTCGCAAAGGTACTAGTAGATTAGATGAGATGCAGTAACAGTGCACCGTGATGTTCCGAAAGCCTGCACCTCCGTATGTCTCAGTACAACAATGAAGTCGCTTATAGAACCATCAATCGAAGCAATGTACAACACAGTGTGTGAATGACGTTAGCCCTCGACTAAATCGTGCGAAGACAGAGTTTTCTGCACAGTGCAAGTATTAGAAACGCGACGACCGTTTGCCAGTATCACGTCGACTGCAGCGTCCCAGACCTCTTCTAAGAATGTGACATGCGCGTCTTTTAGAATGACACGAGGTGCAGGTCACGCTTGGAAGAGGTCTAACACGATTACTGAAGAAGCAAGAATATACCTGCTCAATTGCAAGATGAGAAACGTATTGAATGTAGATGGGACGCGTGAGTTGATGAAGATAGAAGTTGCGACAAGTAAGAAGTGGAAGTCGCTTTAGGACAGTCCCTGCCAAGGAAAAGGCAGGCATTCTAAGGGAACCTAGAGTGCCTGGTTTCAGGCACCAAGAATTAGCATCTGATAGGCATGACAGGCATTCCCTAGTAGCGGCTGTTGCCCAAGACATGTGTTTGTGCTCACTGCGGACCATTCAAGTTAGAAGTGAAAGGACACAATTGCGTGAGGAAGGCATAAGGACGAAAGCCTGTGCATCGATGCAAAACTGCTCCTAACGATGATCCGATGAGGAAGGCAAGCCAATGTCAATGAGCCAAATCCCACCTCATCGTCCCCAAAATGACTACGAGACAAACCCTTCGAGATCGCCAGATTGGTCAGTCTTCTTCTAGCGACAATCAGCCAGCGTAGCTGACTTGTCTCAGCCTCTATCGAGCGAATCCTGAACCTCAACCACGAGTCTACTCAGGATGACGGAACCTATGGCGACACGAGGAGCAGTGCTCCTGTTCTGGACGAGAACGGAGATCCAATCTGGAAGGTCCTTGTTTTTGATAATATGGGAATGAACGTTATAAGCAGCGTACTTAGAGTCAGTGACTTGAGGGCGCATGGAGTTACAATACATCTGTTGGTAGAGCTGAATGGATAATCGAGCGCTGGCTAACAACATCAGGAACATCAACAACCCACGTTATCCAATACCTGATGTACCTGTGCTATACATGGTTGAACCAACAGCCGTAAATGTCCAGTTGATGTGTTCTGATCTGGCTAGGGGACTATATACACCAGCCTACATCAATTTCATATCGTCTGTGCCACGGCCACTACTTGAGGATCTGGCCGCACAGATAGCTTCCACAAACACCTCTCAGCATGTGGCACAAGTTTACGACCAGTATCTAAATTTCATCGTCGCCGAGCCAGATCTGTTCAGTTTAGGCATGGGTAGAGAAGCATATTATACCTTCAGCAGTGGCAAGGTGGAAGAAGCTCTTGTCGAGGCGGCGATCGACCGCATAGTGAGCGGACTCTTCAGCGTTGCGGTCACAATGGGCTCTGTGCCAATCATACGTTGTCCTCAGTCGGAATTAGCCAAAATGCTCGCAACCAGGCTTGATCGCAAGTTGAGAGATCATGTGTTGAATCAGAAAGACAACCTATTCACTTCTGGTCAGCGGGGCCAGCAGAATGCGTACGCAACACCTTCACGTCCAGTCTTGATAATCCTTGACAGGAATGTCGATCTAGTTCCCATGCTTTCGCATTCATGGACGTATCAGTCATTAGTGCATGATGTTCTGAAGATGCATCTCAATAGGATAACAGTCAATGTGGCCGATGAACAGAATCCAAACGCGAAGCCGAAAGCATATGATCTCAGTGCAGGCGATTTCTTCTGGAACCGAAATGCTGGACAGCCATTTCCGAATGTGGCTGAGGACATTGACAAGGAATTATCAAAGTACAAGACCGATGCAGAGAACATCACGAAACAAACTGGCGTCTCGAGCATAGATGACATCGACGATACAGGCGCTGCGTCAGCACAACATTTGAAAGCAGCAATAACATTGCTGCCCGAATTAAGGGAACGAAAAGGGATTCTCGACATGCACATGAACATCGCTACTGCACTTTTGCGTGGCATCAAGGACAGAAAGTTGGACGAGCTTTTCGAACTTGAAGAAGCCATCACAAAGCAGAGCCAGTCACAAATGCTTGAGCTGATCCGATCATCAGAAAAAGGCAACAATCCATTAGACAAGCTCAGAGTCTTCATCATCTGGTATTTATCTGTAGATAAAGAGCCAACTCGAGCGGAACTTGTCGAGTTCGAGAAAGCACTTGTCGATGCTGGCGTAGGTGAAGCCGTTGCCGCCATCAAGCATATCTCTAATGTCCGCTTCGAAACTCGTGGCACAATGATGTTGACTTCACAACCGACCACCACGCAACAATCCTCCTCTCCGTTTGGCGGACTCGCATCGTTAGGCAAGAATCTTACCAAGAATTTAGCCGCTACAGGCCTTGGCAGTGCAGTCCCTGCTCAATTTGAGTCGCTTGTCAGTGGTGTGAAGAACTTTTTACCAGTCAATCGTGACCTCACAGTGACAAAAATCGTTGAGTCTATCATGGATCCACCAGCAGCCTCATCTTCAGCTATAGCCAAAACAGAAAATTACCTCTATTTCGATCCGCGATCTGCGCATGCACGAGGCACCGCCGGAGGACCCTTACCACCAAATTCTCAAACTACAGCCCATACGACGCCTTCATTTGGTCAGAAGAGACAAGGCTATTCGGAAGCGATCATTTTCACTGTTGGTGGCGGTAGTATGGATGAATATGGTAACTTGCAGGAATGGGTACAGCGAACGAGTGGGCAGTCAGGAACTGGGGCCGCCGGGTCTGCGAAAGCAAGACGTGTAATATATGGCTCAACGGAGCTCATCAATGGTGAGGACTTCTTGGGAGAACTGGTCAGGCTCGGGACGACCGGCTGAGAAAGTAATGTTGCCAAGCAGGCCGAGCACATATACGAAGTGGCTGTTCAACATAGTGATAAGCGGACGCATTTTCATTTGTGATCCATCCAAAACTGCACTGGAGTAATGCGCTTTCCGCAAACGTGTACCGAGACAACTATCGTGACCGAGGCAGTGCAGAGGTTCACAGTCCAAGATACAGAGAACCTCCGGAGAGATCAGACCCATAAAGAATCTACTAGTAGTACCACTAGCACATATCTTGTTCGGCTTCACAAGGCAGAAAGTCGTTACAAGCTAAGTGCAGCTTGGACAGTCTTTGCCATATCCTCCCCTATCAATTGGTGCACTCTTGTTGTTGGCTGTATGAAGTTCATCCAGAAGAACGCGTTCCAGCCGACGATTTCTGTTTGACCTGTAGCAGTTTTCTGCGTTACCATGCACTCGTCCCATGACACATCGCCTTGGCCATCGCAAAATTTTGTCAGAGGTTCTGAGAATCCCAATGACGGTGCGTTGCTTGCCAGGTTGGATATGTAGCTGAAAGAGTCGTAGTAAATGACCTTATCGCCGAACTTTGAGGACAAGGTCTTCTTCAATTGGTCGTTCGCGTCAGTGATGACTTGTCCCCAGGTATCGACGCAAGCATTATCCGTGCCTCCACATAAGTACTCTGGTGTCACTGGCATTATTTGCTTGGGTGGCAGATTCGATACGAAGACGTATGGCATCCCGAGGTTCAGCAAATTCTGAACTGCAATGACTGTATAGTTGCTCAAGCTGTCGGCAAATTTTTGATTGTTTGGATCACCCAGCCAGAAAGCATCGGTGTGATGGCTAAGATCATTCTGCTATTTGATTGTTAGCTCGTAAACCTGGAACTGTCTGACACGGAGTCTGAGCCAGGGGCCAGAGCGCCGGTACATGTTTTCGAGAAGACTTACGCCAGCCCAGATGAATCCCATACTTTTCTTTGGCTTGAGGTTACCACTGTGCACCGCAGATGTGTAGTTTGCGACTTGCTCTTGGATCGATGGTGCTCCAGAATCAGAAGGTGTGTATGAGTCGTCCAGAGTCGCTCCAGCTGAACCACCACCGCAGCATCCGCCAAAAGCGTAGTCTATGAGTGGCAAGTTTAATGTATCGGCCATGTACGAGACAGCTACTGGACCATTAGTCCATGTATCGAATCCGTAGACGCTGGTTTCGCCAGTCATGCCATGTGCGAATGAGCCGTTGCCGTTATCCGATAGTTCGTCACCGAATGCAACGAGTGAAGCCAAGGAAGAAAGTGTGCTCGAGGCTGAGGTTGGTGCTCCTTGAGCTATACCCAGTAAAGCAAGGATTGAAAATAGCTCCGTGATGCAAATCATGTTTGCTAGATGGTGTTCTTGAATGAGATGATAGATGTGAATGAGTGTCCAGCACTATATAGCCAAGTGACTAGGTTGAATGAACGTGTCGAAGAGAATGTAGAAAGGAACGACCGTCAAGCTGCAGCTTATCAGATGGCATCACATGGTCGGTGCCAGGAGCTGGCTTCTTGTACTTCAAGCATTATTGCGCAGAGCTTTGTAATTTCATGCTTCACCTGACGAGTGATATTGAGGAGCGACTAAATAACAGAGCTATGAACGTTAGCATCGTAGCAAAGTGTAATACCTTGTTGCTCGACAAAGCTAATAAGCTGGACGTATTAGATTTTGGCCCCTTGTGATCATTGCGACCTTGTTGTGATTACGGAGGGGAGACCGTTTCAGCCACAGATGTTTCAGGCCCGAGATCATGCTGCGAAAAATGGTACAGTGTTAACCACTGTCGGATGGATACATTAACGAGGTACAGCAGTATCCTTGACAGCGCGCAATTTGTCATTGTTGGCCAGGTGCAGGTAGTGTCTTGACACTGTGTAATGCTAATGAGGAGTTGCAGAGAAAGCTTCACAGAACAATAAGCAGTGCGGTTCATGCGACAATTCGAAGTGGTCGGCAACGATGTGCTCGTCCTAACAAGCAGTTCGATTTTCATATTTCGCCAGAGCGACAACCTCCCTGTCTGCGATTAGTCATTGAAGACAGTATGCACTGAGTAGAAGCCTGATAAGAAAACAATTTATGATTTCGAGCACTCGATCCTTATTCTGACAGTTGTGGGTCGTTTCCTAGCTCCAAGGCAGGAACTCAGGCTCCATCGATAACTGGGATACTACTAGTGAACGCTGAATGAATATCCGGCTGGGGAACCTTGAGATATCGTGCATCTATCAATCTTCGGGCTTGACGTCTATGGTTGTTTGACGGCTAAGAATAGCTTTAGGATTGAAAGGCACAATCTTGATATTCTCTATTCACACTGTGTTCGAAATTGTCTCTAGCACGCTGTGCACGATCTCATCAGTCGTCTTCTCGACCACTCCAAGCAGTTCGTTGTCGCTTTTGCCCTTCTGCACAACGATTGACCTGCTTTGGCCTTTTTGGAATAGCTGTACTACTAGGATGTTGACCATCCCGCTTCTTTCACCTCTAACAAAGGCCTGCTGCCCTTCCTTATAGAACTTGTCACCATCGATATACTCAACCTGGAACCTCGTTCCAACGGCACGCTCACAAGCCTCCAAGATCTCCTTCTGACATGTCTCAACACTCCTAATATGGCACATTCTGTTCTTAGTCTCTTCGGGCTTCCTCAAAATTCCCTTTACAGCAAGACCAATGTCCTTGAGCACAACTGCGCTGAATGGCTCGGTTCCGCCATCAATGAGGCGGGCGGTGCCTGTTCTAATGTCGATACCGATCTGAGGATACTTCATTAATGCATAATCTAGGAAATTCCCTGTCGCAAGACCTGACCAAGAGAATGCTCCGTTCGATTCGGCTGTTTTCTGCTTCGCTAGCTCCATGATGTTTCGTTTGGGTATACGGAAACGCTCGAGCTCAGGCAGTCCTGGCTGGTTGTATGAGTTGGCAAATTCGTTTAGTATAAACCGCTTCACGCCTGCTTTCACCGCCGCCTCGATCATGAGGGGCTGGCTGGGTATACCGGGAATTGCGGATGCATGGATAACGACATCCTGACCAGAAAAAACACGAATGAGTGCATTCAAGTCATCAAAGTCCGCTTTGACAACTCTGATGCTTTGTGGGTCTGTTGTCGTTGAGCCAGACCGTGACAGAATCGTCACACTGAAGCCATCATTCGGATTGTCGAGAAGAGCACTCAAGATTTGGCTGCCCACCGTTCCCGATGCCTATTTAGATTCAGCAACTACTTACCATGATCCCAATGTCCGCCAACATACCCCAATGAGGACGACATTGCTCAGGTCGCTCGTCATTATCATACAAGGTGGGAGCCAGCTTCATAGGTGGTTTACAAAAGCAGCTATATGATTGACATTCCTAGACGCTTTCCAGTCTGATAGCGTAACTCGACACAATCCAACATGTACCGTGAAGACCCCGTGCATGCTTTTACTCTATATCGTTTGAAGAGGGAAACCAAGCGCTAGGAGATCAGGCACCCAGACTATATATTCTATATTCTTCCGTGCGAATCATTATTATTGTGATCTGCATTGGGTAGTGTGGAGTGACTTCGGCCGGCCGATGGACGAATGCAGCTTGTTCATGTCCTTTCCTCAGCTAAGGTCTCGAGATTCTCAAGTGTCACGGTCATTCAATGCTACTGCTGTACATAGCCAAGCTACCAGCCAGAACTGCTAGCAATTTTCACATTATCAGTAACGGCACATATCTTAGCGTATATTCTCGGAGCATCCAAGTTGACACTACTATACTATATCGCTTTTACACTATTTAGCATGATGCATGCGTCCACCGTGTCTCGGAGAGAGCGTCACTCCAAGCTCTTTCCTTTGAAAGCAGACAAGATACGCAATCATGTGCCTGACCATTTGTCCGTCTCTTCTGGTTTGTGTTCGGTACAGTCTATAATCGTATTCACCATTCCATACCCTGGTTGGTGTCGAACAAAAGGTGGCCGCAGAGCGTCATGATGGACAACTCAAGCGTCGCGTAACCTCAGAGAACCCTGAGGCACGTAAGAAACTCCAAATTATATGCAAAACCTTCTCGTGGACCGACAACGTAACTGACTCCGTTGTATGCATCAAATCAGCGCTGAGCCACCCCTGTTATAACCTACGAGAATCCTTTCTCTTCTATACCTTGACCATAACATCCACAACCACTTCGCCGTATTGTCTAACGTAATTGTCTCCTCAACTATGTTTTTCAGCACGTCACTTCCGTCAACCTTAGTGCCAGGACTTCTCAACCGAAGCTCGAACGAAGTATCAGTCCAGCTTAGCTTTCCTATATCTCCGAAACAACCCAAGTTGATCGAGAACACAGCTTGTAGTGGCGCGAATAGCTTGATCCAATTTTGACTCCTCTCAACCACATGACGTTCTTCCCCAGTCGCCAGGTCGCGCGCACTGGCTGCTCAGAATGTAGACGGCAAACATTTTCCTGACTGGACACAAGAGGTGCGCGGTGTCGTCGGGCACTGATTGGAATGTTATTGGCTCTCTTGCGAATCCTATTGAAAATGCGACAACATCGATACGCAAGACAGTGACAGCAGGAACCAGATGATTACTTTCAGGAATGATAGAGATATAGTGGCGACAACGACTACAAGTGGTTTCGCGATGCGGCTCAGACATGTGAATGGATACTTGGCCAGGCGCGGTAGCACAATGGCCTATTTTGATGACCTTGAAGCGATACCTAGGGACAAGATATTAGCAAAAGTCGAGTGGTGATCCAAAGCTTTCCGTGTGAAAGCAGGGGGCAATGTGGAGACAAGGTTAAGCTTACCATCAGCTCCAAGCGAGGTGGATGGCATGTAGTAGCCGTTTGATCCACCTTCATGAGACTCGTTTTTAACTTCACTGTGCGCTTCGCCATATCCATAGATCTGGTTCATATAGTTGCCATCTCCTGAAGGAGGAAGAAATTGGTTCCAGTCATTCTCGACGTGGTGACTGCCTTGAGCAGGAGATGCTGTACTGGAATTATACATCAGCTGATTACCTCGACCGTTGTGCATGCCCCAGTTTGTGTTGTTATTCTGCTCTTGCTGGCCAATCTGCGGCTTGTTGTCGTTCGAGCCGTTAGCAAAAGGCATAGAAGCCATAGCAGGTAAGCTGGTTGTAGTCGTGGGCATAGAGCTGGCACCCATGGTTGTGGCATATGGACTTGGTTGAACTGCGCCCGTGGATGCCGGAGTGTGGTTGTTGTTACCTCCTGGATTGCTTTGACCTGGTACGCCAGCCTGTTGAGCCTGCGATTGGGCATGTGCCGAAGCAGCGGCAGCGGCAGCTTTTTGTGCAGCGGCTTGCGACTTTTTCAAATGCGCGGCTGGATTAGATAAGTGACTAGCACCCGTTGGATTGCCTCTGCGGACAGAGCACTTTTGGAAGTGTCGCTTGAGAATGTCGCTGCGCGAAAACGTATCGGTGCACAACACACACATGTATGGACGATCGCCGGTATCTGTGGACACTATTAGCATGCACGAAGGGGTGAGAAAAGGATCACTTGCGTCGCAACATGTGCCTCTTCAAATGCTTGGCATGAAGATATGTTTTGGTACAGTTCGGGCACGGAAACTTGCCATCGGCATCTTTCTGTGGAATGGTATTGCCCTTGGGAGAACCATTCAGGCCGTTCTGCATAACGGGTGGACGTCCTGGCGCACTTGGTAAGATTCCTCGTCTTCCTTGAGAACCAACGACGTGGGCAAGAGTTGGATCTCGACCCACGTCGGCGAGCATACCTGGCATTTGTTCGGCTCCTGTCCAAGGTCGATCACCTGGCTGGCCGTAAGTTCCATATGGATCATTCATGCTCGACCGAGGTGGAGCTGGAGCAAGCGGTTGTGGGTAACTGCTGGGACGCGTCCCGGCTTGGGTATACGGAGGTTGTGGTTGTGGGGTCTGGCTCTGGGGCTGCGGTAGCATCGAAGGTTGAGCCATACTCTGCATTGGCTGGTGTGGTGGCATCTGAGGCGCGTATCGGCTATCTGGAGTGCTTGCAGGTGAAGGGTTTTGACTGTATCGAAGATTGTCGCGAAACTGCGGTTGAGGCATGTAACTTTGGTTCGAAGGAGGCATGCTTGGAGGTGGGTACTGCGAGCTGATCGGGGGCAAAGGCGTCTGGTACGACGCGTGAGGCATATTGCCGGCATACGCAGACATGTTGGGATTGCTGTAGGGTGATTGTTGCTGAATGCTTGAAGACGCAGTCCTCGAAAGCGATTGTCGTGGATCCATCACTAGCTATACAAGGTTGTTCGACGCGTAGATTAGACACTCATCAACGAGTGAAGTGTTCTACGGTATGAAATCGCGTCGAGGATGAATTCGAGATGAATAGTGGATGCTAGACTGCGAATTGGTCGAGTTTGAAAATTTTCGGTCCTGCGGAAAAAATATAACACAACCCGTCACTGACACTGCCTTGCACAATCGTTAGCCAAGTGTCCGGCGCGTCCCTGCCACACAACAAGCCCCCAAAAGCGCGATAAAGAAGTGAAAGTGCAACAATGATGCTGTGTATACAAGAGTGGGATGGTCAGAATAATGGAGACGATGAGGTTTGGATGTGTGAAGGGTGGAGGAGGTAAGGGTGGGATAGATTTGGGAAAGGTTTCGATGGACAGTACGGTAGTGCAGCGTCACCTCCGTATAGCAGTGAATCGGCAGAGGTAGCTGTGCCCAGCGAGGGTCGACATGCCCTGTAGGCTTCCCGTAGTGGGTGCCATAGGCAGTGGGTCGACGCATTGTGAACCAAACACCAGGCCTGGCTCTGTGCGCATCCCGTCAGGTGGAGTGTAGGCGTCGATCCAGTGCAGCGTGGCTAAGAAGGAACAGGGAGAGAAACGTACCCAATTGTGGATATTGCTGAGGCTTACACGACCACAAACAACAGACGACGAGGAGACGACGGTTTTGAAGGATACAGAGAAAAAGGAAGGAGAAAAGGTGAGATGTTGAGACGGATCGCCACTATCGAAAATCTCTGCACCTCACAAATCATGGAAGATACCGTGCAAAGCAGAGAAAAGAAGAAAGAGAAGAAGAGGGAAGAGCAAAAAAGGATGGCCTGTCTTTGCAGGCACGGAACGCCATTGATTTCAAGGTTGCAGCTGCCGACTCTCGCCCATCACCCAGATCAGCTTAGCGCTCGTTGTTCGGATGCCACGCTTGTCAACTCTCCTACCAGTCCAATTTTGGCTCGTCATCATCACTGACAGTAATGTTTATCACACCTTCTATAGGTTCGGAAATCAAGTGCATTAAAGCGGCGTGCTAAGTCAATATCGGTTGTACAGCGACATACTCCGAGGTACTGTATACCAGAGAGGCTGGTAGATGGCTGAGATCAAACATATGCTAACTTAATAATGCTACAACTTTTGCAGGTGGTAAGTGATTGCGTGGCTAGGTCGCAGCACGACAAAACTGCTCTCGATGGATTGGCGAATCAAAACACACCGCTGACCATCGCTGGGCTGATCAACTTGCTTCGCTGTCACCTGGCCATTCTTATTTATTTGCCATTGAATACTGGAAGTTATCATATTATGACGACTCGCCTCGGAAAGATTGGTTGCTCAATAGACTGATTTGTTTCGAATGGCGAATGAGACCACGACATTGCGAAACCTTGAAGATTTTAGGCTTCCGAAATCACACCGAACCCTTACTCTTTGCTAGGTACGCTGCCGCAACTACTCACACTACTGGCTCGGCTATTGGCATACCTAGTTGGGCCCACTTATTATTCTTGCTTCTATTCCAGCACAGCATACGAGGTCTTCACAGATTGCGCAATGCCTACACTACCATTACTACTTGTCCTCCAACGAAGAAAGCGGTATGTCCTTCTACTCTTGCGGTCCCAAGCTGCTGCTACCGGGCCACGTGCTTGGATTTTTACGAAGCGCAGTCATAAGCTGAGCACGTTCTACAATAACAAGCTGGGACCATTAATTGTTGAAACACTGAGAAGGCTACTAATACCATATAGAAAGTGATAGTATTGATGGATAATCCAGATCAGAAGGATCTGGATGAACAGAGATATCTATACTCTAATAGCAAACCACTGAACAAAGACACACAGAAGATTCTTTGTTCAACATTAATGCATGTTTCAAGGCTCTTACGCCTGCTGCCCGGAATCTACACGAATTGTGTGTGCTGCACCTCGAGATCAACTATTAATTTCTACCTTTGTGTTGGCTCACGACTCTGCAAACACTCGTTGTCTAACTGATTTCGTGCCACCGCTGGTACAAGTGCACATTACTGTCATAATCATCGTGAAAACAAGCGGCAAGTTTGCTGTCGGATAATTTTAGAGGCGCTGGCCAAGATCAGCAGAGCTTAAACATGCTCTCCTACTTGTAAACAAAACTGCGATACCTAACAATGCTGATGAAAAATAGCATTGTGCATGATACTGCTGCTTACATCCCTTGTAGTTCGAGTTGATTTCTATCAGACTTATGAATCAGTCATTTCTTCTGTGGCGTGAATGTGGTCCGGGATGTTGAGGCAGATATACCGCTGATCGCAGTGGACAATTTATCAGCCAGGACCACACACACGTCAGCAACACGTGCTGTCCGACCGTTCTCGGACAACGACATCTGCGTAACTATCAAAGATTTTCGAGCTGGACGGCGACGATCGTGCATCCGAGCTATACCCTTCCTTCTGCAAGAATTATTCCTGACAAGTTTTTACTTTATCGTCACAACCATATGGGGCTTCAGCAGTGCAGCGTTGCGTCCTTCAGGCACTCATTGTGCGACGTATGAAGAGCGTGTCTGATCCGATCCTCTTGATCCATGTTGAAAGGCTGATCTAGCTGAATAGGGACAAATTTGTGCTTTAGCTTTGCTCAAACTTTCGAGCCATCACTACTCCGTGGTTCACTGTTGACTCTTTTTAGCATGATGACAACAATCCTTTGCCGCTGTTCGAATGAGCTCACAGACAACGTTTTTTCTGCTGGTATGTGCTAAATGCGTATGAGCACGAACACATAACAATGCTACGATCCAGAATCTAAGCAATACCACAAGCCAAGATCAAGCTAACGACAGATAGCGAGAGTTTAGTAGCTCCAATGCGGTTGAGTCTACTACTCCGTATTATGATGGAATCTAGCTGG
Source organism: Pasadenomyces melaninifex (assembly GCA_022813495.1). Classification (NCBI taxonomy): domain Eukaryota; kingdom Fungi; phylum Ascomycota; class Dothideomycetes; genus Pasadenomyces; species Pasadenomyces melaninifex. The sequence continues at coordinate 389,400 of JAKLMI010000002.1, read as the reverse complement.
ATGTCGTTGACATCATGACCAATGCGCAGCTATCCATGTCATCAGTTAGACGACGGCGAGATTCGCGGCATAGCCTTAGTCCTGCTCTAACTTCGTACCGCTCATAAACGCCTGGAGGTTGACTCTGTCGTTCGATTGAGATATCTCCACATTTGATATACTGACAGATACGTGCTACAGACGTGGCAAAGCCCTCATCAGGGACGGGTTACTCAAGATTTGTTCCACATATAGTCAGATTCGCATCAGCAGATCCAGCTACGTGCCATTCTTGAACATTGTCGGGCAAATGCAATACTGGTTAAGCGTAAGCAGACAGAAATCCCTGCAGAGCACCCCGAGCTCAAACATCCGACCACAAAGCGTGTCAAAAGCATTGAGGTTGATACTCCCTATGTTGAACTGACAAGTCTCCTTGCTTCACAAAGGTCCGAGCGACAAGTCCGGTCAGTTGTAAATTGGTTTCGCAGTCAGTACTTGCGGATCCACGACGATAAAGCCCAGTACAATGCTTCCCTACTTGCCAAGCACGCGGAAGCGCCACTAGTTTGTGTCTACCTTCACTGTCCAGCAGAATTGAATTGGCACGGCACAAGTCCAGCACGAATGGACTTCGTTGTGGAAAACCTCAAACTTCTGAAGGACGAGCTACGTGAGCTTGATATACCTCTAGCATTTCTGGATGTGTTGGAAAGAGATGGAATCGTGCCCAGAATACTGCAATTCATAAAGGACAACAACACATCACACGTGTTTGCAATTTACGAATATGAGGTTGATGAGCTAAGGCGCGACATCAGGCTTTCTAGTGTCGCTGATGACGGAGAATTCCAAGCTCTCGCTTCACCGTGATCAGACAGTCATGGAACCCTTGACTCTCGTGTCTGAGAGTGGGAAGCCTATGAAGGTATGCGTTTATGCTTCTCTTTTCGAGACAAGTGTCCTTACGAAGGTATAATTGCGAGCTGTCTGCGGGTCCAGCTCCACATTTGGACACTGCTGTAGCAATACCCCCTGACCTGGGGATGGAAGCCAAGGTATCATGGGAGTGTCCGCTCTAAGTTTATTGGCTGATCTTTCGTCTTACAGGTTTTCACGCCGTATCATAAGCATGGTGTTCAGAGGTTGCGAGCAATGAAGAACTTCTCGAGACAGTACCACAACCTTCGAAGAACTCTAACTCTATCTCTAACCTTTTCGAAAGCAAGATGCCCCGTGTTCCAAAGAAGAAGGAATTCACTCCCAAAGACGAACGCGATAGGGTGAGAAAGCTTTGGCCTGCTGGGCATCGGTCGGCAATGGATAGGATGAAGAACTTTGTCAATAATATTAACACTTATGCTGCTACTCGCTCAAATCCGGCAAAGGACTCGACTTCGAGAATGAGTGCTTACATCTCCGCTGGTGTCGTATCTGTCCGTGAGATTTTACAATCAGTGAAAGAAAAGAATGGTTCGGCGAAATTCAGCTCTTCACCTGCAGATAAAGGCATCTATGTCTGGGCGCGCGAAATTGTGTTTTGTGAGTGCTACCGCCAGAGTAAGTACATTTGCGCGCTGACCATCATCTTCTCCATGGTGAAGATGTCAGCCTCAGTCTTACCAACCACGTGTCAGCTTTGTTGGACACTCCTCATACCGCGATGAATCTCCTTCAGAACCTCAAATTTGACTTCGTACACTGGGAAAACGGTGATGAAGGCTACAAGAGGTGGGAAGAAGACACGCTTGGTGTACCATTCGTTGACGCTGGTATGCGTCAAATTGCTCATGAGAAATGGATGCATAATCGTTTGAGGATGAACGTATCGAGCTATCTGTACTGCAATCTTCTGGTCGACTATCGACGTGCAGAACGCTATTTCGCAGAAACTGTAAGTGCTTCTCTATTCGTACCTTATGTTTGGAACGACGCATAGTACTATACGTAAAGACCGCCACAGAAGCCCTTACTAACTGTCTGATAGCTCATCGACTAGGACTCAAGCAATAACACTCAAGATTGGGAACCAAGCTAAACAGATTTCAACCCAGTCTCACAAGCAGAAAAGAATGGACCCGAAGGTGAATACATCCGTACATGGGTTCCTGAGCTCAAGGATGTTCAGGGTGAAGCTTGGTTCGATCCCTATCACAGGTTTTCAAAAGAAGAATTTCAGAAACTCGGATATCCGAAGCCATATGTGACTGGCAAGAGACTCAGGCCTGGGCAATTGAGCGCGTCAAGCAAGACATACGTGAGGTGAGTCCTTGAAGACTAGGAGTCAACGTATTGTCAATCGGCCCATGCCTTCACTCAGGCTTGACTTGCGAAACTTGTCCAGGCATATCATTGCTGCATCGTTTTTGCTATTGCATGGCGCAGAGTACCATAGAGCAGTTTGCAAGCATAGCACTTCTCGACATGGCAGATCTCGATCAGATCACCTTACGGTTCGATCATGGTGGTAACCATGAATTTGATAAGCAGCACGACCCACAGTTCTCTCTTCACAGAACCGTGAGTTCCAAAGATCTGAAGAACGGTCTCAGGGAACTCCGGAAGAGACGAAGTTCTACTCACCGACGCGTCATTGACCACAAAAACGAGGAGAAACTACTGCAACGTCAAATGAATGACAAGTCGAAGGAACTCGAAACATATTCACACAAAGTAGACATCCTCCGAGAGTTGAGTGAAGATGCATGTCGGCGTTGGGAAGCTGCAAAAGACGCCTATGAGTACATGGACAAGGAACGAATGGAGATTGACGCCAGGATACAAAAGCTCGTCAATACGCGAGCAAATGAAGCTGAGGTATTAAGAATATTGAAGCTAAGAATATTGCACAGTGAGGAACAGCTCGAAAGGCTCTCGCGTGAGGGCAATCTGAGCGAGTCTACAACTACCAGACTTCGTGTGAAGCCAAAGGTCAAGAAGGTCAAGGCTACACCAGGGATCGTTTCGGGCGAGGACCTGGAATCTTCCATAGGCCAAAGTCCGATCGACGAGACCGATGAGATAAATATGCTGCATGACGATGGCGCTACAAAGGCAGTCTTCGGTGGTTCATCATCTCTTGTGTCACGCAGCTACTCTTTGACGAGTCCACCAACCTCTCCTACCAGTCCACAATATTCACCGACCAGCCTGGTTCAGACACCAGCTCATTCGTCGTACATAACCTCCCCTGTAATCTCTTTGAACCTGCTCGGTGCACCTCCAAAATGCAAAGACACCGTGGAGCGACCTACCTTGCAGACCATTCAGGAATCCGAATCTGATAATGAACTGGAGGAAGTCGAAGCGCAAGACTGGTACAATTCTACCAACAGAAGGGTCACTTTCAGCAACAAGAGCTAGATTTGAGTTTACTATGCAATACGCGGTAACAGCAATGAGCTTTTGCATCAGTTTTAAGCTGCCTCTAACAACAGGTGCTGCTGGCTCTGACAAAGTATTTGAGCAGAAGACCATGTGAATATTCGAATAGAAAGCATATGAGATACGGCGTTAGAATTGTTTGTCACCCTACCCACACCTAAACCCCACGCCCAGTCAGCATGGGGTTTCTGGCGTTGAACGACGAATTGCTGTATTGCCGCAGCCTGACAGGACACGGGTAAGATAGTCAGGCTGTGATTGGGTAATAGGGACAGTGGAGCTGGAAAGTCTTCATCGAACAGTCGACCTGTATACTCCAGATCTCTTTGTGATCATCTCTTACCAATAGCTGCAATTCATGAGGCACATGCAGGGACGATGCTCGGGTACTCTAAAATGACTTGCATGTTGGCCTTTGTCGTCACTCTCCATCCATTCCTGAACATGCTGCGGCCACGCATTCTGATTCGCCCATGGCCACATTAGCAGTGTCGAAATGACCCGACGTTCACACCAGCAGCATTCAACACATGTCCAGAACGCGACGAGCTTGGTTGAACGACATCAACAGAATGGTTGACTCATGAATATACAGTACTCGCACTTTCCCCTGTGCCGTAATCGTTCTTTCTTTGACCTCCAACCATGAGCATGGCGGAAGTCACAGCACTATACGGTAAGATGACGAACCAGCTAGGCTCAGAGACTGGACTCTTGATACTGGGTGTTGCTGTCGCATTCTTTGTGCTTTTTGCCATCTTTACTCAATATTTTGACCTTGCCTCGTCTTCGTCGCTTTCGGTTGACAAATTCTTCTTGACACCATACCTGAAATTCGCTTACGTGAGCTTCCTCAAACCACACACGGGCAAGACAGAAGGTGGACAACAATCCGCACTCGAGAGCTTCTACTCTGCACAGGTAAGATGAGCGGAAAGTCAGATATAACACGTCTCACTCGCACATCAGGCTTCCGTATACGATGCGACCAGAAAACGACTGCTCTGTGGCAGGGAGGACATGCTCGGCTTGGTGGCAGCTCAGCTTCAGCTCTCTTCCCGCCGACCAGTCACTGGCGCGAAGCCAGTCTGGTTTGACATTGGTGGTGGTACAGGATACAACATTGAGGTAATGGATAAGTTTGTTGAAGGCGGAATTTGCGCATTCTTTGACCACGTATATCTGATCGACCTCTCGCCATCCCTATGCGAGATCGCTCGCGACCGTGTTGAACGCTGCGGATGGAGAAACGTCACTGTCCTATGCCAAGATGCTCGAACTGTTGGTCAATATCATTCGCAACCACGAATGGCAGACATCATCACGATGTCATACAGCCTTAGCATGATTCCGGATTACTACAGCGTGATTGACCAGGTCACGAATCTACTCGCCCCAAGGGGCATTTTCGGCATATGCGACTTCTATGTTCAATCTGTGGTAGATATCAGCAGCCGAAACTGGACGGGTGGAACTATCAATCGACATGTTAATTGGTTTGGACGCATGTTCTGGCGGACCTGGTTTGATGCCGATCGCGTAAATCTCGACGCTGGAAGACGCGATTACGTCGAGTACAAATTCGGTACCATCTTATCAGCTTCGGAGCGGAACTACTTGCTTGGCGGAATACCTTACTATCTGTTTGTGGGTTGTCGCATCACAGCCGAGACTGATCACCATGGCCCTGTACCAGGAACGCCAAGCATGATAGCACAAGATACGCTGGAAAGACACGATGCTGCCCTTACCGAGTCTCCATACCTGTCGCCGAACGAGTACCGCACAGCACTATCTGAGCAGGCTGCTGTTCCTCCTCAGCCCCCGCCCACAATCCGTAGCAAATCCTACGAATCCGCACTAGTGAACCTTAGCTCAAACCTTCCGTTACCAAGCACTTTCTATCAGCTTCATCCTTGGCGTACAACGTACCCAGAATTACATCCAAAACACACGCAATTTGCATCAGACTATATTTATGCGTTCAACTGGGAAGACCCAGCGGTTGATTTGAGCTTACTAGAACTGCGAAAAGACGACGTCCTCGTTACAATTACATCAGCAGGAGACAACATTCTGGACTACCTGAGTCAGAGCCCACTCAGAAGAGTTCACGCTATAGACCTGAACCCAAACCAGAATCATCTTCTAGAGCTCAAAGTTGCGTCTTTCGCAGCTGGTTTATCGTATGGAGAGATATGGGCCATGTTTGGCGAAGGGAGGGTGACTAATTTCAGGGATGTACTTATTCACAAGCTTAGTCCTCATCTCAGCAGTCATGCTTTCCAATTTTGGCTATCACACACGTCGCATTTCTCCACTTCAAGCCGTGGTCTCTATGCCGTGTCAGGAGGATCGAGGCATGCTATTACTCTCTGTCGATGGCTATTCCGGATCACAGGTTTGGCTCAGAAGGTCCGCACTCTTTGCAGCGTTAGCACTCTGGCAGAACAAAAGGAGATCTGGCATCAGGCACTAAGGAGGATTGTCTTGTCAAGACCACTGCATGCACTATTGGTAAGCACTGACTGGTGGTGTTGGAAAGCAGCCGGAGTGCCACCGGAGCAGCGAGCTTTAATCGTCAACGACTATGCTGCAACCTTGACCGCTGAGCAAAGACGCAGCATGAATCAGAGACAGCTCACTGGAGAGGCCATCTTCAAATTTCTGGTCGACACTCTAGACCCTGTCGTCAACCACACGCTCCTCAGCCAAGACAACTACTTTTACCATCTCGTGTTACAGGGTAAATACACGCGGCAGTGTGCACCTCGCTGGCTAGGTGAAAGATCATGGCGGAAGCTTAGCAGAGATGGTGGCAAGATATTCGATGGGCTACGGATACACACAGACGAGTTCCTCGAAGTGGTGAAGCGAATGAGAGGAGGCAGTGCTGGCGCAGTGATTGTGATGGATAGCATGGACTGGCTCGAGGTGCCAGACATGAACATGGTGAAGCAAGTCAAGTTTTCGGATAGGCATAAAAAGCACGACAGAAGCCGCAGCCAGAGTAAGAGCCGAAGCACTGAGGGTACAGAAGCAGCTCAAACCCAGATCGAAGCCATTCATCGAGTTCTTCGGGTAGGTGGCAAGGTTTTGTTGCGAAGTGCTGCTCTACGGCCTTGGTACATCGAGCTTTTCGAGCGCATGGAGGACGAAGACACTGGAATGAAACTGTGGAAGGTGAAATGCATGGGTCGACGAGACGGCGGGAAGTGCATCGATCGCGTCAATATGTATGCAAGCTGTTGGGTGATCATCAAAGCTGGTGAGGGTACTCCTGTTGGCAGTCCAGTCATCAATGGCGGCATCAAAAGTGCTCTGAAGAGGCGGCGAACAGGAGATGGGACTGGCAGCGGCAGCGGCAGTGATGGTAGCTTCAGTAGTGGTAGCGATCGTCCTGGTTATAGTCCGCAGACCCTCAGAGGCCGGAACCTGAATGTCAACCTTGCACAAAGGCTGGCTCGCGAGGATGAGGACGGCGAAGATACCGAGACGGAGGCAAGAATGAAATTTAAGAGAGGGGTAATGGAGGACATCATGTTGCCAAGTGCTGCTCTGGAAGGGATAGAAGAGAGATTCTAGATGGCTAGACTTTAGATTTGTTACCGGGGAAAAGTACTCAATATCACAACGACGCATTTCTTTCAGCCCGATCATCTACTCATGGTCTATTTTATGGCTCAACGGCATCGTCAGCACCAACAACGTCATCTGACTCTGCTCATGAGTACTAATGTGAACTGCTACTAGTCGATGAATTAAGGCGGAGGCAACATTGAGCTGCGAATTTATCAAGCTGCCCGTGTGTTCTAACGCTCCTAAGCCAAGTTTAAAGAATTTTTGAGCACTTGGGCGCTCAAAGTGATGCCCTTACGTTAGGTGCCTAATTACTCCCTAGGCTGCTTTCACAAACCTACCTCAGGTACTACCTAGCAGTGCCTAGGTCCGGTTGCGCATACGTTGCAAAAGGCAGTATCACTGGTTGAACATATCGCGTCTGCCAGCAAGACAGCGAGAAAGCAGTAGAAGAGTAGGATCGCGGTGAACACGCTTCCCGTAACTCATGTGCATGGGAAAAGTTGAGCAGATCGAAGACAGGGCAGTATCGCCCTTACTGCACAACCGGAAACACAAGGCATCATGGCGATGATGGCTACTGGAACTGGCAATACCTACGATGACGACCATGCTGTACTCGACGACGACTTTCTGAATGACGGCAGGTTCTTTTCTGCACAAATACTCCAGCATCGCTGACGCAGTGCCAGATATTGAGCCAGATGAACCTACAATAGAGTCTGATCGAGCACCGTTGACAGGCAACATACAGTCCTCCTCCTCGCAACGTCCATTGAACCAGAGCTATCTCACGTCGCAAATACCCGGTGATGACAGGCAAGCACCTCAGAACACGATTGATGAGAGAGTGTGGGATACGGTCTCACGAGATCTATTCGCAGTATGGGAAAAGATGAAACAGGTTCTGTGGCCGAAGTATCTGCTCGGGGGAATGCTACAACGTGCCGGGACTGGTACGGCAGACGTCGAAAACCAGGGCTTCGGCCGCGACCTGAGAGGACTGGTTGGCAGATGGCCTGATGCAGACGGCATATTACAGGGGGCAATGAGCGAAGGTCTACGAGACTGGGACCTGTGGGGACCACTCATCTTCTGTCTATTGCTAAGTCTGTTTCTGTCCATGCGCGCGAGCAGTGCACAGAAGGATCTAGTTTTCTCTGGTGTCTTTTCACTGATCTGGCTTGGAGAAGCTGTAGTAGCGTTACAGATCAAGCTGCTTGGTGGTAATATGTAAGTCAACCAGACTGGCACAAACAGCACTGACAAAAGACAGCTCCTTCATGCAGTCTGTATCAATTCTGGGCTATACTATATTCCCATTAGTTGTTGCTGCGTTACTGAGTGCAATCGGGCTGTTCATGATTGCAAGAATACCCATATACATCGTGCTGGTCATCTGGTCATTGGCAGCAGGTGTGAGCATCTTGGGAGGATCAGGTGTGGTCAAGAATCGTGTCGCCCTGGCTGTATTTCCTCTTCTTTTATTCTATGGTAAGTCACAGCCTGCAATTACAGAGGACCGTCTGACACATGTAATAGTAACATTAGGATGCCTATGTTTTATTAGCTAGACAATATTTCTCTGCGACCGTCGTTGTGTTTCTGATCTCTCGTAATTTGAATCTGTAGCAGTCCAAATTGCCTAATAAGCGCTACGGTATATATCAGGCGTGTACTAGTCCTCTAATTGGTGCGGACAGTGGACCATGTTGTCACAACTTCTAGGCACGGCAACGGGGTGGAGATAAACGAGCCGAGTCGGAGTGACACCCCTGCGGCGGTGACATTGACAGGACGAAAACACCTCGACACCTCGCATCCGCCATAAGTCCGCTCCTGGAAGACAAGCTGGAGCCCAATTTTTGCACAAAGCCAAATACTGAGAACGGCGCCTAACTGTCCTTTTGTCAGACCGATCCTAATACCTGGAAACGAACATTGACGACCCCACTGTCCAGCATACTACTGATGTGACCTGCTTTGCAGATTGTACCAACTCAAACATCGAGTTGAGCACAGTGTTTGTACATGACTAGCACCTCTACGCCTACGCTGTGGAGGGTACTAGACACAGCTGCGCTTGAATTTTTAATTCGACCTTGAAGTCCGCACAGTCGACTCAAAAACTGAACATTGTGCAAGCAGACCATAGTATTTATACACCAGATCCCTGCCACTTCTTTACCTTCGACTTCGCAAATCAACCAAAACAGAAAGAAATTTAGGATTCAAGCAGAACTGGCAGTTGCTAGATGGCGCAAGAGCCGGCAGGCGTGCCTGCCGCAAACAATGAAGAAACCACAAATCAACAGCCACCATCGCCTACAGCATCATCCTCGAGTCGAGAAGGAACAAGAGATACAAGGGAAAAGCTGAAGAAGACATCACTTGCTGGTCTGACCAACAAAGCGATTGATAATCAGCCTGACGCGTCCACAGCGTCTGCTTCCAGTCCACCACTAGACACTGCTGAGCACACGCCTAGCGATAGTCGTGGCAGACCAGCAAAGAAGAGATCATTCGAAGATCTTGCGAAGGATGAGGCAGGTACAATCACTACAGTCGACCAGCAGCCACAACCAAAGAGAAATGACCACAAGAGGATGAGGTCACAGGAAGTTCACCAGACAGAATACTTAAGCGTAGATGCTGCTCGGGACGACAATCTGCACGAAGAGACAGACATAGACGCTCAGAGATCACCTGGCGGTCCTGGCGTATTGGTAGTTGCACCCGCAGATGAAGCTGTTGATACCACTACCCATACGATAGAGACGCGCAATGCTACACATCCAGATCCCGGGCCACAGATAGAAACCTCAACAAGCTCGAAAGCAACGACGAAGGTTGATCCAGCCTCTGGCTTTGCGAACACGTCGACTGCGTCGCCCTTTGGTGGTGGCCCAACAGCTGCAGATAAGTCAGCTGAACCTGCAAAATCTACGTCTACATCTGCGTTCGCATCCTCGGGTCTAGCTGCGTTTGCTTCATCTGACAAGTCACCCTTTGGAGCAGCAGCTAGCGCAAAATCACCTTTGGGCAGTGGAGGTGGATTTGGTGGTCCTTCCTCTGGAGGGTTTGGATCCAGCAAGGGCGGATTTGGAGGTGCGGGAGGGTTTTCTTCTGCAGGTACCTCATCTTTTGGTGGCAGCTCGTCGACCTTTGGTGCTCCAAAGAGCTTTGGAAGCACCAGTGGCTTTGGTGCGCCCAAGCCATTTGGTGCCTCTTCAGCGTTCGGTAGTGGTGGCTCAATCTTTGGCAGCGGTAAACCATTCGGGTCTACGCAAAAGGCAGAAGACGATGATGAAGAAGTCGGAAACGAGGCTGACGAGGAAACCACTAACACCACCAAGGACGATGCGCAGCAGGACCCTCGTTTCCACGAACAACACAGTCAGTTTCCCGTTTGTCTTTAGTTATATTAGAGCTTTGCTAACGTCAGCTAGTCGAAACGGGTGAAGATGACGAAGAAACCATATTTACCTCTAGAGCACGACTATATTTCTTTGAAGGCGCCTGGAAAGAAAGAGGAACAGGGGTTCTCAAAATCAATGTTCGAGTTTCAGATGATGCTGTCGAGGACGATCCAGAAGCACAAACTTCGTTCCGAAGAGCTAGATTGCTCATGCGGGCTGACGGTACACATAGAGTCATACTAAACAGTCCCGTTTTCAAAGGCATGCAATTCGGAGCATCTGACGGCACTGAACCTACGGGCAAGATTATGCACCTGCAAAGTCTGGAAGAAGCCAAGGCAGTGCCCTTGCAAATCAAGGTATGAGGATAATTGTGGAGCATTCGAACCAGCACTAACGAATTACAGATTGGCAAGGAGGAAGTACTCAGAGACCTGTATACTCATCTAAAAGCACTTGAATCGGAGCTTCAGCCTTGATGCTCATGAAACATGCATATTACAGCTTCGCCATATTGAACGTCCCCACGAACAGATATGTTGGCTCTAATTTGGGACGAACTTCTTCTGGACGCGACACAACAGGCACCATAACTTTGGTTACGCGATAGAGCTATTTTATCTCTGAAAACGTTCCATACATGTAGACGAGTCACAATTTTCGATTCGCCATCAATTTTCCATCTACATATATTCCACGTCTCATTGTTTCGCTATTCCAATCCCTGTGTCTCTGCTGTGCTTGTGTGCCATAAGGGATGAGGCATAAAAACGGTTGGTTCACTCCTCGTCAAAACGTAAGCAGATGGCTTGTTGGTTACAAAGAGAGGAATTCGACAGAATGGATATCGATGGCGAATACGAGCATGATACGAACATGTCAGAGCCTGGCAATTTAATCCAATTACTCTCCTTTGCACACGAAATCCTCTTCGGGAGAACAACACCTCAGTGAACGAGGCCGGCATGAGTGCTCTGAAGATAACTGAGAATCTACAAATTCCACCGAAGTCAGCAATTCAACTTCTGATGAGTCTTACTTTGATTGAGCAGCATAAGGAGCAGACGCGCGAGCTCGAACATGCACTTTTGAATTTGCCGAAAGCTAAGGAGACACATGAAGCTATCTGCATGGGATGAGAGAAGGACTCGATCGAGATGTAAAGCCGGAGATCCGGACAATGATGATGTGGAAGTCACGGCAGGACACCGTGAGGAACGGGTATGCAAGGTCTGCAAATGTTAGTCAGTCAGAAGGACAACGCCGATACTGCCAGAATTTCGTGGCTTGAAACGGAGCTCTTTTGGCGATATCTCAATGACCTCAGGCATGGTTTTTGACCTTGGAGTCTTCGCCGCACTGGCAGCACGATCTGCAATGTGCCCCACCCAGGCTGTATCTCTATACGGGTCGTCTGGTTCTCCCTTTCAGCAAAACATAGCAAGCAGTGGTCAGCTTCCTTGCTGAATGACTTCGATTTGATCAAGCGTTTCCCGGGTCACTATCACGGTAATGGCTGCGGTAGGTAAATGCTTTTGCGCAAATACAAGCGGTACAGTCGCACCGATGTTTGAGCAAGTCGGACATTTGTGCAGTTTGCTAGTTGTATCGACGTCTCGATTTCATCGAACCACGCCTTCCATAATTGCACTACTGATGTCTAGAGCTAACTAGTAGTAGGTCTCCTTATGTGCAACCTCATCTCCACGCCATGCGCAATAGCCGGCAGAGCTAATTCTAACGGGAACTAAAGCCGAAGACTAAAATTAGCCTGACTACTTGCACTAGTATAGCATCGTACCGAAATTTGCACCATGTAAACGAGAGTATTCCATCCACAATGTATTTTAGTCGAATCGTCACGCGATGTCGTCCTGTGCTGATGATAAGATTTGTGCTACTCTTATGTATAACGTTTTTCATTGAGCTTAACAACATACTCATGCCTTGTTTTACAAATGCAATAGTATAGACTGAGTAATAAGAGCAAAAGAAGACTCTTGGAAAGCTTCATATTGACGAAGGAACCGGCCTTGTGTTTCTTTCCTTTACTAGCCCTCGGCACGTACTCTCGTAAATCTCCTGGTTCTCATGCGCCATTTTCGTACAGGGGATTCGTTCCAAGCTTCATGGTGTTATCAATATATCTTTTTTACACATGGATGGTTGCATCCTTCTTCGTTAATGTCCTTCTTGACCTTATTTTCTCCTTCACCAAGGCACTGCTCATGCTTTATATCTACGTTTCCCACCTACCACTGTGTACGGTCGTAGTCTGCATCCGGGGTGACTCGCTGTTCTTGACCTTACTCGACTTTCCGCGTCGACGATGCTTACTTCTATCGACTTCTGGGACACCATCTCTCGGGCTGAGGCCTGAAGCGCTTCCTGTGCTGCTTGCATCTTCTGGCGTACTCACAAGACTTGCCGCATGCGCCATGCCTGCTGCGGAATTGATATAAGATGGATCGAGGGTGTTGACTGATCCGCGTCGAGCTGGATTCAACTCCATCTTCTCGAAAAGTCCCTTGATCTCCCGCAAGTCGTTCCGACCATCGTCTTTCCCACTCTTCAACGTAGCAGCTATGCGGTCGTCGACCACAGCTCGTATCTCCGACAAGATTCTCTTCTTGCCCTCACCGTTAGGCAGCCACCAGTCCTCGATGCTCGGATCCTGCCATAATTGTGCCATCTCTTTTCTAAAATGAGGTGGCCACACATAGCCCTGTCTCTCGATATTCGCAAGCTGCTTTCGTGCCCATGCCGTATATTTGCCATTTTCTGCGGGTGGTGCGCGAGGGAGGAACACTGTGCTTAGGCCAAGGCCAGCATAACAGGAAAGTGTTGCGCCTGCAGGAGCGGTCGGCGAATTGATGATAGCGTTAAATATCTGGCATTGCACTTTCGAGTAAGCGATTAACTCGTCTGGTATGCGTGATGCTTCTTCCTGAAAGACCGGATCTATGTGGCCTTCAATGTGCAGCTGAGATGATAGCTGTCGAGCCTTCTGCATAGCAAGCAATGTTTGCTTCTTGAGTAATATTAGAATGCCATACCAGTCAAGCCAGACAAAATTCAACTGCCATAACGCATCTCTGAATAATGGGATTTTCGGATCGAAGACATCGTCCTCATTGTATGGTGCATCAACGTCTACTCTGGAATATGTTGGATCGTTGAGCTGCTGTATCTTGCGCCTTATATGGTCAAGTCGAGCGTGTAGCTTTTTTGCCTGTGCAAGTACGCTGTCAATCGAGGAAATGCCGTTCTCGAGCAGCTCATTTGCCTCGGCGAATGTATGTGCAATGTCGAATGCGATAACTACCATGTCTTTGCCAAAGTAGTTGAGTTTGTGTTCCCAACGCTCAGCTGTGTCCTTTTCAACTCTGTCTTTAGACCACTCGACTGCATAGGCAATCCACGATCGATCAAGGGTCACGTCTCGAACCGCCATGAGTCCGGCGAGCACATCCATTCGAAAGTACCAATCGAAGATCCTCCGGCTTCTGTCTGTTGCCATGACCGTCTGTGGAGTATATTGTGAGACCAGTATACCGTGGGCTGCACGATGATGTGTGGCAAGATTAGTCCAGTCACCCAGGTACTCCTCGAATGTAGCAAGCTGTAATACCGTCAACAGCACAAAGTCATCCCTTTCATCCGTCGATTCCAGATACTTGCGCAGCTTGATGATAGACTTGCAGTACCACTTCCAGAAAGAGTTAAAGTCAGCCTCGGAGTCCTGGAGCTGCATTGTGTAGTGATAAGCAATGAACGCGACAACGGCATACAACAAGGGCTCGAACTGCAACGCCATATCGATCAGCTCTTTATGCACAAAATCTTCCGGATCGATCTTGAACAGATAGTGATGTGCCGTCATGTGATCATGTTGATATCTCAGGTACTTTGCCATCTGTGGCTTTAGATCGGGTTTCAGCTTCTTCCATTGATAGCTAGGACTGGACTGAGGCAATCTCGATGCTCTGGTAGTGCTTGTGTTTTCAGCTTGTGCTCTTGGTGACTCGAGCTGGGTTTTCGTATATGTGGAAGCGGCTGACTGCTGTCGTTGTCGCGTTGGCCTATGGTGGATCGCCCTCCTACCCTGCATCTCTTCTTGCGGATCATCTACTCGTTTCGGTGACGCGTTCAGAGCTGTGATGTTGTCATTATCATCCTCTTCTTCTTCTTCTTCTTCATCAACAGCTTCATCAGTTTCGTCCTCCCTAGTATCTAACTTATTGGAGGCTGTCTCACTCGTGGCGCTCTGAGGTTCTTGTTTTGATCTTTTGGTCGAAGCAGTGCTTTGAGGGAATTCACATTCTCTGTTTCCTTTTCGGCATCCTGCACGGATCAGTACTGGAACATTCGGGTTCGGCTCATATAGTACTTACTGTCGCAGACTGGCCTTTTCTCGTCACACTAACGGTGAATTAGTATGGTCTCAAACAAGGGCGAGAGCTCACAAACTTTGACTCTTCGGCTCCGACAAGTGAAGCAACCACTTCGCGTCCTTCTGTGCTTCTGAAGCTGAGCTTCGGGTATCATCAGACCATTGGCTTGCACAGGTGTAATGCTCGTGCCAAAAATGGAAGGATCTCGAGGGTACATGTTATCTTGTGGCTCAGCTCTATACCAAAAGCCAATTCCTTCGTGAGGTGTTGAATGACCGGACATTCTCTGGTATTGGCTATATTGAGGCTCGTATATAGCATAATTTGTCTCGAATTGATCCAGGGGAGGCACCGTCATCGGATAATCGTAGTGGCCAGTCATGATAGAGATAGGAGTGTTTCGTTGTACAGAGAAACGAGGAATTCACCTGAGGGACAGAGAAGCTTGCTTATACCGCTTGATAATGCCTCAAATGAACATCATTTCCAGTGCCCGCCTCAAGCTCACACAACCTCGATGTGTACAGAAGGTCACAGGACATTGAGCATCTGCATCCAATGGTCTCTGGACAAGCAAGGCACAGCTGTGAATCACCTGCGAGGTGTTGTGGTACCTGAGGTTTCGACAGCCAATAGCTCAAGTACAGTAGTGGTCGAGCAAGAGTAAAAAGACCGGGTTCACTGCGGCAGGTGCCGCGAGGCAAGGACTGATGTAAGAACCGTCAAGGATAAGCTGGTAGCCTAGTTCTCCTCCTAGGCGTAGTCGGAAAATTGTTCGAGATCCAATTTTCCGATATGAGAGCTCAGGTCGAGTAGAGAAGCTGATGGTCGAGGACGATCTCGATGCTGTTCCAGGGGTCGAGACAATCAATCGCCTGGTTCCAAGCAGTCGGAACTGTGATGGTTCCAATACAGCTATGATCTCCTAATGATCTCTCGCTTCAAACGTTTCAGGTCTGTACCAGCAAATCGGTGATGAGAGTACAGGACAGGTAGACTGGGATACAAGTGTTTGGACCGTGAGCGGAGTAGCTTATGGTGGAAACCAGACAAGTTCGGCGAGGAAGGTGTCGAGGTTTCAGATGCGTAATAATTGCCCGGAAAACTTAGGCCGGCTAATCGTGAGTGATAGGCTGCTTGTACGATATGGTTGCTCACTTTGCAGTCAACCGGCTGATGAAGCACTACAGCAAGCTGCTAAAGTACCAGACCGACAGATGAATCTAGTGATAGATAGTTCTATACCCGTAACGCAAGATATTCGAGTTGGGCAACAATAAAGTTGCAAATTCTTTGACAGGGTATAGAATCGGTCGTGCTTCTGAACTTAGCGCGTAGTGCTGTTCGGTATGACGTGCAGCTGAAATGGAATGATGGCACCAAGGACTGGTTTCAGACAGGAAATATCCAACCTCAAGCTGCCTGTAACCTGATCAGTGAATACGAGAGCATGTGAAGTGACGAACTTGCTATACTCGAGGTGATTGTCAACCACGATCGGGGATCCAGTCAACAGCCAGCAGGGTGATAGTTAGCAAGACGCAATGTACTGCTATACCAGCCGCCGATCTAATCTGTTTCTGAGTAAGTCTGAGCCGCACAATGCCTGCCCAGGCTCTGCGTGGTACGTGGAGACAGAGCTTGATAGCTCAGATATGAACAAGCGTGGAGAAAAGTGACGAAGGTATTACTTCAGCACCTGTAAGGATTCTGAGCCAGCGGCTCAATGTCGATAGGTTGGTCAACGGGCGGAGAGATTCTGAGTGGTCTGTCTCTCGCTATCAAGAGGGATTGGGTGTTCGGAAATTATTTGTTCGCCAAATAAGCACCTTTCAATAGAGCCAAGCCACGTCTTGATTATTGTCCTGCTGAGATTCAGAAACGAAGAGCAAGCGATAACATTCGAGCTTCTCCAATCCTGCACAAAGAAGTCGCTTCATAGGTGCTAAGAACATTCGATCAGGCTAGATCACGATCAAGCTGTCGACCTTTTCCTCGAAAGGAAAGTAAGATAGCGTGCTCACTCCATGTAATACATCCGCTGCGAGCACCTTTAGTGGATATCATTGAGCTTGGACAGAGTGATGTGCAACATACCACACCCTGATTATGTGACTTGTCGTCGGAGGATGTAGGACCCCAGCAGGAGGTTGACGTCTGGTTTGAGTATGCAAGGCCACTAGACAGAAATGCCTGTCTAGCTTCAGTGGTAGGGATCTGCACTTTACTGTAGCCGGCACCACAGTTACTTTGATGCTGGAGGGCGGAGTTGGCTCGAGCAGCAGTGAGGCCCATCTCACACGTTGCATTATTGGTGTCGCTCGAGAGCCAGGGCCGTGGTCTTTCCCCGTAGACTAAAGCGGACGCGCGCCGATGGCCAGGATCAATTTTGGTCGGTTACGAAACTTAAAGCAATCATTGAGGCAGCCCAGCAGCAATTGTTGGGGCAATGACCTGACTTCATGACGAGAGTAGGACATCTAGCCCTTGATTGGTACCCAAAGCGCCATCAGGAGCTGGTATGGGCTAGGTGTTGCGTTTGCTATGTCTCAATGAGGTAACCGGGCACAGATAGACTGGGTCCTTGGAAGTTCCACTGCATTGGCTGGATACTTCCCAGCATCTAGAAGATATTTTAGCTTCTTACCATTTCTGTATGGAAGCCTTGCTGCAAATGGCTCTGATCTGATGGGGTCACAACTAATTACAGCAAAGATCGTAAAATTTGATTCGCATGCTGGTCGCACACGTTTTTAAGAGTTA
Source organism: Pasadenomyces melaninifex (assembly GCA_022813495.1). Lineage (NCBI taxonomy): Eukaryota > Fungi > Ascomycota > Dothideomycetes > Pasadenomyces > Pasadenomyces melaninifex. The sequence goes on along the minus strand of JAKLMI010000002.1, from coordinate 371,882 downwards.
CATCACGAAAGAGGAAGCACAACACCCTGTCCAAAGCCTGAAAGAGCTTGAAGACTAGCGCCACTAGTTTGGCATTGTACGTGTTGAATGGAGTACCCATAATGCGTGGCACAAGACCTCATACTTTTCGCAACTCACACTCTGTACATGAAATTGTATACTGTTCGGGCCTGAGACAGTCTCGAACGGACAGCTCTGATGTTGATCTTGGTAATGTGTCCAAGAAATGATGCCCGACCAGATAGCTCATTACTTGCACTGCCAATTATGAAAAGGAAAATGGCGTCGACATGTGGACTCGGGCCTTCAAAGCTCACTCCCGCGGCGGGATTGCGGACGTTGCTGTGGTTCTCTTGGAAGCTTGTTCGAATGTTGGGTTTGTCGGTGGTCTATTTTTCAGTGCCTATAGTCTGCTCGATAAATAACTAACTCGCGACGGGTCTATGCACAATGGCACAACTGCTAAACGACAGTATACCTGTTGATGCTCTACTCTCATATGCGATTATTCCTTTGCGATATCCAGAGACGGCCGCCGTGCTGCAGTCGTGTGGTAGATCCGTCGTGCAACACCACGTCAATAGTCCTTGAGTGATCTCGCTATTAGAGTTCATCGAGATTGTTTCAAGCTATGCCTGTTGAAAGCACAGGGCACCAGTACCTGCATCTGGGCTCGATTGGACGCACCGAATGATTTGCATGATGCCCAATAAATGACGCTTGTGGCTTGCAACGAAACACTCATATCGAGAGACGTTTTATTAGAGCCTCACAGCTGGAGCCTGCCACGCGTGAGGTGAGTCCTTAGCTTCCTCTCCACCTTAAAGATCAGCTGTTAGTGTACTATCTAAGTTATCTTCGGCAGTTAGATGTCGATAATAAGGTTCGTCTTACGACTGACCTCGTACAACATTGTTGGATCTCGGCAACAGTATAGGCGTAGGAAGATCGTTATTACTGCAGTCTGTATGGTGTCATTGACGATCTGCACGTAGATTCCGAGGTGCGACACACCTTGCACGACATGGATGATATGGGTATCGATCACCTACAGCCCAAACACCGAACTAGTGTCATGATCAGCGGATGAAACCCACCGCATGGCGGATCCAAAAATATTGACCTACATGTTTCGTTAAAGACTCTACTGAGAATTCTCACTTTGACGGCATCGTAGAACCTGGTTTCCGGAGTATGATACCACAACGTAAGCACAATCAACATAGCTTCCAGTATTATTGATGTCTTATGCTGGAGCGCGAGTCTCGCTCGAGTAATAAACTGACAGTCTTTGCGATCCGGTCGAAGATGAAACACGCTTAGCCAACCGTTGTATATGCAGTCCTCATCAAAGTCAATAGCACGAAACCAATCGTCGCCTCGCGAACCCGTCAATTTGTCGTTGTCACATAGGCATATAGCCTTCTCCTCCACTTCATGAGACTTCTTCTCCTTGACCGCCCCTCGTCGACGTGACTGGATTCGAAGTTAAATCCGTTGCATCATTCTCCTTGACGCCCTTCGCACGACACATAGGGCAGCTATTTCGACCTGTAGTCAACCACTATGAAATGTTAGTATAGTCTGCAGGAGATTCAGAAAGTATCGCTTACCTCATCAATGCATTCACGATGAAAAACGTGATTGCACGTGGTGATCTGTCTCACTTGATCGTTGTCTTCATATTCGGAAAGACAGATCAAGCAGCGATCGTCTACCGTTAAAGTGATGGGCCTTTCATCGCCCTCGTTCATAACCTCAACCGTCATACCCGATCCACGCCTAATGACACGATAGAGTCCGCCGGCAGCCTCGACATCATTTTGTGTGGCCACGGGAGGCTTCACAGGACCAAGCAAGTTCGATAGCATCTGCATGTCTTCGTACGACGGGTTATCCGTGAACAAGCTTGGCATTGTAAATGCTGGATGATCGGGTGAGACATTGGTTCCGACCACGTATATTAGCCAACTTCGGCCGGTACTGCCTGGGGGTCGGTCTGGTTCGACCACTCCATTCCTTCGTGCATTGCCTGAGCTCAACTCGGGCCTTCGAGCAAACTCCGAATCACTCCGTCTTCGGTGTCGTGCGGCATTGAAGACTATATCGGCTGGAAAGACATCCGTTGTGCTGTCTTGAGCTTCTTGGAGGTCTGGTAGGCCTTGTGTATGGACTGCCGATGCCGAGGACGGTCTTCGGCTGGGTGTTGCGTGACCTGATCGAAGATCCGCAGGCGTGGATGGAGGTGGATGTGGTCCAGGCGGACTTTCCGACATAGGTGTTAATAGACCGTTTTCGACCGAACTTCTCGAAGCACCAAGATTTCGCGCCCGGCTATGGCGTTGAGACTCGTATTGCTGTGGGAAACTAAAGTTGGTCATAGAGTGCCTTCGTGTATGTGCGTTTGTGCGCGTATCAGACCTTCTGAACAGTGCTCCGGAGCTGCCATTACGTAACACGTTGGCTGGAGGTAGAAAGGGTAGGCTGAGTAGAGTGTCAAGACTAGGTCCGAGCGTGCCATTCTCACTTGCCGAGGCGTCGTTGAAATTGGGCATCGATCTCACACCGACAAGCACCAACGTTACTGACCTGTCCGACGGTGCTGTGAAATGAGTGTTATGATTGTCGTTTGTATTTTGCTGGTTCGCACTAACTGCCAAGGGTGTGCCATTCTCGTCGTTGGGAAATTGGAACACTCGCATGAAATTGACCGGCGGTAAGTCACCATCGGAAGCATTCAAATCCAAATTGTGACCGGCTTGAGCACTCGCCGCTTCTTGAAGTGTTTGCACAAAATTCTGTATGCTTCCGTCGAATGTCTCGCCAGCAAAGTTTGTGTTCTCTGGATTGTTGACGGACGTGCCAGACAATTGAGCTGCAATTGCGGCAGCCGCCAGTTGCAACACTTGAGACAATGGCGGATGCTCGCCCCTTCGTATTAGACGAGTGGAACGAGATCGCAGGCCATGTGGAAAGCGTCTGATTGTACTCATGCCTGAGGTTATACGACTGCTCGAAAGCAGATTCCGAGTCTCTGGCTCGATTGCATCCAGCTCGTGAGGAGCATTGTCGTCAGCTTCGGCGCGGGTGCTTGAATGTTCATTTTGCGAAAGCAGCTCGTCGGCGTCATCGGACAGGATAGCACGAGTGGGTCTACCTGAGGAATTGTGACTGAGATTCAATCTTCGAGTTGCAGGCAAGCGGTCTGAGGTTAACCAAGCCGAAAAGGGTGCAGATAGCGAGCGTCGAACACGAGCAAGTCGTGTGCCTGACCTCCTGGACGTTTCCAAAGAGCCCAAGTCGTCATCAAATCGTTGGTCATTGATCGCTAAGTCACGGACAGAATCGTGCTCATCGCGAACATTGCGCATGGAAATATCAGGATAAAACAAACGCCTCACAGAGCTCCTTCCAGGTTCCCGTCTCGGTTCGTTTGGCCGCCTTTGCAGAGGCGACGTCGTAGAGAGAGGTTCATCTGATGCAGAATTGATGCGCCTATGATATACACTAGGTCGACTGCGGCTTGAAAGTCCGTTGCGCAACGCATGACCTTCTTCAGCTGTCTCTTCGCCGCTAGTCGTTAAGCCTCTTGCAACAGAATCAGGAAGTAACCTAGAGCCCAGCCTCGCCATTGTGGAATGCCGCCAATTCAGCGGTCTTGCTGGGTGATGCTCCACAGGCGGGTCGTGGTGCGAGTGAAACAAGGGCCTATCTTCTGGCTCATAAGGTCTATCATCCAGCTGGTCGAAATGCCTCATATGGTCCGAAGTCACATGTTGCGATTGTCTCCTCCACGAGTCTGACAGTATACCGCGTCTTGAGAGTGCGAACACAGACCGGCCTGGACTTTCTCTTGTTTGTTCATCGTCTCGCTCGTGAACCGCCCGAGGGCCTAAGAAGGGCTGTGTGCCACCATTGCGATGTCTTTGACTCGACTGACTATTGCCCATTATTGTGGCTGCTGGTGGAAGGGTGGAGGAAGATCAGACGTAGTGCATGCTATGGCCGCATGTTGGCCTCGTTTTGACGATGCGAAGAACTTTCCAACGTTTCCGGGCGTCGTGTCAAGTAAAGCGTAGCCAGCACTGTTGTGACGCTTGAGGAAGCTCACTTTGGTGAGGCGTTTGTGTTGTGCTTGCTTCGTTGAGGTCGAATAAGAGCGATCGTACAATCGACCTCTGATTACTAGTTAATGCTGCGGCTATGCAATGTGAGCGATTGTCGGTATGTCAATCGAATGTCAATGTCTCCGGCGAGGTCGTTGCTACCAGACAGAAGTATATTGCTGCTGCTACTGTAGATGTGTCGTTCAGAGTACATCGTTCATCCTAGGGCTGACACGAAACAGCAATGCTGACGCCAGCGAATCGCGAATGGCCATTGCTTGGTTTAGGGCAGCATAGCCTACGATTTGCCGAAACTCTCGCTAATGACGAGCCACCACCTGACTCCAATCAAGCCTGGGGATCGCTTCTTGGCACCTGAATCATCCCATCACACCCACGCCATGAGCTTCTGAGTGCCAGAGCTTCATATGGTAAACCTTCGTCGGACACCTAGCACGATTAAACATAGATCCAACAGTTGTGGCATACCTTCTTGCATGACCGATAGCAACGCTGATTGGTAAAGTCCTCCCCATGAACCACCTAGTGCTCAAGCATATCTAGCGACTATACAGTAGGAATAGATATACTATGCTGGAAATGACGCGAAATCCGTCGGCGATACAACTATCTACTCCAGGACACGAATATGGTTGACGACTTCATATATGCTCAACCTCTCCCCGTTCGCTCACATAATACACCTCGATCATTCCAAAAGCGTAAACGAACAGTACCAGATACAGAACAAGAACGACTGGTCGAGCACACAACAATCGCAAATGCTCAGGAATATGCTGCCATCGTGACACCGGAGGAGAGACAACAACGAAGACTTGCTGGTCAAGCGCTCACTGACGACCCGCCACCCTACCCTTTCCCTCACGCACCTGAACGGAAGATCCAGGCTGCAACGAGACAGCAGGATGCCGTGGCTAAAGCGGTGCTTGATCAGAGCTATTCTTTGCGTCAGCAGCACTTGGCTGCCATGACTGCTATGCTCCACAAATGTTTGGAATCGAAGGATTACAATCGCGCTTCTCGAGCTCTAGGCTTGATCTTGCGTACTGAAGTTAATGGTCGTCCAGTTGATCTTCGACATGCCGGTCTGTGGCGCATTGGTGCAGAGATACTCCTGCGTTTGCCACAATCAGATCGCAACTCACAAATATCGAGAGAAGGATTTGGCAGGGCTAAGGCTTTCTACGACAAGCTAGCTCTGCAACATCCGTGGCACCGGTCGTGGCCAGATGCCATCAATGCTCAGGACTTCAAACTTGCCATGTTCGGCTTGTGGATCTTCATCACCTGTCAGGAAAGCAGACAAATTCAATCTGTAAGTAGTGACGACTCGTTTGGTCATGGAGATGAGAATGTCCGCTTGCTCGAAGCAAAGAAATGGGAGCTCTCAGAATCTGAAAAGATAGCTCGAGAGATGGATGGTCTAATGGGAACCATCCCTTTCATGGACGATCTTGAGCTTATTCGACTGAGGGGAATGGTAGCTTTGTGGATAGCTGATCTATCAGAGTTTACTGAGGAGCTTGAGTCCGAGACTGGCCAGGATTTGCACGAAGAGATCAGTCTGCAGCACGAGAAATGGGTAGCGAGCGTTGCTGAGCCACCCATGGAGGCTAGGCCCGGAAACGAACGTGCAGTTACAGCACGCAACTTCGCTGCCACCATGTTCGCAAGGCTCAATATCCGGGAGGAGGATGAGCGGTCTATAAGCTCAAATGCAAGTGTTACTCCCTGAACAAGCAGCAGTATCACCCAGCCATTTCTTGCTCGGGGTTTTCAACCTCGATACCGTGCATTTCATCGGAAAAAAAAGAAGATTCTTGCTCTGCTAACATGAACATTGTGTGACTCAGCCCTGTTTACCGCTTGTCACAAGTATCTCTTTCGGACGTGCTTGAGATCAGATGGAAATCGGCGACGGCAAACTGTTAGTCCTTCCACAGTTCAGCTTTTATGATTGAGGGGAACAGGTAACGTTATATGCTACGTGTCGTTGCATCCTGGTAAATCGCAGAAGTATTTCTGATGAGGGAAGTACGAATTATATCGAGTTTTGTGTGCCGAAGCAAGCCTAATGCGGAGTGCTAATCAACGACGAATGTGTGCTAAATAGCAAGTGTATATACGATGTGCAAGTCAATGTGGTACCGCATGGTATCAGCCAGTTCTCGGACTTGCAAGTGAATGGCTCAGTGGCGTACTCGTTACCGAGGTACTTAGACCATGATGCTGTCCAGAAAGGCAACGGTTACATGGACATACACCTTTTGCTATCGGTACATGGCGCTAGCCATATAGGGGTTAATGCCTGAACGGCGCCCGGAGGGCACTTGGAAATCTAGGGGGTAATCCCTATCTCTATAGGCTTTAGCGCCTATACCATCCCCGGAACAGCCCCTAGAACAAAATCATCTATTCTAATACTAAATCCGAATAAAACCCTAACTATACTAAATCCTAAGGCCTCAGCCTAACCGAAGACCTTAATTTCAGCTCAGAATTAGGTGTTCGGTCAGGATCAGCCCTTAGGGTTTAGGTATGGTTAGGAATTCGTATTAGATTAGATGATTTTATTCTCGGGGTTATTAGGGGTATGGCTTAGGCGTTATACGCCCATAAAAGCCCTCTATCTATGGGGCTGGGCATCTAAAGTATACCTAGAGATACTTCAGGCATCAACCCCTATAAGGCTAGCGCCATGTACTGATAGCAAAAGGTGTATGTCCATGTAACCGTTGCCGTCCAGAAACAACATCGTACTAGCTCTATGCGCATTGGTCGCAAAGCCCTATTCATCTTCCTCACCACTCTCGTCAGTCTCATATGACTCTGGCCGCCTCTTGCTCTTCATCACTTCCTTCTCGTCATCTTGATCATCACTGTCACTTGTAGCATCATCAAGCTTTTCTTTAAAGGTCTCTCGGAGTTTCGCAATTTCTTCAGGTGTGATCTTGCTGGCTGAACCAGTCACGCTCGAGCAATCAACGTGACCACACTTCACTTTGGCAACGTCTTTGCCCCTGGCGCCATCACGTAGCACTGTCAAGCACTTCATGCAATATATATGCTGGCATTTTGCGGTTACTCGAGGGTTGACCGCGGTCTTGTTGCAGCTACTGCACAAAAAGTCGTCCTCGGCTAAGTTTCTTCGTGCAGCCAGCTCTTCAAAATGGTGGCTCAATTTCCCGTAAGGCGACTTGTCTTGACTCGAGGTCTTTTGCTTCTTCGAACTTGTGGTAGCTACAGACTCTGTTTCGTCGTCGTCTTCTACTGGTCGTTTGCGGTTGGGGTTGGGTGTCTTTGGTGGATCTGATCGCTTCTTCTTCTTCGCCCCTGGTTCGTTGGTCAGAAGATCGTTTGCAGTTTCTTGTACCATGGCTTCAAACCCTTCACCTTCATGTTTAGTATTTGATGCGCAATGAACTGGCTGTGTGTCATCTGGAACTTCAAGGTCATCAATCATTGTGCGCTTTGTCTGCCCGAGATGAGGCTGCTCGTGTGTTGTGCTTTCCCGCTTAACTCGATCGACTTCTTCCTGCTCAAAATCGCTCTCGACCACCTCCTCTTGGACTTTGTTCGCCGATTCGATGTCCGGCTCAACTGAGTTCGCAGTAACCTCAGTTTGTGGGTCAGTGACTTGTGCGGTTCTGGAAGTAATCACCTCAACCACACCTTGTGCGGGCTTGTCAGGGTTGAGACAGGCATTTGACTGACCAACAAGCTCCAGGTCATGATCATCAATCTGGTGGGTCGATCGCTCGAGGATCTTCGTAGCCAAAGCTGGTAAGAAAGCAGGATCGTCACCAGCAATAGCTGTCCAGAGCATCTCCTTGAACAACGAGGTGACTTCAGAGCCAGGCTCTTGTTGGGCAATTGATTGGACATAGCTTCGAATCTCCTCCACGTGTACCGTCAAAGCAACTCGTGTCAGCACTTCATCTGCAAGCTCGCTTCGAAACTTAGCTTGCTTCTCTGAGCTGGTCTCTCGGAAGTGCTCAAGTCGAGCTGCTTGTCGGTCGGCTTCTGCTTGCTCGCGCTCTCGAAGCTCTTTCTCCTCCTCGGCTTTGGCTTGTGCTTGAAGTGCTTGGATTTGTGCTAGCAAAGTCATCTTCCTCTCAGCAGCATCTTTAGCATTCTTCTCACGTTCAAGAGCTGAAGCACTGAGTTCTCGTGACGATCTGCTGTGGGAACGCATACTCATAGAGCTTGTAGATCGACGAGGCGGAAGGTCGACAGTGGGAAGAGGTTCGGAAGACATGCTATTGAAGAGTTGACAAAGTGAAGGTCATGTAACATAGGCGTCGTAAAACTCCTTGTGAGGCGGTAAGTCTGATCTGCTGGTGGTTGATCGCACGATGATCTAGTAGACTCTAGTAAGTGCCAAAGATGTCAAGAATGCTGACCAGAGCTGCATACGATGCAATATTTTTCCGAAGTGACGGCTGCTAGCCAATCTGCGCTTCGCTTTCAACATTCACTTTCCGCGAAACGCACTTTCACTTCGAGATCGCGCTAGCCCGAGTCACTGATCTGCTGTCACCAGACACTGAGTCGATGGAGACTCGTTGCTTCAGTAAGATCAAGTCTACACGAACTCTCACACCAGCCAAATATTGGGACTCCTCCTTTCCGCATTCATTAACTCTCAAAGAGCTTTTGTTAACAATTTGTATCCTGAGATCATTGCGGACGTTCAACACAACTTCCCCTACGCCTTCATTACGCAGCATTGGTCAAGAGCTGGTACTACCTCGTTGACGAACTACATCTGCACTTTCAGCCTGCAAAGATCACACTCGGCAGGCCACATCCTGTGGCCATTCTATAAGCATACTCCTTACATGAAGCGAATGCCATTCATGCAACAAGTAAAAAGGATGACGAAGCAACGATCGCCCATTCTGGCTGAAAGGCTGGGGTGAAGCTTGCAGTGACCGCATTGGTATCGTGTTTCAGCAGTTGTTGAGACAGATATGTTTTACCTAGAACCTGTTCTTAAGCTTATAAATAATTCGATCAATGCTGTCGCAGTGGTTCAATCATTCGTACAATCTTCATCATGGTGTTGCACCCTCAAAGGCCTAATGGATTATCACCAGTCTGCTTCTTCCCAGTAGAACTCGTCGTATAGTCGTTGACGGTGTTTCCTGCTCCTGACACAGTATCTCCCAAGCCCTTGCTCGTGTCGCTCACTCCTTTGCCCAGAGCGCCAACGCCCTTGCCGAGACCTAGTGAGTTTAGTATGATTATTGTAGCCCATGAACAAAATGACTGACCATCACCAATACCGCCAACTGTGCTACCGACAGTGTTCGTGAGTCCAGACACTGCTCCTCCAACGGTCTTGCCGGCACTGTCGACGAGACCTGGCTTCTGTTCTTGTTGTTGATCCGACATTGCTGTTATCTGGTGGTTATAATCGAGTTCGGTTAATGGTTCAAGTGGATTTTTTTGGAGTTAGGAATGACAGATGGTATTTCTGGCTACACGACGCCCAGACGATATGTAGTTGCGTGAATCCTGGTTGTACAGCGTTCTACAATACTGACGGAATTGACGTCAGCTGGATGATGTCTCCTACCTGAAGCTAAAGTGAGGAGAGCAAGATATTGCTTCCTGGTTGATCCCAGAACCAAGGGAAGCAGCACGAATGAGGTGTCCTTGATCTGGCAGGGGAGCATGGGATGCCGTCCACGAAACTCCTAACAGCTCGAATTCCACCACTTAGCAGAGCCCATTGAGAGGACTGAGGATAGATCCTGGTTGACATGGCAGCTGACGACCACAAATCCTGACACGAGCATAGGCAGATATCATCGACCAGGCTCATCCGAATCGAACAGCCACAATTCAAAAGCGTAGTGGTGTGGCGGGGTAGTGGACCAGCAACATGACGTCATCCTGACTATCACCTACAGCGCCCTTGCTTGGCTAGAAGGGCATTATAGTCAACATAATTGGTGGAGATGTTCTGTGTGTTTGCATCAAGATAAGTCTCATATGTGTGAGAATGCAGCAAGAAACGCAGATGCTCAGAGGACATCTGACCATAATCAAGTATCTTGAAAAGCATACACAATGTCGAGTCAACAATCCTCATACACGTCGTCGTATTCAACTACTTCCTACACGAGCTCAAGCTCTGGTAGTAATGGACAACCACATATGCAATCTTACAGCGAAACCGCAAGCTACAGTTCTCGTGATGGTGGCTCATTTGTTCGGGAGTCGAAAGAGACTGGACAACCAACACTAAGAGAAGAGCATCAGATACCTCTGCAAGGACGAGTTGAGCAAGGCGAAGCTGATACATCAGCAAGAATCGAGGATGTTACGGATACCGACAAGCAGTACCTTGAGAGGATGGAGGACGAGTACGAGTACGCGAAGAGAGAGGGAGGTGCATGAAATGTACGATGATGTAGCTAAACTCAGTCCAAGCTCTATATGTAAGTACAGGTAGGAAAATGATCTTCATTCAAGCTATTGGTTACAGCTCACTCGTAAAAGGCCTTGCTGGAGGTTGTGAAGTAGAAGGAGAGTCATGGCTGTCTAAGCATATCAGGCCGAAGAGGGCTGGATGCTTACATCTTTTGTCTTTCGATGGCATTCTCGTACTTGTCGTGCTGACAGTTTCCGACCTTGTCAACGTAGCAGTAGTTGTCGCCGTTGAAGCAGGAGGTAACGTTATCGTCCTGGATCTGCTTGAATCAGCCTTGGATGTAGAAGAACGATGATGCTTGTGCTTATCGTCCCAGCATCCAAAGAAGATTCCTGGCGTCGCGCACACTTCGCCATCTGAACTAGTCTGGGTTGGTGTCGTGTGTGAGGGCCTGCTCGTGGAACTCGTGGACTCACAATGTCCACCAAACCAGCCTGGCTTGCACGTTGTCGTTGATGCTGAGATCGTGACTGGCTTTGAAGGACTAGTTACTGGGACATCGGTCGTGGTTGTTATTGTCAAATTCGCTGATTCGTTGCAGCCAAACCAGCCAGGTGTCAGACAAGTGGTGGTAGTGTACGTAGTCGTCAAAACAGGACGCGAAGAGGTGGTACTTTCGTCGAGGCAACCCCACCAGCCAGGCGTTTTACAGGTTGAGGTTCGAGTGTACGACGTCTTTGATGTTGTAGTTGTGGTCGTTGTGGTAGTGCTATCGGAGCCATTGCTCTCAAAGAACTTCCAGTTGAAACAGTCTCTGCATTCGCTATCCGCTTCACACTTTGGCACCTCCTTGTACTTCTTGATCACAGTGTCAATGACGTTGTGGATCTTGTGGTAGCCAATTCCTACACGCCACCCGAGGTCGTTGACCGTATCGTAAACGCACTGAAGACCCGTGTGACATTGTGATTCCATTGCATATCCACCAATGGTGCAGGTGGCAGTTGCACCATTGCAGGTGCCCATAAATACCGGATCAGCTGTATGACCGAAGTGACGTGCTCCGGTATATTTGCCACGATTAGGAGGATCTGGGCCTTGTAGACCCCGAGGCGGTAGCGGAAGGCCCAATCTTCTGGCAGCAAGATCGTCTCCTGGTGCTTCAAACGTCACAACTGGTAGACCAAAGGTCAAACCCAATAGACTCGAGACTGCTCCTCCAAGAGAGTGACCCACTATCCACACGTTGGAGTCTGGATACAGCTCGGTAACATTGTTGTACAGGTCAACCGATGCCTGGTAGTAGCGCGTTTTGCTTTTGAGAGCTTTTACGAGACAAGTCGAGTTGCAGGTGTACGTGCTCGACTGACAATCACAAACTTGTCGCCAGAAATATTGTCCACCTTGAGCGCAACAGCAACTAAAAAGCAAATTGTCGTTCAGTTTATCTCTCGTGGTTGTGCCATCTCCGTCGAACACGGCAGGAGATGTGCCCTTCAAGCCAATTATGATTGTTTTGTTTCCCTCGTCTGCGAAGATATGCCCACGTAATCCGTCTCCTTCCCATCCAAAGGGTTGAGAGTGGTTGTAGCCCATGCTGACATTTGTCCACTCGGCATCTTGAACGTCTGGCACGTAAGAGTTTGCAGCCATATAGGCCATATTGATCACAGTATTCTTATCAGATGTGTCTGGTCCAGGAACATCGTCCAACGTCCAGTACGATTCATCTAAAGGCGCAGGCGCGCCAGCAATGCTTGCATAATCTAGGTGCTGCGCAACCGACGCCCACTTTCTGTCAGTTAGCCTTTCTATCTCATAATTCTCTGACTGCACCTGCAGTCGTGGTGGTGGTGCTGCATAGTCGGTCAAGTCATGTTCGAATGCGAAAGCATGCTGGTCAACCACTGGGATGTCAAGTCTCTTGTGTAGATCTGGATTGCGGTACGTGCCACGGTGAAAGATATGTTTTAGGGTGAACGTGTGGGACGCTCGCGGTACAGGTTCGCTGGGCACTAGCTGTGGCAATTGTATCGCTTCACTGATGGGCAACAACAGGAAGAAGGACAACAGCGAGCTTGCCGTTATGCGTTTGCTCGATATACAGCGCAATCTACCGTTACGATCTGGCATCTTGCTGGCTTTAACACATTAACATACACTGACAAGTAAAGAGTTGAAAACAACGTGCCATCTTCACGCGTACAATGTTGTCGCGGTCATGTGGACGGCCATGACGTTCGATCATCCATTGAGGTGATTGATGGCGCCTAGATTGTCTCTGCCTTAGCTAAGCCACAGGCTCCATCGCTGTAGCTACTGCCGCCACAGGGCTGGTTCTTTGGTCATCACGGTCGATCAGGACCTAGATGTTGTTTCTCAGGACCATGAAGGTATCCTGTTTCGAGCAGACTTCCATTGTCGAATCAAAAAGTGCCCTCAAAGCTATGCCTGCAGAAATGTCGTGGAACTGACGTCGTTGTACCGCTATTGTCACTAGCCGCTATTGACTGCTGAATCTTGCATTCATAGTCCTACTAACGAGCATATGTGCTAAGGTAAGCCTGTACTCTACGTAGGTAAGCCATTACACATCTATACAAACTATTACCTCGTCACCAGCGCTACGAACAGACTCATCTGTTATCCCGGAGCTGAGCAAGCTAGTTGTTGCTGCTATCGATTGTGTATACGCGTATTCCTCGCTTTAGACCGTGTTCCGCAGATCGTCGTCCACTCTAACACGATTGACCAACAGACAGACTAGGTGAATTGAGGATAAGTAGTTCGTGGAGGCAGGACAGAGGACTACAAGACGTCTTTCTGAGCATGGAAGCAAAGAGCTCCGTCTAAAAATACTTGCAGATATGCCGGAAGAAGAACGACCACCTGAAGCAGGCGATGCTACCGCACCTCCCTGGCAGGTGCAGCAACAACATGCCATAGGTGCAGCAGCAGCAGCCGCCCAGGAAGAATCCTCAGACCCAGTACATCATCATCACTACCGATATAGAACGTTCCTGGACAATCAAGCCGTCGAAGATGTCCCTCCTCCACCCTACGATGCTGATAGTTATGGCCATCTCGAGGTCAACCAGAATGGACTGGACACCGGAGCCCGAGTGGCGGCTGACGGTAGAGTTGACATCAACATCAATGAGAAGGGTCGAAAGGTGCGAGATATCCTCGCACCTATGTTGGCGCGACAGATGACCCGGCCCGCGGAGCCAGAACCAGAACCAGAGATACCAGAAGGACTTGGCGATATAGATGGGTTGCCGCCTCCACCGATGAACATCGTCATCCAGATTGTCGGTAGTCGCGGAGACGTACAGCCATTTGTTGCTCTCGGTCAAGTGCTGAAGCAGAAGTACAATCATCGAGTCAGGATAGCTACGCACCCGACATTCAGACAATTTGTGACAGAGAACGGCTTGGAATTCTTTAGTATTGGAGGTGATCCTGCAGAACTCATGGCTTTCATGGTGAAGAATCCAGGACTTATGCCCGGAGTCGATTCGCTGAAGAACGGAGATATTGGCAAGCGTCGCAAGCAAATCTACGAAATGCTAAACGGCTGCTGGAGATCCTGTATTGAGTCAGGAGATGGCACAGGCGCTTCGGCTTCCGATGAGCTGCTCGAGAGTCAAAGCATCGACAGCGGCATCTCGTTAGGAGACGACACAAATCGTCCTTTTGTAGCCGACGCGATCATTGCGAATCCTGTCTCTTTCGCGCATATCCATGTCGCTGAGAAACTTGGTGTACCACTGCACTTGATGTTCACTATGCCATGGTCGCCTACGCAAGCATTTCCACATCCACTCGCAAATATCCTCTCTTCAAACACGGATCAGAGTCTCGCCAACTACATATCATACGTACTGGTTGACATGCTCACGTGGCAGGGACTTGGCGATTTGATCAACAAGTTTCGGGAGCGATTACTTCATCTGGAGCCAGTGAGCATCATCTGGGCTCCTGGCATGCTTGCGCGATTGCAGATACCCTGGACATATTGCTGGTCGCCAGCTCTGATACCAAAACCGAAGGACTGGAGTCATAAGATTGATATTGCAGGCTTTTATTTTCTAAACTTGTCGACAAACTATACCCCGGCGCCAGATCTTGCTGCCTTTCTTGATGCCGGTCCTCCACCAGTATACATCGGCTTCGGGTCGATAGTCGTTGATGATCCGAATCAAATGACGAACATGATCTTTGAGGCTGTGAAGAAAACAGGACAAAGAGCTCTTGTGTCGAAAGGTTGGGGAGGTCTAGGTGCTGACCAGCTAGGTGTTCCCGAGGGCGTTTTTATGCTGGGCAACGTTCCGCACGATTGGCTGTTCAAGAAGGTGTCTTGTGTAGTTCATCATGGTGGTGCTGGCACAACAGCGGCCGGTATTGCAGCTGGCAGACCTACAGTCGTGGTACCTTTCTTCGGTGACCAGCCGTTTTGGGGTAAAATGACTGCCCGAGCTGGCGCAGGTCCATTGCCTATAGCCTACAAGGACTTGACTGCAGATAAGCTCGCTGATGCTATCTTGGAAGCTCTGAAACCTCAATCCCTTGAGCGTGCAGCAGAGCTCAGTGCCAAGATTAAGGAGGAAACTGGGGCAGAGACTGGAGCAAGTTCTTTCCACAAACATTTGAGACCTCACAAACTCCGTTGTGCGGTCTGTCCCGAACGGGTTGCAGTCTGGAGAATCCGGAGAACAGGCATTTGCCTGTCTGCTCTAGCTGCCACTGTGCTTGGCAACCGAGGATTACTGAACTTCGAAGACCTCAAGCTTTATAGACCTTGTGAATATCATGTCGACGAAGGTCCTCCTGAGCCTATCACCGGTGGTGCTGCAGCACTAATTGGCACGCTCTCGGAAATGGGTGCTGGAGTAGCCGACATGCCGGTAGAAATTCTGAAGGCTATGAAATTTGGAGACTACAAGAAGAAGGACACGGAGGCTTTAGAGGTCGACGCTACACAAGCTGGACGCTCCACAGAATCGCAGGTTGACACTGAGCAGTCGCAAAGTCCGGCAGTGACGAATTCCAACAACAAGGGTAAACAGCCAGACGTGGGCGACGTCGCGAGAGACCGGACGGATTCGGGCTATACATCTCCAGTCCCAACCTCGCCAGTGCCACAAATTGTGCATCCCAACTCAATGTCCACAGTCATGAGCCCGGATGGGTCTACACCTAGACGCCGGTCACTGTCAAAGGGTTCGTCCCGCGCTCCCTCTGAGGCGGGTAGTACGAGGTCTCGCATCAGAGATTGTTCGCCGGATCCCTCGGCAATGAAACAGATGAGCCTGGAAGGAATGCTTGGTGCGACCAAAGCTGGTGGACATATCGTGAAAGCTGGTTTGAAATCGCCGATGGATTTCACGATGTCCCTGGCACAGGGTTTTCACAACGCACCTAAACTATATGGCGATCGGACGGTAAGGAAACCTACTCGTGTGACAGACTTACAGTCAGGTTTGAAAGCCGCAGGCAAAGAGTTTGGGTATGGTTTCTACGACGGTATCACGGGTCTCGTGACACAACCTCTTCTGGGCGCAAAGCAGGAAGGGTTAGCAGGTCTTGCCAAAGGCGCCGTAAAAGGTGCTTTTGGCTTAGTTCTAAAGCCTGGTGCTGCCATTTGGGGATTGCCTGGTTACTCTTTTAAGGGCATCTATATGGAGTTAACTAAGCACTTCGGCAGTTCTACACAAAACTATATCATTGCTGCTCGTACTGCTCAAGGCTACGAAGAGTGGAAGGCGAGCAGCACAGAGGAGCAAAACAAGATAGTCGCAGCTTGGAAAAGCTCCAAGATGGAGCGAAAACGTGGCAAGCAGAAGTACGGAAAGGAACGAACCAGTGAGATCGAGAACCACATTCTCACGCCGAGTCCGAGCCACGAGCACACTCAGCTTGTAAGTGGTTTCAAACATACGAAGAATCTGAGCTTTGACGAGCGGAAAGAGCTGGATAAACGTCGTCAAGCACTCAAGAAGCTCGAGAAGGAACGTAAGAACCCCGAAAAGAAGAGCTCACTGCAAGGTTATTCGCATGTCCCTGGGGATCCTCGAGATGTACCTACACCCAAATCTTCGGCAGATTTGTTGAGCGCCCAAGAAGCCGATTTCGAAGAAGCGATCAAGCGATCCATCTCGCAGACAAGTACTGGAAATGCCCAAGAAGACGCTGTTATAGAACGGGCATTACGTGCTAGTGTAAAGACACTGCGAAGCAATCCTGAGCCTATAACCGACGATAATCAGGACGAGGTTTTCCAAAGAGCTGTGCAAGCTAGCGTGGCCGAAGCTGAAAGAGCTCGTGAAGAGCTGAACACGCAAGATAGTGGTGTGATTGAGACCGCGGAGAACTCTGACGACAAAGCTACGTTGGAAAGAGCTTTGACTTTGAGCCTACAAGATCACCAACCAGATGAGCAACGCATTGGCATGGTCGACAACGATCGTGGGGCTGATACTGAAGATGATGAAGACTATCGACTGGCACTGGAAGCAAGTAGGCAGAACGCTGCAGGTAGACCCGTGCCAGCTCCGCCCAACGCGGCACATCATACGGACGAAGAAGAGCTCAGGAAGGCTCTAAAAGCTTCAATGCTTGCGAATGATCACCCGCAGGACGACGACGAGCTACGAAAAGCTATTGCATTATCCGAGAAAGAAGATAAGGAACGTGAGACAGCCCTTGAGAAGCAGAGGACTGAGGAGGAAATCGTGATGGAGTATGTGAAGAAGCAAAGCCTGCTTGAGGACGAGCATAGAAGGAAAATGCAGCAGCAATAGTGCTACTGGTCTAAGAGGCTTTTAGACTTATGTCCCTATGATACCCCATCAATGCTATTCGTGCATCAACTCAAGTAATAATCTACAATGACCTAGGTTACTTTCTGCTAAGCAGTACCACAGGGTGCTCAGGTTCGTCGAAATACCTACCTCGTCCCGATCACAATAAGTTGGCCATTTTTGGTGCACTTTAGGGCAAACCGCCGCCAACTTATTTTGAACGGGACGAGCCTACGTACAGTCTCTGAAGCCTCAGGCATTAATTTTGAGAAGCACTAGTCTATTTCTGGCTAGATGATTGTCGTAAAATCTTGGCATTCACAAACGTGTCGGGCAGATTTCGCAGCTGCGATTCGCGACTGACTTGAACAATACCTCGATACCACGACAAATAGCGTCAACATGTCTGATTCAGGAGAAGTTGAAGTCGAAGTCCCACAGGGTGCTGGTATCTTGCCAAAGGACGTCGCTGCTGAAGTTGGCTCAGTCAAACTCTTCAACAAGTGGTCGTACGAGGATGTTGAGATTCGAGACATCTCCTTGACAGATTACATTCAAATCCGACAGCCAGTATATATCTCCCACAGCGCTGGCCGATATGCCTCGAAACGATTCAGAAAAGCACAGTGCCCAATCATCGAGCGATTGACGAACAGCTTGTAAGATGTTTGAATTTAAAATATGAGCGACACAATCTAATTCAAAATAGGATGATGAACGGTCGCAACAATGGCAAAAAGCTCATGGCTATCAGAATCGTCGCACACTCTTTTGAAATCGTAGGCTTTGCGACAGTATGCATTCTACTATTATACTAACAGCTCTCCAGATTCATATTCTTACCGACCAGAACCCAATCCAGATTGCAGTTGACGCCATTGTCAACTGTGGTCCACGAGAAGACAGCACCAGAATCGGTAGCGCAGGTACCGTCCGACGACAGGCTGTTGATGTTTCACCTCTCCGACGAGTCAACCAGGCCATTGCCTTGATCACCATTGGTGCCCGAGAAGCTGCTTTCAGAAACGTCAAGTCCATTGCTGAGTGCTTGGCTGAAGAATTGATCAACGCCGCCAAGGGTTCATCAAACTCATATGCTATCAAGAAGAAGGACGAGTTGGAGCGTGTCGCCAAGTCCAACCGATAAAGAACTGGCTTTTTCATCACATATCCGGCTCGCTTGTTATATTTCAGGCGCATGATGCTGTTTGTGCCAAGGCGCTCTCGATAACAATTTAACGGTACGGTGAGAACATACGAGAGTATGATCACAACCAAACCCAACTACTATGCGGATCGTCAGGATTAACCAGGCTTCAGCAGTGGGTCTGGTTATAGATAGCATTCGATGACAATATCATATCTTGAGAAAAAGGACAAGGATATTCCTGACCACTCAAGGCAATACTAACGGTCTCAATCGCATCATGTTAAATCTTTCATTTCTAAGCTGACTGACGGTCAGGTTTATGCGCTCAATATGGCCCTTGGCCTGTGGCGATAGCCTTGCCGGTATACCTTATCGGCATTCCATTTGTGTAATGCGGCAAGTCTTCGTGAACCTCCTTGATGCCAAGAGCATAGCACTTCTCGAAGTCTTCCAAGCTGGACCAGAGCATGATAGCTTGAACCCTCAAACCTGATGTGTTGTCAACTCTGCTACTGCTATCGAATGAGCAATGACCGGCATACCTGATGGGTCACCCTCATCGAATTGGACAACAGTCCAGGACTTCATGCCATGTGGCCCCCAATGCTTTTCTACTATTTTCATATGAGTATTTAGGTAGTAATCGACATCGAAGTGAACGCCTTCCTGGCGAGGGTATGACACGTAGATTGCTGTTGACATATTTACACCTTGTCTGGTTTTCAAAGAAGACGATCATGGTCACATCCTGGACAAGGTCCTCGCGCTTATATCTATACCAACAATAATACAGATTCTCCTCTTTCGCATTGAAAGCGGGTAGCCGAGGTTGTGGAGTAAGTGCCGAAAACTACGAACACCCTACTTCATCGTTGTGTCAAGGACATCGCTACGAGCTCCATGGGACAAGCAAAGCATGATTGTCTTTCAAAATGACACAAAGAAGGGACATCTACAGCCTTGACTGTGCCTGGACCTGCCACCACTATGTATGTCGGTGTTATTTACGCCAGTACCAGGTATTACTGCTCAGCACTACTTAGCTATATTTGTTGTCTGCATCGTATAATACTCATTAATGATACGCATTCTTCCCCTTGTGCACATCATTCTCCAGAAACACCTCAGTCTTCTCATTCATCTTCGCGTCGATGTTCTCACATAGCAAGCACATGACTATACCTAGACCACCGAATCCCAGGCTAGACAAGGCTACCATCTTCAAAGCATGGCAGTAGGACCACTTGTACACCAGTGACAGTGTAGCCAGGATCTCAGTAGTCATTCCCGGTATAGCTTGCAGTGCTGTTGCACCTAATGCGAAGGCAGGCAGTACTTGTGCCGCTGCATCACGCGACAGTCCTGCATTAAGAGCAGCCTGTGGTATAGTAGTTGCCGCTTTCGCCGCTTGAGTATTCGTCAGTATAGAGGTATACACGGCCGTTGCAAGGCTACCACCAGCGAACCGAGCTGTTCCCGCGAGACCACCTGACATGCCGAGATCAAGTTGTGGCACTCCTAATTGGGTAAAGGCAATCGACTCATACTGTGCCCAGCCGAAAAATGTTTGTAGAAGGAAAATGAAAGCAATCATTGTGCCCCTGTTGAATGGCGTAACCATAGCCAGGAGACCACCAAACAGAACCATCAATGTGAATGAGGTGACCAGTGTGGCCTTCCAACGACCAATTAAATTGCCGAACCCGATCAAAAGCATAGCGCCAAAGACTAGTCCGAGGTTCGCAGGTAAGGTAAGAATCAGAGCTTCGGAACGTGTGGACGTGGCACCGAGGAAGAGGACATTGATAGCTGTGCCTTGGAAAATTGCCGTACCATAATAGAACTATAGGATGTTAGGCAATACGACCTTGATAGCATGGGGAAGACACGAAGAGATCATCTTGGGTCTTTAAGAAATCAAGCACTTACCATAGTGACGACAAATGCTGCAACAAAGGGTACGGTGAATTCGCGGCCATTGTGGGACCTAAAGAGATGTGGTGGACACAGCTTGTATTGCACCTTGCTCATATTCTCCCAGACAGCGAACGCGATGATCAGAAGGAACCCGCCGACCAAAGGTCCGACCACAGTGGCATCAGAACTTGAGTTATAAGTCGTTTGGACGATACCAACAAGGACAAGACAAACCCCAGGAATGACTAGTGCCATCCCAATATAGTCCAAGCCTTTGATACCATCCTTCCAAGGGACACCTTTGGGGTGTTTTGGCGGATGGTAGAACAGGTATAGCGTCGTCAGGCTGATGAATTGAGCCGCGAACCCAATGTAGTAGATATAGCGCCATTGGTCGCCAGCACCGTCTATTGCATATCGTCCGACAACCGGTCCGATGACCACGATAACAAACACGAAACCTGCGAACCATAAGTTGAATTCTATTATCAACTCGAGAAGACTTACCGTCACTGATGCAGATTCCGATGTGCCGGAACTTATTCGCGATCAATTCTGGGAATTGCGCACATCGCCATCTGACAGAAGCCGGCGCCGAAACCGCATATGGCCAATCCTGCAGTGAATTGTTCTGAGCCCTTCGCTGTGGCTGCAATCAGATATCCTACGCAACATATGACATTTCCGAAGAGTAGGAAGATGCGTCGACCGAAGATATCGGAATTGGCGCCAGCCAGCAGGAATCCGAGTGAGCATCCAGTTGTATAAGCTGGTACGTACCACACGGATGAAAGTGGTTTGCCGAATCTTGTAGCTAATCCCGCCTGAAGCGCTGATGTGGTTGGTACTGGCCAAAAACTAAGACCGAACGTCGAGGATAATATGAAGATGACCAAGGCTAGCTTCCAGGTCAAGATTGGTTCTTCAAATGGGCCTGTAACCTCATCTGAGCCGCCAGATAGTACGACCTCTTCTACCTCCTTTGTCGATGTCGTCTTATCAAGCTCGGTCTCCGTCATCTTGACCGCTGTCTGATAAACCCAGCCTCTTCAGCTGTTGGTCAGGCTGACGGTATATGAAGGTTTCACCTACCGCCGATGAGCATAGGCCGGACGCTTCAGACGGGATTCAAATTTGAGGCATCGAAAGACCCTGCTCGAATCGGTTAAGGTCAGCCGCTGCGTGTAGATCTGGGGTAGGCTCGGCTGCAGCCAAGAAGTCCAAGCTCGGTCTAGTACAGGTAGATCCTGGGGAAGGTCGGGAAACGTAGAATGAGACGAGGAGCAAGGCCTTGCTTACAGATCAGTGTCAATTCACCTGCATCGTGTCTTTCATGGTCCCCAAGGTGCTTCATAATTGTAATACTATCGTAACCCTCACCGTTACCTTATAGATCTTACGATAGTGGCGCTGTACGAGTCATGTGACCTACGTTTCCCTCTGCAGGGCCAAACACTGCTCGAGGCTCAGTTTTGGAACAAAACACCATCCTTCCCATCCGAATCGACCTTTCTTCCAAATATGATGTTTTCTTGACCAGCAAAGACCTTGATTGTCGCACCCATGAAGTGCTTGCAGTCTGGAGCTAAAGCGTTCGCATATTCTGGACTCTTTTGCAAGAGTCAGCGACGTGATCGGGGTATAGTCTAGAGCCTACCTTTGCAAACTTCGCCCAGTCATCCCAAGACTTGACCCACAGCTCACTGCAACCATCGTAGTCCAGTAGATCTGCGCCAGTAGACTTGACTTTCTCCTTCATATCGGCCGTCTGATGAATTTGTGTATAGCGCTGAATGTTGAAGACACGAAAGTCTTTTGACGCAATAGTCAGGTCGGCGTGCACTGTCTCCCAGTGTCGATGAAATTGCTCATCTGTGGCACCTTCTTTCTTGCTGAAAAAGAAGAGAAGCTTCACATATGCTTTGAATTCCGTCGTCAGTACGTATGCTCAGTCGAGTAAAGTCACTAACGCTGATAATTTGGCTTTGCGTCGTAACTTAGTTGTCCAAATTTAAATGTATGGTCAGTGATTGGGAAACTCATGGTCGTTGTTTGGAAGAGCTACAGCTTGATCTTCAGAGGCTTGTAGCTATGTGAGTCGGGTCGTTGTTCTTGTTACGGACACTTCCGTGTAGTTTGCTATTTTGTGTCTTCTCTTTTTGTCGGGGTACTATGTCGACCATGCAGCGGCTGAGAAGTTCTCGGATAACGAAACCCAGCTACTTTTGACCAATCACAACCATGCGTATACCATTCTTGCATGAAGGGTTCGGACTGCTTGCGAGCATTGCGTCTTACTCGCAGAAGCCCAAGCAAGCATTCGAGGATTATCGAGCATTGAGGCGGGCAGAAATTGAAACACAATGAGACTTGGCAGGCAAGACGTCTTGTTCCCTTGACGGCATACCAGGAACCACGTGACATCGAACTCGATAATATATCGGTTACGACTCGGTCTGAAGAACTCTTTTCCGTTTTCATTTAAACCGCGAGTGGGTTTGACACTTACCATGAAGATATCCGACGTTGATGGTAGGAAACAACCACTTCATTGAAGATTGATGTCCAACTCGAATGTCTTGGCGTTTGTACGCTATTGTAGGGGACAGTTTGCAGGCAAGGTAGTAAACATAGTGATGATATCGTCCATATAGGTGCTTCTTTGAGCGCATTGATACCTATCTATTTGTACAATACATGCATCGCTATCATCACGTTCATAACTCATCTTTAGTGCTCGATTTAGCAGTCTGAGAAGGCTCGACGGTGCTGCTAGCCGCACTTGCTGAGCTGGATTTAGTGGCTTTCGACTTCTTGGACGACTTACTCTTCTTCGACTTCGGCGGTACCCTGATCTGCTTCATAATCACATCTGATACAGCAGCACCCAGCTGCTTAGCCCTAGTATCGACGTCAGCTACTAGCAAAGCTGGATCGTCATGAGGTGATAATTTTTGCTGTGCGGCCAGCTTAGACTCAAGCCATTCAGAGGCACTATTGTAGACCTTCTCGATGCTTGATAGGTCATCTTGCGTATACTCGTAAGGTTTTGGCATGACAACTTCTGTCTCGGAAGGTGCAGCATTCGCTGCATTGGAGTAAGGCTCATCCTCCAGATCATCCACCCCATCGGGATGGGCTATTACAGAAGGCGCGCTTGCTGATACGCTAGATCCCGCTGATTGAGCACTACTGGAAGCTACTTCCGCCGCTTTCTCGATATTGCTCTTAATCATTTCCAGCATGCTAGAGGCATTGGAGAGACTGTTCCTTAGTGTTTCGACAGCTTGGTCTCGTTTGCTGTTTTCTTCCTTCCGTTTGAGCACAGGCTCAACCAACGCTTTAAGCTGCTTGAGGCGATCTTTGAATTCTTGCAATTTGGCATCGGTCCCTTCACCATACAACCAGTCAGAAGTCGTTGTCAGCAGGTCTCTCAGATTCTTTCTTGCGACATCGGTGGAGAAGGTTTCGAATGCCTCGTCTTCCAGATAGTCTCGAGCTCTGTATGTATATGCTTCAAGTACGTTGAGCGCTTCAGATCGTAGTTGGGCATTACGATCAGATGTGTCGAACGCGGTCAGTCGCTGTTTGATGATCGGGAGTGCTTTTCGGGGCGGAGCAGCCGCGCCAACATAAGTTGTTTCGCAAGATAGCGGTACCGCGACAGTGGAGGGTCGTGCCTTCGTCTTTTCACTGTCAGCTGAGCTCGCCAAACTGGTAGCGGTCGCCTCAGAGACGATACTGCCCGAGCTTGTCGGGTCGTCTACTGGTAAGGGTGTCTCGTGCAGTAAGTCGTCAATGCCTTCGTCGCTAGCAGTAAGTAGTACTTGGCCCTCCTTTTTCGATCCAAAGCCAAACATGCCTTTAACATTGTCCATGACGCTGCCCTCCTTTGCCTTTTGTGCCTCACAGCTCACGCTGCCCGAAATGATTTCTGGAAGACCATCGAACGGGCTTAGTCGTACAACGAATGTTGTTGTAATGTTTTGATCAGCACAACCATAGCTGTTTCTGAGCTCAGCAGCAGACTTGGTCAGATTCTTCGCCTCGACCGTTAAAATTGGCTGGGACGCTTCTTGAAACGGAGTGGTCTGGGAGAACTCGATCACAACGTCATTCGTGCTACGGATCGTGACAGACTTTTCGGCTCCAACTTGTGATGTTTCCAAGAAGATCTTCTGTTGTCGATCCTTACCATCAGTGGTCCACTTCATCGTGTATGAAGAACCAGCGATGTCTGTAGATCGAATGTCCTTGACTCGAAAACTAGCACTGAGAGTGGCTGCTCTGAATGCAGCACCGAATGCAGCTGCCTCGTCCGCATTGATATTTGTTTTTACCTTGCTTGCCGATCCAGCAGCCTTTTCAAGCTCTGCTTGCACGAAAGGTGTTCTAGTCAGACCTCCGTGTAATATGATCGAGTGGATCGAAGCCATGTCGATGTCAGCCATCAACAGAGCAGAAGAAAGTGGCGCTGCGATACGAAGTGCAATTGGCTGAGCCAATTTCTCATATTCTGCACGTGTCAAGCTGTATTTGAAACTGACATCCTCATGCGCAAGTGACTCGAAACTGGCCGATGCTTGCTGATTAGCACTCAGGACTTGACGAAGCTTTTCTGCATCTCTCCATATACGTGCCATGCTTTTGCCATCTTTCTTGACTTGTGAAGCCTGTATACCTTGTGCTTTAGCTTGAGGAGTGTCCACAAACTTGGCAATCATGTCTTGTATAATAAGATTGTTAAGCAAGTCACCGCCCATGTGTCGATCATAGCCAGTGCCCAACACCTGAACCTCAGGCACTGTAACATTCTTCTTTCCAGGCCCTTTGATCGTCTTGGCCGCGAATTTGAAGACTGTAGCAGTCGTGGATCCAGCGCCCATATCGTATACAACATAATGCTCGGGGTCCATCGTCTTCTTAGTGTCCAATGTGCGAGAAGTGGCATAGTTCAGCCCGACAGCGTGACCGTCGCTAATGAGTCCGAGTAAGCGAAAGCCAGCTAATTCTGCCGCAAGCTCAAGCGCCTTCTTTTCGTCCGCCGTGTAGAATGCAGGGTATGTAATGACCGCATCAGACACGAAATTGTTCTTTCCGACAGCTGCTTCTGCATTCGATTTGATATTCTGCAATTGCATCGCAACCAACTCTTCGACCATGAAAGGCTCAGGTTCTCCCAGGTTCTTGCTTGCAAAGCCCATGCTATTTCCGCCATTTTCCCTTGTCATCGGCTGGAGCTGCAGACTCGGAAAGCGCTCATTGAACTGTGCTCGCGATCGATCCTGGTGCGGGAGTCCAAGGAGGGTCTTTAGGTTTAGGTATACATCGCCAGGAAACCTGGCTGCCACAGCGAGTGCATCGCCGCCGTACAAGCGCTCGGGATATGCATCTTGGTCATTTGCTTGTGCCCTTGATGGCTTGAAAGCAAGTGCAGCTGCTTCTTTCCTCTTCGAATCCTTGGTAAGAACAATTTCAATTGGGCTTCCAGGTTTTGCGACGGCGGCTTTGATGTATTCTGTGCCGAAGTCTATACCCAGTGCCGCTGCCGCCGCATTTACAACAGTAGAAGACACTAACAGTACAAAGACGCAGTAGAGAAGAGAGGGCAGCCCTTTCCGCCTCCCAGGAGGCATCATTATGTGTGGAGATTGGAGGAAGGGTCGAAGTTCTACGGGGAAAGCAAAGTTCGAGTTTGTCGAGTCAATATCATCTTATGACAACTTTAGCACAGTGTTTAGATGCCACTTGGTCACTAATTTACAACGTGTTTGTCCAAAGGACACTTGTGCCGTGAATTTCATCTGCCTCAGGCTGCAAAACACTCCAACGGGCTGCTTCACCTCTAGTGGTTAGATCCGTGCTTTCATTGGCTTGGGCTTCACGCTAGTGTGATGTTCAGGCAATACGCGTCAGACGGATGCACATTCCATTCCGCTGATCAACGACGAGTCTCCCACGGGTAGCAGTATTGCTGAGGTCCGAACAGGTCACATAACTGTACAGCTGAAGTGCCGTCACGTAGTTACTGAATAGACCCGGCCTGTCATGTAGGATGTTGGCCTGCTCTTGCTGGATGAATGTCACGTTTTCAAGCAATTGCATCATACAGACTGATCTCGTTATGATGTAGCCAGATATGATGTTCCGGAGCATTGCGAAAATAATCGTCATAAAAACGAAAGGCAGGTACTAGAATTGTTGATTAAACTCGATGCCCAACGCAACAGATCGAAGTATTGCTCTGATATTGCAACGATCTTCCTTTCACTTCTGGACATAACTTACACCACGTTTTCTTCACTATTTCGATCCCCTCACACGGCCAGTCAAGATCATGTCTGAGTCGGTGATCCAACTGAAGTGCGATTGCAATAACTATCCATGGGGTAAAACAGGAAAAGACTCCTTGGCAGCCAGATTAGCTGCAAACATCCCAGGGACCGATTTCCAACTCAAAAATGATCAGGACTATGCGGAGATGTGGATGGGCACCTATCCAGAACTTCCATCATATGTCTTGAAGACGGGAGAGAATCTGCAAGACGTGCTCAATGCCAACAAAGAGAAGTTGATTGGAAAGAAAGTACTCGACAAGTTTGGCGCCGACCTACCATTTTTGCCCAAGATATTATCCATAGCCAAGGCCTTACCACTGCAGATACATCCTAACAAGGAGCTTTCTGCTAAGTTACACCAGGAAAAGCCGGACCAGTTCACCGATCCGAACCACAAGCCTGAGATAGCTGTTGCATTGTCGAAGTTCGAGGCATTCTGCGGATTCAAGACGAAAGCTGACATTCAGATGCTCTTGAGCCTTGAGCCCCTGCAACAGTTCGATCCAGAGAAGGGCAAATGGTCTGATAACACAACTAGAGAAGTTTGTCGTGCCATGCTAAAAGCGTCTGAACAGACCGTGGCATCCACTCTGAAGGCACTTGGCGATACTTCTCGCGGCAAATTGGGGGAACAGGCATACATCCTCGATCTGATACCTAGACTCGTTGGTCAATACGGCGCTTCAGACAATGGCAATCTAGTGGCTCTCATTCTGATGAATTATTTTGTCTTTAGTCCCGGTGAGGCAATCTGGATTCCAGCTGATGGTATTCATGCGTATCTGGCGGGTGATATCGTGGAATGCATGGCTCGCTCGAACAATGTCCTTAACACTGGTTTCTGTCCTGCTGCAGATCGGGATAATATCGATTTGTTCTGTCGAGCTCTGAGCTTCGAACAACATGATCCTAAGAAGCCACTGCTCGAGAGATCGACAACGGACAAGAGCAGTACTGGTAAGACCACGGCTTTCAAACCACCAATGAGTGAATTCGATATGCTTGTAACAGAGCTCAAGGCTGGCGAAAAAGATGAGATCAAGGTTGTCAATGGTCCGAGTATAGCCTTCATGACCAGCGGCAAGGGAAAGATGAAGGCTGATGGTAAGGACTATGATATTGCTGGCGGTTCGATCTTCTATATTGGGTGCGGCGTGGAAGTGTCATACGAGTCGTCTGCGGATGATTTCGCTTTGTATCGGGCGTATGCTGAGTGATGGCGATACTTAAATAATAGGGTTCAAGTCTGTGGACTTGAAGTTGCATCTCTTGTGTATCACGCAGCGTTGAAGCCTGTCGCTTGTAATCTCTTCGCGCAGTCTCGAATATATTATTTCGGCTGCGGTCACCAGTTTTAGACGCACAAGCTCAATACCTCAGACATCAACATTCTTCCTGTCGAAAACAATACAGCAGTGCAACAGCTATGCTCTCGCAAGCTGTACGCGCTGATTAAAAACTGCCCTCATCTTCTGAATAGGCTCGATAACGTCTCAGTCACTCCTTCCTAATCTTCGTCTGCAGATAAGCCGAGGCGTGATCGTGAGGCATTCGAAGGTTTCCGTACCCGATCCTATTTCGATTAGCTGACGGCTGTGCCGCATTGTTGAGTCTTTACTCCGATATGGTCCATGCATCCTATCAAGGTAAGCCAACGCACGCAGCGAGGAATTCGCTTGCTGCACGTAGATGCGGCTGAGCTGGAGGTTGAGCTGAAGAGTTTGCTGACTCCGTGGTTCTGACAGAAAGACATTTCAAAAAAGGTACTCATACTTCGCTCAGATGTGCGCGAGATGACATAGTCCACGAGCAGAGGTTCTCGGACAAATTCAGGAAGTGACAGCGTGCGCCTCATTCTGAGGGAACAGAAGAGGACAAAAACCTTGTGGCTGCGAAGATATTTGGTAGTGTTGGTGTATCACCTCAATTGAAGGAATTAGAGCATAGAGAACCATTGAAACCCGATCTGAGGAGACAATTCTGGGGCAGTGGTTGATTTTGGTAAAACCCGGTCCAGATGCAATGATCACGATGCGAGTTCGCGAACATTTCTAGGTGCTAGAGTCTTATCCGTCTGGAATTGCTTTTGCTGTAGGCTGTAAGCGATACTGCCGGACGCATTGCGCGATGTTGCCACAAATAGTAGAGAACGCCAATGGGAGTCTTTGGAAATACTAGGTCGAGACCATCTGGGTAGTGTATTTTGTTCCCAACTGCTTCTCCAGAAGAATCATATTGTGGCAGACAACAAGGAAAGGCTGAACTTGAAAATTTCTGGTAGGAATTGTTGACAGACGCAGTCAAGTTTCACTGTGATACCACGATCAGCACCTTGTAGCTGGCGCGCATCCACAGTATATAGATTCTGGTTTCCTCGAAGAAGCATCCCAAAAGCTACACTTTGTTGGCGCGACCAGCAAAGGTGGTGGAGATAAGAATTTACGCTTAGTTCACATTTGAGCCTAGTGGGAGTCAGGGGTAATCCCTAATTTGATCCTTTCCCAGGTTTGTCAATCCACCACGCCTTTCCAACTCCATTGTCTCCTAACGAGTACTCTACTGGGCTTGTGAGCTCGTGCAGCTATCGATTGCTAGCTTGACATTTGATGAGATCACACTTCCTTTCGTGACACCGACAAAAGCCATTGCCGTGAAGGCAAAAATGTTTCGGAAAGGCTCTTCGACACTTGTGTCAGATCAAGAATCCGACATCGTTGCTGAGCGCGATCTACGCGAATTTACAGCGAAGAGGCTTGCCGCTGATCAGGACTGCTCGACTCCGAAAGACGTGAGATCATCCCTGATGGCTTCCATAATTTGCGACCGTTGACCTTCTGCTGCCCATCTACCAGTCTAGACTCATTGCCTATGTTTCAAGTCGGATCCATTCCGGGGTTATCAGCCACCTCGAGCGAAGGCGAAGTTATCAAAATGATCTACCAAATTGCATTGTCCATCGACCAGCAAGCGGAAAGTCTTAGTGGACAAGGCATGCTAACAAGCTTCAAGCTTCCGAGCTTGGCAAATCATGGCGGTCTTCGTATCAGAAAGTGACTTGCAGACGGTTCGGCGCCACGGCAAATTACTCTGCTCCTTAGCCCCATTTCTGCTCTGTCCTTAATTCTTTCCACTACACAAGCTTCATCGGCCAACGGCGTGTCAGGCTTCGGGCAGAGTCTATTCAAGCAAATCTCTTCAGATTTGCTCGAGCGCAGCCACCAATCTCTGCTAACAATTAAACTCATAGACACGGCGCCCTTGGCAACATGGATTGCAGGTCAGGAGAAATGGATTGCACGTTCTATAAGTATTCTATCAGTCTGCTTCCGGTTGTGTGGTTTCTTTCCTCCAGTAATCACTCACTCAGTCACTCTTTTTTGGTTAATTCCGACCTAGTCACTCTTTACGAGAAACCAACAACCCCAAAATCAAAATGAAGTCATTCATCGCCGCCGCCATGATTGGCGCAGCTGCTGCCAGCACTTCAGTGGACTCGTCGTGGGAAGGATGGAGCTCAAGCAGTTCGTCCTCGACCACTACGACAACGAAGTCTGCTGACCCATCTACCACTTGGGCAGCCTGGTCAAGCTCATCGTCATCGAGCACCACTGTAAGCTCACGACCCAGACTCTCTCGTGGTCATGCTGACTCAAAATAGGACCCAAGCACATGGAGTGCGTGGGCAACCTCATCGAGCAGTTCATCTAAGAGCACTACGTCAAGCAAGTCTCAGAGCCAGACATCGTCGAGCTACGTTTGGTCGGACTGGTCCTCGAGCACAACCTCGAGCAAGCCATCAGTAAAGACGAGCACTAGCTCATCATCCGATGGAAACTGGGGAAGCTGGAGGTATGTCTTGTCCTCATCCAGATAAAGCAGCTCAACTGACCCGTGCAGCACCTCTACCACAACCTCAAAGCCGGTCGTCGCAACAACCAGCTCCAGCTCTTCAGCATGGGCCGATTGGCAATCAGCTGATCCATGCAAAGCCGTGGTGACCAGCTCGCTGTCTTGCTACACTGTCCCAGCCAAGACTACCACGACCTCTGCCGCCCAGTCAAGCTCAAGCAGCTCGTGGGGTGTATGGAGTTCGTCGAGCAGCTCATCCAGCTCAACAAAGTCTGTATCGAAGTCCACAAGTTCATCGGCTTCGAGCCAGTGGTCAGCATGGCCCGCCTCGTCGACCTCAAGCTCGACGACCACAGTTGACCCGACATGGGCTAACTACAAGCGAGCAACTAGTGTCGATGCAAACAACTGGGATGGGTAAGTTCTGAGCCGTTCCCTGATGGATACACACTAACGTTCCTAAGCTGGACCAGCAGCTCGAGCAGCAGCACCACTACCACCAAGTCTCCAAGCGCGAGCTCATCGTCGACTTGGGCCGACTGGAGTAGCAGCACCTCAGGAAGCTCTAAGAGCACAACCACATCAAAGAGCGCCTCAGTTTCGAGCTCTTCGTGGAACGATTGGGCCAGCAGCACGCCAGTAGCAGCCACTTCCTGCGTGTATGTCACATACACTATCGCACCTACAGCTGCCAGCTGCTCTGCAACTGCCGCCCCAACCACAGCTGTACCAACATCTGCTGCGCCAGTCAAGCCAGTAGACGCATCGTCCAAACCTGCTGTGGCCACATACACTGGCGCTGCCAGCAAGCAGCAGGTCCTTGGCGCCGGAGCTGTTCTCGGTGCCTTCGCTATGCTTCTGTAAATTCCATGTCTTCTGCAGCTAATGAGAGGTGGATGAGGGCTTACATGTTTGAATCTATATTCTTGGTGTGTACATAGAGGTTTACAAAATGTCTATTACATAGCCGTTCTCTTCTTGGCCAGTCCTACCATCATGCGTAGGCAAGCCTCATTTTGACCAAGTTTTATGTCGTGGCTCATCAATTTTCGAATATCTAGCACGAACGAAAATCCGAGCTCAGAATTGCGCGTTTCTGAGATTTTTCTACGTCAATGTTTGCATTCTCAATCCCTTGGTCTTGTCCAAGAACTTGAACAATGTATCTGGTCGTTAACCATTACATGGAAACCCAGTGGTATGAACAATCCTGAACGCCCGGTGGCGCGCTCGTTGCTGCACCTGATAAGGTATCTACGGATATCTAACTTATCTACGAGGCAACCCATGAGACGCCCGTCATCGGTACTACTATAGCCTGCACCAACCCTAATGACAGTAACCTGGAAAGCTCACCTTGTTTGTCGAGGTCGTTCCTCAAACCCACAACACTTTCTATTGAAGTTCCGACAGCTATGGATGTTCCAAATCGAGACAACACGTTCGTTGTACGGCTAAGTTGGACGTTATGGGTAGCTGGACAGATCAAAGGTCGTGTTTGCAGCCTGTGCTACGGACATCAATGATGGCTATTCATGCGACACAGGCCTCGATTCAGATCATCTAGATGTGGTAACAGAAAAGCTGAACTTGGCCAACAATTACTTCTGGCAGACACAAGCAGGACGTGGGCGTCATGCACGATGCAGGAACATTTCATGGCAATACTCACAAAGTCTCTGTAGATCTAAATTTCAATATCATTGATCACTCTATTGTGTATGAGCTTGTTGCTGTTGTAAGTACTTTTCTCGAAATAACACCACCTCATACTCCATGCTCATAAGCTCTCATGTTCTAAATCTGCTGTCAATCCTCACTATGCTCAGTAACGACTTCAATCCTGCTCTTTACCTTGTACCTATGAACCTTTTTGTTCTCATATTTGCTTACTCAATCAATCTCGCCAAACTCGGGAGGTAATTGGAAATAGTTAATGATATTTTTGCCCTTCGTTCGCCGATCGCGTGTGGTAGCGATAGTGACAGTATCGACCACTTTTTCCTCACTACTGGTATTTGTTTGCGATCGCAGTTGAGTCGTTGTCTCTTGAGTCGTTGTCTCTTTGGTCGAGTCTCGAGCTTTCGGCAAAGCTGGTCGTGACTGCGTGTTGCTTGATGACTTTGACGACTTTACACCTGAGTTGCCGTTTTTTGAAACGTTCACAGCTGACGTTGTCGATACCGTAGGTATAGACTGACTCTTAATTGGTGTCGGTTTTACGCCTTTGCCCTTCACCAGGTCTTCACTGATCGATCCTCCTAGCAGGCTTTCGATCTGAGCATCTGTCAGATTAACTCCGCGAGTACGGCGACCCGGCTTCGAACCGCCTGGATTAAGGCACGGTTGAAAGCCCTGGTTGAATTTCTTTTCGATAGCAGATAAGAAGGTATGGGATCTGTCCTTTGCTGCTTCGAAGGCCTCCTCGATTGTAAATGGAGTAGAACAAGCATAATTGTTGGCACAACATGCTTGGCAGCGAGTAGGATCTTGATCACCTGTGTAACTATACTTCCAGCATGCTAGACATCTTCGTTCCGTGAATCGTTTATGCAGCCAGGCCTTGTATTCTTCCGATTGGTACTTATGCTTAAATTCTTCCCATGTCATTTTACCTTGACATGTAGTGTTGACATCGTGAGAACATTCCTGGCATTCGTCGGAGTATATCGTCGTGCACTTCCGAGCTAGAAACCAGCAAAGCGGGCATTTCTTTGGCCCTGGTGCCAACGCTGGTCGATCTAGGGAAACCTCGTCCTGGTCGTCGCTCGACCCCTCCAGAGCTTGCTTACCTGATTCGGACAGGATCACTGGACCTCCAAGGATTGCTTCGACCTGTTCTTGTGTAATGTGTTGACCTAATAAGCGCTTGCCGAATCGCTTTCTGCCTGGTCTATCAAATGGCGTGTAAGGAACATCCAGTTGTGTCTTCAATGCATTGTACTGGCCAGTACCTCTGGCGTGAGCAGCCGCATCTTCAAGGGTGAGCTGTCCGCTACAGCAGCCGAAATCACTGACTAGACTACGAAAGCTCAGCCAATATCATCAGGATAGGATGGTGGCAAGGACGCCGATGCCACAGCAAGCATGGGTTGGTAGAGAGTTATTGCATGCTGATCAAAAGCAGCATGATAAGATAGTAAAGCATCAGAGACAGCGCAGATGAGGAAGACCACAGGTAGCGTAAATTGTGGCTACAAGAATCCTTTCATAGTAGATCAAACAACAAGAGTGCTTCAGCACCACTAACTCTTCCTGCCCGTGTGCATCTTGCTTTTCATGACTTGTAGAAATTGCAACATCCAGCGCAACCGATGTTGCAGCAGGAACTACTAGAGTTCTCCACCTCAAAGCATAACGTGATCACATTTAGCTCACAACACGCGTGTCATGCGAGCGTGGTCCAAGACAGAAGCAAATCCTTAGCAACTCTCGTTCGAGGATCTGATAAGTCGTTAGAGCCTTGCTCCGCGCCTATGAGGTGAAGTCTAACACTTTCAGGCTGCCGGCGACAATAAGCACGCCGATTCTCAATCCATCTAGCAACCCATCGTGATATGGCGTAGAAAATTCTCCGAAGCACGACTTGACAAGACCATATATTTCCAGCTTACTTGCTACGACCTCCATCGAGATATCGATTGATCTCATCGAAGGAATAGACCAGCTCTAGTGACCATTTCGAAGCACGTGAAAGGACACTTTGTTGTCCACAAATACCATGAGTGGCATACAGAACACACGACTACAAGTCTGGAAGGTGATTGGACTTCAGAGCAGAAGAAGCAGAACTATGTGAGGGTTCTTCAAGGAAGAAACCGATATATCAAGCTCCTTACCGCCAGCTTCAAAGACATGGTCTGCTTGAGCAGGCAGATTGTTAGAAAAGCACTGCTGAACAACATGTCTTCAGAAGACGTGGTCAAGGCACAAGATGTTCGTCGCAGCTCAACGATGTAGTTCTGCATGCATGAGCTCATTCACTCCTTGTTCGACGAAGCTTGATTGTGGTGGGCTTTTAAGTTGTACTGGTCTTGCCAAGCCCACGTGTCGCGCATGATATATTTTAACACGTGTCCTTGGCCAAACCCATTCCGGCACGATCTTCACACCTTCAGAAGCTGGTTCTTGTGCACGATCGTGCTATGGCTAGCGAAGACTTAGGCCAAGATGCATGCCAAGCCCGATCTAACAGCTTGGGTTAGGCTTGATTATCCGGCTTGGCAATGCGTGCTTGATCAATTGGCCGACACGATCTTCAGTGCAAGCCAGCTCCTCTGCATGCAAAAGCTGTTTAATGGAGCTCATACCTATATTTCATGTTCGAGAGCTTCGTCCTCCAATGTCAACGTGATGTATCGGTCAGTCAAGGTCGTTCAAAAGGATGCATCTCAGTCTATCCGCCATAGCTACAGCATTGCTGTCAAGCTTCGTGTCGGGTTGTGAGGACCATGACTGGACATCACCAGTGCTTGGCCAAGGCTCGGTCAACCATGAGCTGATGCGTAGTCATGATTTGACGAAGAGAATCCAGCCAGGAGCACTTCAGACCCTGCCACAGCAGATCAAAGACCTTCACTGGGGTCAATTGAACATTCTTTCGACAACGGATACTCATGGCTGGCTAGCCGGCCATGTTTTGAGTGGTGACGCCAGCGCTGACTACGGAGACTTCGGCAGCTTCTTGGAAAAGATGAAAGCCAAGGCTGATGTGCTCGGTGTCGATCTCTTACTTGCCGACAGCGGGTGAGTGTTTCTGAGGAGAAACGTCTTTCCTTAGACCTTGGAATTTCATTAACAGTCAAAAGGGATTTACACGATGGCACTGGATTTGGTGATGCTACATCACCAAATGGCAAGTTTACACTTCCAATATTTCAGAAACTGCCATATGATTTGCTATCTATTGGCAACCACGAACTATATACTACAGAAATCGCTAACCAGACCTACCGTCAATTCGCGCCAAAATGGAATGGCAGATATGTGACTAGCAATGTCGACTTTATCGACAACGGCGTGCGGAAGCCATTTTCCAACAGATATGCGTATTACCAGACCAAATTCGGGCTTAGAATAATGAGCTTCGGGTGAGTCATTCCAGCAACACAAATTCGTGTTCCTGTTCAGACAGGCAACTTCATGTGAGACATTTCTAACTTCAGGTAGTTTTCTGTATAACTTCACTGGAAACAGCAATGCCTCCGTTGTGATGCCTGTCGGCACTGCAGTGCAGCAACCATGGTTCAAGGAGCAAGTTCAACGTCAGGACATAGATTTGTTTCTCATAGCTGGCCACATAACTCTACGAGGCTCTACGGAATGGGATCTCATCTACAGCGCAATCAGACGATATCAACCCACCACTCCGATAACAATTCTTGGTGGGCATCGTCACGTTCGGGACGCCGTTTCCTGGGTAAGTCTTCTCGAAAACACGTACCGGTGCTCTGACCCCTGGGCTGAGACTCCGTGTCAGACCGTTCCAGGTTTACGAGCTGACGATTAAATAGGACGCATCTGCCATCGGCACAGCAGCTGGCCGATACTGCGAGACAGTTGGCTGGACGACCATTGATGGCTTTGGCGATGCTACCCGTGCTAAGTCACCAATGGGCAGTGGTACTATTAAGAATCCCAAAACCTCTCCTGTTGCTGGGTTGAATTTCACCCAAGTCACGTCTTCGAATTTCAGCTACACCCGACAATACCTTGATTTCAACAGACCGACTTTTGAGAAGCACACAGCATCTCTCAATCAGGGCTTTAATACATCATACGGTAACGGGATCACTAATCAAATCACCACCAACTTCTCGAGTCTCCCACAACTCACAAATGTACTAGGGTGTTCCCCAGACTCGTACTACCAGTCAAGATATCCTCAATCATCTCCGAACAACCTTTACACCTGGCTGACGACGACTGTATTCCCAGCTGTCGTGTATGCGCAAGGTCGCAACACTTCACAATATCCACGAGTCATCCTTACCAACACAGGTGGGTTTCGTTATGATGTGTTGAAAGGGCCTTTTACTCTCGATAATGCCTATCAGGCAAACCCGTATCAAAATCTCTGGCAGTACATGACAGTGCCGTGGTCATCCGCCAAGAATATCCTCGCAAATATGCAGACAGACAAGGTATACAAGAGGCAAGCCGCAAACGAGACCACCTTCAATAGTACCACTGGACTCTACCAGACGCCGGGCTACCTGACGAAAGACGATTTTGGAGCTGCTGGCGACGGTGACAACACTATTCATCTCGATCAAGGGTTTTATGATAACGGGCACTACGTGGCTGCCAACGTGAGCGTGGCCAATATCACGGACAGCACGCTAGTGGACGTATACCTGACTTCGTTTGCGACGACTGCCGCATCGAAATATTTAAGGGGTAATGTCACTGATTGGATCAATGTGACAAACAGTACGGGTTCAACATATACTAGCTTCGATACGGTACCGAGGTACGCACAGCTGTTCTGGGACAAAGACTGCTAGATATAGTGCCGAGCAGCTAATGAGGAAACGAGTGAACGATTATGTACTGTATGGCATTGGTGGGTGGTTTACGTCCATGGCAAGAAGGCCATGGCAGAGATCCAAAGCTCGATAGTATACAAATGATGAACATATGATCTATAGGTATTAGCCAAGACAGAAAAAAGCATAGCTAGAACACAAGCTAGTTTGTTTTGTCCAGCAAAGTCTCACAAGTACCCACAAGCAGAATCACTTCCCACGTAAGGACCCTTGGTCTCGGTTCAATTCGTTGTTCCGCTTGATGAAAGCTTGAAATAAGGCTCCGTTGAATCCAAAGCAAAGAACTGTAGAATGCACAGCAGATGTCACGCTAGGACTTTGATCAAGTTGTATTTGTTGACACGGGTAGTGCCATTTTACAGAGATGAATGAAGAGTCTGAAAGTACCGGGCTCATTGAGGCAGAATCCTGAATTGCTTTTCCTTTATTCCAGATTACTTGTGTGAAATTTCGGCACTTCGAAGCGTGATCAGCTTCTGAACAATATGATCTTGAACACCATTGTCTGTGCGGACCGTTTCTTAGTCTATATCAAGGTGATGTTTGAGACTGACTAGCAGCTCTAGCAGCCCGCTGTCTATCCTGGTGTTCCAGATATAGCTTCAAAGCTTCACTCGCCTTAACATTAGATGTGACGCCAATCGAGTCAAGCTGCTCTGATGGCAACCAAGCATATCTACCGGACTGCATCCTTGTCTTTGTGGAAATTCCATTTGGGACTCTAATTTTGTCTGGTATTCGGTCTCGACGAGCATTTCGTTCCTGATACACAGCTGAACCCTCGTCTTTGTCGGCTGGTCTGAATGCCATTGTAGCAATGTAGTAGCGAAGCATGCCTGGTTCCCGATCGTCCTCGTCGCGTATCCATCTCTGCCTTTCCCAAGTTGATGAACCAGCCCAGCGATCTTCCCGGATTGGGGTATTACAAACCAAACAGCCTCCATCAGATCTCTCAAAAACCCACTCCTTGGCTCGCTGCACAACATAGTCAATCTGTGGCTGCCGTCGTTCCAGTGACTCGAGCTGAATTTGCAGATTCATGACTGTAGCAGGCAGTCTGATCACTTTAACCCATTGTGTACCGATATAAATAGGTGA
Source organism: Pasadenomyces melaninifex (assembly GCA_022813495.1). NCBI lineage: Eukaryota > Fungi > Ascomycota > Dothideomycetes > Pasadenomyces > Pasadenomyces melaninifex. The sequence goes on along the minus strand of JAKLMI010000002.1, from coordinate 333,670 downwards.
GTCACTTTCCCAGGACCAAATGTCTGTATGTCGTATAGTAATACTCACCTGACGGGGGCAGAAGTTCTGTATACGAAAAATATCATTGAGCGCTGCACCTGATTCAAGACTGCACAGCTGACCAAAAATCTGAACGTTGTGTATCTCCTTTCGCTTATTGGGAACATCTGGGTGCAATCGCTCGATCAGCCCTGATACTTGTTGCATCTGTCGTACCTCTGTGGTTCTTGCTGGCTTGCGACTAGTAGCAGCAAGATAGAACGTGTGCTGGGCTAGAGTCCATGGCAGATACCAGGCGTCATCGTAGATAGCTTGGCAAGTTCGCAAGACTGCTGTATCTGTTCTGCGTGGACCCATATAGCCTGGTCTTCGATAACAAGTATCGACACTGTAGGCATTCGTGAGGTCTTCATAATCAGCCAAGACGTATGCCCAAATAGAGTCTCGAATTTCAGCCGGCATTTGGAAAAGAGAGGATGCATCCTGGTGATTGTAGGGTAAATGGAAGGAGTCTATATGCTTGAGGCTCGCGTATTTGTCTGATTGAGCTACATTGGTCGGAGCTCGACGACCTCGGCGCTGCATAGTGGCGTAAAAAGAGCACGTCAACGTAAGAGCGAAAATAGCCGTTACGCAAGGAGGAACAGTAGCTATGGTGATCATAGTGCATAATATAAAAGTGCTAGACACATAAGTGACTCATAAACTCGCAGGCTGAGTCATTATCGTGCTTCACTGTGGTGGTGAGTGAAAGACATGTAGAAACAGGCAGGCTCGTAGGAGTGGAACTTTACTGGGCTACAGATCCACCAACGTGCATCTACATTTAGGCATTCCCAGGCAATAATACTTCCCTACAATCACAACATATTGGCTAACCGGTTCAGCCTTAAAGAGTTGCATTGGATTCATAAGGGTGGTTAGTTATTCGAAGACAGGTGCATGCAACACAGTCAGTAACATAGGTATCAATGGTGTGATGGGCATTCCTCGCCTCACACAAGATTTAACACCATACCTCGAGTCAGCTGTTTTCGCGTCTAAAGGCCAGCGAGCTACGCAAATACGTTTACAGAATGTGGTCATCGACGGGCCGTCATTGGTCTTCTTCGTGAGCAATCGACTAACTTCGTACACCTCGACGCTCGTACCTGCAGCGGACGGTCTCGCAGCCCTGCCAACATATGCGCAGATAAGCGACGGAGTGAGGAGCTTCCTTGAAGACCTAGAAGCATGTGGTGCGATAGTGTGAGCATGGAGACGTAATAGTAAGAGCACAGCTGAAAAGAGGCCAGTAAAAATATCTTTTTTGATGGCTCTCTGCCAACAACGAAACGTCCCACAAGGATACAAAGATTGGAAAGAGCCAGAGCAGGACTCGCAGCTCAAAGACAATTGACACCAGGATGGAAAAGAGTCCCGGTTTTGTCTAGACGACAGATATCTGAGGCTATCTGGAGAAAGAGTACAGTGTCCCAGCACTCTGACCTGGCACAACAACCATTCATGGTACCAGCAGTGATTGAAGAGCTTGCTAAATCTCGGTGGAATTCTATCACGCACGTTGTACCTGATGAAGCAGAAAGCTATTGTGCTCCGGCGGCTAGAAGAGAAGATGCATGCGTGCTCACGAACGACTCCGACCTTCTCTTGTACGAGGACCTCGCGACAGATACTGGTGTCATAGTTCTGCTCAACAGTCTTGAGAAGCAAGCTGGACTGACACAGCAACCAGTCAACAGCATAGTTGGCACTTGTTGGCGGCCAAAACACATAGCAAGTCAGATAGGTCTGAAGAGCCTCTTACAGCTTGGCTATGCGAGATTCAGAGAGCCACATGCTTCGTACCTTACTGTTCGCCAAGTGGCAAAAGACATCCGCTCCGGACACACTCCGTTCGACACCTTCGCAACACCATTCAGGACTCGGACTGCTGCGTCAGACTCCTCGTTTGCTTCTACTCTACAAGGTCTCGATCCTCGCCTCGCTGAAGTAGTCACCCAATTCGGCTTGCAGTCGGGGAACAATGTTCAGTATGACATCTATTCTACGTTGCCAGTGCTTCTCGAAGATCCAACGCGTGATGCAGCGTGGTCATATGGTCGCGACTTCAGGTCAGTGGCGTATTCGCTGATCAGTCAACATCATTACGGACACATTGAGGCTGTATCGCAGTGGGAAGGCCATCAGGTCAAGAAACCTGTTGTGACAGAAGCATATCGCAGAGGTCAAAATATTGCCTTTGAAGATAGCGCAACAATGTCAGCATCGGCGCAGCAGGAAATCATTGCATCTTTCAATCAAGCTTGGCACGTGTATTTTGGTGGCAGTGACTCTATGAATCGGTCTTCGATCGAGTTCAGCCTTCTGCCTGCGCTCGCTCACTGGCTCATCGGCCTGCATATCGTGCTAGAACATCGCGCTCACCAGGAAAAGCCACCTTTCCCCTCCATAGTGATCATGCAATTCCTTGGACTAATATCGCCGGAGCTTGCAAATCCACGAATTTGTGGAAGCCGGGAAGACTCTGGCGGTTGGACTTTAGTGCATCTATCCGCATGCGTGCAGGCGGTTCTGTACTCATTTCGTATGCTGCGCCAAGCTGCACGGTTCGTGGCGAGGGAAAATGATGGGCCTTTAAAGGATCTGAACCTTCACATATCTCCACGGCCAAATCTCATCGATGACCCGAATATCTCAATGCCTTTACTGGCTGATCTTGCGATCAAGGATGTCTTCCTCGATCCATTCGAGATTTCTGAATGCTTTAAGCAGGCGCCAGCAGAAGCGATGAGGCATCCACTAGAAGCTTTTACAGAGGTTCACGCTTTTCATTTTGAACGACGACTATTCCGACAAAGCGCTGTCATTGCTGATCCGAAACCTCGGGAAGGAGAAGCACCGGAGCTCTGGGAGACAAAGAAGCACAAGAGACAAAAGCATGGCGACAAGAGCTTAGGAAGCAGCACTGTCAAAGCATTTCCACCAGCATCAGCGAGTCAAAGACCTAAAAACTTGTATGAGATCTTGAATGAGTTGTAAGAAAGTTATCAAAACTAGCTCAACACAATTTCGTGCCAGGCTGAGCCGTTCACGGCCTCGCCCTTCATGATTCCATGCACGTACAAATCTCCAATCAGCTTATAGCAAGGTCGCTCTATCCCATCATCATCCGCTTGCTGACTGGTGTGGAGCCTGCGTAGGAGCAGTGGCACTTTTGACCCTTTCAATATCCAATCTCGTCACCCTCCTGCATAGCCATTGCGCCAAGACCCATGTATAGCCTTTTTGATACAAAGAGCCGTCTACCACCATTGCATCTCCTGAATTGCCCTCTGAACCCATCTTGTCCTATTGGTAGGATGTCCATGGCTTGCGCATCCTTTGCGTGCTGCGATTCCAACCAGTTTCGATTCATCTGCGAGCTCAAATCAGCCCTTGGTCGCCAGACACGAAAAGGTGGATCAGCTAGATATGCTTCAATCTCAGCCATGGAGGGCGTGGCAAAGTACGACACGCCTTCTGACCCAGAGTCTTAGTTGTGAATCTGCTGGAGTTGAGTAATAGCACAATGAACCTCGTCAGAATAATATGGGCCTTTCAAGGACGTATCTTGTAACCTGATAAGTTCTTCTGATGAGGGTGCTGTAATACTCGTTGCCTGGCCTTCCTCTTTGTCGCGTGTTGGAGTGCCATAAGAGCTTGAAGTAGGATACCGCCACGGCTCGTTCGCATACGTAAAGCCAGATCTGCCCGCTTCTCCGCCGTTGACAGAAGCGTTGCGCATAACTGCATCTTGAATTGTTCTGCATACGTGTCTGGTCCAGGATTTGCAGGACCTTGTCCAGCACGAATAATGTCATCGGTGGCAGGCTAATCTGCACATGAAGTCCTCCAGAGCACTTCCGTTCTTGGTTGCGATGTTTCCGGTCAAATTGAAGGTAGAGAAAGCACTAGTTCTGGCCATTTAATATCAAAATTGAACATCGACACTGTTTCTCCACCAGGTCGCTTCATTGCAACTAGTCTAACTTCGTCGATCTTCTGACCTTGGACCACCAGCTCTCGGGGACGTTCAGTGGCACTCAGTTGCAAGTCGAAAGAAGCAGACGCATCTCCTGCTGCAGCAAAATGGTCAGACCAGAAGGCTGCTATGCCAGGTTGCGCAAAGTGGATGACTCAGCTTGGTAGATCTTCACCACCTTTCAAGGCTGAATCTTGAATTGCCGCAACAAGTTCCAAGGATGATTTTTGTGTGCCCGAGGAACCGCCCAGCATCATTCGCATGATTTGCGTGTACGATTCTGACCAATCTTATTCATAATCGACACTGATTAGCGGCGACTCAGGATGATCTTTACACATGCCAAGCAGAGCGTAGACATGATCGCGTGGGCCAAAGCACTTGAATGTGATAGATGACAGAATGATTTCTAGTAGTGGGGTCTGAGATGGCTTGTCCTCGCGTCTCCAGAACCTTTCTGTCTCATCAAACCAAGTCTTGCGTTGTTCAGCGCTTGCATTGTCAAGGGCTCTGCGCATCCTGAGCTCCGATACGGGATGTGCTTCTGACTCGATCGGATGGTTGTAGCTTGGCCTGAACATAGTAGAAGGCGCAACGGCATACTTTGACCGCGGCATGTGCAACTGTTCTGTGACCATCATAAACTCGTCGAAAGGAATATCTACTTCTCCAATGTACATCACAACCTTATCCTGCGATACAAGCTCCTGCAAGCACCACAGACGCTGAAAATTCTGCCGAAGATACAACGCTGCCAATGAGATCCATTCTTCTTGCATTACAAGCTCGATTCCCAGATCTGGATATGTTTCCGGCCGGTTGATACGGTACGGGATGATCAAAGATTGGGCTAGTGCTTTCGAAGCTGCAGCGGGAAAGAGTTTCTCGATAGCATTCAGTGCTTGTAAAGCATGACCGTCGTCCCTGCCCAACCAAGCTACACAAAATTGGGCATTGGGATGATCGTATATTTGGTCCATCCTGCTTACTTGGTTGTTCTTCTCGCTCACATCGGACTGGTTTATGCATATAGCGTCAATCCATAGTTTGGTGCCTCTGCCCAGATACTTATGCTTTCTCCGATATCGGTCAACCTCAGACACATCGAAAGTGAGCAGAACGTCCGCAATCCGATGTCTGGACAACTCTAAAGCGTGGTCAAGACACGTCTTCCGCTGGTAGTCTTTGAGCGACAAGTCCGCGCCCGCTCGAAGCAACAGCTTCACGACCTCTGAATGGTTATTGATTGTGGCAAGCATCAGCGCGGTCCGACCTGCCGTGTCTTTAGAATCGATTTTCGCTCCCTGAACAGATTTGTCTTGACAAGTGCGACATCACCTCCACAACAACTTGCGTGAAGATCGTTGAGCTTTTCTTTACAACCACGGACATCGTGCCAGTGCTTCAGCTACATGCCTAGTGCCTCCGATAATTGCTGAAGGGCGTCGTAGAGGTTGGTCCGTACATAAGTCAAACGTCCATTACAGCTAAGAGGATAGAATATGTTCGGATCGTAGTTCTCTGCAAATTCCTGATAGTAGAAGATATTAAAGGCGGAGTGTGGGGAGCCCCAGCAATAGGAAAGAACGAAATATCTATGATATCAGCATCGGGAGTCAGTGATTTGGCTCTACCAACGTAGGTATATGTTCATCCAAGTTGTCACCATCCAAACGTATATCGATCATGCCGTCTTCACTTTCAGGCAACAAAGTAATGAGTCGTCTCGAGGTCGGTCTCGAAAGTGGCTGATAGTCAAAGCTAACAATGCATCAGCTGCCGGCTGTATCGATTCCTCTTGTCTAAAGACGCACGCTTCTGGCACAAACTCCAGTAAGTTGTCTGGCGGATGTTTCTCTATGCTCCGAAGCATGTCGTGAATATTGGACTGGAGGCCTGCATAAGAAGCTTGCCCAATTCGATCAGCTCAATCTGGGGCACTACTTGCACCTTGGCTTCAGCCGGCATGCTCACAATCTCCACCTGACGTGCTGTGACATGCACAATGACTCCGCCAGGCGCTCGTAAAGGGGACAAATCCTGAGCTTTGTCACTCAAGGAACGATCCAGTACCTCAAAGCCAGCACCTCGAGGGTTCGCCATGATTCTGACTGTCAAAGCCTTGTCTCACACTTTTTGTCTCTTAGTTGGTAGCATTGCAAGTGACTCCAAGTAGAACGTGGACAATATATCCATGCTCAACTCGAACAGGAGACATCATTAGGCAGACAGAAACTGAAAGTGGTTGCCTCTTTTGGCAACGCTAGACCCTGGCAATTCGATCCCTTGTGTTTTGCATGTATTTTGCAGTTTCAAATATTGTCAAGCAGTGAGCGGCTGCATCTCTTCCGTTGAGCCCGTACGCACGAGTGTCGGCAAGGTACCTCGTTCTTGAATGCTTTTGCGATTGCGGAGAACGAGGAATTCGCAATCTGTTAAGCAGTCTACCTAGGTGGATGCAATCTCAAAGAAGGTGTCAGGCCAAAACCAGTGCCCCGAATAATGCTTATTACACTGAGACAGTTTGGGCGCAATAGGCGCTTCGAGCAAAGTCTTAGGAGCCGTAACATAGAGGAGTTGGATCGCTACATACAGCAGATAAAAACCTTGGAAGCGTGTACGAACCACGGATACGATGTAACCATGCCGACCAGGCGGAATACTGGCTTCTATATCTCGGACCGAAATAGCCACGTGCGTGATTCAGCGATCAAATGATACCGGAGTTTCAGCTGAACGATCCTTCACTGGACTTGTAAAATTCAATGCACATGTTGAAAAAGATCGTGTATAAATCATGGCCCAGAGATTCCTAAAACGTGGTGAGCTATACCGAAGGATTTGGGACAGCGTCGTGTCAAAGATATGCAAAAGGTCAGAAAGAACAAGTTTATGGCAATCAAGCTTCGTCAATTCTCAGACTAAGCGACACCTTTGTATGGTATTGAGCGATGTTCAGCCATGACTGCAGACGTCGAGCTCATGTGCGTTACTTCGCACAATGCGCAGCGTTGACCATGTGCGTGCAGAACTTGCAATACGCCGATCGCCAAGCTAGTCCATGGCGCACACATGCTCTGACCTTTTTGAAGTAGTCAGACGAAGTGCCCAGTACGCTCTTTCTAAGTGTCGCGATCCATCATCCTCGGTATCGATGATCATTTTTCAAGCCAAACCTACTCAAGCACGACCTCTCTGTTCAGTACCGAAGACTCGTCGGCCCCGCTCGGTTTGCTGCTGTTGCTGAGCCACCTGAACAACATTGACTGGAATGCCATCGAAACCCATGCTCTTGAGCAAGTCCTTGGTGTCCTGGTCGATGTCGAGCTGACCAGAGTCGGAGTTTTGTGTGAAGTCCAAAGCTGAGATTTCCGGTACGTATTGATCTTTTCGTTCACGCTCTTCTTCCTGTAGCTTGAAGGAAATGCCTCGGACCGGACCACGCTGGATTCGCTTCATCAAGTGAGTAGTATAGCCAGCAATCTGACAAATGCAACATTAGTTGTTAATCCTGAAGTTTATGCAACGTGATGGAAGCATGTATTTGACCACATACCTTATTCCTCAATCGCTTGGAAGCGATGATAGCAATTTCGTCGCATATTCTCTTGTTTGTCTCGAAGTCGAGGGTGAGCTTGGGGTAGTATCGCTCAATGATGACCTTTGCGGACTTCTTCACTGTCTTCGTTCGTACGCGACCCATCTTTGCGACTTCTGTGGTTGAGGATGAGGTCTGCACGAGATCGTTCGGCGTTCGCAGAAGTAACAGGCATCTCGCTCCTGCAAAGTGGGAAAGCGCCAAGCATAATCCCACGTGATCTAACCGGACAATTAGGCATTCAATACAATATTCAGGCACAAATATTATTTTGCATACGATGCACGTCTCTTCTCCTGCCTATAGTAGTCGTGACATCTACATTTGAGAGATTACATGCCTACTCGTCAATACACCAGACACAATCCTAACGACAGTGCATGATACAGAATTGTAGAAAGGCATTGATTAAACAATCAGCTCCTGAGCATGTCCTCAATCTCCGGACTTGGTCGAGCATTATTTGTGCGCTGTGCAACTGGGCGCGAGACTGGCATCCTGGTAGGCTGCTCGAGATCACTACTCAGTCGAGGCATGGGCTTCGATGGTGCAACTTGTTTCAGTTCTTCAACTGTCCTCCTCCTTTGACTTTCTGCACTGGTAATTGCCTTCTCGTTCTCGTCTATGACGTGGGTCACATGTTCTGTATGCATTTTCAGTTTCGCATCTGACTGTATGTATGCGACAGTAGGGCGCAAGGCAACCTTAATACCTCCCTGTTTCGGCTCAAAGGTCAACTTATCCCTGTGAGACACAGATCCTTGCGGTTCAGGGACGATAAAACCTGCGACTCCAAGAACGGGCCTGTCTTGAGCGACTCTAGATCTAACAGCCCTAGCCACGGTCGAATCTCTTTCTCTCTGAGGTCCATATTGAGGATCGTTCGTTACGTGTTGACTGGAATGCACGTACGACAGACCTGCAGAAGGGTGAGTCCTCGGCACACCTGAAGCTGACCATTGCTCAGAAGCTAGAGTCTTGCGGCCATACTCCCATACGTCACGACGCCTGCTGGTCTCTGTATCAATCATAGCTTCCGGCAAATCCAGTAGTTCTGCAATGATAGGTCCGAAAACCCGTGGAGTTTTGCGAAGGTAGCGCATGTAATCTCGTAGCTGCTCGGGTGAGATCTCACGTCCTTCAACCAATTCGTCCTGTCGTCCCTCTTCGAGTGCTCGTCGCTTCTCCTCGGCTGCTATGCGTTCCATCACTTTCCGAACCAACTTTTCTTGTATCTCTGGATTTTTGACCTTGCGCAGATATTCCTCAAACTCCTGACCTGATATTTGTGCTAGCGAAGGACCTCGATATCGCCATCGCTTCTGCTCAACCATCTTCTCTGGCTGCGAAGGCGCAAGCATCAATTCGAGCTCAGCTGCCCCTGAATTCGACTCTATACTCTTTGAGGCAGCAGTAGCTGCTTCCTCTTCTTCCTTCTGTTGTCTGCGTGTTTCTTCTATCTGTATATGTTTGGTCTTTATGGCAGGAGGGAGACTGTTCACAACGTCCTCAGCACCTATATCGGGCCACACTCCAGATGGCCGAGCATAAGCAGGCGATGTTCCAGTAGACAGGTTTACAGTATTGTCGTGCGTCGGCCGGAAGACTCCTAAGTGCTTTCCGTTTTCGATTCCAAAGGCAGGGCGAGAGGTCCCAGCGAAGTCGCGCCTGTCTGCTGGCATGTGTTGTAGTGGCATGTTCAGCTCTTCAAATTTGCGCCTTGTAAGAACATGGTCAGCCGCTGACTCAAAGTCGGCGATTTGCTCCCTTGTATCTATGCCATTGACCAGTCGCACGACGGGGTTGTTCGTCGCCTTTGTTGCTTTGTGTGGTAATGGTCGTTTAAAGCCCCAATCACCATAGTTGTGAGATGTCAGAGTAGTCTTGATAGCAGCATGTTGTGGGTAGATAGACGTAGCTGTTTCAGAGCTTGCGATTTGTTCGGCAGAGGCAGGAGCTGGTGGTAGTGCTATCGTGGGAGGTATTGAGAAAAGTTTTGATGTACGGAGGAGGCTGGCTGCAGGAGATAGGCGCGCACTCATCGCTGCAGAGTCTGTTGCACCACGAACCACCACGCAATGCTTGATGTTGATGCTTTGGATGAGCACAAGAGACGACCACTAGCAGAGGCTTTAACTCCGAGAACTTGCCAGCCTCGCATGTGGAGCTCCATCTTCGCGACGAGGCTGACTACACCACTACACTGGCAAGCTCATCGAACATTCCTCACAGGCAATGCACAGCAGAATCCTGGTCATGGACGGGTATCGACTATGTACGTCCATCCGCTACTCCTGATCTAGAAGCAACGAGCTCTCACGCTCGCCTTTTCGCTGCTCCTAGTGAGGCTCTACCACTTCGCAAGTATACACGTACTTCGACCTATCGATGTTGAGCCATATTCTGAAGTTGAGAAAGCTGTCGCTTCCACACGAGGACTTCATTGAACTTCGACGGCGTCAAAATTAGACGCTTCTGGCATAAATCACTTACACGCCTCCGATTGAGGCGGCTTTGTTGAGCAACAAAAATCCAGCTGCTGAGCTCAGAAACAATTTCAGTCTACTTCCAACCATGATACGGGGATCCGAGTTCATCTAGAGGACGATCATTGCCTATGCGGTCCGAATCGGCATTTTAACGTATAACGAGTTCCTGCTTGTCTAACAGCAATACCTGGTCAAGTCGTCTTTGAGAATTTCTGACTGTCCAGCAGATGGATGGAGAACGCGCGCAATAAAGACGCAAAGCCAGACGCGCACATTTTGCACTGCTTGAGATGCGTATTACAACAAGCAACTCATTATTGAAGACTCCATATGTGCGCGCGAATGCATCGGAAGTCATGCATGAAAAATTTCTACCAGTTACCTGTGCATGTGTGGCTGTGAATGATCTAGGCTCGTGGTGATCAAAATAACTTGCCGCTTTTTAGGAGAGCCAAAGCGGCAAGTTATTTTGATCACCACGAGCTAGGTTGTACGTCTGTTTTCTTGCGACTGGCTCTTTGCCTTGCGAAACCAGGCCAGAATAAATCGACATGGCCGTCGGCCCTAATGCTTCAGATCTGGGTTCGCTAGGTCAGCACGTCCGGCAAAAGCTGAAGGACGTGCTAGTAGTGGCTAGATATATTAGAATAACTCAAGTCATATCATTGAGTGCGATTCGATGTTTTCTATCGCAAGACAGCAAAATCAAGCAGACCTATGCACCACAGCGCGCTGAGTCGAGTATCAGCACACTTCCGTAACATACTCGTAAGGGATAAAAACACAAGCGTCATCGTGCATTCACACTTAGGGTAGGGGTATGATCGCACATGTCAGAAACTCAAAACAGAAACTTTGACCCCAGATCAAAAAATTTGGATGTTTCTCCTGTTCCATCAGGCCTAATGAGCTTCGAAGGCAATAAAACCTGGGAAACAATGAATGTTTGAAAGAACTAGATCCATACCCACCAGCTTTGCCTCTATAGACCGTGTGAACGCCTTCTTGTTAAGATTGTGGTCTGTATCAAATCGCTTGTAATAGTGCCAGCGTCTGGATCGTGGAGAAGGCTCAATGGGGTGATGTTATGCGCTGTACCTGACACCTAACCCTCTGCGGTCAGTGCTCGGCCCGCTCGTTCAGGTACAGACTAACAGATTCAGAAACAGACTAAATGATTCTGGAAACGACGTAAGTACCACTCACGACCACGGAAGAGTGCCGTTTCAACTCTGGCCTCAATCGATCTGGTTAAGCATCCAAAAGCCATGATTACCTTGCTTCTGACACAATAATAGCAGGGAGGTATTCTGCCGGAATGCCAAATTTGTAGCATGCTTATTCACCAGCAGCTCCGTCAGTTCCACCTCCACACAGCTGAAGGAGCAGATGGGATGGCGTGCTGCATACCACCGAGAAACTGCCTAGGTCGGGTATGCCAATAACGATCTCTTACCATATGATACGACATGTTGCCTTTGCTCGGCTCTGTATACCGATACGTGACCGATGCGCATGTCCAGCACTGTAGAACGAGCTCCCGGAATGGATTCTGAGTAAATTACAATTGTAGTTGCTTTGCTGCATTTTACACCCACCGTTGAAATGACTGAAGACTTTTGACAGGGCCGATTTATTTTCGTTCTCTCGATGTCACATCAGGCTCCAATTGTGCTCCAAAGATACCTTTCCAGCCGTGAGCCTACCCCATCGAAGTGCTGGCAAATTTGACTTGACAATCGGTCGAGAACAGACCGTGTATTGGGCTGTGCTCAAGACACAAAATCACGTCAATTTGATCTGACCTGGCAAGTTGCCTGTAAGCCGACAGATTCCCATGCCGAAATTGGAGCTCGGCCAGAGTTCGTTCAGAGACACAGTTCTTGGCCGAACCCCCGCCAAACGCCAGGCTTTTTCGGTTGCTTTTTTTCTTTTCGAGTTGGGGACGCTCTCCTGAGATGACAGTCCTTACCTCATCCACCAGTCATCCCGTCGGATGTACACACGGGCATGCTTGTCGTCAGCTCTCGCACCCAAAACGTGCGATAAGGATAACGCTAGCCACTGACAGAAATTCCGGATCGCCAGTGCTTGAATCATCCAGGATCGACTCACTTCCACCCCAGACTTTCATCGTAGATTGTCACCAATTAATCGAGACGGTCTCACACCTCTCCTTTTCATTTCTGGACTTGCTGCGCTACCCCAGGCTGCCGCCGTCACAACAATCATTCTTACGACTCATTCTATCTGCCCCAGCGAATGATCGTTCCGTCCCCCACGATAAGCGACGCACTATTACAGTTCAGTCACACCCACCTGGCCTCATGCAACGTTCTTCGTCAGCCCTGGACTTTACTTCCCTCCTCAATCCCGCCTCTACCCCAGATTCTTCTTCTTCTCTAACACAGACGCAAACGACTTCGAGGACACAACACACGGACTCAAACCCTCAGTCCTCGTCGATGGCCACCGCAATAAGCGTGGCGCCGGCCACCCACGCATCGCAACCCAACCAGCCTGACGAACCACGACAGGATCTGCCCCGACCATACAAGTGTCCTCTATGTGATCGAGCCTTCCACCGGCTCGAGCATCAGACGCGACACATTCGGACACACACAGGTGAAAAGCCTCATGCATGCCAGTTCCCAGGCTGCAGCAAGCGGTTCAGTCGTTCGGACGAACTGACCAGGCATTCTCGCATCCACAACAATCCCAATTCGAGAAGGAACAATAAGGCTCAACAAGTAGCTGCTGCTGCTGCCATGGCTGGCTTGCAAGACGGTCCTAATCAATTCACACAGCAGGCGCAAATGTACATGCCGCACCCTAACAAGGGCGGTCATCGGTCTGCGCCGACTTCAGCCATGGGATCACCCAATGTCAGTCCACCACATTCATTTGCACATCATGCTACTTCGATTCCGTCAAACCTATCGCCATATGCCAGACAGGAAGATCGAAGTAAGGTTATGGACATCAATATGCTTGCAACGGCCGCATCCCAGTTAGAGCGCAGCGAGCACGATGTTGGCACAAGGATACCTTATCAATACCAGCATCACCTCTTCAGTCATCGCAATGGACCTAGCACCGGTCGCCTTCCATCTCTCGAAGCGTATGCAATCTCCCACAGCATGTCCCGGTCACATTCTCAGGACACTCCTGATGACGAGCACCGGGTGAAACGATCACGACCTAATTCACCACGATCGACTGCACCGTCTTCGCCGACTTTCTCACATGAGTCCATATCACCTACTCCTGATCATACGCCATTGGCTACACCAGGACATTCACCACGCTTGCGAGCGACGCACGGAAGTGATTTGCAGCTTCCTGGTCTACGACATTTGTCGCTTGGGCATACACCTCTCCTAGCTCCAATGGAGCCACAAGCCGATGGGTCATATGCTCATCCTCCAGCGCCACATCATACAGGTCCATCAATATCCGATATCGTTGGTGGTACGCAAAGAAAACTGCCAGTACCACAACTACCTAAAGTCAGTATGTCAGAGCTACTCAATCCACCTAGCGGTCTAAGCTCTGGCGATTCAAGTACGGTCGCGTCTGTCAATGGAGATATGTCGAGATAAGTCACACGGAAACAAGTCAAGTACACGATACTTTTGGTTTTGACTACGATTACAAATGGTATTTTTAAAGAACTACTCTTCTCTTTTGTATCGACCAGTCGCTGTGCGATAGGTTATGAAGCGTTGGTGCTTGGGATAGATGGTGACGGACGGGCAATACAAACACTATAGATTTCACATTGTTGTTGTCGTTGTAATACAAAAGGTATTGATAGAAGAATTTCAGCTCGCGAGGGCCCAACGCTATGCAAGGCTATATTTTGCTCACAATAGAGCACCCGGGTGGTGAGGTTTGGCGAATAGAATCGACTACATGGCCCATGCCCAACGTGCATGACAATTTCACATAATCGAAATAGATACTTTCTGCATGTCATCACTACTATCTGCGCGCACAGACACATTCTCAGGCTCGTGTACAGTGATGGCACCAATCGCACGTCTTATTACATGAAGCCCCCACACTATCGATGTCGCTCTAGCTGTGTCATGAACCTATTGTGCCATTTGGCACCACATAAGCAACACGAAACGCCGCATGGACAGAAGCAAGGTGAGTGCAAGGATCGCCAAACTGGACGGCCAATGTGGAGACGCAGTGCTTGCCGTCTAAATGCCTTTCAGCCTGTTAGGACATGTAGACAATTGCATAACGCTCGCTTCTGATCGGCTCATATCTGACACACGCCTTTGGTTCCAGGCGGATCCGACTTCCAGTCCTTTGCTCTTATGGCATTTCTCAAGGTCTGTATCTTCAGAAAGCCGTTGGATATGGGCTCGTCGCAAAGCACGCAACAATTTGATGCAGGACAGCAACCTTTTGTTGTGATAGACCATCGAATCTCGGCGTAATACCTGAAGCTCAAAAACATAAGCTCTTCTCAATGTGGCTGGAAGCAATCTTGGCTCGTATGCAAACCCCAGATCGTTATCCTTTGGTTGCCTACTACTGTATTTAGCCTTTCTCAGCTCAAATCCTGGGGCTGGTCTCCACATTTCTTGTCACATGCCACGATCCGCAGACCTAAGAAAGAACTACAGTGCTATTGTTGATCGCAATATACATGAGCAGAGGATATTGGGAAAAGGGAGATGGGAGATGTGCAAGACAACAAGATATGTTGTGCCGAGTATTCTGTGCTGACTTTCACTATGATAGTGCTGTGTAAGAAGGTGGCCCCATCTCCAAACGTAGTCGGTATCCTGGGAAGTCACTCAAGGTTACGACAAGCTAGAAGAAGCTTCCTCCAGACCTAGTATTTCATGCAGAATTATGCCAACGAACCTTGTCTCGGTCGTTGGTTTCAGGAATCGTATCCAATCCTCATCAATGACATAGAACAGTATAAGCGAACAGTTGTGGCTGCCTATTTACAGAAGCCTTAAGTCTTGCCAGAAGCTGCTAGGCGGAATGGCTGAGGCTGGGTGGCCGAAGACAGAAGCTCGGCACAGAAGTATTGACATGTGAAGCTGGAATAAATTCCTGTCTCAACTGTGATGTTCCAGATGAGCTACTAAAGCTGTGCTGGCAGATGTGCAATAGTCATATAGCAAGGTAGTAGTAGTAGGTCGCCTGAGACTGACTTGTCCACGTGAGATGCTTACACTGCTTGCGACGCATTCCCAGTTGCTTCGTCATTATTCACATGAATGATAATCTTCTGAAACTCACCTCGTAGCAAATACGGTAGGAACTCCGAAGCCCATTATTGTCGTAGAGTTCGGACCAGCGACGTGCTCTGGAAAGATAGATTGTCACCAGTCAACATCCACATGCTGCATGCAGTCTAGCCAGTAAGTAGCTGAAATGAGAGGACCATCGACTGTCGTCAGGACTCTTTAGGACGACAAACATTTGGATTTAGCCTCCACGAGAATATCAAAGCGGCAATCCGTGGTACGAGCAGTAGAGAAGCTTGAAATCAGCCGCGCAAGCTCGGCTTGTCTTGGTCAATCAATAATGTCAAATACGCATCGACGATGGCTGAAATGCTCTTGACGAAACATTCCTGAGGACGTCGGTCCTTGACCGAGTGAAGCTTTAATCCCTACGCTAATTCGGCTGTGACTTGGGTATAGAGAAGAGCCTCAACGCTTTCGAATTACAATTTTGTAGCTTGTATCGGCAGCACAAGCCAGCCGAAGATCTCGCCTAACAGGTTTTGTGGGGGAATCTGGTGGAATCTGAGGGGATGCAGATCTTAGGAAGCTGCCATTGTCCATCAGAATGTGCTGTGTTCGAACGCCGGAGGGTCATGGCTTAAACGGCCACAGCGTGCATAATTTCCTCCTTCTCTCCGGCACTCTCCTCTGTGGTCGCTAACTTTTTGCCCAATGCGTCAATACCTCCAGATCAAAGCCAAATGACAAGACAATCTGCAATAATGTCACAGTCTTGGCCTATATTGTCACTCATCTGCGTCGATATACGGTGTTTATACAGGATCTTCTCCGTACAAATGCTTCCCCATGTATAGTCAAGCTAGACTGGAATCAGCAGAGCGAGTCAGTAAAGCAGAAAAAAGTCTGACATGGGCGTCGATATGCTTTCGTATCTTCCGACGCCTGTTGCAACATGCTATCTTCAACGCTTGTGCTAGAATTTGAACTGCTGAGACTTCTTCATTTATCTCACACGATCATTCAGGGCCAAGAAACAACTTTCAGACATAAGTATACTGGGTGCTTGCAGCCGAATCTCAGTAATCGATATCTCACAGAGCATAATAACCACTGTATCGATACGAACCTACCATCTACGTGTGGCGGACGGTAACTCGCGGAATCCTCATTGACGAGTATACTTTGAGCACTTGAAAGTCGAAATGTAATGACATTCATAACTATCCACCAATCTCTCCAGGGCTGGGTGATCTCGGAATCGGTGCCTGACGTACCAATAAGGCGACACCAGCCAATCTCGTATTGTTCCGTCCGTCCACAGCGGAACTCATAGTACTGATTTCCAAACTACTCAACAATAATCTTTTCTCATGCTTGCCATGTCGCATCAGAAGCTCCTGCATCGGGCGCAGACGTTGAGTTATAGCCACAGCGGCACCAGGGACAACATGAGTGAGGGTGCTTTCAAATATGCACGACGCACTGATACTGGTAGTCGCTAACGACCCTTACACCGGCTCTGAACACTAGCGTCCTGCATGCTCTGCGACCCTCAATTTGCGCCTTGGCAATAACGAAGTTCGGTAGGAAGGATGACTGGGCTTATGCAGGTGCACTTGCATCACCCTTGTCAGGTACGAGCTGCACTCAACTCTGTTCGGATGCTCGAACATGCATCAGCGATGGCGATGGAAGTGAGCATGAGGAAGTCGTAGGTACACACCTGTACACCCCGGCCCTGTACACAGATTGTGACTCGAGACTGTCTTATGATCTAATTGTTTCCTTCGTGTTCGATATCCAGAAGAAGCTTGTGGCACATCCTGCTGCAACACCGGCAACCATGGTGTCATTTGTCTTCTGCCTGTCCCACAGCACATTTGAATGGCCTGTGACATGACCTCTGGGATCTACTTTGTTGCCACAATTACCATGCTCGCCCCAACCCCATGCAATGACAGAGCCGTTTTTTGTGAGCGCCAGACAATGCTCACTGCCAACGGCGAGTGCCTCAACGTTGTGCAATAGTTCCTGACTTGTTGTGCAACTCACTAAAGAACGATGGTTGGGTCCCAGAACACGAACATTGCCATCCCTGTACAACGTTACCAAGCTTGTCCAAGCTGCATGCGTCTGGCTTCCATGCATAGATGAAGCGTCAGATTCTGTAACGGATGGCTGATCAATGTGCAATTTCGCCTTATCTCCTAGGAAGACTTGATCCTTTCTATCCGTTCCTGTAGCGAAGGTGAAGTCACGACCTACGGAAATCTGTTCCATCTTTTTGTACTTCTCCTTTGTGGCACCAATATCTATCTCTTGCGGAATTGACACCACTTTGTCCTGCTGAAGTGCTTGGCCAAGTTGGCCCTTGCGACTGGCTCCCCATCCGTAGAGCCTACCACTATCGCTCAAGACGACGACGTGGTTTACGCAGCTTTTAATCTGCTTGATTGAGGTTGATAGCCCAGACTCGAAGTCGCGCAATTGAAAGCATTTGCGAGGAATGCGAACCTCAGTTGCATCAGGTCCTATTCCCAATTCGCCTTTCAATCCCAGCCCGCAGCTGTATACTGTGTCCGCGTCAACAACGAAGTAGGACGTCGACCAACCCGCGGCGATATCTGTCACGAAAGATGTCATCAATCTGGGATCTTTGTGCGTCAATGAAATAGAGTCTGTCCAGGGGACCATTGTCCAGTAACCCTTTGGGCTTTGTGGACGATTATCCTCATCTGCGCCACCAGCAAGTGACTTCCAATCTGCCTGGGTAAATTCCTCTCGTCGCTCTAACCCTCGCTGCCCATCCTCGTTTGACCCTGTACTCCATACAGCTCCAAAACTCGTCAGCAGGAGTGTATGGTTTCCACCACCAACGACTTTTGTAATTGTTTCATGCTCTCGCAATGGCACAGACTCTGTGTTGACACCAGCAAATTGGAAGACACATTTGGCAGGGTTCGAGACGTCCTCATCATGCGAAATTCCTAATTGTCCATTGCCGTTAGAACCTAGAGCGTATAGAATCGTCCTGACATGCCCACGTTGTGATGTAGACATACACTGTGCACTCCGCTATGATGTGATTGATTATGGCCTTTTCGCGCGCTACGATTGTAGAAAGAATGGTTGTTGAACTTTGGCTTGTATTAAGACCAACGTTTCGGGAACGGATGAAACATGTCACGTGCTCGAGATTCTAATTGTGAAACCTGAATCACAATAACACAAAGATCTACTTTACATCATGGAGCCGACAACAGGTATAGCTCGATAGACTTCGTCCCACTGCTTGATCTCCCAAGCACTACCGTCTGGTGCACCAATACCACGACCGATTATGCCAACACCACCCAGAGCCCATACAGTGGCAACGACACCACTGGCCAAATTCAGCATTGCAGTCCTGAAGCGCCGTTGCCTGGCACCATAATACCCTCCTTCCGTCACATACTCTCTTGTCAGCTTCAGGTACTTTGCAGCACCACCCACGAAATGCCAGCTTGCAACACTGACCATAAGCGTGTATCCGATGCTCGCCAACCACGGATGTCTCTTCATGCCATGTGAAAAGAACCTCAAGCCAACGGAACTGGAGTCACCATGAACCTTGAGTGGTGTTATTCTGTTGACAAGTACATGCGCGACCATCATCGGATAAAGCGCGTATCCAAGTGCACTCGTTAGGCTCAGCTTCGGCCACAACGCTTTCGTGATCTTTACCCGATCCGCATGTGTCTCTGCACCATAGCGTTTTGCAGCTTGGAAGCGCCTGTATATTCGTAGTGACAGACCGGACAAGACATGTGTAACAATAGGCGCGAAAATAAGGATCGGCTCAAGTGGAAAGGACTGGTAATAAGGTCGTGTAAGAAGCAACGAATTCTCAGCCTTCTGGGTAGAGAGAGTAAACGCAGGGATCAGGGCCGTATTTGTATAATGGCCTATCAGATATAGTGCAGGTGGTAATGTGCTGTATTTTTGTAGAGCTAAAAGGATGGACGGTATCCTAGAACGATGCACACCTACATTGCCGGATGTAGGTGGGAAATATGTAGGATGGTCTTTTTCTGAGAGGTCTTCTGGATTCACAACATTCTCGTCCTTGATGTGCGAGTCGAACAGTGCTGGTGGTTCTTCATCGACAGGAGACGGATCGAGCTGGTGCATCGACCTGGTTGAGGACGAAGGGACGTGCTCGAGTTGCGGCATTTTGAAGCAGATGGGATGTCCACGTCCTGCACTATATCATGGTAGCTCTTGCAGCTGGAAAGGAGAGTATAAGAAGACGCGTCAGCCTCTTGAACCCGCGATATGAACAGTGTCGCAGCCGTGTATAGGTCCATAGACCCAGCACTGATTGGCTATAGAAGTAGCTACGCAGGTATACTGCTGATGAAGTATTTAAAGTAGAGCAATAGATCCAGGAGCAAAGGCGGCTATTTGATCTTCTAATGAGTTCTGGCTGCACTATTAGCTCACGCTATGTTTCTTCCAACATTGGGCATATATAGGCGATAATAAGGCGGATAGAATCAGGCCCGGCCACTTCCAATGATCAATACTTTCATCCTCTAATGATTGTTCGTCTCATTGTCAAGCATCAAGTCCTTGAGAAAGA
This sequence comes from Pasadenomyces melaninifex, assembly GCA_022813495.1. NCBI lineage: Eukaryota > Fungi > Ascomycota > Dothideomycetes > Pasadenomyces > Pasadenomyces melaninifex. The sequence continues at coordinate 313,713 of JAKLMI010000002.1, read as the reverse complement.
AGGTAGCATTGTCGTATCTTACTGAGCTGCATAAATTTGCGCCTAGCTGCATCATCTGCTCAACCACGCTCAAGCATAAATCATGCCACCAGTAAGTCGTGCCCTGCCTTGCTGTGCACCTTCTCTGCCATGTCGGTAAACGAGATGTAGACATAGCTACTAAAATGCACAGCGAGGTTTCACTTTACCGTCAGCGAAGACAGATAGTGCCAAAGCTGCACGTAGTGCCTTCTTCTGTGAGCTATGTCAGAAAGGCTACAGTCGAATGAACGAATTCGAAGCACATGAATCATCCTATGACCATCAGCACCAGAAGCGATTGAAGGACATGAAGGAGATGCAGCGGAGCGTGCAAAACGCAGGTCGAAAGGAGGAAAAGGGTCCATTGATGAGCATCAAACTCGGGACTGCCAGTACCAAGCCTGGAGGCTTCAAGAAGGGTGGATTCAAGAATGCTTTTGCTTCCGTGGAAGACACTCCTATAAAGGCGGAGGAGATGCATGAGGACAATGTATTTAGTGAAGGGAAGAACAAAGACGTTGATACTAAGGACATCGACGACAGCGATGTGACCGATCAGGAGGATTACTACGATCCAAGAAAGCCTACAGGATGCCTATCCAATTGTCCTGGTATTACTGCTTGAAATGCATCAACCTGGCTTTTCCACTTTTTACAGAAGCTAATTCAAGGATTTCGTTGGTCCACGGACCAATAATTGCAAGTCTGCACCTTGCACGTCTCTATTAGTCGTCCTCGCTATCTTCAGACTCTAGCTCTCTCCAGAGCACGAAATCTAGAGTATGAGTTAGTGATCTTCCAATACTACAACGCGGATGCCTCTAACCGAACATACCGAAGCGACCGTCCACCTGCACCTTCATGGATTCAGTCACCATTCGCACCTGCGTCTCATTAAGAGCAAACTCTGGATGAACTGCCATCAGGGACAACTGGAAGCCTCTTTGCTTGTCCTTGTCAAGCCTCGATACGAAATCAAGTATCGACTCCGTGCTAAATTGTGTCAATGCGAACAACGTGAGGTTCTTCAGGTTTTGAAGATTCGCGAGTAGTGGAAGTATATCCGCACAAAGTTCACCACCACTAGTCCAAAGTTCCTCAAGCAAAGGTAAATTCAGAACTAAGTTGGAAATATGTGTTATGTCAAATTCGTCTGAGACCTGCCGTAGGTTGAGCTCCTTCAGATTAGTCAATTGGCAGATTGACGAGACCATGATTTCAAGGTCAGCTGGGACGGTGTCGTCACCGTCACCACTCAGGTAAAGCTCTTCGAGCTGTTTCTGGTCGGCTAATGCTGTGTGGAAAGAAGCTGAATTTGCATTTCTGACAGTATAGCCCTCGACCGATAATTTGAGCCATCTCACTTCTGGCACGATCATGACCGCAGCTAAAATGCCAGGTCCGTCGAAGAAACGCTTGATTGCGACATCTCTTAACTTCTTGCACGAGCTGAGCCAAGCAATGACGTCTAAAAAGACGTCGTTGTTGGATTCCTCGAGTCTGACAGTACCGCTACTATCCTCTAGCGACAGTATTTCGAGGTTGACGCAGTCTTTCAGAGCATTGAGATTTTCCATGGCTTCCCGGCAAAGGTTGTTGAGCAGAAGCTTCCTGAGATTTGATTGTCTTCCGAGAGCCTCAAATGAGAGTCGACAAAGGTTGTTGTAGCTGATTACACGCAGATTCGTAATTGTATCCAATTTCAGGTCACTCAGAAATTTGGCGAAGACTTGATCGGCATCTGAACCCAGGAATTCGTACAGTCTGAGTGAATCGAAATGCTCGCAATGTTCAGCGATGGCCTTGCCTGCGTCTTGACCAAGCGCATCGCCTCTCCACAAGACCATCCTTCGCAGACGTGGCGTGTGCGAGATCCACCTAGTGAGAAAGCCCGGTCGCATATGTCCTGATATCTCTTCCAACAGAGCTGCTTTGGGTATAATAGTTTCACCAACATCATTAATGGTTGCAACAACATTTACCGTTTCAAACTTGCCTTCCTTCCGGACATGCGCAAATCTGGTTAGAGGTCGTGCGTAGAAAGTCTGCTTCACTGCTCTAAAGCGAGGGCTTTCTAGCATTTCTGACAGATTTCTGAAGTCTAATATCCGTGTATAACGACAGTAGGGCTTGTAGCTTATCAGTGGCACCAGACTAGATACGATAAGCGACCGCCAAAGTAATGTCCATCTTTTGAAAAAGTGCTGGCTGTCTTCCCATGTACCGTCCTTTGATCGAATGTCGTCCTCAGTAAAATTGAAGGCAGGAGATAGCTCGTGGTACTTGTAGAGCGTTCGTAAACCCGGGTCTGCCACTGTTTTTGCAGACAAGGCACAGGCGAAAAGTGAATTAAAGTCTCGATCTCGACCCAACTCTTCGCAAATTAGGGTCAGTATCTCCTCTGGCAGCGAAGCCGCCATGCTGATAATGGTTGGCCAAGACTAGCCCGCGCAGAGGTATGCAATATCGAATATCTAACATTCAGCATCAGCACCTCACACGAATTCGAAAGTCTAGGCCCAAGACATCCTATAGATGATAACAAAGAACAGAATGTTGGCGACTGTACAGCAGAGGTTAAACATGGCTGCAAGTCTCTTACACTGTCCCGAGGACTATGACGTCACCTACTTTGACGCGTGCTGAACGCGTGCCTCCCATTCCTTTTGGGTAAGTTCGCTCCTCCAAATGTGCCAGATATGTTTCTGAAGGCATCGTAGGCGCCGAACAGTCGACATGCAGTCTGACAAGTATGCCGACTTTCAGTTTCGGTCTGTCAGCCGCTAGCATCGATCAAGTCCATGATGGCCTTGCGTGTCTGGCCAAATTCAGTGAAGATGTTCTTATAGTCCCCTCGCCGAATGAACTTCGTATATCAAGCCTGAATGTATCGAAGACTTCGCACGCTTGTCTCGTTCTCCAGGCAACAAACTTCTTCGAGAACTATCATTTCGCAGACAGAAAGCCTGCCGCACCATCAGTACGTGCTGGACAAGTGCCGAAAGCGTGGGCTTGTAGACTTCAGAATCGGGCTTTGCTTTCGGTCTTTAGGCGTCGACCCACAGGATCTAGAGAGGTCGAACAGAATGTTGAGAGTTGCGATTTTGAACTGGTATCGGGGTCAGAGGACAGGCTGGTAGTAAGATTACACTGCTGGCCAAAAGTGATCAAGACTTTCAGCTATACGTACGAGCCCGCTGACGCAGAAATCGTAGCGTTCGATTACAAAAGCGCACCAAACACATGGACTTTACCCTCCAGCACGTTGAAAGACGTGGTCGGCTACTTTGGACCCAAAACCGATCATGTTGACTGGTCCAAGACTAACAATGAAATTATTTTTACAAGCTATACGGAGAAGCTTCAAATAGGTCGCGAGATTGTGCGCCAACCAGCACACACTTCGGTCAAACTCAATAAGGAAGACTTCGAGCAATGTATCATGGAGGATGGATTACATATCAGTATACCTGTCAAGGACTTTCGTGCGCTTGTTACTCATGCCGATACAATGAAGATCAATGTCAAAGCCGTGTATTCCGAGGGCAAACGGCCGGCACAACTGACATATGGCTCAGGAGGCCTGTCAGCTGAGTTTACTTTGGCCACAAGAGGGACGAGCTCGACTGTAGCCTCTGCGTCTAGACCATCAACACCAGCAAGATTAACGGCTGATAGACAACTATCGCAACGGCCATCAGGCGTGCCTGCTCGTCCAGCACAGATGACACTGCAGCAGACACTGGCTGCACGACAGCTTCGTCATGCAGACGGAGAGCAAGCAGAGCCACAACTTGCCGCTGAGGTTAATGCAGAGCCTGGTATGGGTGACCAGGCAGAGTCGAGGTCCATACCATCAAAACGCAATGCACCTCCATTGAGCGGTAATCCGTCAGCAGCCACATCACTATCTTCCAATCTCAGAGAGAACAGTATGTTCTTCCCAGCTCCGGAGCAAGAGGATGATGCCTGGAATCCGCAAGACTACGACGATGAGCCGCAGTTCGTTATGTGGGACAACTCGGCTACAGAAGAAGCATTAGCAGCGCTGCCAAGTCGGTTCAGAGAGATCAGAGGAAAAAGCAGCTCCCTCGGTAAACGCAAAGCTGACTTTCCATTACTTTCGTCGACACAGAAAAGCAATGCAGTCAATGCACGTCTCACGCTCCACTAGAAGGTCGAATTCAGTTGTGTTCCAAATTCATGTGGTTGGTCACCGTCCTACCCTTCCACGAGTTGGCGATCGCAAATTCTGTAGTCCCCATGGTTGGGACCTAAAGAAGTACAATCACAATCTCTTGCAGACTTTGTTCGCCAGTACGACGGAAGGATAGCAATTCTGCGAGCTGAGCAAGGTGTGTGTTGATATCATCTTCTATAGCCGCAGCCGCTACTATGCTGAGCCAGTCCACATGTAAACCAGTCGATCGCTGCTACACTGACTTTGCATCAGGTAGAATTTATAGCTTTGTCCACTTACAAATTATCCGGCCTTTGTTGCATCTGGCAGATGCATTGACACAGGCTTGGATGTGGAATGCGAACAAGGCAACTTGTGGCGTTTTTCAGACCAGCACGGTGTCGTGGTGTAACGATAGTGTAAGGTGGTCTGTCACCAACCGTCTCTTGCGCAAAGAGTAGCTGCTCAAGATAAGCTGTGAGCTGAAAGGGTTCCTAACGAAGCATAGACATGCGGGCTTCTTCGAATATCGTCGATGAAGCCACAACCGCAGAAAGATCGAGTGCACTCGGATAATTGATAGCCCACGGCTCCTTGTCGAGGTACAAATTTTATAACTAATTAGTGCCGCTTCTACAAGTCCAAGGACCTTACTGTTTGTCATGCAGAAGCGATTGTCCTTGCCATCACCCCACCAACCTCTTAGCCTTGGTCGGAAGTTCGATTGTGGTGTTGTTGTGTCGACAACACCATGCCGCTCGTGGACAAAGATAGCCGCTATGGCGCCTGGACCACAGGTGAGATATTTGTAGCTGCAACACATAGCGAAATCCACGTCCCATTCGTGTAGTTTCAGATCTACGTTACCAGCTGCATGAGCACAGTCCCAGCCAATGATGATGTCGTCCTTCCTTGCATGAGCTGTGATACGGGCGATATCGAAGTATTGACCACAGTGATATTGTATTCCAGGTAAGAAAATCAGTGCAGGCTCATGCGCATGCTCGTCGATTTTCTTTCAAATCATTTCTGTTGTCGACACCGGGCTTTGCACATTCTCTGGCTCGAGCGAAACCGTAGCATGCCGTGAGTCTAGATCGTTCAATTATGTCTGCGACACGATAGCAAAATGAAGACTAGGAGAGGCTTTACCTTCAAGCAGGATCTTATAACGACCCTCGCCTTTCTTCCTAGGTCTGTAGAAGCTGCACATCAGCAAATGCAGGTTAGCAGTCAACGTTTCATGGCAGCGATCTCGGTCGGGTCAGCACCGACAACAGATGCCATAAGCTGGCTGTTTCATCATCGATATGCAGGAAAGGAACGAGAGGGCTATCCTTGTGGTTTGTGAAGTGTCCCGTTACAGTACAGCTTTTGTGTCTCATTGTGTCAAGAAGATATTGATGTAGTTTGATAATGCCTTCGGCTGCAGCCCTAGGTAGTTGCCACAGAGGTAAATGTTTTCATCAAACGGTCCTTCAGTAGGAGATTTAGCTAATGTGGGTCGTCTAAGGTCAGCCTTGCTAGGAACAAGAAACTTCGAGCGAAAGATTCGACAAAGGGTCGATCTAGTCAAGATGGAGAGCACAACTGACATCTAACAACCCGCCTAGAAGTTGTCTCTCTTGAACGCTCATAATTACCAAAGAGAGGTTAGTTCTAAGATGAACATGTACAAAGATACGTGGTATTCGAAAACGTGGAAGACGACTCCGGCCAAAGGTCGGCAGATCATCCTGCTTTGCGAAGTGCGTCATTTGTAATACAGGAATCTCTACGAAGTGCACATCTATTGAAAGTTGTCTAGTCAATTTATCGCAATTTGGGTAACTCCGGAGAAGTGGTGTATAGATGGCTACGAAGCATATTGCTCAAGAATTCATTCTAGCGAGGCCGAAAAGAGCTATTAACCCTACAGCATTCTTCCGATCATGTCGAAATAGTGCACCAGATAGAAGTACGACAGCACGAAGACATACCAGGCATATCGAGGCGCTGCCTTCGCGAGCTTTCTCAACGACATCCTCAAGGTCGGCAACCGTGGTGAAGAAGAATCCTCGGGTTGATGATGACGGCAATCAGATGCAAATTAACATCTCTGAAAGGGCCGCTCAGCAGCTGAAGAAGATCATTTCTGCGCCACCAAAGAAGAATACATTGGTTGTATCATCACAGACCGAGGCCGATTCACACTTGCGCGTGACGGTCACTGCTGGTGGCTGTCACGGCTTCCAGTACTTGATGTCTCTCGAGCCAGCCAGTAAGATAAACCCTGAAGATGATACAATATTCGAGTTCGAGGACGACGGGCAGGGCAGGCGAGCGGAGGTCGTGCTGGATGAGCCTAGTCTTGAGTTACTCAAAGGCAGCACAATAGATTTTACACGCGAACTAATTGGAAGTCAATTCAAAATAGTAGGCAATCCAAGAGCGACAAGTAGTTGTGGTTGTGGCACCAGTTTCGACATCGAGTGAGACACATGCATATTCAACGATCATTAGTACTGGATTAGGATTGCGCCTCATGTGTTTGCAACTCCTGCTCAAGATGCCGACCGAAAAAGGATATCTACCGTGCGAGCATCAGACTCGTGTACGTGGTGGCATACAAAATGCGTGCATGACGCGGGAACAGCTGGCGGCCGCACAATCACGTTGTCGTATTATCACTTGAACAGCAAAGCGAGAGAGTCTAGTACGATCAGCCTGGTCCATCCATCGAGAAGGTCCAAAGAAGAATGTTGAGCTACGAGTGAGCAGGCTCCCCGATAGAGTGGAAGGTTGCCTGCTTATCCAGGGAATACTGAAGCAGTATTTGGTAACCTCTAAACAGTGCAGATCGTCTTTCACAAGGAAGTGGCCAAGCCAGTGGGACAAGCATAGCAATGCTCAGGCTCAACCGAATTAGCTTTCAACTATGCTGAACCAAGAACGCAGGGATCGATCCAAGCTGGCTGGGTCTCGAAGGAATGCTGGATGGCATGATGTGCGAGTCAGAATTCGACCTTCACATGCATTTCTTGACTGTTTCCTTGTTGAAAGAGAGAAGTGCACATGCTCAACGACAAGCAGAATACCTATCAAGCTCATCGATTTGCGCACATGCGTTGATTAATATGTAGCCTGAGAGAATGGCTTCCTCCAGGCATGTGCTGCAAAGTGCAGCTAGGCTGTTGTCGACTTCACTCGACCATACGATCTTCCATCACACCATATTGCTGTGCAGCAGGTATCATGTACTGGAATGCTCAAAATCTCCGCGATTGAACCATTTTTCACACAGCTATGTTAAACAGCTACTTTGATCACGTTAAGCATGCGGCTGAGCAGAAATTGAACAAGACACCTTCACAATTGCGTGAACATGTCTTTACAGGGGGGGAGTGGAAGAAATCTGAAACGTTGTGTCTCGATGCTATATCGAAACCACACGATAAACGTCCGCCTGTTGCGGAGAGCCTCCATTTGTTGGAATCGATTTTGCTGGCATACGGGATACGACAGCCGAAAGGACAGCGTGGAGGTGGAGCTTAGACTTTGCACTGATGAACAACCGGGACTGCTGATCGTTGGTTCCAGGTCGACCTATGACCTCGGTTTGCTCACCGCTGTTAACACATTCTGCTCGTGACAATTGACCGTCAGCCTAGCTGGAGATGTTTGCAGATAAGTAGATCATCTGTGCACGGCACTATTCACATAATGACTATATCAGACAAGTAACCTAGGTATGCAAAGCTTGCGAGTAACAATTTGTAGCTGTACGTAACACTGCATGGACAAAGCTTCCATATGGCCTGTCCCTGCCAAGATGTGGAGCCCGAATGAACGTCATTCCCCAATAATAAGCATGCTGAGACTCGTTTGCTCTCAACAAATCTTTAACACCTCAACGGAAGAACTGATTTTCAACTCTCGAGCGTCCTGGAACAAGCGATGCACTTGCTGGGTCTCGCCTGCGACTCTTCATAGTCGTGATTCGTGCATGACATTTTCTCTTTCGTGCTTTTTACTGGACAAATCCTGGACAATCGCCCCCCTGATTCGCTATCGAACTCTTACCGTTTCTTCGTGCCTTCCAAAAGCTGCAGCCAGGTCTTTATACGAGTTACGATTGTCGCAGCAGTCGCAAGGCTTCGACGTTGTTCCGCTTGCTGGGTCACTTACTTCTCCACATTAAATTGTTGATACTTGCTCGTCTCACTTATATTATCGCTCTACTCATTCTCCTTCATCCTCCATTGTCACAATCAATACTAATTTCCTAGCCATCCTTTCTGGTCAACCTTTGATTGCACAGAAATGCCGTCCTCACAGCCTGTGGCGGGCCATCTGGCCGTCAAGCCAGAATATGTATCACAACCTGTTGGTGCTTCGATGGCAAAGACATCAGAGCCAAACCGAAACCCCAAGTACGATCCGAAGAAAGTACACATCACAGAACTCCCTATCACGAAATCCAATTGGTACAAGCACGTGAACTGGCTGAACGTTGTCCTCATTGTCGGAATACCGCTCTATGGTTGCGTCCAAGCCCTGTGGGTACCTATGCAGCTGAAGACCGTCGTCTGGGCAATTGCATATTACTTTGCAACTGGTCTTGGTATTACAGCAGGATATCACAGATTATGGGCACATACATCATATTCTGCAACACTCCCTCTTCGAGCGTTCTTGGCTTTTGTTGGTGGAGGTGCTGTCGAAGGGTCAATCAGATGGTGGGCAAGAGATCACAGAGCTCATCACAGATACACCGACACCGATAAGGATCCATACTCTGTTCGCAAGGGATTGTTATATTCTCACTTCGGCTGGATGCTCATGAAGCAGAACCCAAAGCGAATTGGACGAACTGATATCTCCGACCTCAATGAAGATCCTGTCGTGGTTTGGCAGCATAAGAATTACTTGAAGGTCGTCATCTTCGCTGGTCTGATCTTCCCAACTCTGGTCGCTGGTCTCGGTTGGGGTGACTACTGGGGTGGCTTCATCTATGCTGGAATTCTGAGGATCTTCTTCGTTCAGCAAGCCACTTTCTGTGTCAACTCGCTCGCTCACTGGCTCGGAGATCAACCTTTTGACGACCGTAACTCGCCACGAGATCACGTCATTACTGCTCTTGTGACACTTGGCGAAGGCTACCACAATTTCCACCACGAGTTCCCATCTGATTACCGAAATGCCATCGAGTGGTGGCAATACGATCCAACCAAGTGGTCTATCTGGGCATGCAAAAAACTTGGCCTGGCATATGATCTCAAGCAGTTCAGATCCAACGAGATCGAGAAAGGCAGAGTGCAACAATTGCAGAAGAAACTTGACCAAAAGCGAACACGACTCGATTGGGGTGTTCCACTTGATCAGCTTCCAGTCATGGAGTGGGATGACTATGTCGAGCAAGCCAAGAATGGTCGAGGTTTAATCGCCGTTGCTGGTGTCGTTCACGATGTCACTGATTTCATCAAGGACCACCCAGGTGGCAAGGCTATGATCAGTTCAGGCGTCGGCAAAGATGCTACGGCCATGTTTAACGGTGGTGTATATATGCACTCCAACGCTGCTCACAATTTGCTCTCAACCATGAGAGTAGGTGTCATTCGAGGTGGATGTGAGGTGGAAATTTGGAAACGAGCTCAACAGGCATCAAAGGGCGATGTTATCACTGATGCATCAGGCCATCGTGTTGTTCGTGCTGGCGAGCAACCAACCAAGATCATTCAGAATGTTAGCAGTGCTGGTGCTGCATAAGAATATTTTTAATCGAGTCATGGAATGAAACAGATCGGGACAATAACGTGGTAACGTTGGCGTTAACGGATGTGATAGCGTTGCTCAGAGGATTAGGATCGAGCATTTTAGCGAGTCATTTATTCTTGCAGCCATAGTGAGAAGCACATAGAGCTGTTGCTGCAAAACAGTGTGTGCGCACATGCACGCCCCAATCCAAGATACTTGGTCAGCTTGGTAATTTAATTTTTTCGCAACCTTCAATACGCTGCACCTCTTGACGTACAGCTTTTACCACGTCGTTATGTCTGCGCCCATTGATATCACAACGGCATCCAACAAACGCTGTCTAGATAATGTTCGAAAACCAAGACGCTCTTGATCAGAAGAAATCGAACATAGGCGGGCATGTAACCGTATTCTCATTTCGTAAAGATCGGCCAATTAGGTTCTGGCTTGACTGTTGGGACCGTCAGACGAATCTGTCTCTCTTCTTGCACAAGAAGCTTGTAAGTGCTTAATATCGAAGCAAATTAATCACCTATTCGCTTTCTAATCGTGCCACAGCCGTTTTCATCTCCTCGTCATTGTATATGCGGAAGCCCTTCTCTTTCGTCACACTCGCGAGCTGGGTATTAGTGCTGCTCAAAGCTTCTTCCATCACCTGTTTAAGAGTCTTCAGTACAAGTGTCTCTGCCTCTTCTAACGTAAGTGATCGATGATACTCTGACTGTAGTTCGGCTTGTGCACCTTCACTGCCAGACCCTATCGCTTTTGCGTCGTATCTGTAGAATGTGCCTGATGGCTCAGCATGATATCTGCAAAAAGTCAGTATGAAAGTAGTTCGTCCAAATGCTCCTCACAGTTGTGGTCCTTGATCATCGTCCCAGCCTGCCACCAGTAAAGCAACGCCGAACGGCCTTGACATGACTGACTCTTCACCTTGTGCACCCTCGCCGAATCTCAGAGCCAAGTCGCATATTGACTGTGTACAGCTTTCGACTCCCAGCTTTTCGTTGTAGTTAAATGCATGATTCTGTGTTTCCACTCTAGCATGCTCGATCATGCTTCGTGCGTCCGCCTGTAGTCCTGACATCGCACAGCCGATATGTCTGTCGATCTCAACAATCTTCTCTATACTCGACGATACTAACAATGAGGATGTGACTCGTTTCTCTACACCGAGAACCACTCCATGAGAGGTCGCTACACCGATTGCGGTTGAACCTAGTTTTATAGCTTCTAACGAATATTCGACTTGGAAGAGACGACCCTCAGGTGAAAAGGTGCTGTTGTGAGTTAGTTGTTGCTGAGGTTGTGGTACTCTCTACCTACTTGATACCTCGATCTAGCCTGGCGTTAATGTTCGTACTTCTGCAAATGATTGAGAGCACCTACCATATTCCGACCTTGCGATGAACATTTTGCGTGAGTAGCTAATGAACCTTGCCTTACAGTACTTGTGCAGGTCTTCCGCGTACTTTCAGCAACACCTTAATAGCTGAAACAAGTGCTGGTATATGTGCTACAGGCACGAACGCTACGCAATGCGCCTGCCAAAATATGTACGGTCGGCCTGCCCCTACGGTTGACAATATTGCTCTGTTGCGACGCGTCGCGGACAAGAGGTCGCGATCTGCGCATGTGCTTTTGTAACATCTCGTCCGGCTCGATAATGCTCGGAGTACATTATCGTGGTCAAGCTACATACGAAATTTGGTCGCATAATTATGACTGTGAAAAGACATGAACCCAGGACACCACCGTAGCGCATCCACAGCTGAAAGACGTACTTCACATGCTAATGGACTGCCTTCGCGTGTAGCTTCAGCACGGCAACGAGACTATGAACGACCTTTTGTCGCTGAGACCGGCTCACCTGTGTTAGGAGATGGCTTTGACCATGTTGAAGAGTCCCGCAACAGCAAATACGCTGTAGGCACAACTGAGCGACGCAAAGAACGATATACGGTAAAGACCACAGAGACGATTAAAGCACGTCGGAGTCCTGTCAAAGGTGCCTTTGATGGCGGAGGAAGGAATGCAGAGAAGAATGTATTGCTAAGTCCATCAACGCGACGCAAGCCGCGCCAGGACTCCCAAGTCGAAGTCGAAGTCAAGCCATGGGCTCCGGAAGCGAGACTCGTGCCTCATTCTTCTGCTCCATTGGCGACGCGAGTGACCACACCTGCTCTGCGTCGCGATGCTCCAGACTTTCTTGATGGCCCGCCTCTGACACAATTATCCATGGTGCAGCAGGAAGAAGTCTTGCTCGACGACCTATTGTACGTGTTCATGGGATTTGAAGGACAGTATATAGGGTATGAAGACGCATACGAACCACTACAAGAGAAAGACCGATTGCTTGGTCCGAGGTATCATGTTCTTCAAGGTCTCGATCCTAGTCTCCGAGATCTGATCGAAACAATGCTACTGATGTCTAGCCACTATTGCGCACTCGAGGCCTTCGTCGAGGTACAGAGTCGTGAAGAATACGGTTCTGTCAGCCATGCTCTGTGCGCTGCAGTACGCAGAATACTAAAGGACTACCTGATTCTCGTCGCACAGCTCGAAGCCAAAGTCACTGCTGACACTGCATTCACCTTGCACAAAATGCACTTATCACTAATTCCTACAGCACAGAGTCTAGCCCAGCTATACGCTGTAGCTCAGGAGCTTTTGAAGAAGAATGCCCTCCTCGAAGAAGAAGTAGATGAGTCCATCGACGAATTCGATGCTGATAACATCATCGAGCGCTTGAAAGAGGGCGGCGACCTCCTACCTGGTAGTATGTCGAAGAAACGCTGCATTGGTGGGAACGTGCTTGCGCTTTTGACACAACGCTTAGCCACCTACTCAGGAGACCCCTCAGCACGAACCATTCTCGAGATGCTGCTCAGAGAGGCAAGTAAGCCATACATGGCCATGTTAAATGAGTGGCTGCATCACGGTGGCATCAAAGATCCTCATAATGAATTCCTGGTTGGTGAGAAGAAGAGCATTCGTCGAGAAAAGCTTGATGAGGACTACACGGACGAATATTGGGAGAAAAGATATTTTGTGCGTGAGAAGGAAGTACCACCACAACTACAAGCGGTTAAGGACAAAGTACTTCTTGCCGGCAAGTACCTGAATGTCGTCCGAGAGTGTGGTGGCGTCAATGTCAGCAGCAAATTTGACCACACTCCGACATCATTTGAAGATCCTCGCTTTCTCGACAACGTCAATCACGCATATTCATTCGCCAATCAAGAGCTACTAAGTCTGATGTTGTCGAAGCACTCGCTACGAGGAAGGTTGAGGTCTATCAAACACTATTTCTTCCTAGACAGAGCAGAGTTCTTCCTCTATTTTCTCGAACTCTCTGCCTCCGAGCTCCGCAAGCCACAGCGCAGTGTCAACACAGGAAAACTGCAATCTCTTCTAGATCTTGTCCTGTACCAACCTGGCAGCATAGCGATTGGTGATCCCCACAAAGAGGATGTCAAGATTAAGATGAATGAGCTTGGTCTGGTACCTTGGCTAATGAAGGTCGTGAACGTGCAAGGCTTGGAGGCTGACAATCCGGAATCTCTGGCTGATCAGTATAGAATGCAGGTCAACGCTCCTGGCAATGACGACGAGAAGGACATTTCAGGCTATGAAGCCCTCGAGCTTGATTACACAGTCCCTTTCCCACTGTCGCTCATAATTAGCAGAAAGACTATCATCCGCTATCAACTCATTCTACGCTATACTTTGTCACTCCGACATCTTGAGACGACTCTCATTGAGTCATGGGGGGAACACAATAAAGCCATGTCGTGGACGCACAAGTCCTCAAATTTGCGAATCGAAGCATGGAAACGTCGTGCTTGGAATTTGCGAGCACGAATGCTTGTCTTTGTACAGCAGATGCTGTTCTACGCAACAGCTGAAGTGCTAGAGCCTCAGTGGCAAAAATTAATGACAAGGGTCGATGCTCTAGAAAATGCCTTCTCGCCTCAGGGGACGAGCGAGCCTACACCTCCACCATCCAGTCATGGTCACAAACATAATCAAAATGTCTTCAATAGGCACGACTTCAAATCTGCACAAACAGTTGACGCACTCATGCAAGAACACGTCGATATGCTCGACTCTTGTATGAAAGACCTTGGATTGACACAATCGAAGCTGCTTCGGATACATGCCAAAATGGTGGCCGGATGCACAATGTTTGCATCTTATACTTCGAACTTAACTCGCAACTTGTACTCGGCAGATGCAGATTTCGCTTTCCTACATGCAGAAACTACAGACCAATCAGACCAAACGAGAAAGGAGAAGGTCCTCACGAGCTACAAACAATTTGGACCTGGACGAAAAGAAGAGACGCCGCCTGAGATTGATGAGAGTCGTATTATCAGGATAGAGGAGACGCTGGTAAGGCATGAGGAATACTTCAACAGACATCTCCGAGTGCTGATCGACACGCTCAATTACTACGCTGCCACAGAGACAGTAACGTTACTCGGTCTTTGTGCGAGGCTGATGGATGCAGAGGTACAAAAGCGAGACCACGCCGAGACTATGTTGGCATAAGGTGTGCAAGAGTGTCTGAACCATGACCTAGTTTCCTAGTCCTCGGTTCCAGAATCTGTACGCTAGTCGTTTGGCCGGTCCTGCAGATATCTCCATGGGCTGTGTTTAGGCTGTATTTGAAGGACACTTCCGCCAGGGCTAGTGTCTGTTGTTGAAGGTCAGGGCATTTTCTAAGCATCGGCCAGGCATTCAATCCTGTGCTACGAAATTAGCTCGATGAATCGGCCGTTAAGCACCTAGTTCCTAACGCCATGCCCTTGAACCAACACGACGAAACCTACCTAGGTACCTAGGTGTGTTTCAATAGATTTACGGCACCAATAATCACAGCAAACAATCGCATGACACATTCCTCAGCAGTTCATAAGGTTTCGGTTTATCTATTTCACTTCTCGATACACTTCCTTCGGGTTTAGGGTTTATATTGGGTAATGAAGTCGGAAGGTCCATGCACGCTATATCATTGGCTATAGACATTCGCTTAGCTTCGCTCATGGTATGCTGAGAACGAGCAAGCGTGTAATGCTGCACTCCGAATAATACTAGTGCAGCTATTTACTAGTGAGTCTGCAGTTCGAGCTAAACAGATCAGCCCATACTCGCGCTCGTTACGAAGACTCGACAATCTGCCAGCCGGACGTACTTGCATCGGATCGCAGATCGTGGTCATGCCACGTGGCGCCCTTGCAGGGCCACTTCGATTTACTTGTTACTAGAGTGTAAGTTTCCCGTGAGCTTGGCCCAAGGGCTGGTACTTGGCAATGCATGCACCTCCAGTTCCGAAACTGGCAGGACGTGGAACCTGTGAGCCTGGAACATCGAACATGAATCATGCCACCTTACCTAGATATCGGTTTTCATAAGTGTATCCACTGTAAGTGTTGAGAATCCGGTAGATACGCGTTTTTGGCATCGATGAGAGCGGCGTATTGTTGCACACGAGATAGTGGACGAAGTTCTTCACGATCACGTCTATTATTACAAATGAACCACTTTGATTTACGTACTGCTGACTAGCACAATTGACTTACACTAAATTCGAACACCATTCACGAAACGCGAGACGTCCAGAATTGGTCTTATGCAGGAACAGGGTATCCTTGTGCTATACAGATCGTCGACCAAAGCGGAAGTGCTGGCACGAATTGGGGCTCGCTTACGCTTAAACCTGCAAAGATTCTTCAGAAATCGAATAGACTTATCATACGATAGGTCCGTACAGTTCCAGGAAAGGTTCGCTACTGTTGCCTTCAAGCAACCGATCGTGGTGCGGAAAGACCTACCTCAGCTTGTAAACACAAGGCTTTAGTAATTTCCCTTCTTCCTTGTCATCGACCTCGTCCTCAGAATCGATCACAGCTCTGCCATTGGAGAAGCCTCGACTAGGTCCAGATCTCCGATCGCTTTGTTTCTGATACTCCTTGCCATTCCATTTCATGCCCCTCCATTTGCCAAGCTGAGGAATTCCTGATTTCACAAAGATCATACTTACAAACATTTTGTTGCTTTTATCGACTGATCCCTGTTTCAACATGAATCCTCGACGGTTAAAACTTTGAATGAATGGATCGAGGTCGGTATCGTCGTCCGAAATAGAGGTGCTGATTGCACTAACTTCTAAAAGTGCAGATTCATCATCACGGTCGTCTTCGGCAAGTTCTCTCTTGTTGTTCTGAGTCTTTCTTCGCTTCCCAACACTATTATCAACGACATGGCCAGGGCCCTTCTTGGCCGAGATGCGACCAAAGCGAGATTTCACCTCAGCAACCCAGACCTCGCCTTTACCATCACCACGAAGAATGCGCCAAGCCTCCTCCACAAAGGTCAACCAATTGGTTCCCATCAGCGACAAGCAGAAGATAGCAATATCAGCCTCTCCATCCTGTAAGGGCAATCTGGATATGTCTGCCACAGTGACCATGTCATTAGCTGCATGCAGATCAAAGCTGTGAAGTTTCAGATTAAGTTTTTTCATCACGTTTTGCAGGCCTCGAGCCAAATGAGCGTCACCACAGCCGAGGTCAGCTATAGTGCATGTACCAGGCTTGCGACGAGGCAATGGGGCCACTCCCAATACCGATGAGCTCGCACGACCACGAGTCTGCAAAGACTGTAGATAGATTAATACCGGGTTTTCGGGCCAAGAGTCCTTGACTTGCTGCGAGAAACCACTATGATATTCGTTGAATAAATCAGGTGACTTTGTAAAGAGGTCTAGAGCATCAGTGGACGATGTGGTGTAGAGTGTCTCATTGAGATGTCTGAAGCGTGCTGCGGTCAGCTTTGCCCGCATCTTGGCCTGAAGAGGGGTCAAATGAGAAGACGCAGGTGGAATAGGTGGCAAGATATGGCCCAGCTTGGTGTCAACATCATTCTGTTTGATAGCTGTGTGACTTCGGTTCTTCGTTGATGTTGGTCTGTTGCTACCACTGTCGGCATCTTCCTCTACTGGCACATCAGCAACAACGTGGCTTGCACGTGAGATGTTTCCTCGGGAGCCTCTTGGAATCACTGGCTCTGTATTTGCACCAGTAGGCTTGTCTTGCTTTGATCTGTTGTTTCGAGATTGCTTCAATTGTTTACTATTGCTTGTAGCACTTGCTGCTGAGCCTCTGGGATGCTCATGGTCAGACGAGCCCCGCTGCTGCATGGTGCGCTTCGGAGTGCTAGTCGAGCTGGAGCCAGGAATGGAAGAGTTACGGTTCCTCTTTCGCTTCCTTGATCCTGGTTCGCCATTTGCTTCTGCTGATTGACTCTCCCCAGAAACCCTCTTAGCTTTGACTTTCACCGGTTTGGCGCTTTCTGGGACCAATGTCTTAGCAGCGACGTTCCACCCAGGCACAGCAAACATGACGAGACTTTGATAGGTGCCAAACAGGCACAAGCTGTTGTACAGCGTCTAATCTTGGATCGGTATAGCTATAGCACAAATCAGTTGCGACTGCGACCATCAGACCATCTGTACCGCTCCAGGCTAGCAATTGATTGCACAATGTGGGTCAGAACGTGAAGCAGCACTCAATAGCTCAGTCTGTACACTTACCAACATCGAGGTCTTGTGCATGCACTTTGGGATGACGTCGCACTGCAATGATTGCGCACTGAGGAGATTGACCAGGCTGACAAAATCGACGTCAAATTTCGTAAGATGCAGGAGCCTCGTGTCACACACAACTTTACAAACCGACGGTGAAAGTGTCAAAGTAGAGTTTGTTTGCACGCTAATCATGCACAATGCGACCCAATCAAATTTCTGGAGCTGTAACTCCACTGTCTCAGACACCACCGCTTGAGGTATTTTTCTGGCTCTCTATCTCTTCGAGTTGGAACTTGAGCCTCCACGACATGGCTCCATGCAGCGATGCAGCTAGCTACGGTTGCCGCGTTCAGTTGAATATCCTTCCGAATGCAGATAAAAGTCGAATTCCAGGCTAGATCTAACCTTTCCGCTGTTTTAGGCTCCTCCCACCCCTCAAGAGGTCAAGAAGTAGTCAGGCTTCTCCTGAGTTTCTCCAGAGTCCTGAGCTGTTGGGAAAATCTGATCCTTCCTCAAGAGCTAGCAAGCACTATCGACGCTACTAATTCTGAACGATGGGCGTTGGCCATTACCCAATCTCTTTGTTGAGGCCCAAAATGCTGGTAAGCTAGTCAAGCTTGCTTGATCGATCCGAACGTTGCGAGATAAGCAGTAATTGAAGGTCAGAGCATGCGAAACTCGAGCTAATCTCTATGTGAACAGAATTGACAGCAACGTTCACGACTGCTAATAATGCGCGTACGCTCATACACTACTATCGGCTCAAGCTCGATCCACATCTCCTGCTCAATATTTAGCAGCTTGGTCAGTCCCTGCGTATGCTAGCCACTGCCCCTCTTGAGAAGTTGCTGCTCTAGTCCCAGAAAAGGTTCGTTCATTTTCCAAGATTGTGCAAAGCTGAAAGATCTCTCCGTGCTGCCGTCCGCTGGAATTCCTATGCTATCACGACACAAATTCCGTGGGAGCGTGCAAGACTGAGACTGCTTCCGTATCTGAGTACGGTATGCCACCACTCGCACTTTCTAAAAACACGAAAGTACAAAGTTGTTCGTATACTTTCGACCCAAACAATACGGACCACGGGTTCTAGACCCAGCCATCCGCGTCCAGTTTGAGCCAACTTTGATGGGGTGAGTTAGCATGACACCATGATCGACCGTGCATCGTTGGCTTTGTGAAGCCCAAATCCATGTGCTTTCTGCTTTTAGGGTTTAGCAGAATATTGCATGGCAAGTTCCGACCCAAAGCAAGCCTTCGTCCCACCCCAGGTGTCCAAATTTGGTTATCTGGTTCACCGTCCGAATCATGCTCCACTTACAAGCATTATTCTGTCCTAAAGTCGAGCTCGATCCTTCTTCAGCCTGATTGTCTACCTATATCTTGTGGTCGTAACGCTTCCTCAGCTCACCCGTTGTGCAGTCCCGTTCAATTTCCACGTAGTGTGAGTGGAACACTGTGTATTTGCAAGATGTCGTCGCCGGACTCGAAAAATGGTGAAGTCAAGGAAGAGCAGAGCAGTCCAGAAAGCTTTAAAACACCTGTTTCGAAGAAGAAGAAGAGGACACAGCCGATATGTTCAACACGTCGTCGCACAAAGACGGGTTGTTTGAGTAAGTACGCCATCATAGCCTTTCCTGATCTGTTTTCGTAAATGCTGGCACTCAATGTCAGCCGAGCGGTGAGGGAGGCTGTGCCGTTCGAAGAACGATACAGTTGGTGGATATAGTAAAACAATAATACTGACAAAGAGTAGCATGTCGGCAAAGAAGAGTCAAATGCGATGAGGCGAAACCTGTATTGGGCCTCTATCTAAATCGGCACGATCCTTTGACTGACCTCGCCACAGACATGTCGAAATTGCGACAAAAGTCGGCGCCCGTGCGCAGGCTACCAACCACCAGCTATACGTTGTGAACCGATGCATCTGGGACAACTTTCAACTCCAAACTTCTTTGTCCATGTATCTGAACCTGATGCGTCGATTGATTATGATTTAAGCCGAAGATCAAGTCTAGCAGCAGGCTCCGCAGTCAGCGGTGACTCCTACACGTATTTCCCGATCGACGCTGCTATCACAAATCAGCGGCATGATTGGCAAGCACCAAACTATTACTGGCACGATTACGGACAGATATCACCAGGACATGTACATCCTGCTTCGTTCGATCAATGGATCAAGCAGAATGGAATGCCGGAATTGCACACGATATCTTATTCCCCTTACCCAGAGCCTAGTAAGTTTGCTGAGCTTCCCAAATCCATTTATTTGTGCAACAGCCATCCTCGAGAAGAATCAAGAACGAGGCGTGCATTCCGTGTGGCCAAGACTGTACGCAAACTGACTGAAAAGTAGTGTACCTGCCTTGTTAATCCGTGTAAAAAGACACGTCCAAATTTTTTCGAAAGTGTGAAGGGATTGCGCTTGCCTCAGAAGCTGCTTCGTGCGAATAGAGCAGTGAGCGATCTTTTCGTTCAGTCGAGACTGCACCTAAGCGGTTGCGCCTACCTTTATCCATCATGGAACACATCAACCTCTAACCTGACATGTTGTCTCACATTCTAATTGACGCTAAAGACCGCAATTCGAGTTGACATTGGTTTGGCTACTCAGAAACATTTGGAACACCCTTTGTATGTCATTTCATCTCCTATTCGAATGTATAGATCATCTGTGGTGCTGTCAACGTTACACAACTTAAGCGATTGCCAGCATGGTATCAGCAGAAGTTTCCGATAATTTGTTGTCCTATGGGCTCTCACTAAGAGACAAGACCAGAAGGTTGATGGTGGCAACCTCGTCTGGCGAGACCGATCCTAGTCCTGGGACAAGCATAAGAGACAATGGTTCTTCGGTGGTAATCTCCAAACCGGCACAGTCTACGGACACTCAGCACCCGCAAGAAGCGCTGCAGGAACAAGAAAATACCAAAAGCCATCAGGGTCTTGGCCCAGAATGTCTTCCACTGAAGCTGCGAAGGACCAAATCAATAGGCCTTAGTGAGGCTGCCAGAGCTGCTGGTGTTGCAACTGCACCTGTGATCCAGATCTCGAACCTTACACCACCAACTCCAGGGAGTGCAGTCTCGCCCAAAGGCTTTCCTTCGACACCGTTCTCAGATCATGAGCTCAGACGTGGTAGTCCTGACTTGTCAGGGAGTACAAGAGCACAACGTCCAGCATGGATGAGAACTCGCTCTGGTGGCGTATAGTACCACGCCATGAGAAGGGGCTCACATACAGGAAGTGTGACGTCCCTGAGCTCGAAGATATCCGAGCACAGTGAGCCACTAAGCTTGGGTATCGTGCCTCTTAAACCACCGTCTCGACCAGAAAGACCGCAAACTGCGCCAACTCATCACATAATCGTTGAAAGCCCTTTTGGTCCACAAGTTGACTCTAAGAAAATTGAGCGAAGATCAAGTATCAAGCTGGTAAAAGACCAGATAGCTGCCTCAAGACGCAATTCGTCTATTGATGCCAAGAAAATCTTCTCGGCGCCGTTCATCGTGCTTCGTGGCAAGAGAGACAAGAGACAGGGTCCTAGCTCAGCGGAACGTCTAGTCGGTACAGCTTCACGATCATGGCTACGGCCGTCAAATGAAACGCAGGGCCACAAATCGTTACTCAAAGGTGATCAGACTGCCACGACACTCCAGCAAGCGTCGACTCTGCTACGTGGCAATAAACGCATCCTGAGTCCGAAGCAGAAAACATGGAATTCTGGAAGATCACCCGACGCGAACAGCACGAGGCCCTCGTACCATCGTGTTGGTTCTACGCAGTCTGGTAGCAAGGAAAAGCTTCCCGTTTCCAATAGTCCAGGTCATCAAAGTTGCAGAGACAATCAAGTGGCGTCCACGACAACGAGCATCCTGGACATGCAGATGGGAGAAACTCCCCAAAACACGCCGGTTGAGACAGCCACATACAAGGTCAAGCGAAGCGCAAGTGCAGAAACGGAAGAATTCTTGAAAATCGACATCAGTATACACGGCGGAACAAGCTATCTGCCAAGCGAAGCGCGACGTATACATACACCTCCATTGCCTGGTGATGACACTATTGGTCACAGTAGCAGGGGCTTCTTTTTCAATTACCATGCTCCGGACTTCACGCCCGACGATGACGCTTCTCAAGTTAGCCACCCTCAGTCGCCGCAAATATCTCAACAGCAGTCACCTCAGAGCATCGCCAACGTATCTCTTAAACCGCCATCAGAGGAGCAGCTGATACATCGGGTCAAAACTAAGCTCAACATCCACTCCCTAGCACCAGCGCTACGCGTGCCTACCACAAAGCTAGGTCTCAAGGTCAACAGATCGAAGCTCACCCAGAAGAAGACTGGCGACTGGTACGAGGCACGGCTCGCGGACATTGACGCAGCAAGCTCTATCACTGACTTGAGCTCGCCGGCAAATTGGGAAGTGGCTGAGCAGAAAGCCAAAAGGAAACGAGAATGTCAGCAAAACATAGCAGATGTCAGGAAGCAAGAGTACGAGTCTCAGCTAGACTATACGATCCCGGAACACCTGCCAACCAGTCCACTATGTCCAAGAAATCCCAAATACTGGCGTGTCGTCAAGAATAAAGGCAGCCAATTCAGAGGCTGCTGGATGCATGGCTTCGGGGAGTATGAGGCTGATAAAATCCCAGGATTGCCAAAAGGCGGTGTGCTCAATGGCTTGTGAGCGCTATCCCTATTCTTGCATGTGCTTAAGGTGTCTTTTGCATGAAATTCGTATCATTCAAATTGCACAGCAAGTCTGTGCTTTATATTCGTACGAAAGCCATCGAGAGTAGTGTTATCAATGACAAGTTCGTGTACATTGAAAAGAGGTAGCAATCGTGCCTGGACGATTGTTGAGGCTGATTGTCCAAAACAACCTCGACCCATGATAGCCTGATACCTCGCCTGTAGCGTACTCTACCTCGCAATCACAACTTCGATCCAAGTGAATTATAACGGCCACTTCACATGCTCAGTCTATCGAGACTCCTAACGCGCCTACCATTACTCCCAGTGACCATGCCTAATTGGTAAAATCTCTCCTCACCTGTGGCAGTCCTCCCGCCAATGTACCACTTTTCAGGCCCAGAGGCATCGATGAAGCCCCCACTAGTGTTCGACGAACCACTATCTCTTCGCTGCCTGCCTCTCGTCATCTGCGTAGGTGTTATATGTCCAGGAGATCTCGTAAGGTGATGCGAAGGACTAGGTGACGGCGGGCGTCTATAGAATGTCGTCCCAGGCGAAGCGGATACTATCGCTGTCGGATTGAAATGTGATGCGTTGGCGCCTTTTATCGGTTGCGGCACCGAGTGCTGAGGTGCTATATCTGCAGTACCTTTTGGTGAGACATTTCGTGGCGCTGCTGATCCTGCTGCCGTGCTTGTAGATGTACAAAACTGTGAAGTCGCCGCGTATAGAGGCGATACGGCTCCTGTGGTTGTGCTAGATTTTGCTTGAAAGGCTCCAGTTGTGGTTCGTGCTCGGAAGGCTGTGAAGAAGTTGGCGAAAAATGGTCTTTGCGAAGACATGTCGCCGGACAGGTATAGACCTCTAGTGACGATTTTCGGAGAAGGATCAGGTGAAGATCAATATCGATCGACGCTGCTCTAGGTTCCGTTCCAATTACTTCGGCGTGCAGTCTGTGATAGCTTCCGTGGCTGTCACTTTCTCGGTATATGTACGTAATAGGTCACCACATTGTGACCTTCTTTGCGTCTGGATGTGTTTAAATGACTAGCTCTTCTTTATGTCGTGTAGATTCGGTCACTCCTATAGTTGCAATATCCTTTGTACAATGTGTTTCTGTGCCAGCCAATTCGTGTTCAGTTTGACCTGCCTTTCCTCTTTGCAGCAATCAGTTTCGAAGTAGTATGTACAGATCGACTTTATTTTCGTCGAGAGGCGACAACAAACACGGCGTATGTCTCTGTCGGACAGGAATTGATGCGTTACTGATCAAACACTTATGAACTTCGGGCAACAGTTATGATATGCACTCCGCGCACAATGGAGAAGGAGCCGGGCTGTTTTCGCGTGGGAATTCACAACCGCTCTGTTCTGATTGGCTCACAAATGGTCTCACGTCATAATTATCAAGCACGACTTCGGGACGACCAGTCGTGTCTTGGTTGTTCGTTTATGTCTGGCTGAAGCCGCCTCTTTTTACCGAACCTGCATGCTATGGCAGATGCAAATGACTAGAGTGCTTTACGTATTCCGTCCACAAACAACGGTCACCTTCATTGAAAAGGACTAGCACTCGAAGACGAGATGCTATAAGCGAGTTGGTTCGAAAGCCTTTCTACCGTCACGAATATGATAGTTGATCTTGTCCCATAGATACAGGGGCCGTTAGAGGGCAGATCCAGCTTGCTTAAGCTGCTTTACCCTGTAGCGTTACCTAAAAATCTACCTAGAACGTACCTGATATTGCCCCGCGGCCAGAACGCTTCGTCGTGTTTTGGGACAAATCTCAGAATGCATGAATAAAATGCCCTCCAGCTGCTCAGATGCTTTAATGCCACTCAAAAATAGTATGCTGGAATCGTCTATTCTATGGGTTTATCATCCCTAGCATCTCTTGCAGATCACCCTTCTCTGCATGCAAGCGCAGCATATGCTCAATAAACGGTGCCCAGTCTTCTTGCTTTCGTGTCTTGTCAAGCCCTGTCAAAGCTTCTTGGACAGACGTGCCTGAATCTGCTCTCGAGACATCCATAAGGCTACACTCTTGGCCAGTGTCGAAAGCTTGCTGCATGCGGGCCATCAGATCAGCAGCAGCCACATTGAGCCAAGTCTGCTCATCAGTTGGTCGGCCTAGATATTCTGGATTCTTTTGCAGGCCGTCCAGCTTCCAGACAGATCCATTCACAGACAAGTATGCCACGAAGTGAAAGCCGTTCTCTTCCTCCTCATCCAAGCTCGAAGCAGAACGTCGCTGACGTTTCTGCGTGAAAGGTGCTCTACCCCTTTTTCTCTTACTGCTGCCTGGGTCAGCTTGAGCACGTTTTGCTTGTCGTGCTTCGGCTTGTTTGCGGGCATTATACCTTTGAGCTTCGTCCTTGAGCAGCACATCAACAATCATGCGATCGAGCTTGGTAGAGAATGAGTTGTGCAAATCTCGAAACGCAGCACTGGCATCAAGAGCGATACCACGCTGCTTCGACGGCATCGATAATGTTGTTCTTTTGAAGCTAGTCAACACCCGACTAAGCTCTGTTGTAGCTTCGTCAACGTTCATCATGATGTTCATCAAAGCTACAGTTCCGCAGCTGAACTTCGAAATCTGATTTGCAAACCACGGATGGTTTGCCCGGCCTGAAGAGGTGTCGTTTGCTGGTCCTGGGGTACTCACTACAGCTAATGGATCATTTTGCTGTTCGGACTGGTAACGAGACAGGAAAATCAAGCCACTGATATCCGAAGGATTTGCCTCAAAGATGAGCTGGCCAACATCGAGAACTTCATTGACCCGAAGCTTTCGAGCTCCCCATTCATGTAAAATCGCCGTAAATATGTCTGGATCATTCTCGAGTTCTGCCCAGCCTTTCCAGGCTGAAGACTTTGCCAATAAATCCGTGTCGTCTGGGAACGCTGATTCATCGAGCCGCTCTTCGGCGACTACATGTCTGACATCAATCGAATCTGACGGTATGTCTTTCTCGGCAGCTTCAATATCACATAGAATTGAAGGCCCGCAGCCTCCACCTTTGAGGTTACTGTCCATGCCTTGTTCGTTAAAGCTCCAACCGGCGGGACTGTTCTTATGATAGCCATAATTGTCCATCTTTGCTTTGACAGGCAGCACATCGCCTGGCTTATCGCCCATAATGAGACCAAATGTACAATATGCTTGTACGTCTTAGCTTCATTGGGATCGAGTAGAGTAAGAAGACTATGATTGTCCGGCACAAGCAGATCGATATCACTGTCCGAGCATCCAGGACGAAAATGCAATCGCGACTGTCAAATAATCTACTACATAGCAACTGTTCAATCGTTTGTAGAAGGCACGCATGTGCCTATAACTTGAAGTGCCAATACGTCACTAACTCAAAATTTCGACGCGTAAAGTGTACGCGTTTCGAATCGTCAATAACAAAGTCGACATACTTCAATCACAACACAGTTGTCTTCACTTCATTGTACGTGTTCACCTTCGATCTCGATCTCACACACTATCACAACATCCTCCTCGAACTCGAACGTCGAAGACCGAATTTAATCTCACCGATCAACCGCGACATTCGTCAACTCAAGCGCCGTTTCTGCCCTCGATCAATTTATACAACGCCGCGAGTCCTCAGTTGGGGTTTAGGCTGCCGCATGAAGAGATGAATGGAACACCCCGACTGCGGTCGGCTTTCCCAGAAACACCCAAGACTGCGCCTGGATATCAGTTCAGAGCATCGTCAGTGGGTACCCCCAGTCTATCGCAGAAGCGGCAATCCATCATCAGAAAGTCTGTTGTAGACGCGAGTCCACAGATACCAGCATCATATAGCCGCTCACAGAGACTGGACAGTCTTGCCGATGCCCCAACCCAGCGCTTCTGGGCAGTATGTCTATACATGGCTTGTCTAGCATGGAAATGCTATGATTGGGCAAATTCGAGTGGTTTCGCTGCAAGCGAATCGTCATGGCTCTTCCTCAAGTGGTCCTCAATCGATGCCATAACATTCTTGTCTCTGCCACTGCTGCAAATACCATGGCTAGAATTCTCGTTCTTTACCTGGATGTTGGTTTGGTTGGGCCATGTGGGACTTAACTTCTGGCTCATGTTCAACATTGGTCTGCCCATTGTTCCGCTGCTTACCTATTTCGCAAAGACTGTGTACAACAAAGAACTTTCTCTTTCAGATACCAGGGTCGACCCTGGACATTTGGTCGATCAAGCCGAGATCATCCTAGGTAAACAAATCATCAACCTTCTACCAGAAGGCTCTGCCATATTGAATCCAGAACGAGTATCCTATTGCTTGGACGAAAACACCAGGACTATACACATGCCAATACGAATCAACCAGACAACCCCCGATCTAATCGAGCTCATTCGCTACGACTTGGACAACCCTGACGAAGAGGATCTCATCGTCATCGGCTCCAAGCAGGCGAGAAAGCTTAAGAAGGATGCTGACAAGACATTTGATAAGCTCGACATATTCACGCCAAGAACTTTGCATCATCCAGTCTCGAAGAAAGGTCTGTATAGACTGAGGAGAGTCGTTGACAAGTCCAAGCTGGAGGTCAGAAGCAGAAGCAATGATGTGGCTGTGGTAGCCTGTCCACGGACTTCTGTGTCTACTGCTAGCACGGATCGCTGTACAGGAGATCTTAGCGGCGTGTCTCTGCATGTCACCGGCGTGCCACCATTCCAACTAAAGTATAGCAAGCAGATAAATCATCGGAAGTACAGTTCGATAACACAAACTGTCCAGCCAAGCGACCTTGAAGGTGATTCTTCTGTCGTGATCGATCCTAGGAAGCCACAAATGGGCTGGACGCAATCTCAGACGTTGTCATTCGAAATCAACGAAGCTCTTTCTCAGAACGGGACGTGGATGTATGAGGTCGAAGAGGTTGTTGATGGGTTGAAAAATAAGGTTGTGTTTGATTCAGAAAGCACGAAGAAATCATTGACAGCAAAACACTTGGCAGCCGTTTCTGTGCACAAACGACCCATGGTCAGGCTTCATGGCTGTGACGGCGAGAACTACCTTCGAGTCGCTCGCGAAGACTCGGTCAGAATGCCCCTTCAGATTTCGGCGAAAATCGACATGCCTCCCACTGATTGGCCTCTCCGCCTGAAGTACAGCTTTGCTGCAGAGAGTGAAGGTATACCTGCTATTGAGGAGTTCACACGCGATGTACGGGATGAGAAGGATTTTCCTCTCATCAGTAAGGCTGGTCGCTATGATGTCCTTTCTGTTGCAAGTCAATATTGCTCCGGTGAGGTTAAAGAGCCATCTTCCTGCTTGGTCACAAATCCGCCTCGTCCATCTCTGAACTATCAGATCGAGGAGATATTTGACAAATGTGCTGGTCGTCCGATCGGAAGCATAATCAACTTCGACTTCACTGGGACCCCACCGTTTAAGGTGCGGTACGAGGTTCAAAAGGTCGGAGCAGGCGTTATGCCGAAGGTGGCAGAGTTCAAAGGCATGAGAGGCCAGCTCGAAATTCGTGAGCGCTCCGCAGGCTCGTACAAATACCACATCACTTCTGTCGCAGATGAGGTCTATAGTCCTATCACAATTCGAAGCGAAGAGAACACGTTCCAGCAGAATATTCGACCACCTGCCGAAGCATACTTCTTGAGTCAGCCTGCGAACAAGCCATATTGTCTTAGCACTCCTGTACCGGTCGAGGTCAGGCTCCTCGGAGAAGGTCCTTGGGATCTTGACTACGAGCTCATCCATGCTGGAAAACGCACCAAGTTCACAGCTCATTCCGAAACCGAAAGTCTGGTGATCGAAGTGCCACCACAGAAGGAAGGAGGCAAGTACACCGTCGTCCTCACCGGAGTACAGGATTCATCACGCTGTAGGACAGCACTTAAAGAAGAGAGACACTTTGACGTGCGGCCTGAACAACCACAAGCAGGCTTTGGCACCATCAATGGGAAGAAATTTGTTGAGGCTCTTGAGAGCAAGCAGGTCAAAATCCCGCTAAACCTCAAGGGCCTTTCTCCCTGGAAGGTGAAAGTACTCAGTGACAGAGGGGAACACGAGCACACTTTCAAAGACGCAAATTCGAACCTTCTCGCGGATGTTGCAGGCATATACCAGATCATCGCTGTATCCGACAGCTGTCCAGGACTCGTAGATCCAAAGGCAGATAAGTTCGAAATTTCATGGATCAAGAGACCTGAGCTGCATGTGCGTGATAATTCTGTAACCGAGCAGGGCAACCACATATTTCGTAAGCAAGGTGTTTGCCAGAACGAAGAAGACACTCTTCAGCTCGTTCTGTCCGGACATTCACCGTACCGAATCAAATACTCTGTCAAAGCAGAGCCTGCAAAAGGTCCTACGTCTATGAGCAACAAAGCCATATCTGCTGCCAATAACAATGCTGCTGTCAATATGGACACCAGCAATGCTGGTCAATACACTTACACATTCAATGAGCTCAGCGACGATCGCTATGAGGATAACAGGAAGCAGTTCTCTCCTATCACTATCAAACAAGAGGTTTATGCACTGCCACTCGCACAATTTACGAATACAGGCAAGGTCTATGGCTTCTGCAAGCACGAATCTGAAACCCCTTCAGGACTTGAAAACGAGAATATCCCAATCACTTTAACGGGGATACCGCCATTCAGCATTGACATCAGAATCCGGCATCACGGAACCGCTTCGCCGGAGTTGATCAAAGTTCGAGACATACAAGCAAACTCGTACTCATGGTCATTATCACGTGCTACATTGCCCTTGGGGATCCATCAGATACAGATAAGCAGGGTCCAAGACGGCCGAGGCTGCGAAACTGTCATTGATTCACCATCAACAATAGCAGTACGGGTTTCGGCACCACCGAAGATCACACCCCTCGACTCACGTTCGGAATACTGCGTAGGCGACCATCTGGCATTCAGTCTAACTGGCCAAGCACCATTCGACATCTTTTACAAATTCCAAGGCAAAGAACGTAAAGCCAACATCAAAGGTCACGAATTCCGTCGAATCAGTGACCATGCCGGAGAATTTGTAATCACAGCAATACAAGATTCTGTATCAGTAGCTGGCTCTGCCACAAAGTGCAAGGCGTACCAAGACATTCGAAAGATTGTGCATCCTTACCCAACCGTACGTTTGAGTCACGGCAAGACCTTGACGACTGACATACATGAAGGTGGTGCGGTCGAGTTGGTGTTTGAGTTCACGGGCACTCCACCTTTCGACTTCACCTACACTCGATCTGAGAATGCCAAGAGTGTGAGAGGACGACAGCCCAAGGTCCTCGAGACGACCAGTGATACCAGTGCGGACTTCGTGAAGGTGGTTAGGGCTAGTGACGAAGGTACATACGAAGTGGTGAGCATCAAGGACGCATATTGTGCTTATGCTGCTCCCGGCTTAGCGAAGATGAGGAGCGAAGGTGGAAAACAGAAGCTCCTCACGTAAGCAAGGCGCAGCGGACCTTGTTGACTGACGGACAGCAAAAGATTCGACCACGCATGTGGTCGATCATTTACGTTAAGAGCTAGCGTAGTCTTTCTATGTGTGTTTTAGCGAGCCAATCCTGTATGTTTTCGATATCTGTATTTGAAGAATCCTATTTCCATAACTCAGAGTCGCCATTTGAGACTGATCAGTCCTCGGGATACTCGTTCCTGATATTGCTGACAAACGTGGCAGTGGAAGGATCGAACCTTCGAAACCACTTACCCACAGTGACATCAAATGTCCTCTCAGCTTCTTCCGCCGTAAACCATTCAGGGCTCACTGGGACGACGTTTTCCTGTGCAACATACCGTTGACTTTTGTCCTCAACACTACTGAAATTAGCTCAAGGAAGACTGTCTATACGTGTAGCACTTACTAAGCATTGTAGAAGGGCTGCCCCCGTCCTTCAGGCAGACGATCGACGCCATTTCCTGTGATCCAGGACTCCTCCATTTCGCACCTTGTGTCCCAGCCATAGATCACAGCGACGTAGCCTTGTCTGCGATGACGAAAGACCGTGCCGACCTTATGGATGACTCGTTGCTGACCGTCGGAGCTAGCTTCACCATTCGAAGACCTTGCAAGCCTGTCTCTACACTTCGGTTGTGGAGATACCGCATCCTGGGCACGAATGTGACGCACAATAGGATCTTGCATGGCTCGCGAGCCTCCGAACATACCAACACCTGTGGTCAAAGGTAGTACATATGTTTCATAATTACGAATATCCTCAGGGAAGTAATGCGCGAAGTGTGAACGGAGGTTGTCTAGCGATGCTGAAAGTGCTTCGGGTGAATTTGGGAAGAGAACGAGAACGAAGAGAGCTGCGTATGCTGCATCATAGATTGAGAGACGCCCGTCAGGCGCTGTTGCTGGTGACCGGATAGATCGCAGGATGTTGTGGGCACTACGTACGAGTAGTGACCGTGCACTAGCTGGCAGTAAATATGTGGCTCTCTGGCCACGAGATGCGGCAGGGTCAATGAAATTGAGTTGCTGCTGTAACACACTTAGGCTGACTGGTTCGTTCGTATTAAAAGGGTCGATATAGAGATGCGTAAGTTCATGAGGTGGCTCTACATTTTCTTCCGAGTCGGAATTGTTGGCGGCAGCCCGTGCACGTAATTGAGTTGGCAGGGCCTTACCGTCAAGGTCGATTGGGGGATCATCGTCGCTCGGTAAGGCTGGCTGCACAACAGCATGGACGTGCATTGGGAAGCTGCAAGGTTGTGCTCGAAGTCCGAACTGTCTGCAGACATAGCAGTATATCACACAGCTGACCAACGGAAGACTACTCCGATGAGGGCTTCGGAGAGCATGACCAAGGAACTGGTGCTCGATACTGTAATAGTCTCGACCCTCCTCTATTCCGACCCATTTCTTGCGCCTTAGAAATTCTGCGATCAGGCAAGCCTTGGTCCTGGGCGACTCTGCGTCTATGTTAGGATACTCTGCTCGAACCGCAGCCGCCATTTTATTGAGCCGATCGAACGAGTCCTGAATATCGCCAGCGGTTTCTGGACCAAGGACGAACATATCAAGTGCTGCAAGAGCGAGCTCGGTTGGGGCCTCGATGTCGCTACGATATCTAATCCTCGTCCAAGCCTCGAGGGCCAGCGATCGATTCAAACATGCCAGCATGGCTGTACACCAATAGCGTTGAGCAAGGACACACTCTTCCGGGGCCTCGGCATATATACGCAGGAGAGCTTCCTTGACGTCGTAGCCGTATCCCAGAATGCTGTCTGAACGCCTGAGTCGTCCGATTGGATTGTCGACCATTGCCTTCGCATGCCGTTCAGTCGCGACATCTTCCCTATGACGAACCGCGTACAGCTCCTTCCATCCATTAAAGTTGAGGTCAGCTTGCCGGGAAGTAATGTCATGGCGTATATCCCAAAGCTTGAAATCCCTCAAAGTCAGATCACGCCAGAGCAGATGTGAGTTAGCAACCGGCGAAAAATGCTTCTTTGCAAGCGATAAATGTACCAGGTCTATTGCGTCAACAAACTGGAAGATGGTTGTGAGAACTTCTTCCGGCAGACAGTCGAACCGTGGCGACGGACGACTCACGCTGGGAGCTCTAGTAATCTCATTCATAGCAGCTAAATTCAAGGGGAACAAAGTAAAAACAATTCTAGAAACTTTGAGGAGTAATAGAGATGTGATTTGCACATCAATAGGGTGTATAGTAGTGATGTCACGTGCTTCGGCAGTGCGTCATACAAGACTTCTACCCTGGCCGTATACAGTGTGTTCGAACAGTAGTCGAAACCGGTTTCGAATCGTGTTTAAATCCGATTTTAAATACGTATTAAATACTATTTAAATCCTACCGAATTTCTCTTGAATTATATCGGATCTCTCGAGATTTAAACCGTATTTAAACCGTATTTAAAATCGAATCGAGATTTATATTATAAAAACTTAAAGAATTTTAATTTATTTAAGTTAAATACTAGCTATATTAGTACTAGTATATAAACTTTATATATATATAAAAATTAAAGAAAAATCCTTTTAACTAATAAAAAGTTAAGAAATATTATATATATAAAAAGATAGAAGCGATTTTATATTTAAAGTTTAGCTTCCGACGCTAAGCTTTTAGCGTCGATTAAAATTAAATCTATAGAAATCTCGAATCGAGCTCGATTTACGAATATATTTTAAATCTAAATTAAATCTAAATTAGATTTAGTTTCGAATTTTCGATTTCGATTTCGATTCTTTAATTCTCGAATACTATAGAAAGATTAATTCGAAATCGATTTCGAACACTATTTAAATCCGACGAATCTATACTAAATACGGTTTAACCACTATTCGAAGCCTATTCAAACTATATAGCCTGGGCCAGGGTAGTTGACACGAGCTCGCCACTGTACTTGATTATTCACTACTGGACTATCAGCCCTGATTCAAGATATCATAACAGATGACATATCAGGCGAGGAAGCTGTAGGTCTCATCTCCTGCACTCGTACCTGCTCCATGTTTCTGTCCTAAGATCCAAGAGAACGGTCATGCTCGATACCAGCTCTGACGCTGAAAGATTCGAACTCCCCATTAGTCAATCCTTTCAAGCTACCTCCTTCCAGCTGCACAAGTGTTGGCTTCCCTGCCCACAGAGGAGAGTGCAGCCTCTGCCAGCTGGATACCAGAAATTTGTGCACGTCACGGATAGATGTAGCTAAATTGTATTGCTTCCTCAAATATTCGATCGGAAGTCGATCAGCATCATCCGGATCGTCCTGAATGGCGTTAAATGTCTCAAGGATAAGGTCGAGCGTCTCTTGCCTAGCTTTTGTCCAGGTTAGAAGTTCGTGAAAAGGAAGAGGTAAGCTCTTGGCTTCAGCGGTGCTTTCTCGCCTATCATGGCTGTAGAACATGTCGCGAATTTCGTCCTCTTGTTCTAGCTTTTGTCGGACGAGCTGCTCAATCTGTCGCCGATCGAGCCCACTATCCTCTGCCTCGAGCTGTGAAAGGAGATGGTGAGTCAGAGACGAGTTACCAGCATAATTCTTTCTGGAAATAAATCCCCAGGCGCAGCACGCTTCCAGAGCAGCCGTGATATGTTTAGCATCTAGATCGAAGAGGGTAGGGTCTATCAAGATCTCGATAGCTGCTTGTACCATTAGGCTACATACCAGCTTAATCCATTTCGGAGATAGGTTACAGTCAGGTGGC
Source organism: Pasadenomyces melaninifex (assembly GCA_022813495.1). Classification (NCBI taxonomy): domain Eukaryota; kingdom Fungi; phylum Ascomycota; class Dothideomycetes; genus Pasadenomyces; species Pasadenomyces melaninifex. Next base: position 280,315 of record JAKLMI010000002.1, on the reverse strand, counting down.
TGGATCCTAATGCACAGGTGCAGGAATTTCGGCAAGACATGGTGAGATAGAGCGAGTTTGGGTTTGTTGAGCGAGTGAGCAAATTGTCCGCTTTGCGAAGGTAGGTCGTCTCTAGAGGCACTACCTTCTCGAGTACGCAACCATCGAAAACGGAAAAATTGATTCAGCCATTGCTCTACGCACAGGCTAGACGCTGTAGCAGGTGGAATCTCGAGATCTAATCCAGGATACAGGCAATGATGGCGGTTATAGTATTCATCGAGCCACATGTTTAGCAGGACGAGGAAGCCGAGAACATCTGTGTCGATACGAGCAGCCTCTGATAATTTTTCGATACCATGCTGGCGACGGAAGAGTTTGATCAGCGCTGATGCTGATGCGTTAGTCTTGAATTCGCAGAGAAAATTGTCAACATACTATCGAAAATATCAAGCAAACGCCGAGCTTCCACAATAGGTGAATTGTCAATATCCAATGTTACGTGAGAGCGCAAATCATTGCTGGGCCGCATGCGCCATTCTAGACCTTCCAATTGTGCTTTCACTGTTTTGTATAGCACATACTCAAGCATCATCACATCCACCCTGAGCTGATGTTCTGCATTTGCACAGCGCGAATCTGTCATTGCGAAACCCTCGAAACTGCCTATTCATGATAACGAGGGCACCTGAATAGTCTCGTGGTGCCTGGTTGCTTCTAAGCATTGACGTCGAAGTCGTGCGCGGTTGCAATATTGGATAGTCAAAGCGCATCTCGAGGGTGAAGTGATTGCGCGATTTGCGAGAGTTGAGGTACCGGCGAGGTTGGTGTGGAGCCTTTGTGAGAGCAACGACAGCAGGTGCTCCGTAACTGGCCACTGTTAGGCACCATTGTGGCGCACCCTAAAGTGCTCTACTTCCCGACTTAGGCGTCAGCTTTGCAAATTCCAGTGCTACGGAAGAGACTCTTCCGCCAAGCAATATATCTCGGCAATATTGGCCCCTTACCGATGACCTTTTCATGAATACGTGTGCTACGAATAACAAGAATTAGGATACCAGTGGATCGACAGATCATGTTTTCTTCGTTGATTTTGATCCCTTGCCAGCTTGTCTCGACATGTCCGTCTTCAGAGCTGCATGTCCCTCAATTCGAATATGGTCAAATAGCTTCGTTTTCGAGGAGAATTGCGCACCACACACAGTACAAGCCGTCGAGCAGGTAGTATTCGCACCTGCTTCGGCCTGGTGAGCAGCTTTCTTCGCGCGTTTCTGCTTCGCTTTACCGACCTTTGGCTGCGAAGGGGGCTCCGTAGCAGGAGCTGCAGGTGTGTCATCCAGACTCAGGTCAGCTGTGGAGGCTGTAACCTCGACGACACTATTCCCCCGTGCGATGCGATCGATAATAGCTTCACGAGAAGCATAATCGCTATGCCCATGTTCGCCTTCACCATCCGATGGTGTAGGAGCACGGGCATTCACTTCCGTCGGCACATTGTCCAACCCATCGTCACTTAATTCTTCACTGTCCTGCACTCTAAAAATCACGTTGTTGAATGCTTCATTTGCGGACCAGGCATTGTCACCTGCTTCAACGGCATGAGTATCCTTGACAACTGGAGTTTCTTCAGCTCCTAGGTCAAGATCCTTGCCTTCTCTCCTCATGTCACGTTTCAGCTCTTTGAGTAGCTTGATGTGCTTTTTACTCTTTTCGTGCACGTGGAATTGTTTTTCACTTTTGAAAGTCTTATCACAAACGACGCAATCGTACTCATGCTCTTCGACCTCTGATTCGCTGGAAAATCCTCCTTCGTGTTCGTCCTTTGCCGCGGTATGTGCCCAGGATGAAATACCATTGCCAGCAGCTTTGTCCATCTCGGCTTGCCTTTTAGCCCGCATTCTAGCTGCTTGATCCTGCGCAGACTGCCTCAACATTTGTTGCCTTTCGGCTTCGGACTTCTGATTGTTCTGTACTCGAGGATCTCGCTTCCGCACAAATGCGACTAACGATCTAATCGCATCATTATACTCAGCTATTGCTTCATCTCTCAATTTCTGATTCTCTTTCTCCATTAGCCGGCGAATGCGACGATCGGGCGCATCTGACAAACGATACTGATCCTTCCACGAATAGCTCTTCTTAGTTGCGAAGCCAGCCCAAGCACTGTAGAATGGCCTGACTATGTCTTCGTAATCGTCGTCTTTTGACCCAAATTCGGGATATTCCAGATAATCTAAATCCTGCCACTGACAGGCAATGTCTTCTTCTTTGGCTAACTGCGCAAAGAACTCGTTCAAACCCCCAAAGAAACCGCTAGGCGCATTTGTATATTGGACATTCTTGTTAAAGCGCATCATTAACGTGAGCACTTGATCAGCTGTGGTCAATCTCATGTTATACGAGTACTCTTCGCCTGGCATACCACCAGCACCATCTCCTCGAAGTAATACATCACGATGCGAATCATACCAGGCTCTTTCCTGCGGGTCAGCCAAGATCTCGTAAGCCGCCTGGATCTCAGCAAATAGTCTCGTTGCGCCTTCTTCATTGCCATAGTTGCGATCAGGATGCAGCTCAAGCGCTTTCCTCCTGTAAGCTTTCTTGATCTCATCATCGTTAGCTGTTCGCTCGACACCTAGCAGCTCGTAATAGTCCTGTTTAACAGGTGCCTCATCTGCAGACGCATTATTAGTGGACGATTGTCCTTGACCCATGATGAGTGCAAGACAAGGGCAATGGGCTTATCCGTGGTCATCAAATGTCAGTTTCATGGTCATGACAAATGCCATGCACTATGACGCGACCGTAGGAACGGCATCACCGACGTTGTGGTGACAACAAACTGTCTACCTCCCAAAATTCTCACAAGAAGTCAATGCCACGCGCGTCAACTCCACTGTGAGTGCCTGACTGCCTGTCACAGCGAGGAGCAGAGCAACTAGGGTGAAAATTCTTCGGGTCGAGATGGTCTTCTCCGGAACCTTGTGAACAGCGCAATCTCTGGAACCAATAGTCCTGGTTCAGACTGTACGTGTGGCCAATATTACTCATCTGTATGGCGAATGAGGCTTGTGCTCGGAGCTTAATCTCGTGAAACGCTCTCCAGGACTGGTCGGTTCGCCGCCTCCAGACTTGTGAGCATCAGACTAGAAATATATGCTGGGGGATATAAATCCTCCACATGCCCATGGCAAACGCGTTCTGCGTCATTTTCCATATCGATCATGATATCGTGCTTTGCTTATGTGACTTTGGCTGAAGTAATTGCGACTGACTACAGACCTCCCTGAAACAACAGCATGAAGTTCGGAACCCAGTTTTCGGATGCTCTTCGCAAAGAGGAGTTTCCTTCGCAATGGGTAGACTCAGCTATCAATTACAAGAAGCTCAAGAAGTGTATCAAGCGTGTGAGAGGAGAGTTGCTGGAATTGGGCTTGGATCATGAGACCTTGGATGCTCTATGGCAGCATGTTGGCTCGACGGCTACCTCGACCACTGATGAAGACGCAAGTCAAAGGTTCCTGCATTATGAATTCGCATCACAGACCGGCCCACGTTTTGTGCCGAAGCTGACTATAGCGCTTGATCCAAGAGATGGATCTCCCATGGACGCGTGGCTCAGTCCGGAAACACGCCGTGTACTGCAGCAAGTTGGCAGGAACAGGCGGCGTGAGTCTAGAAGACCTTCTGTCAGGCCAGATCAGCTTCACAAAACCGAGACTGCAAGCACTGACGGGTCGAGATCGTCTTCAGGTACTACGAGTCCAGATCGGCGAGACGAAAGCAAACCTCCACAGAATTTGCCAGAAATTGACGGCGATAAGGAAGAAGTCGAGACTATTGAAATCCCTTTGACTTCTGACTCTGAATTTTTCCAGATCCTACGTGCTGAGTTACAAGCTCTGGAACGACTACAGCGAAAGGAACAAGAAGGCATCTCAGAAGATATAGGCTCGCTGTCTAAGGAGCTCCAGGCTCTCAAACACTCAGCTCAGAAATCGAAATGGTCCAAAAAGGAGCTTGACATCTGGCGCGAAATCTTCCGCCTCTACATAGAGAGCGAGATCTTCATGTCCGACCATGAATCCGATGCAGGCGTTCGAAGTGCTGAAAAAGCCGCTCGTCAACTCAGCCTCTTTCAGAAGCAGCTCAGCAGCATCAATACAAATCCTCCCAAGCCAAAAACGAAAGAAGCACATATTGCGCTAGATCGCTTCCTGAATATCAATACGACACTCTTGCGCCTCCTGAAATTTCAAGAACTCAATCGGCAAGCACTCGGGAAAATCCTCAAGAAGTTTGACAAGCAAACCAATCTCCATGCCATGAGCCCTGTCAAGAAGACTGATCTAATGCGGAATTTCAACACAGATCCCACGGCTGTGGTCTCACCACATGACTTGGCCCGATCTACAGCATTTACTATCTCGCAGAACCTGCTCAGCTTGATTCCGCAATTGAATGATTATCTGTGTCCGATCTGCTGCTATATCACGTACAAGCCGATTCGATTGAGGTGCAATCACGTTTTCTGTATCCGATGTATGATTCGCATGCAGAAAGACGACAAGGATGAATGTCCTCTGTGCAGAGAAAAGGTTGTGCTTGAGGCCACAGAAGAGAACCTAGATAACAATCTGAAGAAGTTCTTGAAGAAGGAGTTCGCGGCAGAGGTGGAAGAGAAGAGGAAGGAGAATGAGTTGCAGGCTGGGAAGGAACTGTTCGGTGAAAGCTATACTGGGACGCATAAATGCGCTGTAATGTGATGTGAATGGCGACTCAGTCGGTTAACATGTCTTTAAGAAAAAGGTAATGTTTACTTATATTTATCGGCCATTGGAAAACAGCACAATAGTTACAATTTTTGACATACAGCCCTCTTTCGCCACGCGTGGATGCAGGTGCAAGGAGAGTATCTAACGTGTTTCTCTATTTGGTCATCAGCTCTAATTTGCTTTCGCTTTCGTCACTCTCATCATGGTTGTCTTAATGTACAAAGTCGTCATCGCATTTTCGTTAAAATAGGCGTCGTATGTTGTGTCAAGAAAAGTGCATCACACTACTGTTGAAAGAACTTAGAATACCACATGTGCTAGACCGAGCAGCATTCCACCGTACTTAACAGTGTCTCTCTTAGTGGCGCTGTTTGGAGGCGGATCATGCAAAGGTGGTGCCGTGGAATTTGAACTTGTGATTGAAGTCAGGGATGTTGGTAACGACGTAGGATAAGAGATCGTAACATTTGGCAGATGTCGTGGCCCTTCTGTGCCATTCGCCAACAATCCAGTCACGACTTCGAGCACCGAAAGTTGTTGACCAAGACCAGTGATGTTGTCGAAGCCGTTGACATACCATTTGGAGCCACAAGCTAAGAGATGTTTAGTAAAAGACCGCCACGACGTGCTTCTGATACTCACTATTTCCGTAGGTACTACTAGTACAGGCACTTGCTGCTCCAATGGCAGAAGCCCGAAGAAGTGTTCCGACCCGACCAGCGATATAAGGTGCTACGACTGAGGCAGTGGCCATCCAACGGGCAAGGTATGCTTTCATGGACCATTGGTCTACGTTGCATGCGCTCTGTAGTTCACAGGCTGCTTCGAACATGACGTCGGAAGCATTGGTGAAGGGTGTGAAGAACGAATCGGTAGCGGCTAACAATCCAGTGGTGCGATCTAGCCATATCTGAGTGTTGTTGGTGTAGTTGGAAAGGACAGCAGCGCCATAGAGAAAGACGCCGACGTTGTAAGTCCATTGATGATGATCCACTGCTGAGCAATTGATGGTCTATTGGATCTGTCAGCAGGTACATAAAGCAGTGTGAGCAATATACTTCGTCAGTTCCATCGTAGACTTGATAATCTGGCGACATCAAGCCAATGTCCTCAACCCAATCAAAGATCTTTCCTGCCCAGTCGACATACGTTCGATTACCAGTGAAGCGGGCCAGTCGAGCCGAGAGCTGGAAGAAGGCTCCATTCGAGATCGAATTCTTGTAGAAATATCCGGCATTGGCGGGGTGAAATTGCCCTAATGATTTGTGAATTCATTGTTCTCATAATTCACCATCGTTAGCTTACACTTGAGACCACCACCGCAGAAAGTTGTGTTCCATCTATTGTAGTAATCGTTCCAAGCATTCTCAACGATCACATGCCAGGCAGGTACGGGAGCTGGTGGTGCAGGAAAGCCGTATTCAGCAGCTGCCATAGCCACGAACACCCAAAATGCTTGGTCATCGTTGCCGGTGTCGAAAGCCTCTTCTGCTCGTACAAAGTCGTAATTTGGACCAAGTTGTGATACAAGTGCATCTGTCATAACGTGATTGTAGCTATCATCTTTTGTCCATGCCCAATACTGCATCATGCCGCCCCAAGCTCCGCCAGATTCCCACCAGTAATAAGGAGGATAGTGCCACTTGCCTGGCGTTCCGCCCGTTCGGTTTCCATCGTACAGTTCCTGTACACCGTGTGCAAGCAAGGCAGTGGCGTTAATGATTGATTGTCTGTCATCGATGTCAAGAACGATAGATTCAGCAGCAGAGATCAACCCAAGAAGAGATAGAAACATACGAAACAACAGTTCCATCTTGCTATTGTGCAGAGGTCGCGAAAAAGTTAGTGTACTGAGAGTGGCAAGAGCAGGAGAGGAACGGAGCACATGGAAGAGAACATGCAGGTGCAAAATAAATTCTGTCTTAGCTTCTTGGTGACATTGTTTTTATCATAGTGATAAGCTCGAGGCTGTCTTACCATGCAAACAAGTTCGTGGTACGCATTGAACGGCAATACATTGACCATAAACGTGATTGTAGAACGAGTGAAGTGATATATTGACCAGTGTCAAAAGAAAATTGAAGCTCGAACAGTGTACTTATCCCGATTTGGCTAGCGCACTACTCCTCTTCACGACCATACTGAAATTCGGCATCAGCAAAGGTTTGTGAAATACCTGCAACGCGTACCAGTAGTGCCTCAAAACGAAAGGGTCGCCTTGCTAACGTTCGTTGTGCTTCGAGTCACCATCACGCGATCTATACCATCACCAACTGGAGGGTTACATAACGACGAGATGCCAAAAGCCGTCAAAGGTGCTCTGATACAATGTGATCCGCCACAGATGGCCATGATTCAGGAGATCGATAAAGACTCTAACCATGCCTATGTTATCGAGCAAATAAACGACACGACATGCGTCGTTAAGGAGAACAAGGTCGACGAGCTAAAAAGACGTGTCAAACAACGTATGGATAAGGCTATGGGTATAGACGAAACCGCTGAGGAGGAAGACCTGGACTCGGATTTAGACTAGATTCGTAGACATAGCCAGAGTTGATGCTTCCATGTTTATGAGAAGGCTAACAAGGGGTTAAGTAAGAAGGATAGCAGTGAACGAGAAGAAGCAGGCTCTGCGCTCAAAACGTGACCCAGTGTCGGTGCTGCCTCTGAGAATCCATCTACGACTGCTGATGCATCTATGGTGGTAACTGCAAAATGGTCGAATACCAGCACGATTTTCAGAACAGAAGCAGATCGCACAATGTTACCACTGTTACCCACTGGTCCTGAACGAGTATTCGATTCTCTCGAGTCATACCTGAGCTGTCACAATGATTAAAACGATATCGGGATTTCGTTCTGGTGGGAAGGATGATCGACTGCTGGCTATTCAGTTGCACCGGCCGTCACGGTTTGACCACTTCTTTCGCTGAAATGCGGCACAGCATCTAAAACTACTAGGTCCATTGACCAACAGAACATATGGACACCCCAAAATTGCCAAGATTATCGTGATTGCTCTCCAGCACTATAACCAGCAGCAGCTATTAAATGATCCCGGCAGCTTTATCGAGATTGTAATTTCCACAGATTGATCTCAAGCTCAAACAGAAAGGCCTGGACAGAACGACCTTTTCGTTTGTCTGGCGTGTCGCAGATCACTTGCTCGGTCATCGTTCGTAAGTGGTCGATCACAACGGCGTGTTAGCCGCCGAAAGTCTGTTTCCACGCAGAACGAGAGTGATCAGCACTCCTAGTGTCTAAATCCAACTTTGCGGGAGCTCGGCAAGAAAAAGTGATGCTATAAGAGTTCTACAAGACCGTAAAGCATCTAGCAGTCTGTACTGGTACGTTATTCCGTTAGATGATACCTGACTAGAATATGCTCTGGCCTGCCACACCGTGAGTTTTTGCCAAGGTTACGCGAAGGCATTCCTTTTCTGTGCCGCATCGTGGTCTGTTCCATTGTACACAGCCGCCACGTACATCTGTCTACTTGATGGTGATTACTTTCATTCGTGCTTCTTGTGCGGCTCGTGGTCAAGGTCAAGGATCGAAAGCCCCCCGGCCTGGTGCCAACCTCGGAAGGATGAAATGCTTCGAGAATTAGAGTCCATATTGGCAGGGTTGATCCCTGCAATGTCTTCTTCTGCACGTTCTTCTTGCCTACAATTTCGTCACGGCCCTCATTTGCCCATGCACTTGGCCTTAATAAGTAAATGCCAGGCTTTACCAGCCGCCAGCAAAACACACTCTCCAGAAGACAGGTCACACGTGCGAGCCTCAAAAGCAGAGGCTCTGATACTGCGCTATGCGGTCCTCTCCGCACGCCGTCCAAACTCTGTTTGTCAACGCCCACTCAAGTGGCGATCAGACCTCCAGCTGTTCCTGTTGTGCTTGATGAAAGCTGACCAACAAGCCCTACAAGCCATGCAACCTTTGCTTCAAGTTGATGCTAACTGGTGCCACAAGAACACGGCCAGGACCTTGTCATGGTGGTCGTTCGTACTAAAACACTCGAAGCAGCTATTGGTTCATTAGGTCGCCCGTCGACTATGTTGTTAGCATGATATACTGCCTGTCCCGCATTTGTCGTTTCAATACCTACGCATCTACACCGCTTGACTCGGCGCAATTCACCTCGGTCGCCTACGCTCATAGCAAAGTCAACTCTCTCTCTCTTCAGGTCGCAGCCATAGAACTATATCCAACGCACCCACAAATATGTATCCATATTGCTAACATATTCCACAAGTCATACCTTCGCTGACCATTGGATCGTTAGGGAGCTACCATGCAGTCAATAGCATCTGGTGCTACTCATGCTATTCTCACCTACGTCTTTGCCGAAAGGCCCAAAGATTGACACCAAAAAAGCGTTGGTCCTCATAGATTTTCAGAACGACTTCACATCATCGACTGGTAAGCTTCCTGTGAGCAATACAGCTTTGTTCTTGACAAAATTGCCGTCTTTGATCGCTGCTTTTCGAACAAAAGGTCAGATTGTCTGGGCGAAAACGCATTTCGAGGAACCATGCTCGTCCCTATCGCCACAGACTGGTGGCTACAGTGTGCTGCCCAAGAGTTTGGCTGGGTACTTGCTTCGACTTTCACGAGCTGGGTCTGTTGACGAAGTGGGTAGCGACGCATCACGACGAAGCGCACGCCTGCCTAGCCTGCAAGACGACGAGGAAACCTTCTTATCTGCTCGTATTTCAGCGTCCGGCCGTTGCTGCATGCCCAACACGGATGGCTCGCTGATTTCTACAGAGCTACAATTATGTGTCTGTAACGAGAAAGACCTGGTGCTGACAAAGACCCACTACTCAGCGCTATCGAGTATCTCAATGATGCTCAAGCTGAAAGCGAGACTGATCACTGATCTGTATATCTGTGGCTCACTATCAAACATCGGCGTGTACTCCACTGTCCTTGATGCCGTCCAGCAGGGTTTCAACGTCACCCTTATCGAAGATTGCTTGGGTTACAGAGATGACAATGCTCATCTTCAGGCTATGCGCCAAATGGTGGACGATTTAGGTGCTGGTGGCGTCGACTATCAAGAGCTTATGGACGACTTACATGGTCTGCTAGGAGATGTCATTCCAGCTGACAAGTACACGAGAACATTTCAGATAAGCAACCAGTACCTCAAATCTACCAAGCAGATGTCGCATACCCAGAAAGTCAACGAGTGGATTGATAAGATTGGCAGTGACAGTGACGCTGAGAGGCCACCGACCAAGATTCGCAATACTGCGAAAGAGACACTAGTACAAAATTCTGACAGCAGATTAGGAGAGACGAACCGGCGTGCTGACGACGACGCGCATCCGCGTCTCGAAGACAATCGTCGACCCCCATCAAGGAAGCGTTCAGCCAGCGAAGCTGGACAAGACTTGCGCCAACCAAGGACTCCTTCGAAAGCAGAAGAGGGCGCACAGATGGGTAGTCCAAAGCAAATGTTGCCAGATGCTGGCGCCACCACTGAGAATGGCTCAATATACATATCTGCCAAATCTGTCAATTCCGATATGCCGGCGAGTAGAAGACCAGGATCGGTTTCTAGCCAAGGTCATTCGTACTCCACAGGCCACATCATCTTCGCGTCACAAAACATGCAAAGCAGACCACCATCTGCTGATAGAGCCAAGTCGTTTCCTACCATAGCCTCGCTACAGCCTAATGAGTATCCGAGACAAGCTGTTAAAAAGCGCAAGAAGAGGTACGAACCTACTTTCTTAAGCCCATCCGACCCCATCGGCGATCATGATACAAACCTCGTCCATGATGTTCTATCTAGCACGGAAGCAAGTGAAAGCTTCGCGGCATTAAAGCACAACATTGCGTGGAAGAAGATGTACCATCGTACAGGAGAAGTCCCACGACTTGTAGCGGTCCAAGGTACTGTCAATGGGGATGGCAGTATACCTATCTATCGTCACCCTGCTGACGAATCCCCACCACTGACACAATTCGATGAGCTTGTTGACAGATTACGACTTGTTTGTGAAGAGAAAGTCGGCCATGAACTCAATCATGTTCTTATACAGTACTACCGTAATGGCGAGGACAATATCAGCGAACACAGCGATAAATCGTTGGACATCCTGCGAGGCTCTAGTATCGTCAATCTAAGCCTTGGGGCAATGCGAACAATGACTCTTCGGCTCAAGCGCGCTTCTACAGTTTCCGCGGATCACACCACAAAATTACCTGCTACCATTAATGCCACGCCGGCCCGGGCGACACAACGCATTAAATTGCCTCATAATAGCCTATTCGTCCTCGGCGAGCAGACCAACGCAAACTGGCTTCACAGTATTCGTGCAGACAAGCGACCAATGGCCGAGAAATCGGAGGAAGAGCTCGCATATGATGGTGAACGCATCAGTCTGACGTTTCGTCACATCGGAACATTTGTTGACCTCAAGAATGAATTGATCTGGGGCCAAGGCGCGACTGGCAAAACAAGAGAGGACGCTAAGCAGATTCTGCAAGGGGACGAAGCCACGAAGGCGGGTGAAGCTATGATTATCGGTTTTGGACAAGAGAATCATGCGCCAGCGTCTGAATGGGACTGGGAGGAGACATATGGAGGTGGATATGATGTGGTCGATTTCAAAATCAGGGCTATTGATGGTCCTTGAGATGACGGGGCACGAGCCGTAACAGGATAAGTGGTGTTAGTATCGAAGTCTGTAAGGAATGCAATATTCTTCGTTGTTCAAGCTCAGCAACTTGAACTGCTGATAAAATCTTGCCGGTTTCGAGTTCGGATCCAAAGGGTCGTTATAGAGGCATTTCGGCATTCGCAGGCATCTCTTCTAGCTTCACGCATGCCCTATGACGCCTGTAAGACTCCCCTACAATCACGCGCCAAGACCGCCAACTTAGTACGTGGAGGCAGCACGATTGCCTGGTTGCCATCTCGAAGCTTACGAGGTCTTCTTTATCAAGGCTCTATTTCACATCTAACTTTCTAGCTTCCACGAACGCCTCTTCAACGCCGTATCACAACAGGAATCGCATCGTCATGCTTCGTTTAAGGCTGAGATAGCTTCAACCAGATCCTCAGGCTCAGGCACTCTGTAATAACCAAGACTTGGCTTGCCATCCCGAGACACCAAACACGAGAAAACTCCATCTCTTTTGAGCTTGCTGGAGAGCAAAGCGCGGAACATATCTGTAATTACAATATTAGCTCACGACCCAGTCATCGAAAAAATGGGACGGACAAACCTTCGTCAGTGGTATCATCACCAGCACACAGCACGAACCCAGTATCGTCCTCGCCGAATGTCTCCAATATAAATCTTGCGGCCATCACACCTTTGTTGAGAAATCTTGGTCTAACTTCGAGATTGGCCTTCCCAAGCATGACTTCAACGTCCCACTTCTTCAATCGCTCGCCTTCAAGGTTCGCCTTGGCTTCAATAGCCTTGGCGAGACAGGCATCATGATCGACCGCATTTCTGTAGTGCCATACTATAGCGACCTCCTTGCGCTCGACCCAAGCACCTTCAATCGTCTCGCAAAGACTCGTGAAGAGATTATCAGCTTCTGCTTTCCAGCCCATGTCCATGCTGGCTGCCAAATTTTCCCACTCATCATCACCAGGTTTCCGCAAAAATGAGCCGTGTTCAGCTGACAAGCCTAGGCCATTGATATGACCGAATGTTTTCGATAGGAACGCTCGACTGCGGCCACTGATGATCCAGACCTTGTTGTGATTATTCGAGGCGAGCGTTTCAAGTGATTGAAGAAGCTTGTCAGAGGGCAAAGCGGCATCAGGGTCGCTAACGATTGGTGTAAGAGTTCCATCGTAGTCGAACATGAACAGCCTCTTCGAAGAGCTGCTATACTTGTTGGCTAACTGTTCCTGTTGTAACCCTGGTGCGTTCTTGAATGGGCAATAGACTCTGAAAGTTTCGCAAGCTTTGAGCAGGAATTCATTGGTAAAAGTCGTCACATTGTGATCAGCGAAGTATGTGAATAATGCTTCATGGTCCGCCTTTCTAATCTCGTCATCCTGAAGAAGGCTATCGCGAATTCTCATTGCTGTCTGTTCAACATCTGGCAATCGCTCTGCGCTCGTTGAATTCGAAGTGTCGGATTCTTCGCCCAAGATTAAGCGTTCTGAGATGAGCAAAGGACTGCACTTCTCTTTCTGGCTCACAACATACTCCATACTCATAGCATTGATTGCCTCGTGGTCGCTAGTGACGATAGCCAGATCCACATATCGCAGCAAAGCAAAGTACTCAGACGGTGGAATGTATCCATCAAGATACACGATTGGCTGATGTGTTGTAGAGCCGAATTTGCTATTTACGTCAACCACACTTTGCGCAGTCTCTGCATCTGGAGCTGCTTTTTGCTCAGTATCTGATTCCTTTCTGGTTGAGTCCGGATTCGTCAACAGGAAGAGTATGGCACGTGTTCGCAAATCAGTATAACGATCAAGGAGGTGCGTGAAAGTCTTAAGTAGAAATCTTATTGCCTTAGGTCGATCCAGACGAACACGAGCAACGATTAATTTTTTGTCCGGATATTGTCGTCTGAGCTGATGCATGCTCTCTTCGACCTTGTTATCTTTGTAGATGGCATCTTGAACACTTGTCACATCGATGCCCACAGGTACATTGATCAGTTTGATGTGACGACTGTCCTTCTTGATCACCCCATCCCGAGTACCAGAGAGCTTCATTGAATATCTGTAGTAGTCTTCAACATAGTGCAGAAGTCCACCACTCGGTAGACCGACGACTGAAGCACCTAAGACTCCTTTCAGAAGTTGGTGATGTTCTGGGATTTTCAGCATGACCTCTCTCGGTGGCCAATTAGTGTGGTGAAAATAAGCGATGTAAGCTGAAGGTAAGCGGCTGCGTACGATCTCTGGCAGCAACATCAGCTGATAATCGTGGATCCAGATTATGTCTCCTGGCTGGTATGCTTTTACAATACCATCAGCTAGCGCCTCGTTCATCCTCCGATAGTCGGCGAAAACCTGTTCTGCGTTTTCTCTTGAACCTTCTTCGAAGACCTGATGCAGGTTATGGTAAAGACTGTCTTCTGCGTACTTTGACCAACGCTTCTGATCTTTGAGAGTCAAGGTGTCGCGCTGATTGTTGACCCAGTCACCGAGCCATACAGGCACGATCTTGTCGTTAAAAGCATTTTCAAGTAGGGTTTCTACCTCTCGTCGACGATCCTTTGTGATCTGAATCTCTTTTCCGCTTGGATCATTGTCCTTGAAATGCTGGGTGAACGTCTCGTTCAGGCCGGAACCACTAACATCGTGGATTGCCACACTGCCAAGTTGTCGACCTTCGCCAGGTGGTGATGGCTGTCCTGATACACCTTTGCGATTTACCATGTCTCCAAATTCAGCACTGAGTGCAGGCAGGACCTCGCCGGTCCATCCAACGACGGTGTGCTTCCAAGATTTAGAGGATGACAGATACGAAAGTGCATCACGTAACGTAGAGCGGCCAGGTCGTGGAGTAAGCTCAAAGGTACCATCTCTCGTTATACCCACAACATACGGGATATGCCCACAGGCACTGATGATGTTGCCCGATAGCCCAAGCTTTTCGTAATCCTTGTGTGATTTGAGAGTAGCTGACTCTATTATCTTCGACTCGTCATCTTGTTGTGCAATGTTGTCGCCAAACTCCAACTTCGATGAGGTGGATGGAGAACTTACAGACGCTTCTAACGGTTTGGATTGAGGCACGTCAAAGTATGAATTTGCTGGATGGAGGACAAACCGCATGGGAGGCTTCTCGCTCTTGTTGGAAGATGTCCTGGACCCTGACGTGCCATTTGGCATGGCCGTGTTGTCCGATCTCTGTTGCTCCATGATCTAAAGCGGGTGAAGCTGCAGGGAAGCGTATAGCTCGTTTAGATGGGTAGGGATATACTCAGACTAGTGTCCAGATATCGAATAGGAAAGTACAGAGCGTCAACCAGAAATATCAAGCAATAGTAGAGATACCTTCAGGCTATGAAGTACGACTGTACTGTCCGCTACCTATATCAATAAGGCTGACAGGTACCACTTGAAACCTTGTACCTGTAGCTCAAACAAGGACTCTTTTAGTGATAACGATATATGGGTGCATGTCTGCAGATACTCACAACGATTGCAGACTTCTCGCTACCAGGTAGTTCTTCAACAATTCAAGACGTTGAGCACAAGCTGGAAAGAACGACAGGACTTGCACCTAAGGGGTCCTTGCCTTTTGGCGTCTGACTTTGTTTATGTGAAATCGTGATAAGCGCGGTCTGACTAGGACACGATTTTGCTCACGCATTACGTCGATGTTGAGAGAACAAAAGCACGAACGGAGTGGGCATTTGACAGGAACGTGCTGCAAGGATAAGTAGAGAAATCTGCGTACAATTTCTATTATTGGTCGGAGTTGACTTTCCGCAGTGGTAACGGTCAAGGAATAATTCAGCATACTCTTAAGCTGTGCTAGGTGCTCGATTACCGGACAACGACTTAGTACTATGCGCCAGCTTCCGTGTCGATTCACCTCGCGACATGGAACGAACTCGGCCAACCCTAAGGATTTACTTGGTTCCTGATTAATGGTCAAATCGAGCTTTAAACTCAGAAAGCAAATTCGAAATCAAATGGCCGATCCTTGAATCTGACCACAAAAATCATCCCTGAAGCCTGATGATTTTAGAATGTATATTGTTGTTCTCAGGCATCACGGCTGGAACTATAACGGGACTCACTCAATCCGTAGAAACCACGGGAGTCGAGGCAAAGACGGTCACTTGTCAGCATCTCACAGCTTTGCGCATGAAATCGTGGCTCGGATAAGCTACCACATTTGCTCACCTAGAAACATACTGCATCTGCTGATCTGTTCACGCTAATCTTTGAATCAAGACACGAGTAGTCCATGAAGAGCCGGACATTATGGCGCATTGTGGCAGGCAAGCTAGATCGTGTTCGTACTGTGTCCTCGCTGCGACCAGGCTTTCGTTGGCTGACCTCATCCAATCGAGTCCAAGCCTTGAACGCCAAACCCAAACGTAGGACGACCGCATCGAGCCCAAATTATCGACAGCAATGGTCGAAGTTCCAGCAAACAAACAAACCGGGTTATCTTGAGCTGAACGATCGAGATGTCATTAAAGCACATAGTCTAGCTGAGACTCTGCAAGCTCACCGGGATGCCAACGCAAATCGCGCACCAATTCAACGCGTAGAAAGCACTGGTCCTGGACCACTTCCTGCGGAGCAGCCATCCTACGATGCTCAACATATAGAGCTAGACCGTGTAATCCGCAAGACAAATAGGCCACCGCTCAAGGAATACGAAGCCACACCACGTACCCTCTCTTTCGACTGGGTGCTCATCGGCGATGTCGATCGGTATTTGCGAATGCCTTGGATGAAAGAGCTTGATTCAATGAGCCACCTAAGACAGAAAGCTGGTGATCGTCTGACAGCTGAGATTCGTGCAGCCGACAGATTCCTTACACCGTCGGCAAATGAGCTCTTGGCTGCACGAGAGGCACAGCGGGACCTCACGACCTGGACCAAGAGAATTTTCCCAACCTTCGCCAAGTACACGGTGATGGGCTCAAGAGCGACTGGCATGTCAAGCCCAACCTCCGACATTGACGTCAGAGTGCATTTTAAAAGCGCCTATAGCGACAGCAGGGACAACAAGGAAATGTTAGGAGCACTCTTTCTACAAATGAGACAGAATGCAAAAGGAGATGTACCTTTTGTTATGTCTTACTATCTCAGTCACACACGCATCCCTCTGATTGCACTTACTCACGGTCCAACTGGTCTGGAAATTCAAATTCAATGCGCAGGCGAAGAACCTGGCAACGAGGATGTCATTCGGGGTCTTTCTGCTGAATATCTGAGTCTCAAACCTCTATTCCGAATTCTGAAGCACGCTCTCAAGATTAGAGGTTGCACCTCTGGTCAGCATGGAGGGTTGACTTCATATCCCTTGCTCATCATGATCGCCGTCTCACTGAAGATGAATGTGCTTGAGGTCAACCAAACTGATCTTGGCCGAAACTTATTGAATTTTCTGAAGTTCTGGTCAGAAATCGACTTCTACAAGAACGCTATCGTGCATGTTCCGTGTGATCCCTTAGGCTACCTCGCACCACCAGTCGACTTGAAAGACTTGTTTGGCACAACCGAAGCAGCTGAACGTACAATCACGGCGATCATCGACGACCCAGTTGGTGCACGACCTGTTTTGTTCGAGAAAAGCAAAGTCCTTGGAAATTACCATTCGCCTGTGCCCGATTTTATGATGGTTTTATATGATCCTGCAGATCCCGATAACGATCTGGGCTGGTCCGCGCACTTGATCAAGCACATCCAAGCCACATTTATGAAAATTCTTCAGGAAGTCGAAGCAGATATGGCTCATTACAATGAAGCCGGTGTGTCCGCTAATAGAATGTCGTTCCTTCGTCATCTGATAGAGGGTGACTACAGCCTTTACAATATAGAACGGAAGCGAGTTCGTCCCTCAGCCAATTTCAACCCTCAGTCAGTCCCCGAATAAAGTTAGACATCGTTTGCCGTCAGCAGGGAAGCAGTCCCGTACAAGCTCGGCTTGATCTTGAACTCATTCCCACTCTTCAGGTCGAGATAGGTATAGCAGTCAGGTTTGTACCAGATCTGCTTGCGCGCATTTTCGCTGGCCTTCTCAGGCGAACCAATCACAGGCGCCGCAAGTCCGAGCCGGACCAATCCAACAAGCACTCTCTTGATATCGGCCTCGTCCTCGAAATTTCGTGTATAAATACAAATGACCTGCGTCGGAAACTTGGGGTTATCCGGTTTTGTGGCTACTTTAGCAGCAGTACCTAACCTTCCATCACTGGTTCCACGCACAACAGCTGCCCAAGTCTTGTCCACGATTCCAGGTGAAGGAAAGAGCATCCACTTCCCGGAATTGACCTTGAACTTCCGAGCAGTTGCAACAATGTCTTCTTGAAGCTTTTTTCGAGCCGCGGCAATCTTCGAATAGCTCTTGCCCAGCTTCGGCAGATTCTCCTTGAAATCTTCTAGCAACCTACCACCAACTTGTGTGAACGAAGCAACGTCCTGCTCCTGTCGATCAGCATAGAAATTGGCACACCAAATCCAGGGGCTATCGATATTGCCAGAAGATGGGATAAAGTCCTTGAGAAATTCCTCGATGGGCTGATTCAGCTTCAGTGCAGTTGTAGTATTTTCGTAGGGATTATACGGCTCAAGCCGAGCTTTCTTCTTGTCAGCTTCGCTATGGTCGTGAGATTCTTCCTCGCGCTTCCGCTTTCTAGCTAGCAAGGCTTTCTTCTCCCGCTCAACACCTCGTGCAGCTATGACCTGTACATTGCGGTTCCATGTTTTGACATAATCGAAATTGTCTTCTTGTCTATCAAGCTCCTCGTACTTTGCTTTGATTGCTGCATTGCCGTAGAAGCTTGATGTGTCGGAGCTAGTATCATCGTATTCTGGTTTTTCGAGTGAAGTAGATACGCTAGTTGTGCTTTCTCTAGTCATGGTCGTTGCTTGGCTTTTGATGTGTTTGCTGCTGGATAGAACGATGAATACCGTTCAGCGATCGAGGCTCGTGAAAGACGGCAATAATCGTCATCGCATTGTTCCATCAAGTACGAGGCAGGCACGAGGAAGGTACCTGCTATGTTAGCGCGGCGGGAAGTGAGTTCCGGTGACTCTAGCGCAAAACTCAAGTTTTACCAGGGTGAAGGTTCTTACATTTCCGCCACGACTGAGCTGTACGAGCGGTGGTTGAACAAGGATATGCTATGAAGTGGCTCAATAATGACCCTCAGAGTTTGTGACAACAATGCGCTTCAGCTGCTTTTTTTACGTCTATCTCTCCTTCGGACTACGCAGAGCTGTCTGCCTGTCCCAATTCTATTCTGTCTGGCTTGTATGATTCGAAGCTGTTCCGACCATGATGGCCACCAATTCTGTGGGCGTCAATTACGACATTTGATTCGTCGATCTTGACTGTCCTCCGAGTCCTGCTTCATTCCTAGGAGAAGCGTACTGCCGGAAATCATTTTCTTGTGTACCTCTTCAAACGACCAGAGTTCTGTGCGTCGGTAATCGCTTCTCCCCGTAAATCGTTCTTTATCTGCGTCGGTCTTGCACGACGCATGTCAATCACAAAGCTGAGAAGACAAATAGCTGTACAAGTTAGCACTAGTTTCCGGAAAGATAGGAAAGAAGGCGGACTTACATTATTGGTCGCTGCAATAGCAATACTGTCCTCGAACGGATGCCAGCTCATATGCAGAATCTTCTTATTGAAATCGATTTGATCTGCATCCGTCTCTTTGCGCATCCTGGCGCCTTGTCCAGCAGCGGGCGATCCAGCTCTGCTCGTGCCCTTCTTCGTTCCGTTGGCAGCCACTGAGTTTATTGGCGTTGGTACCCCAACCTTCTTAGCTTTAAAGGCACTTTTATCCGCTTGCAGGACGACCTCAGTTTCCTGTTCTGGATCGCTCGGATATATCATGAAGTTATTATTGTATGATCCTGTCATAACATTTTGACCGTTGCCCGAGAACACAACCTCGAATTTGTCGAAGATCGAGTCGTTTTCATAAGTGTCGCAGAGCCGAGGTCTGAGATGCTCATGAATTGGGATGGTCTTGACCGGTTGTTTCTCCATGTTCACATCCCATATCTTCACAGTCAAGTAGTCTCTGGATAGGATGTAGCGGCCATCGTTCGAAAAGCGGACGTCGGAAATCGAAGAAATGATCTCCGAGAAAAAGGATCGCGAAGAAGGATCCTCTTCTTGCTCGAATTCTGTGTATAGTCAGTAGATGCTCTATGGACGGAAGGTCATACCTACGCTTCGCATGTGCATCGCAAAGCGCGCTTTCACGCATATCTGCCAACTTGATCGTACCCTTGCTGCTGGCATACATAAACCAGTTACAGCTGTGTGGGTGGAACTCGGCCGCGGTGATAACTTCTGTCAGTTCCTCCATGTTGGCGGGCTTGATGTCGACAATGTTGAAGCTCTGATCTTGTATATTCAGATTCCAAAGGTTTATCCTTAGATCATCTGAGGAGATAAACGTCTCACCGTCACTATTCACTGAGATGCTATTGATGTGGTAAGCGTGAGCATTGGCATACGTGCGACGAGGCACCGCAGCTACGACGGTGTCATGATATGTCATGCGAGGTAGTTTGAGCTCGGATGCATTCTTGAAGACGGGCTGGTTCTTTTGAGGCGCTCCTCCTCCCCCAGCACCACCAGGGGTCAATTCATGAGTCAGGTTGTTCTCGGCGACAACTTTTAATGACTTCTCAAAGACTTTCCACAGTTTGATAGTCTTGTCGTTCGTGGATAGCAGATAATGCGAGGCATTTTGCCGCCGGCACCACTTGATCTTGTTGATCTTTTCTTCAATTTCGAGCGATTTGAGATAATCGAATTCGGGCTCGTGCGACTGAAACTCGGTATGGAACTTGTACTCGCATGTCTTCTTCTGTAATATGGTCAATTGCAAAGTGCGTCAGAGGGAAGACAGGGACATACAGTTTCGTTGCGCTCGAACAGGACCACCCGGCCGCCCTTGTCGCCAGTAGCGAGGTAATTGCCAGTATGATCAAACTCAACAGTAGAGATGATATCAGCTTCAGTGATGTCTTCGACTTCACCTTTATCGCCGAAGCACTGCGTAAACTTCCATGTCGGAGTAGACGATGCTTCTCTATCAGCCGCCTCGACCATCTTTCATGGCCTTGGAGCAATTCTTCAACGCCTACGATTGTGCTCGAACTGCAGCGATTACACGTATAAAGTTGGTGGGACCGTGCAATTCGAAGTTGTGTAGGCAGCTGCGACTGCGTGCACCTGACAAACACGCTTCGCTTCGTGATCAGTCTTGGTTTCTGGATGTCGGCATGCACGAGTGACCTTGGGCAGGTGAGAGTAGCCTATAGGATCGGTTTGATAGGAAGGGTTACAGCCGTGCCACGTTTGCTGGGCATCAATAGTTTGCCTGTAACAGCTGAACGCCTCAGATTCAAAGACAGTAAAATAGGTGAGGCAGATGGTAAGACACTGGGCAATACGAATAAACGCATATGCTTGACGTTTTCGAAGCTGCAAGATGTACCTGCTTGCCCTTATTCCCAGTCAGCACTGATCATCCCAGCCGAATAGGTGTCATAGCTGGACTTAAGCGGACTGCTCCCGACAGGAGGCCCCTCTTTCTTGCCTGCGTCTTCCTTACTTTGCTGCCAAAACGTAAACTTCTTGGCGAACGAATTGGCCAAGACGAACGCATCAATCCGGTGAGGCCTCAGGTTTCTAGAAGCCTACTCGTTCGAGCGATGATAATCAAGATATTTGGCCAAGCTCTATAGTTCGTGATTTGAGCGTAGATATTCATGATTTGTTGATTGACTGCGTGTGAAGAGCAGCTTTCTTGCCGACACTGCAGCTCTGGACCTTTTGTTTGCATCACCAGCTAATGGGAGCAATGTTTGGATTCTACGTGCCTAGACATATGACAACATGGCGACAGACGACGCCAAAGACTGTCTTGCGATATCTAACTACACATCGCTCGGTTGATGGACATAGTGGTG
This sequence comes from Pasadenomyces melaninifex, assembly GCA_022813495.1. NCBI lineage: Eukaryota > Fungi > Ascomycota > Dothideomycetes > Pasadenomyces > Pasadenomyces melaninifex. The sequence goes on along the minus strand of JAKLMI010000002.1, from coordinate 258,925 downwards.
AGTTGAGTAGATCACCAGCTTTCTCATTGATCTGTGCTACATCATCACGTCGTGCTGTATCTCGTGGCAGACAACCCCATGCATTCTTTCGTGGCTACACGACAAAGAGTCTGCAGGAATTCGCAAGATGGCAACCCATAGTACTAAGAGATGCGTGCTCGTGTTCTCAATGCGTTGATCCATCCACCAGGCAGAGAGAGTTCAACTATGTCGACATACCGACCGATATATCAATAAGATCTCTTCAACAGGATCCAAAGACATCAGCCTGGACTGCTACGTGGTCAAATGACATACCTGGCCTGAAAGATCATAGGTCTGTGTTCGACGAGTCGATTTTGAAGCAGTTGGTCGATAATGTGGCGTTTGATGTTGGCTGGGATCTATCTGTTTGGGACCGGCAGACGTTTACAGCGGAGACTGAAGACATAGACTACAACAGCCTGTTGGACGACAAGAGCACATTATCATTAGCCCTCAAACTCATTCAGAAACATGGTCTGGTCTTTGTCACTGGCATACCTAAGGAGGAAGAAGCTGTGAAGCACATGGTAACACGGTTGTGTGGTTTGTATAGAAACACTTTCTATGGCGAGAGTTGGAATGTGAGGTCAGTACCACAAGCTAAGAACGTTGCGTACACAAGTAAGATTCTTGGCTTCCACATGGATCTTCTCTACATGAGAGAGCCTCCAGGCCTGCAGTTACTGCACTGTTTGGAGAACACATGCTCCGGAGGCGAGTCACAGTTTGCTGACACTTTCCGAACTGTTGACATACTTGAGGGAGAGCATTCTGAATATACGAATGCCTTACGAAGACATCAGGTGCAATACGGCTATACCAACGACAGTCAATCATATGCGTGCTCGCGGCCCATAATTCAAGATGGATGCCGACGAGATCGTCCGACGCGAAGAATTACTGGCGCCAAAAATCTCGACATGATTGAAGCACTTGATTGCACTTTTTGGAGTCCACCATTTTTGAAGTCGATTGAGCCAGCTCATCAGGACTCGCAATATGGATCGGAAAGCAAGGCGTCAGCACATGACGACGTACAACAGCTGGTACAAGCATCAAGAGCCTTTGCTGAAATCATGCAACGCCAGGACTCGATCTACGAGACAAAACTTCCTCCTGGTACCTGCGCAGTATTCGATAACCTGAGAGTTGTTCATGCTCGCAAAGCCTTTGATATGAACAGTGGGAAACGGTGGTTGAAAGGCATATATGGAGATCGGCAGGACCTTCTGAGCCAGTCGTTACAATATATCGAACCTAAGCCGATTCATCAGGAGGATTGAACGCTATACTTGTGCAGATGGATTAGTGCAAAATTTATTAGGCGGTAATCCCAGGACCACCAATCTGATCTTTCACGGAAAATTCTTTGAAAAAGCCTGGATCGCTCTCAAGCTCTTCTTTGACCTGCCATAGAATTAGCAACCACAATACCTCAAGAATACATCCTACTCACGATGTCCAGGCCTCCGACAAGCTCGCCCTTGGTATATAATTGCGGGAATGTTGGCCAATCTGAGAACTCTTTGAGACCTTGACGCACCTCATCGTCCGCAAGGATATTGAAGAAACCATACTTGACGCCATTCTCTCTTAAGATGCTCACTAATTGTCGAGAAAATCCACACTGTGGCGCCGAAGGTGTACCTTTCATGAACAGCATTACTGGCGCAGCCTTGACCAGGTTACCGAGTCGTGTATCGAGTTCTTCCTTCGAGCTCTGAGTTGTTTCCGACGAATCTTGTGGTGCTCTTGCTGGATCTGATCCTGATGGAGCATGCTGGCTCAAATTGTTCGTAGCACCATTAGGTTGTGCTGGAGCTGTAGCCTCAAGCACCGGTGGCAGCCCAGCCTTGCCGTCAGACGCCTTCGATGACGAGTGTTTCTCAACAGCTGATCTGACTTTTGCAGCATCACTGCCATTTATGGTTTCAACAGTCTTGCCGTTCTTTTCAAGCACAATGTACGGCACTGAAGCCACATCGTAGGACTCCGATATATCGGGTAGGTCTTCTGCATCGACTGCCAGGAAATGTACGCTTGCATCGTTGGGGTAGGTCGAAGCTAGCGTCTGAAGGACTGTGGTCATCTGCGCACATGGTGCAGCCCATGCAGCCTTGAAATAGATTACTAAGAGTGCTGATGGGTTCGCATCTTTGATCTTCTGGAACTGAGATTCGTCGCTGATGTCCTGCACAGTCGCCATATTGCTCCGTGAATAATTACCGGAGACTCAAATCACAATTTTGTACACCTTGAACAAAGTTGAGAAACCGAATGTGGTACGAAACAAAAAGTGGTTGCCGCTTCGTCAATGTTTGATAATATCATGCGACTTTGGGCCGATGGTGTCATAAGGATTTTATCAGATCAAACACCACCTGCGGCGCCATTCCGGGCTCTGGCTCTGGCTTCGTGTGGGGTAATACATAGCAGTGCTCGGAATACCCAAAATTTGGGCATAGAAAGTGGCCGATTGAGCTCGCTTGTCTTCCATAGACTAAACCTCGAGCCGCCAGGAGATAGCGCCTAACTCACACCTAGAAGCTGTACTTTGGGGCAAGACTGAACCCATCAATGAGCCGGCCTTGCCAACACTGACGCTGATTTATACATCGGCCAGTTTTTCTGTGCTTGACCTGCAATCGCATACATAGTATCGACCACGTCTTCAAGTTGTCTATCTCTACTAAGAGTCAACGTCGATCATTGAAGCATATTCACCTCGATTTGCAAATGGACTCAAGCGACTCTTTCGCTGACTGTTGGAGCTGGTGCGGACACCAAAACAGATACGAATCTTGGTCTACATACAGCGACTGCTAGGAAGAATGACAACAGCACAAGATAGCATCCCTATAATCGATTTGCAGGAATCGAAGCACGTATTGCTGCCACAACTTCGTCATGCGATGACTGACATTGGTTTTTTCTATGCTAAGAACATTGGGTTGTCTCAGGATGTGATCAAAGGACTTATCCATTTATTGCCAGACCTATTTGGCATATCGCACAACCAAAAGTCTCAAATAGAACTGGAAAATTCGCCGCACTTTTTGGGTTACAGTGCTGTCGGCTCGGAAACTACAGCCGGCAAAGCTGATAACAGAGAGCAATTCGAGTTTGCTTCGCAACCCAGAAATCACGAGCCTGGTTCAAGCAGACCGCTCTACGAAAATTTGTTTGGTCCAAACCAGTATCCAACCTCACTCCCAGAAGCTCGTTCCATCATTGACAATTACATCGCCACACTCAGCAACCACGCTGATCGACTTACGGCTCTGATGGCTGAAGCTTTGGGTCTCTCGGAAAATGCTTTCGAGCCCTTCCTTAGCGGCTCGAATAGGCTCAAGATCGTTCGATATCCAGGATCCCCCAATGGTGAAGTCTTGCAAGGTGTTGGGCCTCACAAAGACGCATCAGGGTTGTTGACCGTACTCCTCCAAGCGTCACCTCCACACGTCAAAGGTCTACAAGTTCTGACTAAGAGTGGATCTTGGATTGACGTGCCCAATATTCCAGATACATTTGTTGTGAACATGGGTCAACTATTCGAGGTATTGACTCTCGGCACCTGCAAAGCTACGACTCATCGTGTGCTTGGTTCTTCCAATGAGAGGTTCTCGGTACCAATGTTTGTAGGTGCACGCCTCGATCTTACAAAGGGAGAAGCAGTTGAAGCGTTTTCAACCCACTTTCGTCAGCAGGGCCAAGAGTCGGCGGAAGGTGCCCAAATTGATTCACCATTCCTGCTCGGCAAGTACAACACTTGGGGTGAGTCTCAGCTTCGATCGAAAATCAGAAGTCATCGTGAGGCTGGCAAACGCTTCTATCCAGAGGTATATGATCGTTATATCAACGAAAGCTAAAGTAACTGCTTTGAGGCCATCGTGCTGCACCGAGAAGGCGACAGGCCGTTGATGTGCATGAGCGCTATTGTATGCAGCCTATGGTTTGTCCAATATGGCGCAATGCATCTATGGAGTTGTGCGCCGGAGGCTTGATGTCCAAGGACCCCCATGAGTCCCCGCAGTACTTACTTTCTCATGCGGAGTCCCTTCAAGGCGATGGACGTATGCTTTTATGAAGAACGTCTCCTTGCATGAAGGCTACCGTCTCTTCCAGGTCGAATACAGGAAGATGGCTGCTACGCAAGTGCTTGCACGACCAGTGGAACTACCCAAGTACGAACAGATTGCGGTCACGGAAGCAGAGCTGGACTGGGCAGACCTTGTGACACTGGACTTGGAGGACTTCGAAAGGCCTGGAGGTAAAGAACGTCTTACAACACAACTTTTCGATGCGGTGCAGAACATAGGCTTTTTCTATGTCATCAACTTCGGCTTGAGTCAAGATGAGGTGGTCAGTATTGCATTACTCTGTTAGCAGTTCTCTATCCAGAGGACCTTAGGCCTGGTCTCATCGTTCCTAGCTCATAAGCTAATAATTCACCAGGACAGGCAATTTGCTATTGGCAAAGAACTTTTCAATTTGCCAACAGAGGAAAAACTCAAGTATCGAGCGGATCTTGAGAATGGTGGCTACAACGGCTACAAACCACTTGGTCTACGAGAGATAAAGCCAGGCTACTTTGACAATACAGAAATCTACAATATACCGAAGCACATACCAGCGTTCGAGCGTGATCATCCTGACATTATCAAAGCACACTACGCCGAGATTGAGCGCTTCAGCAAGCATGTATATGAGCACGTAGTTTGCAAGCTTCTCGTACTGTTTGCTCTGGTGCTCGAGTTACCCGAGGACTACTTCTTGCAGACACATGCATACGAACAAATCTCGGATTGTCATCTGCGATACATGAAGTATCACAAAAAGACAGCTCAGGAGAACGCGGAGATCGACAATGTCTGGGTGTAAGTCTTCTCGAAAACACGTGTCGGTACTCTGGCCCTTTGGGCTAAGACTCCGTGTCAGACCGTTTCAGGTTCACGAGCTGACGGTCAAATAGGAAAGGGCACACTGATTTTGGTTCACTGACGCTTCTCTTTCGTCAGCCCATTGCTTCATTGCAGGTACGGACACGTGATGGTAAAAGCTGGAAATGGGTAAAGCCGTATCCTGAGAGCATAACTGTGAATCTTGCCGATGTCTTGTCATTCCTTACGAACAACTTTCTCAAGTCAAGTATACACCGGGTGGTTGCGCCGCCACCTGATCAAGCCAACGTTGATCGGCATGGAGTATTGTACTTTGTGCGGCCTAGAAGCGACCTGCTACTTCAACCAGTTCAATCGAAAGTGCTCGAAAGGCTAGGCTACGATAAGCTCGTCGATGAGAAGGCCGTAAACATGACTGCTGGAGATTGGGTGAAGGCACGAGTAAAGAGAAATGTCAATAACTATCCTACTGGCAAAGCTCACGAGCACGAGACTGAGATACTCGGTGGCGTCAAAGCTAAATATTATGATTGAAGTCCTCGTACTTCTGAAACAAGTACAAATCCAATCTCGTTCGTCGTCTTCACTTGACTTTCACCTAAGGGGGTGCAGTGAGCTCTGCATGAATGCTGACTCGCTGACAGTTTCGGGTGACTTGATCCAGGTTGGTTATTGGACTCGACATAACAAAGCGTGCTCAATCTCCGTCCAAAGAAGATTGCTTGGGATCTAGCCACTTGATAGCCTTATGCTAAATATCATAGAAGCCGATGCACCATGACTAATCTAGAAGATCTACCGCAAGAAATCCTGAGAGCCATTCTGCAAGAGTGTTTCAACGGCACTAATATCAAAGTACACCACAGAAGCAGGAGTGACTATGCGAAGAATGGTTCGCGCAAAAGAATGGCAAAGAGAAAGATGCGTCACTCTTCGAACCAAGACTATCTGAATGTTCTTCTTGTCAACAAATACATCTTCTCTTTCCGCTACGATCTCTGCTTGCAGACTGCAACTTTCCACTACAATCTCAGATTAGGAGCGGCTTCTTGGCACGAGCATTTCGACAATATATGCTTCCATCAATGTCATACGAGAAGTGTTCGACTCATATCTAGCAACTCTAACTTTGCAGATCAGCTCATGAAAGCACGAAGCTTGTCTGATGGAGTGTTCCCCAACCTCAAAACTTTCATAATTCCGAGTGACCAGACCCTCAACTGGTGAGGTAGTACGTACTATGGCCTCATAGTCGCTCCAGTGGGTAGTGAGTTGTCAAATATTATGGAATCAACTTGAGAACTAATGTGAGAAGGCCCAAATCGAGAACAGCTGCTTGACAACTACTTAGCCGACTACAAGAAGCTTGCCGTGAATTTCGAGGCTCAAGGGGTCGAGCTGTGATTTACCATTCCAACATGACCTTGATGCAATCCTACCCTCCTAGCGTAAGTAGGTCGATCCTGTTAGTGCCTGGACGTTTCCTGACAATTCTCAGTCATTACCTATAAAGTATATAACATACGGCACGAGTGAGGTGGTCATCCACGAGGTGGGTCCGAGCTCAGACGAGCATGTGTTTGACAAGGTCAAAAATCTTGTTGATGTGCATTGGAATTGCAACCTTACCAAGCCCAAAAAGGGACATTTCAAGCATAAGCTGAATTACCACAACTTTAATGTGGAAGGCATGACCATCGATGGTACTGGGTAAGATCAGGTGAACATGCATCTGCCCTCTGGACTGCGTATTGCACATTGAGGGTCTTGGACACAACAATGAAATATGTCAATCGAGCATCTCGCTATTACAACATTACTTGCAGAACTACTAACAGCAACGCTCAATACAATTCAATGCCTGGCTCTTCTTCCTGTATGCTTTCATCGTGGCGCTCAGTCCCTAACTTGGTGTACCATTGTCATCCTCCTCCTTGAAGAATGCCACTATGGCCCTCACACCTTTCTGGCCCAGTCCCTTGGCAGGATATGCCATATACACATTATCGTTCCAGGTATTGAATTTCGTTCTGAACCCAGCTTTGCTCTGGACGTTGAATCTGTTCGCCAAAGAATGATACATTTTACTCAAGCTCGCAGCCTTAGCGTTGCCAATATGGTGTCCAACCTTGAGCTCGTCTATCACTCCACTACCAAATGTGGCAGTTGTATTACCAGAATTTGCCGCAGCCTTGAGAGCCTCCTGCACGGTCATCTCAATTGTGCCATTGGAAGAGCCAGGGAAGTCCAGCGCCCATTTAATCTGTACACCGTGCTTGAGCGCAAGTTGTGCCAGGACAACCATGGAGTGTATCTTTCCGTCTTTGTCCTTTGCCACAATGTACTGGCGATGCGACTGATCGACGAAGGGCGTGACTTCTGATAGATGGACCTGCTCACCTGATCGTTCAGACTGCCAATCTTTGATTCGTCTATTGACCGCTTCTTTGACATCTTCTGGAATTTTGCTGCCATAATCAACTACCTCGACACCCTCGTTCTTAGCATGTCGAATCTTTCGTTCCACGTCTTTGTCGATCTGGAGGTGCATACTTCGCTCTAGGTCCACTCGCTGCTCTGCTGCAACCGAGAACGTTCTGAAACCAAACCTCGTGCCGAGAACTTCTTCAAATGCCGCGCCGACCAGCACCCATATCGGCTTCAGGTTCTTTTCTTCCTTCAGCCATGAAATGAAGGCTTGTACAACATCAGCATATTGACGTTCATCACACAGTGGATCTCCAGCACAGATAGCGCGACCATGTTCAGGGGTATATGCGATTGCCGCACCTGTCCTATCGTCTCGCCAGATCTTGAAGCGCTCATCCATGAAAGATGTGTTCGTAGAGTCACCATAGTTCGCAACCAGATTCTCCAAGGGTTGAAGTCGGCCATGTGGCCTGCTTAGCGTAGTGTCTTCGGGATGTCGCAGTTCGGATTTTGGTGGCTGGGGGAAAGACTTCGGATCACGATGGAAGAGCGAGGCATATCGCAAGTTGCCAAGTTCGAGCAAGAGTGACACCAAGCGCTCGAGACCGATACCTGCACCAGCGTGCGGTGGACAAACATATGCGAAGCCGTCCATGTATTCTCGAAGAGTTTCAGGATCCATACCGGATTCTTCGATGTTCTTCTTTAACATTGTGTAATCGTGGATACGTTGTCCTCCAGATAAAATCTCCTGTCCTCGGAGCATGAAGTCGTAGGAGTTTGTAAGCCTTGGGTTATTTGCGTCAGGCATTGTGTAGAATGGCCTAGCTGATGCAGGAAACTTGTCAAGTATATAATAATCAGTGTTGTATTTCTCTTTCACGAGTCTGCCGAGTTCGCGCTCTGCACGAGTCGGTAAGTCTTCGTATTCTGACTGCGGGGATCCGTCATCGTTCTTCCAGCCTGAATCGTTCAAGAGCTTCGCACCTTCAGCGAACGTGATGCAAAGAGTCTGTTCCGACCAGACAAGATCTTCCTGAGGAAAGTGATGTTTTAGAGTTTCCACTTCGGCTCTGTTCTTTTCGTACACTCTTTTAAAGATGTGTTTCAAAACGGCGTCAATTGTGTACATGGCTTCGTGATAATGCTTGTCGATAACCATTTCGATGTCAAGACCAGTATACTCTGTGAGATGGCGTGGCGTATTTGAATTCTCGGCTCTGAAGACAGGACCTATCTCATACACGCGCTGGAAGTCAGCTGATATTGCCATCTGCTTAGCTAACTGCGGACTTTGCGCCAGGAACGCTGGACGGCCGAAGTAATTTAATTTGAAGACTTCTGAGCCCCCCTCGGTGGCGCCTCCTTGTAGTTTTGGAGTGTGTATTTCTGTAAAGTATCTGTCGTCCAAGTACTCTCTGAAATAGCGGCACACCGCCGATTGTAACCTGAAGATAGCTTGCGACGTTGGTGTTCTCAAGTCCAGTATTCTGTTTGATAACCTTACTCTGTCGCTGACACTATGTTCCTTGGTGGCCTCTTCTGCTTCGTAGACACTAAATGGCACAGGGACCGTCCGTGCGGTTTCGAGGTGAAGATCTGCAATTTCGATTTCGACATCGTGAATGCTGGTCAACTTGACGCGTTGTTCGGCCTCCTTTAGTCTACCACGTACCAGGACTAGAGAACCTGGACGCAAATGTTCTGCGAATCTAACCATGTTCTCTGACACTTTGCCGTCTTGAGCGCGAAGAACACCTTGAATAGTGGTTATACCTTCGCGGAAAACTATGAATGCAAGCTTCTTGCTCATATTACGAGTGACGTGGACACGCCCTCTGAAGACAACCTCTTCTCCGGCCTTGTCTCTGGACATCTGATGCAGATGCCACCATGGTTTGTCGGCTTCGTGGTCTGTTCGTGGTGGTGGTACACTTTGCATGAGAGGTAGTCTGCCATAGTGCTCCCTGAGTTGGGGCGAGTCGGCGTTGTCAGTGAGAAAGTCGTCTAGGTTCTTGGGCTGTGATTTCTCGTGCTCTGAATCTGAATCGCTAATATCATCGACGAGTTTCTCGGTTGACGCGAGCTTTTGTTGCACCTCATCCTCATCTCCGCCACGCACGGGGGACTCTTTTCTACTCGCAGGATTCGATAACTTGCTTGCCAGACCATTGGGCTTCTTGCGATCTAGCGACACGCTGTCACGAAGCTTGTGCAAAGCTGACTTCAAGCCCGACATGGCTGCAGTGTAGTGTCGATGGACGTCGGATGGCACGTGGACAGGAGCACAACGCGACTACAAGAAATCACACGTATGGAAGGACGCGAAGAGTTAGGTTTGTCGCAGACAAAACATCCTGATCAGATTATAGTTTGCATCTGTCGCAGGGCTGATTGAGCACTGATGTCACTGAACTCGTGTGACACCTAGTGTTCGAAAATGAACAATAGTGCGGCAATGATGGAGGCGAGACGACGGCTGAAAAGCTCAGTCTTCCATTTTGGAACAGGCCGGGTCGAATTGGTCAAAAGCCATGTCAAAAATCGACAACGAGCAGGAACTCTATGTACGATGCTCCTAGACCGGCATCAAAACAGATCTTACTAGTGGGTCGGATATGCCAGAGCCGCCGAAAGGCTAGTATTACAGGCTCAAAATAAGCTGCAGAATTTACGTCACACCCCACAATAGGCATGCTTCTCTTTGAAAATGCTGACTGTCTCATTGGAATGTCTACGTGTCGCGCTGCTATGCCTTGTTCTCCGGCATAATAACTGGTTGTTCTTACTCGATACGAGCTCAGCCATGTTCTTCTGAGACATTAGAGCATTAACGACCTGACTATGTGCTGATCTTCTTCGTAAAGCGTTTCATGTGTTCGAGTAACGAGCAAATGCTGGTAATGTCGTCACCAGAAAATCTCAGCCGGGTTTCCCGCAATTTCAGCCTCAGAGATCTTGGCACTGATCGTTGGGTCGTTCGGGAGTAGCACTGAAAACCCACGTCCGCTGATCATGGTCCTTAAAACATGCACACTACTACTACCAGAATTGCAGATGGTTATGGATCACCTTGATTTGATGTTCAGATCCCAGCGTCGAACATTCTCCGCGCATTTGCCGTCGAGGCCGACCATGTATCTCTCCAACATTAGAGCAGAAGGCGGGCGGCTGAGATTATGTCGTGCAGCGATGTGCTCGGCCAGCTCATGACCATGCTCGTATTCCATATGACCGTATTCTTTGCCTACCACGAAGCAAAATGGACAGCCATACTTGGCACTGTATATCGGTGACTTGGCTCGGGATGACCTGTACCTTTCTGTGCGCTCTGTTCCGATATCAGGTTTGCTCCTTTTCGTGCCAGTGCCAAAGAAAAACAAGCCGGAAGATCTGTTGCTACGCGCATCACTTTTACGTCCTGTCGTCCTGCTCGTTCTGACTTCTTCATAGGTATTTCGACGACCTCCTCTTGCGAATGATGTTCGAACAGTTCCAAATGCCAGGTCATCGTCTTCATCCTCCGATTTGCGCTGATATAGATGACATTTGACTAAGAACGATGGACGATATTCCACCTCGGGCGCATTGCTGTGACTGCGTACGTCATCTGTTGCAAGAATGTTTGCGGCAAGGCTATTCGCTACGTGGTATCGGAGCTTGAAAGCACACCCCGGGCAATCCCACGAAAGGTAAGCACCGTCGCTATTCACGAGCTTCTCTCGTTCCTCCCTAGACAACTCTTCCTGATGGACATGTGCGAGCTTGCCATGGTCGCGGTGGTTGGTAAACGCCACGGCAAAACGACAGAATGTTTGCTCAGCAGTGCTCGGTGAAGCTGGAGTCAGAGTCTCCGGCAAACGACGCTGAGGACTTCTCATCTGGTCACCTTGGAATTTTTTGAGCTGCTTCTCCCGATATTCGAGCGCATCATATACGCCACCATATGGCTTGCGTTGCTCCAGCTTGCGGTCGTAATGGTTGATGAATATCTGTTGGAATCCGTGAACAGCATTGAGCAGTTGATCGATGATCGGCAGAAGGAAAGCTGATACTAGAGCAGCAGCATCGTCCACCAGAAGAGTCAATTTGGGCATGTCAAGTGACGCAAGGGTTTCGCATCTGCTGTACAAGACCTGTAATCGAGGTGCATATAGCTCGACTTCTGTAGGGGTTGGTTTGGGGTGGATGTAGAAGTCAACCATGGTCTTGTTCTTGCGCACTATCTCAAGGATCAATGTTTGAATAGACTGAATTGCCTCTGGCACAGTGATTGGTTGAGGCTCTTCCTCGAATGCCATAGCCATGGTGATCACCTGTCAGACAGATGCCTGGCAGCGCAAGTATCCGTATCTATTTCTGTCACTCTGCGCAAGCTTTCTCTCGGGTCAGGGAGGATGATTTCTTGTTATTTCAAGACGAAATACACATCTGCACATGTTTACGAACGGAAGGAGAAAACTACGGTAGGAGCGCAGATGTGATTCATTGAACAGCAAGAAGGCACAATGTCGTGGGCTGCAAGGCGCACTGCAATCACGAGTCCAGCTTGTTCGTATCAGCTTATTAGAGTGCATGGTGAGGGGTGTTCGTCCTCGAGCTACGTGGTTGGACAGCTGCAATGCAACCCACTTGCCGAAATATTGCTTCACACCACATCTTCCGCCGGGCATGGTCTCGACTCGGGTGTCCTGTTGCTTTCTGTAAGGATTTCATGGATAGGTCTGCTGAACGAGGTATCAATATTGTCCATGACCCCTCAGCTAGCGGTCGGGACTAGCCCGAAACTCCACCTTCAGAACGCGTCAAGTGCTCGCACGCGTGTCACGCGTCGAACAACGAAACTTCCCTCCGCTTGCACAACACATTAGTATGTTAGGTATCAGTCAATGGCGTACTTGAGGCATGATCGTTGGCATGACTGCTAGAGATGTACTCGGTCCATGCGTCCTGTGCTCGAGCCTCAACTAGCAGAATTATTGCACACCTTGGTTCATCCTCCTTGGCTACTCCTTCGAGTAGTCGACACTCAATATGTCGAGCTCCACAAGACCGCTCTTGACACATGCGAGATCAGCGCAACACCACAGGAAACGGTGAAATATCTGCTATCTGACGATGAACTTACGGTGCAAGCACTTCTACACCGAGAATGTGACAAACTCGGTATTGAGCACAACGCGAGTGTAGATGACTTGATAAAGATCCATGCATTTGAGCTCAAAAAAAGCAGAAGGATCAACGGACCTGGCCAAGTCGTGTATCTACTGGTTTCAGATTGTCAGTTCATCCTTGCGGAAGATGTCGATTTTGAAGTGGAAAAGAGCGGTGCGCAAGGATATAAGAGAAAGCACTCGATGCTGGGAGATTTGAAGAGCACTGGGGTACGTGCTTCAGGTCAGCCTCCTCTTATGCCTGTCAGCGGCGTTGTACGGAAGCGAGCCAGATTTGCTCAGGATCCTGTTGAAACACCTGAGCATGAAGATGCCAGCGATTCTTCGGATTCTATGCTCGAATTGAAGTCCAGCCCTTCGTATACAAACAGCATCAAAAGGTCGGCAGCTTTCTCTGAAGTGCACAAGCGGCATCGAGATGTCATACCTTCCCCAACAAAGATGCGTTCCACGCGAAGAAGGCGTACTGCAGCTAGACCTCTGGACGAACAAGACGATTTTGAGGCGATTGGCTCGAATCAAATCACCTCGATACAACGACGTCAAGCATTGCAACCTCTAGATCAAAACACGATCAATGAGATGCGCGGTTCAGAGGAAGCAGCCAGTAGTGCAAGTGCAAATTCCAGGCTTCAGCCGAAGCTCAAGGCTGAGGTCAAGGAAATTGATAAGAATCAGCAGGGTCTTGCACCACGGATTGCAGAAGGTAGCCCATCGAACATACCTGCACACCCGTCAATGCGAGAGAGGCCAAGTGCACTACTTGATTCGCTACTATATCAGGTGCGTGACGCAACATACGCTCTCTCACAACCAGAACGTGCACGACAGCTTCTGCAACGGCCTGCTAGTAGGCCGTCTACTAGCCATGGTACTGTGCGAGCAGACATCACAACAACGTCCACGATGAATACCAGCTCAAATTTACTGCCGTCACCACCGTTTCACACGCTCCGTAGCCTACGCCATCCAGCTGCCAACAGCACTTTACCAAGCAAGAATTACATGCTCACCACATTGGCCATAGTGTCTTGGGCAAGTCCGTCACTGATTCAGAAAGCGAACTCACCGTTTCCACCTAAAAGGCACATCAAAATCGTGGATCCTAGTCTGACGGCATCGAGACCTTCGTCCCGGGCAGGCAACGACAGTCAAACGGCGAGTGGCTTAGCTGACCGATCTGTTACCGTTGGATCCCAACCTTTCCAGCCACAAAATGTGTTCCAGGAAGCAATCACTGTTGCGAACTATATTGACGCATCGGATTTCCAGCCAGCCGTTGGCACTATCGCTCTCTTTCGAGGGTTGGTCATGCAGAGGTTGGCAAATGGCGATGTAATACTGAATGCATATGGAAGGTTGAAAGATCAGAGGTTCAAGACGTCAGTTGCTTCGTCTGGAATCAAAGATGGTCATAGTGCTGTGAAAGAGCCGGAGGATGGGGAGAATGATTCATTTAGTCATTGGTATATCACGGATGAGGCACGCATTCGAGCATTCGGCCATGAACGAGAGCTCGAGTTTTGTCGAAAATGGTGGGCTGCGAAGTCTGGCGGTGAACAGACACAGTCCTACTTGGAGCGCTCGGAGTAGAGCTGGTAATGTATAGGCCAAGAACTACAGCGTTATGTACGCGGGATTTGATTTGCGTTTTATACCAATAGAAGAGCAAATCACAGCTTTGGTACATCATGACCACGACATCGCCCACTACCAATAGCGTATTTCGCTGACATTACTCTGGTAATGTTCTCCAGAAACCGATCAACGACGCCTGTTCTGCCACAGTCTGTCAGAACCCGTGGTATGTCTCGGACGATCCATCACTTCAACTGTTTGTCTCGCAAAGTTTAAGATGGGAATATCGTCCCCAAATTGGCCAATGACTTGCATCCCTATATTTCTATCGGGATGAGGTGGCAAATCTTCATGAGGCAAGACTGGAACACTGACTGCTGGTAAGCCTGCCAAAGAAGCAGGTACGGTGAATACATCGTTGACGTACGAATCGAGAAGCGACTGCTGAGCAAGGTCTGAATGTAGCGGAGGCAGCGACGGAGCAGTGGGCACGACGATGTAATCGACACCATCGAGATTTTCAGAGGAGTTGTCCATGAGTGGATGGGGGAAGCGAAAAACGTTATTGAAGTCTGACTGGACAAGGCGCCGGACTTTCTGAGCTTGGATGAAGTAATTGTCCATTGCTCCTGCCGAGAGAGAGAACGTACCGAGCAAGATACGTCGTTTTACCTCGTCACCAAAATAAGTTCCTCGGTGATTTGCATATAGGACGCCACCTTCGTTGTCGGCTATATTCGAGTCACGCGACTTGCCATATCGTACGCCATCGTACTTCGCGAGATTCGAAGATGCCTCTGCAGGTGCCAAAACATAGTAAGCGGATAGAGCTTGACGTGTGTGTGGTAAAGAGATGGAAACGACTTCATGTCCCATATCCGTAAGAGCAGACAGAGTCCTTAGCCAGCCTTGTCTGACGTACGCATTCATTTCGCGGATGTTGTATTCCTGTGGCACACCTATCCGTCGTTTTGTCGGCAAGTATTGTGCCCTGTTGCCGTACCACCTTCTCTTCGCCTGAAGTGAAATTTGCGCAGTCTCGTCCTTGTCTCGCTGTCCGATGCCACGAATGAGTGTGGACTGCACGTGCCCCTGCGATCTAGCGAGGAGTGCATGTGACATGCGATATCTGCTGTCTTTACTGAGCGAAGTGGGATCAGCCGGATCGTGCTTGTTCAAAGATCGGAAGACCGTCAGACAGTCTCTGACATTAGTAGCCAATATGCCGACTGTATCTAGCGAGTTAGCATAAGGCACAAGTCCATTCCTAGATATCATGCCATACGAAGGCTTAAACCCAACTATGCCACAATACGCAGCAGGTAATCGAACAGATCCGCCTGTGTCAGTACCAATGGCAACTTGGACCGCATGACCTGCGACAACGCGAGCGCTTCCACCCGAGCTACCTCCCACGGACATCTTTTGGGTACCAATTCCATGGCTCACAGCACCGAAAGCCGAATTGATAGAATGTGATCCCATACCATATTCGTCCATATTCGTCTTTGCAACGACCTGAAAGCCACCTTTCTCAAGTAATTGTGCAACGGTGGACGCTGAGACGCCTCGAAAGCCCTCGAGCATGTGGGAGGCACATGTTGTTGGCTGCTCGGTCGTTACCAGGTTGTCTTTCAAGGCAATCAATGTGCCAAATGGCAAGTTTCTGTTGACATCTGTGCTGTATGAGTTACTATTCGCAACATGGATTTTGTGCTTTACCTTTCTCGTGATCACGTCTTGACCTCGTCTTGAGCACTAGCTCATCGTCAAACGTTGTGAGCACTGCTCTAGAAGCTTCAAGACTAGCCAATCTGTCGTA
Organism: Pasadenomyces melaninifex; assembly: GCA_022813495.1. Lineage (NCBI taxonomy): Eukaryota > Fungi > Ascomycota > Dothideomycetes > Pasadenomyces > Pasadenomyces melaninifex. Next base: position 242,996 of record JAKLMI010000002.1, on the reverse strand, counting down.
GCATTGTCGCAGTTTTCGTTCTATCGATCGAGGATATCTGAAGCTAGCAGATGCAGCTGACGACATCAACAGCCTATCGCATGCTCTAACTGTAAGTTTAGCAGCGTAACAACATATTGCGATGAGCAGATAGAAGTAGATGTGCAAGAATGGAAGGTGCGGCGAATGAACGTTGGAATCTCAAGCAGCGACGATGTCATAAGCGATGAGATCTCTAGCTTACCGCGTCCTAGTATGCAGACGTGAATACTAGCAGTGCGTCGACATTTGGCGGACTTTGTGACTAGGCTTCTAACAGCGAGGGAAACACATAGTAAGAGGATGGCGCCTCGGGCGCAACTTGGCACGGCAATTCTTAGAACTCTTCGCAGGTCAACGCCGACTGCTTTCGCAACTATCAGTAGGACAACGCTACAGCGGTCGCATGAGCCGTTAGGATCAAAGAGGAACATCACAGCTTATGGCTACACACAATCGAAAGCTTTAGTATACTCAAAATATGGTGAACCACAAGATGTGCTACAGCTACATAGCCATTCTATATCTGCACCTTCAGGATCGCAGGTTGTTGTTCGTTTCTTGACCAGTCCGATAAATCCTGCCGATGTAAATCAGATACAAGGTGTCTACCCCTCGAAACCTGAAATGACCACAAGCCTAGGCACATCCGAGCCCTCTGCCGTAGCCGGAAATGAAGGTGTTGCTGAAGTCATCAGCACTGGCTCTGCGGTCAAGTCTGTGCAGAAAGGTGATTGGGTTATCATGAAAAGTACTGGTCAAGGCACTTGGTGTACCCACAAGGCTTTAGACGAGAAGCAGCTGCTTAAGATCGACGACAAGGAAGGTCTGACACCGTTGCAAGTGGGCACAGTATCGGTCAACCCATGCACAGCATATCGGATGTTGCTTGACTTTGGTAAATGGAGCTTCAGAGGTGATGAGTGGTTTGTCCAGAACGGTGCCAACAGCGGCGTCGGTCGTGCTGCCATTCAGCTGGGTAGAGAATGGGGCTTCAAGAGCATTAATATCATTCGTGGTCGAGATGACAAGGCCGAAGAGGAGAAGCTGAAGAAAGAGTTGTATGATCTTGGCGCAACACACGTTGTGACCGAAGAAGAGCTTCTAGCTAGAGATATGAAAGATAAGGTTAAAGAATGGACTCGAGGTGGTCGTGAGCAAATTAAGGTCGGCCTAAACTGCGTGGGAGGCAAGCCTGCCACGGCACTATCCAAGTTTTTGAGCGCAGAATCGTCCATGGTCACTTATGGCGCCATGAGCAAGAAGCCAATGGAGTTACCAGCATCGTTGTTGATATTCAAGAACCTCAATTTCACTGGCTTCTGGGTCAGCAGTTGGAGTGACAAACATCCAGACCAGAAGAAGCAGACGGTCGAGGATGTGTTGAGGTTGACTCGACAGGGAAACTTCAAAGACATCCCTGTGCAGGAGTGCAAGTGGGATCGCGACACCAGTGCGGATGTCCTCACATCTGCTGTGCAAGGTACATTAGGCGGCTTCCGGGCCGGCAAAGGTGTCTTCGTTTTCGGCGAGACGTGATTCAATAAACACATCCTGCTACTCATCAATCGTGTAATCGTGGTCACATTTCTCTCGCATCAGGTGGCAGGAGCAGCACCACCAGGAGTTTCCATCTTCTCTTTTGCTTCCCCGAACAGAGCTGCCTGCATTGCTTCGAGTTGCTCTTGTGAGTAGCCTGACTTGTCCAAGTTCTTCATTCTTTCGCTTCTAACAACGCGTTTGGTGTTTACTTCCTTCCATTCGCCAATGACTCCGCGTATACCCTCGATGTAGTCGGGAAAGCCAAGATCCTTCAGTGCAGCTTCGACATGCTCGACTGCAATGGTTTTCTTCCCTTCTGCGTTCTGTCAGCTGGCGCCAATGAAGCCTGATGATAAGTCATGCGCACCCTTCTCGCTCACTTCGTTGGCTTCCGAGCTCAACATGCGCAAGAACTCCATCGAGCATTGTATCAGCAGGTCCCGGGAGCCCTTGGTGAAACTCATATCATTGCCGAGCGAGACATCTGGTGGTAGCTGTGGTAGAATCTCCGAGATGATTTTTTGGACGGTTGCTTCATAGGTTAGTAGGGTTTCTGCGATGTGTGATACACGTACCCTTCGGAAGCGACAGGTCCTCCCCGCTACCTGATATGTATTGTCAGCCTCGACCTTTTATCTCCAGTATATAGTCACGGCATACCTCCACCGAACTCTTTGTCAGACATGATGAGTCTTTCTCTAGATTGAAACTAAGAACAGTCTACGCTTGTGAAGTTGCGTCATGGTGCCGGCACCGTGTCGCAGTATTCACAGCAATCTATATACCCTGGTGATCCTTCCTGTTTGGCAGCAGTGACCATCATCGCCCTGGTTTCGGCCTGAGAATTAAGGCATTAGCGGCTGATCCACGGCACTTCTAGACTGCGCTTTGCTATTTCAATTAGAACTTGTAGTTCTTTTTCCCGACCATTAACAACCTGACGATTACTTGCGCAAAGCTATTTTGGACCGCAGAACGTCTCCTACCTTTTGTCCATATCATGTGAGTGTTCACCTGTCTATTGCCGTCCCAAGGTCTATGACGAAATCAGATGTCGCCCCTAATTTAGAACCCCATGCGAACATACACTGTCACGCCAAACGACTGTCTGAGACTACAATAAAGTCCATTATGCTGTTCAGATTCTTACCAGAACCTTTGCTAACCGTTGCAAGGTAGGAAACAAGCGTCAGGAGCACCCTATCTCAAGTAATGCGCAACTGTTTGACTTCAAATGCCAAGTTGCTGTACGCTCACAGCTTGAGTACGACCTACGATTCTGAATTATACGCAGCTCAGATCGAGCAAAAGCTGTACATGTGACAGGTCGAAAGGCCTGCGCTGTCATACGCTTACTTTAATTTGCTGTACGTTCAACTGTCCTGATTACCTCTTCCTGTGATGCAACTCTTTCACTCTAATATTCTATGCTAAATCTTAGTGCTACTCGCACGATGCCGAATTATCTTTCGCCTGAGAACAACTCTACCCTACCAATGTTTGCCCAATCTTGCTTGCATGATACTGACTCATCAAAGTATAGGTCGTAGTTTTGTTTCGTTTCATGCCACACGTTTGCTCCCAACACCTTCATCAGATCATACATAGTCATCACTTCTCGTTCGTAAACACGGCTCATTCTTACGAGCACCATCGTTTATATCTACGATTCTGTCTTCCATAATGCACATCATGACTGTTTCTTCAATCTATACGATTCGAGCACCGGGTCATTCCACGCCAAGAACTTCCCTGAAAGGTCATTTGTTGCATAAATTGCCAGCTTCGCAATGACATGACCACAATCCTCTGGCTTAACGAGCTGACCAGACTCATACGCTCCTGTGAATTTCTTCATGTCTTCCGGGTTCATGTGTTCTGCATGTTGCTCACGAATAGCCTTCTGCATATCGGTATCCACCATTCCTGGTCTGATAGCGACCGTGGTGATCTCAGGCTCTTCGACCGCAAGGGTAGCCGCAAGCATGTTCTGGGAGGCCTTAGTACTTCCGTATATTCCCCAGCCAACGTAGGCATTGCTTGCTGCACCAGATGATGTGATAACAATCCGACCTTTGCTTTTTCGTAAATGAGGAATAGCGAGTGCAGCAAGATAAGCTCCCGAGCTGAAGTTCGTCAAGAAAGCTTGTTGTATCTCTTCGATATGAAGGTCAGAGATGCGTCGGACTGGGTCGAGGGTGCCATGGTTCAGGACCAGCCCAGAAATCTCTCCATACTCCTTTATAGCTGTCTCTACTGTCTTCTCGGCAGTCTTGGCGTCACATATATCGCCTGTCACAATAGCAACTCTATCCGGGGCCAACTTCTTGAGCTCTTCAAGAGCATCAGCCGTTCTGGCTGTCAACACTATTGTATTTTGTGATGGAGCACGAATGAGGAAATTTGCTATCGCTCTGCCTACGCCCCGAGAGGCTCCGGTCACGACTACCACACCCATCTCGTAACTAAAACAATTTTGTGTTGATGACTGTACTTGAGAGCTGCATGGAGAGATCAACCTGGTACGCGAATTGATCGGTTGCTTCGGTCACGGTTATACGAAATGACTAGTGCAATGTTGATCTTGAGGTATCCAATTTTATACTCGCACGCATACGTACCCCTAGAAACCAAAGCTTGCTGCCCGAACTCGCCTCACGCTTCTGAACAAATTTCGTGCACATTGTCTTTCATGTTTCATAGCTGTATCGACTGGAGAGATAAAGCTCATGGCACGGTCTCTAACACTGTAACAGCCTATTCACGTCCCATTTTGATTATGTGGCCATGCAGCTAGGTAGACGTGAAATTTCAAGGTCGATCTGAACTTGAATACGTGCTCCAGGACTGAAGTTCATGCCATTGGCATTGTCTGACCCCCACAGTACTCAGCTCATAAGGGCTCTCAGACCCCGGACGAATTTGGTGCACACCTGCATCTTATAGCCAAGCTCCTCGTTCGTCCTTGAAATTCGTTGTACCATGAGCGATGTACAGGATATGGTGACCTGGGGACAGAGTCATAACCACAAGGTGCTCAAAACTTCAATGCACATGAGAACGACATGCTTCATGGATGCTACGTAAGCGAGCAGGATCGGAAACATGATACCTAGTACATGGCCATGCCTATCATACAAACCACCGTATCCAGACTGAGATCAACTCCAACATGCGAGCTCGATCCCGTGCCATCGTCTCCGCTTCGATGGTGATAGAAAACACCGTCCATCCTAAAGAGGCCGGGTGCTCGTCGTTGCTTACATGATGGCCTTCTGTTCATATCTGCACGCTGCTTGATTTTGTGAAACACGTACCATTCTTACCTCGACATCGACAAACAGGACTCTTCAGCCATGGCCACCGTAATTGTTGGATGCGGAATTATAGGATTGAGTGTCGCATATTACCTGAGTGAGCTTGACCCCGAACTAGCCGCTGATGGCAACATTCATATCATCGAGAACGCCTCTTCGCCCTTATTGTCAGCATCAGGATATGCTGGCGGCTTTCTTGCTAGGGACTGGTTCAGCTCGCCTTCGGCATCGTTAGGTAAGTGGCGAATTGCTTTGGAGGCTGGACATGCTCATAGCCGACAGGAGAATTGTCCTTTAAGCTTCACAAGGAACTGGCTCACAGAGAAAATGGTGCGAAGAACTGGGGGTACACACCGAGTATCGTGTACAGTCTTGCAGCAAATGCTCGGGGGGTCAGAAAGCAGCGAAAGGACGAGCGCTGGCTGGAACAAGGCAGTAGTCGCGCAGGTACTGCTCCTGGTACTGAGCGTGGCGAAGCTTTGAATGACGACGGTAGTCCAGCATGGTTCACACAGCAGAAGGACGGTACGCTTCAAGTGCTTGACGATGAAGGCAATTGTGCACAAGTTGTACCAAGACGATTATGTGAGTGGCTCATTGCTTGTTGTCAAGATCGAGGTATCAGGATTCACACCTCATGTGAAGCTGTCAACATCTTCAAGGATGCGGAAGGATATGTGGCTGGTATCAAGGTGAAGAAAGAAGCTGAAATTTTCGAGAAACATGCGGCCAATGTCATCGTAGCTAGTGGCGCTTGGACACCAAGAGCTTTTCGATCCATCTTCCATGACTCGACCTTACAGATACCGATCACGCCACTGGCAGGATATAGCGCAACATTTCGATCGCCAAGGTTGACAAGGCCGATCGTTGACCCAAGGCGACATGCAAATGTTGTTGGGGAAATTTGTCATGCCGTCTACTGCTCACCTACGAAAAGCTGGTCAATAGCGCCAGAAGTGTTCTCGAGGTTGACTCCTGACGGGCCGGAAATCTGGCTTGGTGGCCTAAATGATGCTCATTTGCAGCTACCAGCTACTGCTGACCGTGCTTCTGAGCTTAAGAATAGTGCAAAATCCGAAGAGCTTAGGAACGTGATGGTAGCAATGACAGGACTTTCTGCGGAAGGAGATGATCTAAACACGAACGACCTCGACCTGCATGCCGAGAGCATCTGTTTTAGGCCTATTTCAGGAAGTGGAAATCCTATTATCTCAAAAGTAAGCGAAAAACAATTAGGCAAAGACATCAAAATGCAAGAAGGTGGTGGTGTCTACATAGCTTCAGGCCACGGGCCTTGGGGTATCTCACTTTCGCTTGGCACCGGACTGGTGGTTGCAGAGATGATATTGGGCAAGAATTTGTCCGCGTCGATCTCGAGACTTAGCTTGAGATGACATTGACCACCAATTACTCTTACGATGACTGCTTTGCCAGCTACGACACGAGGAGCCTGGATGCCTGGAGCTCTAGCAATCTACCTTTACAGATCACAGAAGAAGGGTTCGTGTAAGTCAGGTCGAAGTGAAGGTGCTTTACACTCCTAGCAGGCACAAATATGCCTGCCATGTGGGGTCAGAAAAGATGACGGCTTGTTGTCAGGCATCCCTGACCGAAGGTTGCAACTATAAGAAGTGCTTGAAAGCATTCTTTCATGTTTTTTCTCCATCCATCTATTCATTCACCGCTCTGCTTCGGACTGGATCCGCTGGCACCGTAGCTGCCTCTGGTATACGTTGTTTGCAGCTCGGGAGACCGTCTGTGAGTGCGTATATTAGCCCGCTCCTTTGAGAGTTAAAGGGACTACCAAATTTACACGACTTTTATTTTCAAACACCTCAACTTAGCCCATAATCCATTCCAGCTCCTTTGCAGTATTCCTGCACTGATGAGAGACTGGGACGATCTTGGTGCTGCAACGCTATAGCAGCGACTTTCACTTTTACTTCAAACCTTCACTCGAAAGCAAAAATCTTCGCTGCCTGCCAAACTAGGTCGCAGGCTTGGCAGTCGCACTGGTACTTCTTCTACCTCGACACTTCTTCTGGTTGTCCTGGTTCCTCTTCTAGCTCACCAACACAATTTGCAGGATACGTTCGCAGCATAACTGCATCCTGTATACGTTGTCTCAGCTTCCGTGAGGATCTGGCGCATGTACATTGAGGCTGCCCATCTAGGTAGGCTCGCCAATCCTTTCATACCTTTCTCGATACCCAAATCATATCCCAAAATAACCGAGTTCGATCTCGACTCCTACCCCCTACTCAGCTACAACGCTAGACTTGTCACCACCTACTCAAAGATATTTGTGCATTAAACAAGCAACCTGAGACGACTCGACAGCTTGCAGAAGAGTTGTGTACAAGACGGTAAGGAGCACGTCTGCAATCAGAGGAGACACGATGCCCAGCCGAGCCATTGTCATTATTGACAAGAAGCCATTCGTCAAGGTCGGCAAGGATGAAGTCGAATGTGCAGCTTCAATCGTGGAGGACTTTTTAGGCTCGCGACTGGAATTGCAATTCAAGTTGTGTGAACATACTATCGGCACTCCAGTTTCAAGCTATATCGAGATAGAGACTCGCTTGGAGCAAAAGTCCGCTGTCGCCTCAACAAAATCACAAACAAATTTTGCCATCGTGCTGACGCGATATGCTTTCGTCGCAGACGGTGAGGGCAGACTGGTAAAATGCCTCAAGAGTGTTTCCCAGATCCAGCACGACTTCCAGTCCTTCCCTGACACATTGGCACAGATCAGCAGCATGCGCAATCCTATTCTCCTGGAATACGCTGGCGTTGCAGGAACACTCTGGGCACCGAACTTCAGCTCGGAGGGTCTGGAATGGGCAGGAAAACTGCGCACCGAGCTTGCTCTGAGCAACAAGCTGACTATCATCGTCGATGCTGACACGTATTTTGACAACATACTCCGACGTGTCAAACCCACACTCGATGGTGGTAAAGCTGATCCACTGGCGATGTTCTATGAGCGTGGCCGCCAGGCCAACAAAGTGCAATTCGATTTATTGAGCTTTTCTACCGAAGCATTCAGTAAGCAGTCCAGGATTTACAGAGCTAGAAACCAATTCTCGGGCTTGACTGAATACCTCACGATCCAGCTAGCAGCTTCAACCTTAGACCGAGCGAGGACTGTCGAGAAGATTACGAAGCTGGAAGAGGAATGGAAGAAGCTCGTCCTCGTGCAATATCAGCCGTCTCAGAAGGACAAGCTAGTCGATATGTTCTATGGGCTAATGACCATGCCTCGTGGTGACGAATATCCTCTAAAGACTGGTGATGCTTTCGATGTGCATTTCGATGGGCTTGAGTCGAGGCTGTGGCACGCCACTGTTATTGACACAAACTTAGTCCGCAGAGATGGCATGCTTTCGCTCCTTGTTCGCCGACCGAGGGCTGCAATGACTGTTCATGCGGAACCTTCTTTTCAACCATCTACAATCTATGCAAACAAGCTATCGCCAGATGAAGTCGAAGGTGTGGTCAGAAGAACGACGTGGTCTCAAGCCAAGATCAAGTACCGAGACCAGCAAGGTCCTTTCACCAATTTCAAGACAGCATGTCAAGCTATCTACGATGCGCAAGACAATTCTGCTTATCTGCAACGTGTAGCGAAGATTGTGCAGGGTCGACAATATGTTAATGCTTCGACGCAAAACTTATGGCATCCCATGAAAGGTACACTCCCAGAAACCGGTAGAGCGTTTGATCCAACAGCGTTCATGGAAGAATTGAACAACGGTCAGAGGAAAGCTGTGGGAATGTGTGATAGTTTGGTGCATGGCCTGGGTCTCATAATCGGTCCACCAGGAACAGGCAAGACGTAAGTGCATGTTCCACATGCCGTAAGATGTACTGACTGTTCATTGCAGATATCTGATTGTGCAAATACTGTCTTTGTTCCTGTTGTCCTCGAAGAGAACCGTTGCACTGCTCTCTGCGCCTACCAACAAATGTGTCGATGATCTTGCTAGAGGTCTAGCTTACAGGCTGCACACCTTGCAAAAGCGTTACCAACATTTTACTGGCCTGCACACACGCTATATCCTCCGGGTTCACGCTAAGGAAACAGAACGAAGCATCTTCAAGTGTGCAATGCGCCAACATCGAGCCGAGGCTGCACACGACCAGACCCAAATTGTGTCAGAAGAAGCCGACGTTGAGATTCTGTCTGATATGTTCTCAAAACTCGTTGCAAGCAATACTACGAAGTACGAGGGAGTCCAAGATAGACGTGTCCAAGAGATACGACATTCTGTTGGAGTTAGAATGCGAATTATAGCTCAATCTGATCCGACCCGATGGGCTAGACTAGTCCAGCTCACTGCAAAGTTCGATGAACCAAAAGTGAGCCTGAATGCCTCTGAACAAGATCAACTCGAGCGAGAAATGGACTTGTTATACGACAAGGCTATGAAGAACGCCACAGCAATTGTCGGCACAACTACAGGGCTGGCTTCCCAAGGTATCATGCATCTCATCAAGGATGACGTGGCAGTCATTGTTGCAGACGAAGCTGCCTCCGAGCGCGAGGACGCCCTGCTAACTTTGCTTGGTCAAGAATATAAGCAGAGTCCATGCGTCTTACTTGTCGGAGACCCTAATCAACTTCATCCTCGGTGCGATGTCAAAGACGGAGGGAATCCACTTTGGCCTCAGCTCGAAAAGTCATTGATGTCGCGATTGCTCGATCTCCACCACAATTCGGTCATGCTTACGACACAGTACCGAATGTGCCCTGATATCTCGAAGGTCCCAAATGCTTTGTACTACAGAAACAAGCTCGACGATGACCCATCAACGTTTGTCGAATGTCGACCACTTGCGATGAAGTTCCAGGAGTATGCCAGGAACAAGCTTGCATTGGATGGCATCAATCGGTTTGTCATCGACATTGGCAACGATAGAACTCAGAACATCACCAGACGTAAACCTCCAACCAAATCAAAGAGCAATCAATACTTCGTTTGTGCAAATGCAAACTTGTTGGAAGAGCTCCTCCGACTCTATGGCGAGAAAGGTACTATAGCGCTTATCACCAGTCACGATGCTCAACGACAACATTGGCAAAACGTGCTTGGAATGATGCGGAAAATAAAGCTGCCACATCTGGACAAGCTCACCATCGATACCATAGACAGCAATCAGGGCAGAGAGTACGACATTGTAGTTGTTGAATTGCTTGTGGACGAGTCTCCTGGTTTTCTTCAGTACCCGGAGAGAATGAATGTCGCGGTCACTCGGGCCCGAATTGGCCTTATTGTGGTGTGCGACGTCCAAAAGATGTATGCAGCCGTTCGAAATGTTGAGACCTCGGCTCGTTACGAGGATCGAGTACATACACTTAAGGATTTGATGGATATGTTCAAGGGTCGTATCTGGAAGCGACCAAGTGAAGGTGGATTTCCAAAATGCAAATACTACACACCAGAGTTGTGATGTGATAGATGTTGAAGCAATGCCCGTTGGACGATCAATAGAATTGGTCTATAGTACAATGCCCAGTGAGAGACACACAGACGACTATTCGTCGAGTCGACCGTTACTGGAATTCGTTGGACTAGGCACCTACAGCTTGCAACGACTTGACAAGATCAGTAATCGATTCCTCCAAACCACGATATTGTAGTCCTAGAATCTCCTTGCTTCGTGAGTTGTCGATCTTGTATGCTAATTTAAGTCAGCTTATGCTGAACGCAGCTTTCGTGATAGTTGCTTACGAAAATCCTTGGGATCAGCTTCGTACTTGTCTGGAAGCTTGCTCGCCAAATCTGGGAAGTTCTTCTTGATGATGTCGGCAACCTCAGAGTTCCTGAAGAAACCGCTAACCACGAAGAAACGCTTGTTAGCGGCGGCGGGCCTTTCCACCGCGCGTACGTGCGCTAATGCAAGGTCTCTAACGTCCACGAAAAGAACAACCCTTGTTGGCTGGAGTCCACTCTTCCACTTACCCATGATCATATCTCTCACGTTCTCGTTGGATGTGTTGAGATTGTCCAAGCTGTTGAAGGCGTGTTGTACGGGGCCTAAAACTAGCGGAGGACATAAGACCGAGAGCACAAAATTCGGCCTTTCCTTCTCGACGAATTGCCATGCCGCCTCCTCAGCCAACTTTTTGCTGGCTCGGTAGGCTGTACCTGGGTCTCCATTCAGACCCTCGTCCATGGTCTATCGAATAGTTAGCTGATGTCTTTGAGTGTTTTGAGAACAGCCACGCGCACCACTGGGTTCCAAGAATTCTCATCATACACTTCAGGAGTCTGCTTTGGATTGACGATTGAGGCGAAGGAGGAAGTGATGGCCACGTGCTTAACTGTTGGTGCATGCTTCTTGATGGACTTCAGGATGCCGGTTGTGCCTTCAATAGCAGGATCAAGGAGGTCTTTCTTCGGGTCTTTGACGTTGACTTGGGCAAATCAGTATCGATCGTCAGAACGAGCCTGACGGAACATACAATGGAATGGTGAAGCTGTATGCAGAACCGCCTCGAAAGGCGGATCTGAAAGGACAGCTTGGTCGAACGCTTGAGATTGGGCTATATCGTGGATCAGAACGTAGGATAACCTGTCCTTCGAAATTTGAGGGTGGTTGCTTAGGATCTTATCTCCTTTCTCATTGCTTCGAACAGTGAAAACCACGTTGTGGCCATTGCTTAGAAGCTGATCGACGCAGTGAGCTGCTATGAAGCCACTGCCACCTGTGACAAGGACCCTCATTATGAAATGGACGATGTTGTAACGCCGTTGTGTTTATTGCAAAACGGCTGGCAATGTCAAGAAACGTGTAATAAGTGGCCAATTCGTGCCAAGACAGTACATAAAGCTGAGTACTTATGCATTAATTATTGGTTTCTCGCAATGATGATAAATCGACGTCATCATGAATAACCTTTCTACCTGATATCGAGCGAGCGATAAGCTCAACGATGGTCGGTTCGGTAAACATTTCAATTCGCTATAGATCGACAGTCCCTCATGTTTTGTACTTCAGCTTAGTATAGCAGTCACGCCAGTGCACCTGCGTCACATGCCTGTAAAGCTCATGGAAAGAGGCTCGCCAAGCCTCGAAATAAAAGACTGATGATCTGCCGCATGTGGTGCAAGCTGTATTTTGCGCTTGAGACGAACACTTACTGTTGTTGACAGATCAAAGAGAGGTTAGTCGTGGAAGTGCCGAGTACATGGTTGGCGAAACCATCTGAAGAACAGTGGAGGTCGAAGGAGGGTTTTGAATGCCTGGGGCAAAGTAGGCCGAAACAGAGCTGGTTCATACCTACCTACATAGTAGGTACCTAGCACCTGGAGCAGCCTCGGATTGTGGTTATAGTACCGAGCTTAATCAACGGTCCCGGCTCTGAAACGTGCTGTCTAGGCACTTGTTCCAGGCTTCAAATCTCAGCACTGCCACCACATTTCAACGACTGTAACCATAAGATCTGTACGAGACTTCCAACATTACAGACGCAACGGATTATGCTAGACTGACTCGAGTCGGTCGCAAAGGTTGGCTTTTCAGCACATAGTGTGTCGTTTTCATGGTGGGTGAAAAGCGCTTTCCAAAAGACTATCGTGGTACTCGTTTTCCTTCATGGTCCAGAGTTATCCATGTGAGTACAGCCTTCCAGATAAGATTTATGTACAAATCATAACTGTTCGACCAGGGGAAACGATGGCGGCAGCATAGCGCGGCGACGCGATCTCGTCAAAGAACCACAGCGCATGAAATCGTTGACGGAGGTGAAACAGAAGCAGCAGGAGGCATTTGTACATTTCTTCACACAGGATCGCATCAGTCATCAGGCTCTTGTGCCACCTCTGGTCTCAACATGCAATGGTGACCTATTTCAAAAGCAGACAATTATTGAATTTCTTCTCCCAGATGATACTTCGTCTCTGAACAAGAAGGAGGCTGAGGAATATCTGGAAGGTCGAGTGAAGAGTCTGAAGGATGTCGTCGAGCTGGAGTTTGAGACCAGCCACGATGAGAAGACAGACAGCGACAAATTTGTTTGTCCAATCACAGGTAAAGAGCTTGGACCTTCAGTAAAAGCTGTTTATATCGTGCCATGCGGACATGTGTTCAGTCAAGAAGCGATGCATGAGCTCAAGGAGCCGATCTGTCCACAATGCCAACAGACATATGAAGCAAGAGATATAGTGCCTATTCTACCTCAAACCGATGCAGAGAAGGAAAGCGTGATGCGTCGTATACAAGACTTACAAGCTCAAGGGCTGACGCATTCTTTGAAACCAGTGAAAAAAGACAAGTCGAAAAAGTCAAAGCGCAAGGCCGAGGAGATCGAGGAGATCGAGGAGACGCTCACTAATGGTGCGAAAATGCTGCGGCAGAATGACAAAAGTACCAGCAAAATCTCTGGTGTACAAAACGAGACTGCGGCCAAATTGACGGCAGCCACGTTGAACGAAATTGATGCAAAGAAGAAGCGACGAGTCGAAGAAAGCGAAAACATCAAGTCGTTGTACACGAAGCAGAATGGCAGTGCGAAGAAGAACACAGACTTCATGAATAGGGGTTATTCTATACATTGAATAGCCCAGTCTAACGTCGCGTTTGCAACAAGCACATCATTCAGCTCAACAGATGTGGTCATGTGTTCTCTGCTAAGTGCTTCGTCTGGTTTGAGCGCTTCGCACGAAGTAACAAAATGGGCACTCTGCTATCGGTATTGACATGAGGCTACGGCACAATCAGCTGATGCTCAATTGAGCTCTTGGATGCCAAAGACCAGAAATGTGTATCGTTACTAGGTGTGCCAGAGACTCGTAATACCCGAATGATCGCTTCTACCGACGCAACAAGTCTCGGAGAAGTTTAGACTTTGGGTGTTGTTTTGCGGCAACGCGGGAAACATCAAACAATCTGGCAATGTCCCCTTAGCCCATCACATCGAAGCATGGAGGCAACGGGCAGTCGAAAGCTTCGATGGGAGCTACCACCAAACAAAACACAAATATTCCTGACTCCCCCTCGAGAGGGGCCAAGAATCGTACAGAGCGGTTGCTACACCGCAAGAAAGCTGCATCAGGTATATGATAACATCTCCATTAGCACTTGATAGCAAGCAAATAACCAAATTCGAGCGCCATGTGCGGAGTTTGCAGGTATAGATGATCTACTGCAGCAGTGCATTTCATCAGTCGGAACTGGATTCTAACTTGACGAGCGCATATGTTGCTCTATTCGAATGTCTATATCGACTTCTTAGGACTTCTATCAATTGAAGGCTTTAAATGCGCCTGCCTAAAGATGCGCCAATCCTGCACGTCGCTGTGCTACAGCGAACATGATTGAAAACATCAAGATTGCATCAATGCGCAACACCATTCATCTGCTTCCCATCATCTCCATAGTATTGGTCCTGCTGCTGCTGTACGGTGGTTGTGACTGTGTCTTCTCGTGGTTGCTTGTTACGCGACTCCCACAACTTCCTTCTCTCTTCTGTAATTTCTGAGGCCAACTGTTTCATTTCGTCTAGGTGAAGTCGTTCTTGCACGCGGCTGAATTCACTCTGCTGCACGTCAGTCCACGATTCATACACATCAATTAGCACAATTACCAGGTCCAGCATATCATACGTGCGCTCGTACTCAACCATTTGCAACATCAACTCAATCTTGTCGACATCCTTCACGAACTTGGCCTCTAGAGTTTGTCCTTTCTCGTATTCCCACCAATCTGCAGACAGCGCAGCTCCATTCGTGCCTCCATTCCACCTACTCAACAGAGAATTCTTAAGTAGACCGTCCACAACACTAGATTCCCTCCTGCTCTTCTCTTCCTTTGGCACACCATCCACTGGCGTCAAGTCACCAACCAGACCTTCTGCAATGTCGTGAACCAAACACAGTCTTACACACTTGAACATGTCTACACGATCCGAGAGGCTCTTGGGCGCCTGCATGGCGATCAACGCCATACGCCACTGATGGTCAGCTATAGATTCGCCTGTCGATATGCCAAACCTTCGCCATCCTTCTCGCTTCTCAATCTTCAGCCGCTCGAGGTAGTGAAAGAATTGCAGTGGCGATTCTGGCTTTTCTGTAAGGGAGAATTTTGTGGTATTTGCCGGTAGACCGTCTATCACGGCTTCTACAGACCATGGGTCGGGCTTCGGTAATGAGGACGTGTGCTGCATTGTCTGGGCTATCTGGTACTCGCTGGTCCGGACATGTGCTGAGGTGACTGAAGAAGTAGAAAAGAAACTTGCCAAACGCTTGCTAAAACGAAACATAGAACGCAAAAAGTGACTAGACTGTATGGATTTTGACAATTGCTGACAAGGATTACACTTTGTCAATTACTTGATTGCCTGCACCTTTTCTGTTGCGTAGGTAAAGAGGTACAGATTGCTATAGCTGCGCGTATGAGCCATGCGTTAATCACGCGTCGTTTGCTCTGACGCATGCATCTAATCATCAGGAAAATTGAACGCCACAGACGTTGTTGTCGATGATCGTCAGGTACAGATCCGTGTTTGGTTAGCTTGATGTCTGACGGAAGGTATAGCCGAAGAGGCTTGTAGTTATGTAACTGCAGGTCACTGCGTTCAAGTTGCAAGTATAGGGCAAGCACGAGCGGGGCTTCACGTCAGCGATAGGTCATGACAACGTGGACAGGCAGGAGCCATGCTGCTACCTTAGTTCATGCACTGCATCTGCTTGACCTTGATGAATTGCCAGACTGGCCTGGCGTGACTGAGCACTCTTTCGATCCAAAGAGCAGTCTTCAGCATCGCATTCGATGCGCAGAATGGACGTTGTACCGACTGATCGAGCTCCACGATGCTAGAGCTGCGCGAGATGTATGTTTTCGACCGGAATAGAGTATCCTGCTACTAAGATGTGTAGAAACTAAAGCCTTTCTTTCCACCTTCTACCTTTCTCCAGTCGGTGAATCTGAGAGCTGCGCTATTGAGGCAGCTTATAGAGCTCAAGAAAGATGGAGTTCTCAGTGTCATGCTTCGTAAGTCGATGCTTGACGAATGCAAAGGGGATAAAATCGAGGAACTGTTGGCCACTTTCTCCATCATTGTGCTCAAAAGGACACGTGCAAGTAGTAGGAAAAAGGTTAAGCAGGAGAATTTAGTACCTCTGATCATTAGTATTCGTCAAAGTATCCAACGAGATCTTAAGTGCAGAAAAGAGCTTGACGTTCGGGCCAGACAGCAAGCTCACGACCTAGAGACTGCCAACAAAGCTATCCAAGCAGAAGCCACTGAGCTGCGGCGAAAGCGCTCGCCTGATCTGCCAGAGAAAGCGGAATTGCTCAGAGACTTATTGCAAAAGAACTGGCTGGCTGACCCAGCGTGGTCGAATGTTCTCATGAATGGCACTATGTCAAACCACGTACGAAACACAACAACGAACCCACAACTCGGTGAAGATTGTGGTCCTTTGGCCGATCTAAAAATTCGTTTGCAAGAGCAAGATACTCGCCTACAGAAGTGGCACACGTACTTGATCAATTTGTCGAGTGGTTCTCCGGACATATTACCAGTAGCTAGAGAAATTGAGCCACAGAGACAAGAGCACTTGAGGTTCACCCGTCACAAGATGCTACGATCAGCATCCGAAAAGGACCTGACTGAAAGCCAGCCCGCGTTGCTTCCCCAGCATGAAGCTCTACTGCGGTCACTCGATGAAGCACTGATAACAAAGCGACCCATAGGACAACGCGATAAGAGACCAGTAAATGGCACTACTCGTTTCCCAATACTGGCAAGACAAGATGGTCCGGCTACAGTACAATTCGTGGTCAGTTCCCTGGAGCCTGATGAGCTTCATGCAAATATTAGATGCAATGATCTTCGCGAAGAGCAGCCATTAGCCGTCGAGGGGGATTCAGGCGTGCTTGTAAATAAACACAATCCAGCCATTTCGCCTGAACAGTCCCTGCTTGAACGCACGAGAGCTTCGATGGCACGGTTTGAGACGCCAAAGCTAAAGCAGCGAGATAGCCCTGATGTAGACTCAAAGAGTTCGAGTCGAAACCCGACTACCATCGTGCGAGCCAAAAGCAATGCTATCACTGATCGAGTTTCATTATTGGAACGTACTCGACAATCGATGTCGTTGCTCAATAACGCACTCGAGGACAGCTTGAATACTAAGGCACGATCAGGGCCTGTTCGACCCACTCATACCAGAAGCAGAACAGCGGTACGAATAACAGCTCAACGACCACGTCTCGAAAGAGCCTGGTCGGAGGAGTCGCTAGCGTCGAATGCGAAGGAGGATTCTCTCGATGCCGATGCTGATTATGAAAGCGTCTTCAAGAGTCGTCCTCGTTTGGCGACATCGCCAAATCTCAGCCCTCAGAGGATTGGCGACGATTTGTTCTTCGACGAAGCACTTCAGCAGAGCATGGATCTACTGACTATGGACTCGAAGCCCGAACCCTGAGGACAACCTGGAACAGTCGCTGATTTATATTCTATCAGAATTCCTCGGTGTCTGAATGTGGCTATTCGCAGGCACGCTGTTGTGGAGTTATGGTACAAAACGGAATATAGTTCAAGGACCTGTTGAGACAACTTATGGTACAAGGACCTGCAGCAACAGGTATCTACTAGAAATGATCAGTACCCAGACCATGCGTTCATTTCTCTTCCGACATCAATACATTCGACGCGACATACATAGCTACCATAAGCAGCAGAACTGTGCGAACATAGTACTAGTCATCTGGTGAGTCAAGCAATTGTCAGAGAATGACGAAGGCAGCCGTTTCTGTCGTCCGCTCGGTAGTATATCATGCAGGCACGGTCATCAAGGAACTGTTGAGGATTCCAAGCAGGAAGAAGCCTCCGAATATGGCGAAGATGAGACGAGTCAGTCCAACTTATGACCCGACAACGGGAAATTGGGTATTTGCAGCACAACCCATACCTCACAGAGATGAGTCAAGGTCACCAAGACGACTTTCGAGATCGAAGAGTCCAAAAAAGTGCTCTTGATAGTCGACCAGAGCTCGAGGGCAACATCGGGTCTGTTTAGCAATTTGACTGCCGCACCTCGAAAAAAATCAGCTGGAATGTTTCAGACGAAAAGGACGTCGCCGATCAATGAGAAAAGACTCCAAATATAGGCATGGTATAGGCGCTTCTTTCGGAGTCGGAGCACTGAACCTATACCTGGAGATCAGCGCACCAATCCTAAAGCTATGTCAGGCGCGTCAAATCTAAACCACCATCCTGAACTTCAACGCATCCTTCTCAACGATCTCGTCCTTCTTGGCTTCCAGCTCGTCAACGTCCCAGTGGACACTCAGATACCGTCCTGAGGCCCAAGGTTTCGCAGTCCTGGTCAGCCAAGTACAAAACCCACCAACAAGACCAATATCAGTCTGCAACAAACTCTCCCAAGCATCGCCTTTCTCGGTACTATGGCCCTCAGTCTGTGGTGTCACGACTTCACCAGGATGAACAGCAAATGCGAGCAATTGATCGTCCTTGTGATCATTCGCCATACACTCAATCAGCCTATTCACAGCAATCTTGCTCACATTGTACGCTATCGGCGTAAACGTCGACACCGGAAAATGGCCTGCCAGCGAGGTAATCGCCACAAATGCCCGGATGGAGGATTGATTCTGCTATATATCAGCATGAAGCGCAGGAAGTAAAAGGAGGGAAGTCTGTTACAGACCTGTTTGGATACAAGCAAGGGGCTGAAGTACTTGGCTGTATAGTAGACGCCCAGGTAATTCACGTTTGTCACACGAAGATAGTCATCGTCCTCAATTACACCCACAGGAAGACGGCGCTCTTGAACCTTTCCGGTAGCGGGGTTTATTTGATTCTCGATGTACTTGCTGATGATGCCCGCGTTGGCAACAACAACGTCGAGGTGGGTGCCAAAGGACTCGGTCGTCGCATCGGCAAGAGCCTTGACAGATTTGGGATCACTAGTGTCGCAGGTCTTGGAGAGAATATTAATATGGGAGTTGATAGATTTGAGTTCCGAGGAGAGCTTATCGAGATCGGCTTGGGTTCGGGAGGATATACATATGCCTACAGACAGGTGTTAGTGCATTGGAGAAGGACGATGAGGAAAGAGAGGGAGGAATGGTCTACCTGTTGCGCCAGCCTTGGCGTAGGCCACACTAATGCTTCGGCCCAACCCTTTGCCAGCTCCTGGCAAACGTCAGAACAGAAGATTCGAATGCATATGGGAGATTTCGGACCTGTTACGACTACGTTGAACGGTTGTCCTTGGGGAGGTTTGTTATTTTCTGGCAGAGTCGGACCTGATGGAAGAGTCATTAGTACAGACTATTCGAAATCTTAGAGTCGAGATCCGAGAGGTGAAAGATTATACCTTCTGCTTTCTCATGTATTGTCTTGGTGTACTCGACACCATAATGATCTGGGAAGCTCATCTTTCTTGGTAATAACCTATAACGCGAGTATTGTTATAATCGTTTCTTGGCTAAGCTTTCTTTGATCTCTAGTATTTGATGTCGTTCCTGTACTGCACCGACGGCAGGTCAGGGTTTCAAGCTGGTTCAGTGAGGGCCATTGTGCCCGCCGGCTGAGCCGTAACATTTGTGAAAACAAGCGGTACAGTATTGCTGCTTAAGGTTCATCCCGTAATCCAGAGACAGCTCATTGGCAGAATACTTAGCTCCAGTGATGCTCACTGTGAAAGATAGTATGAGGGGATGTCGAATCGGTGACCTCCAACTACGTACTTACTCCTGACCTCGGTCCGTTTCGGTCGAATGCGATCAACGCTACCCTTGGTTCAAGCTTGACGTCTCTCGATTTGGATATTCGGGCAATCTTACGCATGCTGAAGCTGAAACAATGAATTCTATATGGTGTTCGTCTAATAATTGTCTGAAATGAAGATAGTGAAAGATCCAGCAAGCACTGTTGTCAAGCCGAACCTTACTCGTGAATACTTAAAGACCTTTTACGCCATGCGCCTCGCTGAACGACACTACCGCCATCTATAGTTCGCTTCTGCTCCGGAGATTGTTCGCCTTCATGCTCTGCCATGAATGAACCGTCAAAGCTAGTGTGTCGCTAGGATTGACACCAAGGACATCGACTCGATCTACATCAGTAAAGCCGCTGTAGTAGAAACCCATCAATATCACAAGATACCTGCATTGAGTTAGTACACTGGTTTGAAAAGAAAATTTGTCAGTACTTACGCCATGACCAAGACACTGCCCTTGAAGTAATTGCTCTTGCCTTCTGAATTGACGTAGCTCAGTAAGAATACACAAAGTATCACAGTGACCATATCCCATTGTGGGAAGATGAGGTTGAATGTATAGTCAGCAAGATCGCCATCCACTGACGACTGATACACAGCACTAAAGAGGACGATCGCAGGTATCTGAAGTAACGCAACCTGCAGAACGTAAGCTGAACCGATTTCCATCGACAAAGCGATGTTGCCGTTCATAGCAAACGAGATTGCGTTCAGAAACTCTGTAGTGTTTGGCACTAATGCGAAGAGGGTGATGCCCAAGAACTTCTCATCGATATCAACAGAGGATAGGATGACATCGACTGTGTCGACGAGGATTTCAGCAACTGCAGCATAAGCCAAAGTTGCTATAAGAAGAATAGCTGCCGACTTGGTACGTGACCAGTTCGGCGCATCATGGCCACCACCACCTTGCTCCCCTTCCTGGTGCTCACCGACGGGAGTGCTTGTGTCATTCATGCGGGAAGCATCAAAGATCGTGTCTAGCCGTGCTGTTGACGGTCGACGCTTGTCAGTTTTGCTTGTGTGAGTGGTCATGTAGGAAATCTGCCTGGGATTTGCCACAACATCTCGAGCAGCAGCGGTGGCAGCAGTCGAGGCCATCGCTGCCACTTGCCGGAACAAGTTCTGATTCTCCTCCTCCGAAAGACCAGGGACGACTGGATGCATTTCTGGACTTGTGATACTCCTAGGCGTTTGTGTTTTCGGTGGTACAACATGCGGCAACTGGCCGTCAGCAGCTCGGTCAAAGGTTGCAACGCCGACCTCTTCACGAGCCTGGCTCGAAGCATTTCCAGAGTAGAATTCTGAAGCGTTCTGAATATCGAGGCCTGCCGCTTTCATGACCTGACCATTGATGCGCTTATACATTTGAGACTCTCTAATTGGCAATTTGGGTGTTTGCAAGTCTTGGCCGGGTAGCACTTGTGAGGCGGATATGCTTTGGCCACGAGTATCCGCGGGACTGATGTCAGCTGTAGGCGCTACAGGTATCGGCCTCTTCTCGTTAACTTCCGTCTCCCAGATGACAGCCGCATGTGTCCGCAACGTGAAAAGCAGGCCGATCACATATGACAGGAAAAGCAAAACTGCGGCAATCCAGCAGTATGGGCGAACAGCATCAATGAAGAAGGCATCATCTGGTGCTGCGACTTGTCGGAAGTAGCATTGTCGACAGTCTCTTGGCTCGTCCAGATTCTCCTCAGAACAACTTTTGCATATCAACTCGTGAGCCCCATATATTTTGTAGAACAACGTAGGGCCAAACGCCGCAATCATGGCAAACAGTAACATGGTTGACGTCGCACTTGCCGATTTGACATTGAAGCGTTGGGTCTTTCTTCTGATTGCACCAAAGCACATTGACAGGCCTGGCATAAGCAAAATACCGGCGAAAATGCTGCCGACGATGCTTCCTTCCACAAGTCGACTTTTGCCTTGCTTCAGCGCAACGCAGTACAAAAAGACTTCTACCACAGTAGAGAAAAAAGCGTTGATGACAGCACCTAGACCCATGGATGATTGTGCTGAAATGGATGCCACTGCCTGCCCAATGAAATAGGCCAGAGGAATGATCGAGATGAGACCGAGAATGAACAGTAGAGCAGGACTAGTGATCCACGTTTCTATCCCCAAAACCTCGCGAATGAAGAAGTAATCAAAGATGACGAAAGCTACCACTGCCAGGAAATTGATCAGGAAGATGTTGGTGCCATCGACAGTGTACTTCCAATACTTCAGACCAGCGGCTCGATATGTGCACAAGATTATCGAAGAAGCTTTGGTACCATTTCGAGCATAAGAAACATCTGGGTGAAAAGTCAGAGCCAAAGGTCGTTTTCTGACGTGGTGAAAGAGGATGCTAAGGACCCTGCCCATCGGAATGAAGAAAACCAGGAGCCAGCATATCAAAGACACAATCAGCATCAACGGTGCAACGAAGAAGTAGAAGAACGTGAAGAACACGATGCGACCTAGAGTCCACTGTCCTCGACCGAAAAGTCGACGTTTCCTAGCCGTGAGATCGGTATCGGTATGATTGGGGCGGCCAGCACGACCAAGTAAGCTGTCTCGTTCGCTGGCGGAATCGATACTGTTCCTGTGTCTGCCAACTAGAGATCCAATGTGTGGTGTATGTGGGCCAAACATCAGTCGACCGTATTCGAGGTCACCGCTTTGCCAGCGCTCGTATTCGCTGATACTTCTGCCTTCACCCTCATCCTCATCGGCATAGTGGTCATCCTGCTCGAGCTTAACGAACTTACCGAAAGGCCAGAAGAGGTAGTTGGCTAAACCGAAGAAAGTGCGAGAATAATGGTAAGCACTGGACTCGAAGGAGAACAGGATGCATACGAGGCCGGAGAGAGCTGCAGCCGCTGCCAGCCACCATCCAAAAAGTACAGTCCACAGGACATTGAAGATCCACAGCCATCTGCTGACAATTTGCGAAGGCGAAGAGTGAATGTCTTCTTCGGCATTCTTTTCAACGGACCGATTTTTCTTGTACAAAGCAGGTTTCCATATTCTGATTCCAAAGGGGTGTGTTTCGTTGATGGCCAGCTGACGATCCCTGAGCGTGAAACTTTCTGTGTCGCTGAGAGTATCCTCGTCCTCGTCCTCGTCCTCTTCCTCTGCTGCCGTGGCTTCACCTTCATCGGCACCATCGACTTCCTCGGGTTCATCAATGAATGTAGGCACTCTCTCGATTGGAGCACTATTCTCATCCTCTCCCTGCGAATCTACTGTTGGCAGACTGGGTGCTTGTACCGTGCGTCTGCGAACGGTATTCGTGCGCGTCAAATGTGGGAAGTCGGCGCTATCTGAGCGATCTCTGTCCGGCTTGGAATGCTGTCCACGGTCCTCTTCTACTTCAGACGGGTCATCATCGACGGAAAACTGCTCGCCTCGATGCGGCAACGACTTTCTGTTGGTAGAGGTCCGACGCACTGTTGAAGGTCTCCGTGGCATCCTCGGACTAGCTGCAGCTGGAGTAGTGGCTTCATCGAGTCGGTCTCTGCGTATTGCCGGCGAACTAGGTCCGCGAGACACGGGGTTCCTTCTTCGCAGGACAGTACTTGCATTGGGTGTTTCGAGTGTTCCTATGTCACTGTTAGCTTAGTCTTTTGGCAAAGTAGTGCTGGTAAGCTTACCATAGTCTCGACTTGAATCAAGTGTAGAACTCCTCCTTGTTGACCCTGGGGGTCTGACCGTGTCTGTCAAGTCTACTTCTTCCTCATTCTCTTCACGAATAGATGGAGGATGCGACGAGACTCGCTCAGAGGTCTTCGGCCGTGGCTCTGGCGGCATAGTGCAGCAGCCGTGCGCGATCCAGCTATCAAATTACAAAGGACAATTTGAGTTCATATCGCGTGGTGTAGTGGAAGCAAGGGACAATGTTTACGAGGCAATGAGCTTCGTGTTGCTTTGTTTATGATACCTCATCGGCATCTCTATCTGCCAGCCATACTCACCTACAGCACGCGTCCGGCTTATGTATGCCGAGTCAGATGATATTCAAACACAAATGATGGAGGTGTGGACGATATAGTTGTTGCAGTCTGTGCTTTCATTGGGCAATAAACAGAACGCACGTGCGTATCAAGCCGCAAAGCAGTTGCTTTGTTTGAGCCGGGCTTCCTGCAAAAACGCGTCACAGGAAAGAGCCAATCCTGGCAATAGCATAGCAGTGCTGGCCTGAAAGCAGGTTCTCGACCTCTCCTATGTTTCAAGTCTTCACCGCAATACACAAATTATCGTATTGTCTCGATTGATCTGGTAAGGATTAGCATTACGATGGTATATTCGATGTACTAATAGTGCATCCATGGACAGTTATAAGCATGATTACGTGCTTTAAGGCCTGGACGATTTCAAACTCCACCTAACGCAGCCACCTGACAGTCAAAAGAACACTTAGGAAGAAGCCAGGCAGCTACTCATCCAAGGCGATGTTCCCGCCCGGCATTTACCAATAGCCGACCCTGTATTTGATTGATGCCTGAACGCTTACAAGCCAACGATCCATTATGTGTTCATCATTGTCGAGACATTTCTCGATATATCTCATGAGACACATTCATATAACAATTTGACAATTGTATAGATTCAGTTTCACCAGGGTACAGGCTTCCAGCTTTGGTCTCGCTGCGCAAAGACCTGCGTCATCAATCGGAGCACTATCAGGTACATTTGCCATTGTGCCGACCATAATTCTACATTATGGCCACGCCTGGAGCCAACAAGAGACTCACAAGAGAATACCAGAATATACAGAAAGATCCTCCACCGTATATAATTGCCCACCCTTCTGAGTCAAACATTCTAGAATGGCACTACATCCTTACTGGTGCACCGAATACACCATATGAGGGCGGACAGTACTGGGGCTCACTGGTCTTTCCACCAGACTATCCTTTCGCGCCTCCTGCGATACGAATGCACACGCCGAGCGGACGATTTAGACCTTCAGAGAGACTCTGCTTGAGCATAAGCGATTTCCATCCCAAATCGTTTAATCCAGCCTGGTCGGTGTCTACGATATTGAATGGCTTATTATCGTTTATGAACAGTGAAGAGATGACAGCCGGAAGCATAAGTCATACACCTACAGAAAGAAGGTATTTCGCTGCACGGTCACGGTGGTGGAACACAACGGGAAATGGTACTGCGACAAGTCCCAAACCCGGCGTTCAACAGACGGTGAGAGGTTTAGGCAACATCAAGTCAGGGGATGGTGGTGCAAAGTTTAGGTCCGAATGGCCCGATGAAGACACTGAAAACTGGGGATGGATTTCCGAGCACAGAATAGATCCCAAGACAGGGAAATGCTTACCTGATCCTCCAGGAGAAACGGTACAGTGTTCGCCGGAGACAGTGGCGCTGAGACGAAGGCTAGGTGGTGCGAATTCGGCGACAGCGCTCGCTCAAGGGGGTGAAGCTATAAAAGAAGTCGGCCAGGGTTGGCTTGGAAAGAGAGGGTTGTGGTATGCTGCCGGCGCATTCATGCTGTACGTGATGCTTTCTCGGATATTCGCAGAAGTCTCGGATTGAATTGCGGCGACGCGGCGAGCTCTATTTGGATCTGTCCCACACACACCATCGCTTCAGCACCAAGCAAAGTGGTTGATCA
This sequence comes from Pasadenomyces melaninifex, assembly GCA_022813495.1. Taxonomy (NCBI): domain Eukaryota; kingdom Fungi; phylum Ascomycota; class Dothideomycetes; genus Pasadenomyces; species Pasadenomyces melaninifex. Next base: position 217,731 of record JAKLMI010000002.1, on the reverse strand, counting down.
GTAAGTTCGACAAGCACTTGGTATCTGCTATTGCGCTTTTATTTGGTCCAGCCTGAAAAACGGAATGTGCAGCATTTCGCGATAAGGCAATAGCAGTAGTTTTCTCGTCGATGAAGATCGCCGAAGTTGGCACGAATTCGGGTGCATGCTCACGTTTACTTCTGAATGACTTTGTGCGTTCGCGTTGACAAACCAACTCGTACAAGAACGAGCACAATTCGGACGGAACATCAGTGACAATTCGTGAAAACTAGAAATGTGTACACATGTGAACCAATTTCTCGGACGAGCAGTCAACGACGAACCATACGCTTTGCGCCATCTTCAGGACATAGAACTTTGTTTTAGCGTCCGTGCACGTGATAAATGAGATTACCATTATTCACAGGAGATTGCGATGAAGCCTTAGGCTCCCGACAGATTGGATAGCATGTCGGATTGCAGTCGGACGCACCTAAATGGTCGTTGCACAATACGATTAATGTTAAGGACGGTCACGCTGCGACAAGTGCCAAGCTCTATGGGGTGCATTGTGGCGTTGCTTCGATGGCGACTTACCGAAAAGGATCTACAATTGCCCGACCAATCGCACATCATTAGGCCTTGCTTGATTCCCACCATGAGCTCTTCATCCACGTTCACCTTGTAAGGTCAGGCGACAGGATGTGGTCGTAGAATATTTCTCGTTTCGAGCTACCCTTGCCCGTGTCGTCGACGACCTTCCCTATTGATGATATCGTCCGCAAGGAAGCGCTGCTCTCCGCCTTGGCAGTAATGGAGCAAAGAAGCCTGTGAAGTCTTCTACAAACTCTGCTCACAATCGAACCTGCCTTTCCTGGTCAAGCGTTGCTTCACAAACTCAAGCGGTTCCTTCCTTCCGCTCCATCTCTCTTTTCGTTACTACCCTATGCTAAACGAACGTCGTCATTGACCACAAGGTTTCCTACCCGAGGGAACTTCATTGGCCTCTGCGCTGAGATACACAAGATAGCTTGAGGTACCACAAAAGCATCCCACAACCTTACAAGTGCAACGACCCTTGGTAACATCTCATCTGGGGTTTGCTGTGGTGGAACAAATCTGCTGGTTCGAGCTTGGCCTGCCAATGACAGTGCTCAGATTGCGGACAACAGCTTTCAAGGATTGACCTCGAACGATGACCGGCGGCCACGAGAGGAAGGTGCGCTCAAGAGCTTGCTTTTATGATCGTCAGTCGCGTGCTGCTTCTGGTGGGCAGGTGAGATACAAAAAGATGCTGGACTCCGTTGACAGGAGCTTGTCTCCTCGTCTGCTTCTTGTGTTGCTTGGCTCTTCTTACAGCAATCACTAAGCTCGGCGGTCTGCCTTCCTGAGCTGACGACTGTATTGTCCATTGTTATTGGTTATTGTTACTATGCATACCAAAGCGCTCCTCGCCGTTTCGGCGTGCTTGGGTCTCGTTGCTGCCACACTACCTGGTCCTCAGCTAAGAAAACCTGGCTGGAAGAAGTCAGCCCAAGTCACGAAGCGGCAGCTACCGGCTGAGCCAGTCGGTGTTCAGACTGTCAACGGGCCGAACAATCTCACCATCACATACAAGCAGCCAGGCCAAGAAGGCATTTGCGAAACAACCCCAGGAGTCAACTCTTACGCTGGTTTCGTCAATCTGGCACCAGATGTTCACAGCTTCTTCTGGTTCTTCGAGAGCAGAAGAGATCCAGCTAATGATGATATCACACTATGGCTGAACGGGTTAGTCATGTTCTTCAGAGTCCTTTTTCCTTCATTGCTAACAACATGTAGCGGACCTGGTAGTGATAGTCTGATCGGTCTGTTTCAAGAGCTAGGACCTTGTAATGTCACCGAAAACCTCACAACTGCTCTGAATCCACACGCATGGAACGAGGTATCAAACATGCTGTTCTTGTCGCAGCCAGTCGGTGTTGGTTTCTCTTATGGCGCTGCAGAGCCAGGCTCGCTCGACCCCTACTTTGGCGCCTTTTTGAATGCTTCAGAAGCTCCCGTGGATGGTCGCTATCCAGTGATCAACAACACCAAGATCGACACCACAGATCTTGCTGCAGTCGCCGCTTGGGAGGTTATTCAAGCGTTCATCGGCGAGCTCTCTTCCCTTGACAACAAAGTGCAGTCTAAGGTCTTCAATTTAGCCACGGAGAGTTACGGTGGCCACTACGGACCAGCTTTCTTCAACTACTTCCAGAATCAGAATCGTCTCATTGCTAACGGCACTAAGCAAGGTACTGAGCTACAAATGAACTCTCTGACCATCATCAACGGCATTATTGACGAGTACATCCAAGCTCCTTACTATCCTGAATTCGCAACAAAGAACACCTACGGCATTGTCGCATACAACCAGTCAGTCTACGACTACACCCAATACGCTCTGTACAACCCTGGTATAGGCTGTCTCGATCAGATATCCAACTGTTTCTATACCAATCAATCCACCCTGGTTGGTCAAGGTGTGTGTACTGAAGCTGCAAATCAGTGTCGTGACAATGTAGAATCCGTGTACTACGCCTATGGCGGCCGTGGTGTCTACGATATCCGACATCCTTACGATGACCCTACCCCACCAGACTATCTGGTCGATTTCCTGAACATGGCGAGCACGCAGGAGGCCCTTGGAGTCAGCACCAATTATACTAGTTACAGCAATACAGAAATCTACTACGCCTTCCAGCAGACGGGAGATTTTGTCTACCCGAATTTCCTGCAGGATCTCGAGCAGATCCTGAACAGCGGTGTAAGAGTGTCTCTGATCTATGGTGATGCCGATTACATTTGGTAAGTGCCCTCTTCTGGCTATTCGGGACATACTAACCTCATGCAGTAACTGGTTCGGTGGCGAAGCGATCTCCAAAGCTGTCAACTACACCCACACTGAGCAATTCAACGCAGCTGGCTATGTTCCAATGACCGTGGATGGTGTCGAGTATGGAGAAACCCGCGAATTCGGGAATTTCTCTTTCACAAGAGTATACGAAGCTGGTCATGAAGTCCCTTACTACCAACCAGTCGCAGCCCTTGCGCTCTTCAACAGAACAATCAGTGGCTTCGACTCAGCTACAGGCATGAAGAAAGTAACAGCCGATTTGAGCACAAACGGAACAGCGCAGGCTACGCATACTGCTAGCGCACCTCCTCTTCCAAGCAGCACAACAGCTTCTGCAGCTACAGGTACCGCGACTGAGAGCTCTACTTCTGTGCCAAGGCCAATCCACCCTATCAACAAGTGGGCGAGATTTGACAAGGTGTGAGCTTGAGCTCAAAAAGTGGAAGGATTACCCACACGATAGCATGAGATAATGATAATGTCTGATACAAATACCTTTCTGTCTGAGAGATGCTGCATGCCGTATTCTACGTGATATCTTCAGAGATGAATCTTATCTCAATATGCAGACCTAAGATGTTCAAATCCAGGTTTCTTGACGTTCTACCATTACATTAGATTGAAGGACTTACATGACATGTTTACTCAACGAGCGCGATGAGCACCATGTATAGTCCACTTTCGCTCAATGCACCTCTATCGTGCCCAGCCAAGGCTCTCCCTGTTGCTGGAAGAATGTGAACACATTATCTCCAGGCAACATACTGACCTGTACCGAAGTGCTGCCGGTTATATTTGCATTGCCACTTCCTGAACCACTAGGTAAGTTCACCGTTGTGTTTCCAAGATAATTTGCACCCAGCACAACACTCCCACCAAATCCAGACAAAGTCACATTCGCCATTCCACCACCGGCGTTCGCATTCCTCACTCCCGCGACCTCAACAAGTCCACCTTCACCGAGCTTGACACCGCCGGCCTCAACCGTACCATTCGTGTTCAATGCATTTCCCTGAGAGTAGTATCCAATAATCCCATCAGCAGCATACCAGATCGGTCCGGTGTTCGCAGGAATCCAGATTTCCACCTCCGCAATCGCAACAGCATAGTGTAGCGCGTTCACGAGGTACAATGAGAGAGTGTCAGCCGTAACACTGTCATTGAAGCTGAGCGTGTTCCTCGAATTCCCTAGACAAGTTGACCACGGGGTTTGCTGTAAGACAAGTGTGTCACCACCGGAACTATCCGTGGATACAGAACTATTGGTGCTATTGCTGACATATACATAGACACCATCTGGGCAAGCGATGCTGCCATTCCGGCTCGCGTCTTCATACACTGCGATCGTGACACTGTCGAATGTTCGTGCTCGGGGAAGCGTGAAGTTCAGCCATGATGCAGGGTGATAGGTCTGGTTATTCGTCCAGTAGTTATCGGGTGGATTGTCATAAAAAACAAGGCCGTCATTGGCTTTGTATGGTGATTGTGCTGGACCAAGGTTGTTTCCTGCGACGAAGAATGTATCTGTTGCGTTTGCGTACGGAACGGATTTTGGTGCGGCAAGGGAGTTTGGATTTACGAGGACGTTGATATAGCGTGGTCGGGAGGACAGGTACGCTATACTTTCGTTGGTTGAAGGTAGAGTGACGTTGATCTGGCTCAATGAGGGCTGTGTATGTATGAGCGAGCCGTTCGAGTAGATAGACAGACCGACAGAATGGTTGAAAGTTGTGTAGTATGAGCCCGATTGGTCCCAGACTATGGTTAACAGGGTTCCGTGGTATGGCAGATCTTCGACGATGAAATGCGTCCAATTCTGAGGAATGAGAGGTTTCATAACCAATGTGTCGGAGAAATCTGGTATAATGCCAATCAGATTGGTGAAGATGTTGTCGATGTATGTGCTGTGCAAATAGTGCTCAGAGTGGTTTGAGGTATAGCCTGACCACGCATCTCTGTGAGGATAATGAGATTCGAAGATTGCAGGCAGGCCGTGGTCGTAATGTGTGTTGGTGTACGTCGTTAGAGCATCATAAAAAAATTCTTGTGTTGCCACCTCACTACCGTTCTCTCGAGCTAGTCGGGCTAAAGTACCAAGATAAACACAAGTCGAGAATGGCCAAGATTGTCCATTCCAAAGGCAGCAATAGCTGATGTTCTTCTCCGCTGTGAAGTATGGTGAGCTCTGCTCTAGTGTTGTCGGTCCGTAAGAGGACAAGAAGCCATCTTCGTGAAGAGAAGCCTCAATTCCTGCAATCCGAGATTGTTCTGTGCCCACATCGAACCGATATGGGTAGAGTCCGATAAGCTCGCGACCCTCGACCTGAAGGTTTGTGCCCTGTACTACATCAATCCAGAACTGCAGATCATTACTGTAGAGAGTACTGTTCATTCTAGTATATAAATGCGTTGCATAGTCATTGAACGTAGATGCGATCGAGCTATTGCTAGCCAATTGGGCCACACTGGCAATTGCTCGAGCACCGGCGACCATATAAGCATTGAAGTCTGGTCTGTAGGTCTCTGGTCCCAGCCATATGGTTGAGTAATTGTTGCTGAAACTATTCCACACCTCAACATGACCACCATCGGCAGAACCTGTAACATAGCCTGGCAAGCTAAATTCCTGTGCATCAAGCAGTGGGGTCCTGTGATAAAGGCCCGTAGTATTATCCCGAGTACTGTTCCAGAGAGCGTAGATGTAGATCATACCTTCCAATTGTGACTGCAAGAAAGCAGTATCGCCTGTTGCCTGACCAACTTCGAGAAAAGCGCGGTGCAAGTAGTGAGTATAGGTGATACCTGCGATAGTCTCCACACCGCCTCTTGTGTAGTGCTGAACGACATCATTCACGTACGATGGGTCTCGTAGCCATCGAGCTTCAACAAGCTGATGAGGCGCTGAGTCCGGAATTGTTTGGAATTTGCTTGCCCAGGGCACAGGCTGAATAAATTCAGTAAATACCCATCCATGGCCTTCGTGAGTAAACACCAGGTGTCGTTTCAGCACTGAAGTGCGGTAGTAATATATCTGCTGCAAAGAGGCATCCGGAAAATCCACGAAAGGTATATTATCAAGGTACCATTGTGGTTCATCGAAACTTGTGACGTACGAAGAGTGGTTCAGGAAGTTCGTAGATTGTAAGAACACATCTGGGGGCGCATATGGTCTGTATTGAGACTGTGCTGCACTAAATCTAGCTATGCGTACCGCCAGCAGCAGCATCAACAGTATCCGTACCATGACAGCGGATACTTGATCGAGACAGCTAAGAAGGTCAGTGCAAGGCTGGGACAGGACTTCAGTTGAAAAGTAGCCTAGGAACATGATCTGCACTAAAAGGATCCGCACCCCACCGGAATCTGGGGTAGTTAGTGAGGAGATCAGTGAGGTCATTAGCTCGAATAGGCAGCTCGAATGGTCAACAGATTATACTTGTCGGCATTTAGACAAATTGAACAGGTGTCGCATGTACCGCAAGTGATTGTGTCCATGTTCAAAGGTCGATATCGGTGCTCTGCAGCATGCGGATACCAACGTTGGTCAAAACGTCGTTCAGAAGATCTGTTCGGGATGTTCGTGGCGCGGAAGGATTGAAGATTGTTCTTTTGCTAATCGCCTGTTGCAGCTGTGCATGCTTTATCGTTACTCTCAACCCATTTTACCCTTGAGTGGGCCAATGCCTCGGGAGCTGAAAATGCCCATAATGCCAAAACCACAATAGAACAAGGCCAATGGGTACGCAACAAGTCCTCTCATTCCACTCATTCTGCCAACAGACACGAACATCCCACTGCTGCTATACGTGCACCAGCCAACAGCTGAAGCAGTCAGACAGTAACCCCAGAATGAGTCCATTGGTAGCAGAACGCCAAAGAGCGCAATCAAGCTCAAGGGTAAGAAACAGTAGCCGAGCACACTAGCACTCCTGCTATATGTCAAGGTGGCAGAGAACTGTCCTGAGCGGTCTGCATGGTCCCGTAGTCCCTGCGACTGCTGATATTGAATCTGTTGCTGTTCGGCTGGGTCTAACGGTGGTGTCATAAGTGCGAAGATCCAGTGTAAAGCAAGACTACCGAACAGTGCTATGCCATAGATATAGCCCCAAGCGAATTTGCCAGACAATGCTAGAAACCCACCATATGCGCAGACGTAGATCAAAGCGCCCCAAAGGTCTGAGTCGTCCATGATGTGCGGTGAAGGCCGAGAGAGTGGGTTGAGCACTGCTTGCGTCTGTACTGATCGTCAGCCAATCTCTACTTGCCTGGCGGCTGTCCTCTAGCTCACCTTCATCTTTATGTGGCTAAAGTTCACACCTAGCTCTTCTAACAGTCCTGGTTCACCCTCATACCCTTCCGTTGAAAAAGCAGCTAACCAGCCCGTCCTCAGTCCGCCCTGCTCACCCATACGACCTGATACTCCAGCCGGCGCAAACGATGCAGGAGCACCTGAGCCGTAAGAAGGGTATGCATTTGTTGTAGCAGCACCACCATAACCACCGTAGGTTGCTTGTGAAGGAGTTGTGTGGCCGCTCACCGCTGGCCCGTACGACGAGGAGAAGAACTGTAAATTGTTGGCATTAGAGGGCGTCGAACTCTGCTGAGGCTGGTAGCCTTGGTTGTAATATGCCATTGCGACTCAAATTCAAGAAGTGAGGGTAGTATTGAAGCCTGCTCAGGCTGCTTCTAAACCCTTGAAGCGCCGAATTCAATCCTCGTTCTGCGGTTGTGGCTTCTCGTGGTCGGTGAGCAAGTAAAAAGATAGGCAGAATGACCGAAGTATAGAACGTCCGTTTGTGAGTAGTGCAAGTTGTCCTCCACTATCATAGCGGTTTGTAAATGTGTCCCGTTCAATTTCACATGCGTCGCCCAAATTCCTGCCAGGCTGAGGACAAGCAAAGCCGAAGTTTTAGCGCTCAAAAGGCAAGACTTCAGGGGTGCCACGTATGCCTAACACGTGGATACACGCACTAGGCCTTATACAAAAACCGAGATTAAATACTGGTATATTGTTTGATCATTTGCTTGATTGTTCTACAAAAAGTTGATGCCTATGCCGAATTGTAAACCCTTACGACCTTCTTCGCCTTTCCTTAGTACTAACGGGAGGGAAAAATTCAGCTCGAATCTTGCAGCAGGGTGGGCGTATACTAGACCGATACCCGCAGACATGCTAGGAAGACCATTGCCTAGTTCTGCGATAGTCTCTTGCATTGACTGCTGCACCTCCTGACTCGAAAGTGTACCTTCTTTTTCTTTCGACCGCAACGCAAGTAAGCGTCCACCATTGACAAAGGCCTGTAATCTAAAAGGCTTCTCTATGCCAACCTTGGGTAGAGGCACGAGCAAGCTGGCACCACCTGCAGCATACACGTCTCCACCGAGAGCGTCAGGCCCGTCACGAGGACCGAGCCCCGACAGTCTAAACCCCCTCACATCTGTTGGTCCACCCAGCTGAAACCGGTCATTTATCCTTGATAGCGATGGATTACTGGCGCCAGTAAGGGTCAAAGGGTACAGTAGTCCAGCTCGAAATCCGGTCGTCAGACTGACACCACTGTCGCCTTTTATACCAGGTATCGGTATTGGTAAAGCTTGTTGCGTCTCAAGCTCTGATTTGAGAAAAGCAACATCGCCAGCCATAGGACCAAGACCAGCAATCTCGTTGCTCGTCCTTGTATAATAACCAGACATTGGCAAGATTGGATTGTCCCTTCTGTCGTTGATCCATGTATGACTTATGCTACTCTTGAAAGTATCTCCAGCATCGTTGCGCACGCTAGGTGAAGCATCCTGCGACAATCCAGTGAGCTGTCTCCAGAAGCCATTGTACCCAAATTCGTGCATAGACCCAGAAGTACTGAGATATCTGAACTTCGCCCAGCCACCCTTGAGAAGCTCCTCATGGCTGGCAAAGACTTTTTGAGTAGTGCTCTGTACACCACCAACCTGCAATCTGAAGTCTGGATTGGCTAGTATAGGTGTCTCAAAACTTCCTTGATAGGAAGATCTTGTTCTCGTACCCAGGGCTGCATTCAAGTCCAGCGATTCAGCGCCGCCGAACAAGTTCCGCCATTGTACGTTCGCATATGCAGATCCCTCAGCATTACCAACGTCAGTACCAGTCTTTGCAAAGATACGCGACTTCTCAGTTACTTTGTAGGTCACAGATACATCGGTGGGAGTGGTGGTTGGATTCGTCTTATCTGCCTTGTCCACATACACTTGTACAGGAGGGTGAAAGATATCAAATTTGCTGAGCTTCGATGCAGCTATTGACGCTTCTCTCACTAACTCTGACTGTGTATAAGGTCTATCTCGGTTGGCGCTAAGCAGAGGATCTACAATGTGCTTCAAGAATGAGTGTCGTGTGTTCGGTGCGCCGATGACAGTTACGGACGATACTGTAGTCGGCAGTGTTGAGTTCTCGTCTATCAATCCAGCAAGCCGTTTCTGGCTCTGCTGGAATGTTGCATGTATACGATCGTTTATAGCTTGCTGTCTCTTCTTAACATACTCCGGATCCGCGCTCTTGATCTGATCGAACAGGCTTGCGTTCCCATCAGGAACAGCAGTAGCCATGTGTGAGCTGTAGTAAGAGTATCGACGCTGGCGCCGATCGCCTCTCAAACTTCGAGCTTCAAATACCACTGCCAGAGATTCCTGCCAACTTTGCTAGAGCTTCACCTGGAAAGCGCGCGACTTGCCGCTCAACCTGCCGTAGAGATCGTGTACGGTCGAACTGAACATACTGAGGCGCAGGTGACGATTGCTCTTTCCGCCTGCAAGCCGCACCAGGTTGGCAGGAGTGCATAAGGTTTGTGATACAGTCTCATTACTGAATCCTCTTAACCGTCGCGTTGCGTTAAGATTGTTGGCGCTTCACACCATAGTCAATATCAAAGGTATATTGCAACGCTCGAGCAATTGCCCCACAAGCATGGCGCTGGACAGTTTCTATCACAACAAGATAGAGAGCCTGAAGCTGGAGATCATCAAAGGACAGGCCGTGTTGAGGCGATTGGAAGCACAGAGAAATGACTACAACTCGAGGGTGCGGCTCTTGCGGGAAGAGTTGGGACTTCTGCAGCAACCTGGATCTTATGTCGGAGAAGTAGTCAAAGTCATGGGAACGAAGAAAGTGCTAGTCAAGGTGCATCCCGAGGGCAAATATGGTAAGATCTTTGCCTATTGACCTCTACAATTGCATACTCACCTGCGCACAGTTGTCGACATAGCCGACGATGTGGACATTGCGAAACTCACAATAGGCAAAAGAGTGTCTTTACTCAGTGATTCCTACAAGCTCGAGAAGATGCTGCCATCATCTGTAGATCCGCTTGTCTCCTTGATGATGGTCGAAAAAGTCCCAGACAGCACGTATGATATGATAGGCGGTTTAGATCAACAGATCAAAGAGATAAAAGAGGTTATCGAACTTGGGCTCAATCATCCAGAATTATTCGAATCATTAGGAATAGCACAACCGAAGGGTGTCTTACTATACGGGCCTCCTGGTACAGGCAAGACCCTGTTGGCAAGAGCCGTGGCACATCATGCAGATTGCAAGTTTATTAGAGTATCCGGATCAGAGCTGGTTCAGAAGTATATTGGTGAAGGTAGCAGGATGGTTCGGGAACTTTTTGTGATGGCAAGAGAACAGGCGCCAAGCATCATCTTCATGGACGAAATTGACAGTATAGGCTCCTCACGAGTCGAGGGTAGCAGTGGTGGTGACTCGGAAGTTCAGAGAACGATGCTGGAGCTATTGAATCAGCTGGACGGCTTTGAATCACACAAGAATATCAAGGTAATCATGGCCACGAACCGACTCGATATCTTAGATCCTGCACTATTACGGCCAGGTCGTATAGATCGAAAGATCGAATTTCCACCACCAACTGTGGAAGCGAGAGCAGATATTCTCAGAATCCACTCAAGAAGCATGAATTTGACGCGAGGGATTGACCTGAAAAAGATAGCAGAAAAGATGAATGGATGTTCTGGCGCTGAACTAAAAGGTGTATGCACTGAAGCTGGCATGTTCGCGTTGCGGGAGAGAAGAGTACATGTGACACAAGAAGATTTCGACTTGGCGACCGCAAAGGTTTTGAACAAGCACGATGACAAGGAGGTCTCGTTGGGCAAGTTGTGGAAGTAGGCGTTGCATTATGCAGAAGGTCGCTTTGTTTTCCAGCATGGTATGGCGTTCAGCGTAGCGAAGACGGCTGGTAACGATCGAGCAATGATCCCAAGCATTCCAAGCATTGGTTGAGCCTAAGAGGACTAGAGCTCTTCGAAAGTGTTTCAGTCTACCTCTGAAGCGCAACTTCATAGCTGAATCCACTGGCATTAGCGAATACGAGGCAATCAGGCATAACCAATCAAAATTGAGGTGGCATCAAGGCAACCGCGTTTCGTGCCCGATTGTTGCACAATGTTCTGCCTCAAGTTCCACCAAGTCTGAAGACAACTGACACCAAGGTAGGCAGCGGCATAAGTGGCTGTAGATATATGTATGTGGCTCAAAAGCTGACACAAATCGAAAGCATGACGAGTGACAGAACACTTGATCATGATGCAAGTCGCTATCATTGGTGCCGGGATTGGTGGTCTTTCTGCTTACCTCGCGCTCCATAAGCACCTTGTACATGAGCGTCCGAGGCAATACAATGTTAGAATTTTCGAGGCATATGATATTCGGAGAAGGCAGTATGATGCACCAGCTGCAGAAGCACTACATGCAGCCAAAGACGAGACACTTTTCACTCCTAAAGTTATCGGTAACGCGATAGGCCTCGGCAAGAATGGACTCGCAGTACTTAGACGCCTAGATGACACGGGCGCTTTGCTGCAGAAGGTTCAAGACAGTGGTAATGCTATCTCAAAATGGAGGATGGGAACTGCCAGAGGCTGGCGCATTGTAGATGCGAATGTGCAAAGCTCGAACAACGAAGATGGAAAAGGCCTGGTTGATACTGTAATGATCGCTCGGCAAGTTGCGTGGGAAGTCCTTCGAGATGAAGTGCTCAGGCTAGACCCACTCGCTGTCGTTAAGAGCAAAGTGTCCAAGGTCGAGCCATTAGTGGATGGACCTGTTCGCGTATGCTTCGATGATGGCTCAGAAATTACGTGCGATTTGCTCATCGGTGCTGACGGCCTGCACAGTGTGGTGCGACAGACAATTTTTGCTGTTCACAATGACTATTATCCCCAGAACTGGACTGCAACGCTTCTCAAACGACAACCACGCAAGAAGGACTACACTACGCCTCAATACGAAGGATTGACAGGACTTGGTGGCTTTGTCCCTGCAAGCGTGCTCAAAAATGTTGGCTACGAGCCTGGTGCTATGTCAATCACTTTCGGCCCAAATGGCTTCTTCGGCCACGGCTATATCGGACCAGTCGACAGAATTACGGACGACAATGCGCCTTTGGCAGCATGGTGGAGCACCTTCTCTTCTGACAATCCTCGACCCTATTCGAAAGACGATAGCGGCACATTGAGTGGCATGAAGACATCCTTCGACCGTGAGACCGCACTGAAGGAACTAGTTCACCGCCACTCAAGCTGGACAGATCCAGCTATCAAGCAGATTGTATCGTATGTCGAACAGCACAAAGCTATCGAGCACATGTACCCGACATACACAACACCCGAATTGCCAACCTGGAAAGCTGATGTTAACATTGTTTTGCTTGGAGACGCAGCTCACGCTGTTCAGCCTTCCTCCGGACAAGGAGCTTGCCAAGCACTAGAGGATTCGGAGGCTCTTGCTCTACTACTGAAACACTATCTTCACGATGGCAAGGATGTGGGACAGAAACAGGCCATTGGTACGGCGTTGAATAAGTATGTGCAATTACGCAAGCCACGACTAGCAAAAATCTACACGCAAAGTCAGATAATGAGTAGACGAAAGATGGACCTCAATATCGTGGAGGAATGGGTGATGTACTTGATTCTTTGGATTTCTGTCAAGCTACAGACGTGGAAGAAGTACAATGATGAGCTTTTTGAGTACGATCTGCCAACTGAAGTCAAAAAGATAGTACGAACTGGCCCCTAATTATGGTTCATATTTGCCGCTATCGCCTCATTTAGGCAAGGTGATCTTCCACAGCTTCGCCAGGTTGGCAGTAGGCACCATGATGTTATCATCAATCCAAGTAACCGCATCCTTGTGTCCGATATCTACCTCGTTCAAATTGGTTGCATGAAATAGTGTCATGTAGCTTCCACGCCATTTTTCAGCCCTGTAACAGACACATCAGCTATCTCCACTGTTGGTGGTGACGTGCACATACTCATGACCTTGCGTCCAAGCTTTGGTCAGAAGAGATGTCATCTGGGTGACTTGCGAGGAAGTCGGCTTTTTGCTTGGACCAACATCAAAATTGAGGTCCTTGGCTGATGCCAGGGCTGCACTAGCAGCTTTTTCGGCAGTTTTGTACTTTTGAACTACCTGTCCTTTCGTGAGAGTTGACATGTTGTCTGTTTGATTTTAATGGACAAATGTCTAGCAAAGCTTGGGCTGGATAAACGTAGAAAGATATATATGTAAGCACTTTGCAGAAGGTCTGTAAATATTATATATATCTCTCAAGCTCAAACCTCGTCAAGATAGCTACGGTCAGACGAGTCAGCGTCTACCTCTCCTAGTATTCGTAAGAATTAGGCTTCGTGCATGCTGCAAGCGATAGGCTGGCACCAGCTGACTGTCAGCTGTGCACTGACCATATCCGACAACATGTTTGCGATGAGTCCTTATATAGCATCAATCGAACATGATTAGACTTGCTTGACGTGACACAAGTTAAAGCCGTACTCTGTGCAAAAGACGTACAATTGACTCCGATGAGCACTGGCGCGCATAGGTACAGCTCAGTGGCGTACAGGTATATAGTAGTAAGTCTGTACAGAAAATAAGTGGTGATGTAGTGCTCGATAAGACGCTTATGTAATCCATACGAGGAGGTCGTATTAATTGACAGCAGATCCATGGGCATCTTTTGACCGCTGAAGTCAGCTTGCTTTCTCAGCATGCGACATGGACTTAGGATTGCGACACACTTTGCCATATCGTTGAAACGACCTCAGCTAGCACCTCGACTGTGCCGACTGTGCCAGCTGCGACGATGGCAGTCGACTGCAGACAGTCCGCTTCCCAAGCGGCGATGGTCGACGCCATTAGCTGAAACCATCGCCAAAGCTATCGAGGTGTGTACTCAACGTTGGCTCTGTACAATTATAACTAATGGCAAAATAGGTCACAGGACCCATCTCAATAGCATCTTACATGCGCCAATGTCTGACCAACCCAGATGGAGGCTATTACACCACGACACGCCCAACCTCAGATCAGTTTGGTCGCCGAGGAGACTTCATCACGTCTCCGGAGATATCCCAGATTTTCGGCGAGCTGATAGGAGTCTGGTTCTTGACAGAATGGATGGGACAAGGACGACCAGCTACTGGTGTTCAATTCATGGAGGTTGGACCCGGTAGGGGCACAATGATGAACGATATCCTACGTACTGCAGCTCAGTTTCGTAGCTTTGCGCAGGCGATCGAAGCTGTCTGGCTCGTTGAGGCAGGTGAAGGTCTACGAGAACAGCAGTGTAAGCTGTTGTGCGGTCCTGATGCGAAGATGGGACTAGTAGAAGAGAATGGCAAACCATGTCACTGGGAGGCTAAGAGCACTTACGCCGGGATCCCCGTCAAGTGGGTAGAGGATGTGGCATTGCTGCCAAACAATAGAGAAACAGCTCAAAAGACGCCTTTCATTATCGCGCACGAGTTCTTCGATGCGCTTCCTATTCATGCTTTTGAGTCAATCGCAGCAGCACCACCGGAACCCAATAAGACCGAGCTATTGGACAAGCACGGCAGACCAATGGTCAGAGCTAACTCTGCCAGCAAAATACCGCAATGGCGAGAGCTTTTAGTGGCGCCAACGGAGTTCAAGTTCGATCTCTTCGCTACGAGCAAAGACAGCTTGGAGCAGAAGCAGCCAGACACGGATTTTCACTTGACGATTGCGAAGGCGAGTAATGCAAACTCGTTAGTCATTCCTGAAAGACCTCGGTATCGAAAGCTGAAGCTGCAGCCTCAGTCCCGCATCGAAGTCTCACCAGAAAGCTACAGATATATCCGGGATTTTGCCAAGCGGGTAGGTGGAAATTATTCTGGGCAGAATCCGGCTGGTGCAGCCTTAATTATTGACTATGGTCCATCTAACACAATACCTGTAAACTCTCTCCGAGGCATCAAGGAGCACAAGATCGTGTCGCCCTTCACCTCTGCAGGCCGGGCGGATATTTCTGCCGATGTTGATTTTGGCGCACTGGCAGATGCCGCATTAGAAGGCAGTGAAGGAGTGGAGGTACACGGACCAGTCGAACAGGGTATATGGCTTAGTCAGCTGGGGATTAAGGACAGAGCTGAACGACTGAAAAAGGGAGTTGTGGACGAGGAGAAGAGAAATGAGATTGAGGCCGGATGGAAGCGACTCGTCGAGAGCGGTCCTGCTGGGATGGGGAAAGCGTACAAAATCATGTCGATTCTACCAGAGAACAGTGGACGAAGAGCGCCAGTTGGTTTTGGTGGACAAGTTTCGTAATGTGCGAAAAGTTCAAGCAGGCTTGTCTAGAGTGGCAGTAATTGCCACTTTCGCAACTGCGTTGTGTACTCGGTGAGCACTGTGTACGCTAGAGATGCGTCCGCAAGCATGCTGAGTATATTCCGCTAGAACGAGTCGGCCCCCGAGCTGTACAGTAATCACTTGCTTGATCGGCGGATATGGGAAGGATCGCCGAAAGGTAGCTCAATTCCAGGCAGTTGCACCAATGCTGGCCTGCGTCCGTAAACACAGCACATATGCTATCCCTATCGTTAATTAAGCTGTGGAACATGTCACGGCAATGCCAGAAGCTCTTAGAATTGCACCTGACAACGGCTGAAGTCAAGGTGTGTATGGAGATCGAAAGAGAAGGACGAAGCTGGAAGATAAGCCGTTGAGCTGCCACGATGGCTCTGAGACTATGAGCGTGTAGTCAAGCATGAATGTCCGACCTGGTGTCAAGTTCTGAGTATCCGCCACAGTCTTTGCCGCTGATTGTTTTATGTTTTGTGTTCTTCATTCTGGATCCAGGGAAAGCCTCTGGAGCTAGTTGGCTTCTAACGAATGTGCCAAGCGTAATATCGATAAGACCAACGCCTCCTCGTGGGATAAACTGCAATGTGAGAAGAGTAGATCAAGTCTGGGAGAGAACAGAATATTCGCACAATTCAGAGCAAACATATCTTAATTACGGTCGTGCATGCTAGTATAGGAGCCAATAAGTGTCGTTGCCTGGTTTGTATCCATTTTCTTGTCCACTTTATGTGCCTATCAATCATATCACTGCCATTCAATGTGAAACGATCTTTCCTATCAACGCTTCACTGCCATATTCACACAGCATATCCCTCTGCTTGTATCTTCTTCACCGCTGGCTGATCATTTACAGGTACACTTACCAGCGGGACAGCCCTAAAGATCTCAGCAAAATTCAAAATTAGATTGCGTACACATACACAGTTGGCACCGCACGAGCAGGAGCATGGACCCATGGTGATGGTATAAGAAATGGAATTCCTGGTGTCTGTGTGTTGTTTGTGTTTTCTGTGCGATCTTGTGCTTGTTTGTTGTTCGATGAAGACAGTGCTTGGGTAACTGAAGAGCAGGAGACTGTTTAAGTACGGGCTGGAGAAAGCTAGCTAATAGTAGCAGTGGAGTTGCTTTTGTTGGCAAGCGCGGCATTGCTGCAGGGTCTGATCCTGCCGTGGGAGCCCTGAAGTCTGGCCACTGCAGTTCGAATCATTACTAGACGATCATCAATCATCAAACAACGTTCCAAGTGCCAGCTTCGCGTAGCCTGAGAACTTGTGTTGCGCAAATGAAAGCGACATGCTCTACTGATACAGGACTGATGTGAACCACGACAGGTACATACAGCCTCTGTTCTTATCCTGTATTATGTTGGGGCACGAATGATCCAATTTCATGCTCAATGAACCATGCATGAATTGTATTGACTAAGTGTAGACTGAACAGAAGACTTTGACAAATGACGGTCGCTGAGGTTACCTGTCTGTGTGGCAAAGCAAGAGGTGTCGTGAATCTCGCAGGTTCCATTCCGCTTCCGTCAATACTTTGCCATGCAACTTCATGCCGGCACAACCTTGGTGCCCTGGCTCATTCGGCTTTGCCCTTGCTGGACCGACCCGACAGTATCGAGCTCCTGAAAGCTTTTGTGGTCGACCTAAATCTGAAGAGGTACTTCTGCGATATATGCGGCAGCCATATGTTTGAGCATGAGAAATCGTGCTGGAGAGTCCAATCAGGCGTAGTCAACAGAATCCACAATGAGCAGGTTTTCAAAGCACTAGAGGAAGTCGTAGGCCACGACCATGTAGCTGATACGCTGGATGGTGGGCTTTACAACTGCTTCAAGGATGCCGATACCCCATCTGCCGAGCGGCCTCTGCAAGAAGAGCCGGTGGTCACTGGCTCGATCAGAATATCTTCAGACGATCGACCACTCGAAGAAGACAAGCGAAATGCCTCTAAACAGCTAGATGCAGCGTGCATTTGCGGCGGGGTGAGCTTCAAGATAACCAGACCAGACGATATGTCACAGCTTTGTGCCTCCCAATGGCCGGATCTAATTGTCCCCTTCTGTGACTATTCACGCTCGCCTGTCAACCCCGAAGACACGAAGTGGTGGATCTGCGATGACAAGTGGTTAGCGGGAACTTGTGCATGCAAATCGTGCAGGCTTGGCCTTGGCTTCCCAATACAAGCATGGGCGTTTGTGTCTCTGCGAAACATCGTCCTTGCCAATGGGCATAGATTCACCTATAACACAGGCACGTTAAAGTCGTACGAAAGCTCGAAGGGTGCACTCCGTGAATTCTGCCGGAACTGTGGCGCGACAGTGTTTTGGCACAACGGCGAGCGACCAGGAGTCGTTGATGTTAGTGTAGGGCTGCTAAGAAACTCAGACGGTGCCCTGACTCGATCCTGGCTAAATTGGCACACTCAACGAGTTTCTTTCGAAGAAGAAGCGTTCGACAAAGTACTCGTAGCACGTGTTAAGGCTGGACTTGAGCGTTTGAGGGCCGCATGATCAAGCAGCACATCCCACGTGCCAAAGTGAAATGATGATGATTATGTAGGTGGTCATTGCGAGCTCGAACGTGTTATTATCGGGCAAGTTTAGCTTCATACTTCATGGAGCTCCACACGAAATAAAAGTGCAATTCAATGCCTAAATACCATGTTAACAGATTGCTGAGCCATTGCCAATCTATCCACTGGACTGATGTTGACTTTCATTCTAGGAGAGTGTCTGCGCAAACATTCTGCGAAGGCATGGTATGCACGCAGCTCCGCGGTTCACTTTCTATGTGACATGTTGCGCGATCGTAGAGTGCACGAATCGTTTCAGGAAAGCGAATTTATGCATCCTCGCGCGCCTCGTTAATCCCGAGTTAAGGAAAGAGATACAGAGGAAAGTAAGCCGAACCAATCACAGCCTCTGCGCATTGTGGAAAGTGCGAATCTTGCGCAGTGATATTGACGCCATCATTTTTCAAGCCGACCACCTTCACACCTTCCCTTCACACAGGTAAGAATCAATTCGCCACGGAACGCATTCCTAATATTCTTTCATCACAATCCTACAGTATTGCGAAGTAGATTAGGTATATTGAGTGCAAGATTGCAACCTGAAAAACTCCACGATCATTCGCACGGTACAGTAGTCATGGACACATATAGACGCACGGCAGACTCATACAGATCCACCGATTACTCCTCGTATCGACCAAATTATGGCAGATCTTCACCTCCGAGACATGCTCCAAAGCAGCCTGCAAGCCATCGAGACAAGAATATGTACCAGTTCGGCACAAATGCTCGAGGTCGTGGCGGTTTCTCATTCAGACACAAATTCATGCCATCTGAAAGAGCATTGCTTAAACACCAACCCGAGCTTAGTGAGGACCATGTCGCACCAGTTAGTAATGGTTCATATCGGTTCAAGGACATTGAGAACCTCACAGACAGTGAAGAAGAGCCTATGGACGAAGACAGCGATGAAGAAGAGGATAAACCCGTCAAGAAGCGGAAATTGAATGGTGAAGACGAAGAAACGACAGACAAGCCGAGGTGGTCGAATCCTGATCCATATACGGTGCTACCTCCAGCGAACGAACCGAGCACGAAGCCCATCAATTTCGTCAAGCTCATTCGTAAAGCACGTAACGATCAGTCAGGACCACTACCGTCTACAGCAGAGGAAAGCGATTTCATATCTTTCGATGATTTCGACGCGATGGATTCGGATCCTCCACTAGATGCTCCACGAGGTCCGAAAGCCGATCTGAATGTTACTGCAGACGCTGCTTTGAAACAGACCGGCCCCGTTCTAGGGAAGAGAAAGCGGGGCAGAGATGAGGAGCGTCTCTTAGGCTCGCGAGCTCGTTCTCAGTTCCATGCTAACGGCATTGTACTCGCAGAATGGAGATCAAGTCATGATGTATCATCTACGCCATGGTGCAAGTCTGCCAGGGTAACAGACGCGGGTATTGTGGCGCTTCATAAGGAGATATTGGACTTCTATGCTTGGGTCAAGCCAAATGACTTCGAAGGCATTGTTCGTGAAGATGTCATTCGGCGCCTTGAGAACGTCCTGCGACGCTGGTCTCCTGGACAGCTCAAGCCTTTCGGTTCATATGCGGCTGGATTATATCTTCCGACGGGTGATATGGATTTAGTCTATAATTTGTCCGGTCGGCGTCTTGTCAGCAAAAATCAGATGCATAAACTAGGGGACTTCTTGTCGCGCAATCAGGTCGCCGAAGCCGGCACGTTAAATGTGATCGCGCATGCTAAAGTCCCAATAATCAAGTTCGTCGATGCAATAACGGGCATAAAGGTTGACCTGTCGTTCAATAATGATACAGGAACTACCGCCATAGTCACCTTCGAGGATTGGAAAGCGAAGTTTCCTGCTCTGTCTGTCATTGTAGCTGTCATCAAGCAGTTCCTCATGATTCGAGGACTTAATGACAATGCGGTTGGTGGACTGGGTGGTTTCGCAACAATCTGCCTGGTGACGAGTCTCCTCCAACATCTACCGACGACTACACATCACAATCTCGGAGAATTGCTACTCGAATTCTTCAACTTATACGGCAATCTACTGGATATCCAAAATGTCGGCATCAGACTTGATCCACCAGCATACATCGACAAGGTGTGTAGGAACATCGATATCCGAAAGGCTGTTTTTTCATGCTAACAATGCATCAGCACAACTACCGACCATTGTCAAACGAAAAGAGGGACAGATTGATGATTGTCGATCCAAACCGACCTGATAATAATATCACGGGAGGGAGTAGTGAGATACCACGAATCTTCACATTGTTTTCGCAGGTGTACGATCAGCTACAGTCGCGTCTTGAAATGTTTGCCTCGGAGGAATCTGTCAAAACACGTTTTAGCTTTCTTGAAGATATAATCGGTGGCAATTTCTCAGCATATTATGAACAACGAACGGCACTGTACAAGGTCTACGAGCATATGTACCCCAAAGCAGGTAAGAATAGCGTCGCAGCTCTCAGCTAACGAATTATGTCGAAGCACCGTTATCGTCGGGAAAGGTTCCATACTAACGACGTCCAGGCTTGCCACCACCTCCACCACCGCCCGCTGTTCAGGATCTGCCTTTGCCACCAGACGGGGCTACATCAAAATCGAAACTGGTCAACAAGCAAGTAAGGCAATCACCTTACACTAACCACTACTAGACTAATCCAAGCAAGGACAATAACTCAAAGCAAGAAGCCCCTGGTGGCAAGACAACGAGAGGCGAGTACCTCTATGACCGGTTGAAGAAGCTTTGTCCTGAACTGAGGCCAAAGCTCGAGACTTTAAGCAGATCAACATTCACGAGGCAAGAAGCGTTAAAGGTAGGCGGCTGGATCGATAAGAAGACCATGACTCAAAGTCTCCAGAAGAAGCAGAGTGCGTTCGACAAGCAGGCTAGATGAAGTCCAAAAGCGTAGGCGTTGGTGGTTCGAGTGATTTCTTATTGTCTAGATGATACCCATGCTGTTAACACGATGCCAGGCAGCAAGAAGCACGACTCGTGTTCAGAGCTTGATGCAAGACAGTCGATGACGTACCGAACTGCTGTTCGATTGAGGGTTTTGAGCACTGAGCTATCGTGGCAGCTTTACACAAAATCTCTTACAGCATTCCATGATCGCGAATTACGGCCTTCTGCAACTGACTGTGTTGCAGCTACTCCGTATTGACCCTCTGCGTGAGTCGCGCCTTCTCCGAAAGAGTGATCACCTTTTCGAAGAAGGCGCGAGATCTCCACAGATGGGGACAAAGTCCTGTTGCTTATTCATACTTCTGAACGAAGTAGTATTCGCTCCAGGTTGTCTTTCTCATTGCTTCTGTGCTTGATGGACAGTGGCAGAGAGGAATGTGTTGCGCATCGAACATGTCAGTCCCTTTGCAGCACTTTGGTGGATCGTTGATCGGCTCACCGTACTAGTAGGATTTTGCACTGATCGTTTGAACTGTTTATTGTTTAGCAGAGGGGACCAACGGATGTGGCCAGTTCCAAGAAGATTTCTAGAGAACTGGTTGATTTCTGGGCGATCTACTAGTCTTCAATAGGTCAAGAGAAGCTGCTCGTTGACTACCTATGGTAAGTTGACTGCTGAGCATCGTAATTTTCGTGGATACCGGACCTCATATCCCAAGCATTCTTTAAAACCGGTCCAATCTCATCAGTGAGCAGGAATGTTGAAAGTTCTTGTCTCTATTCCGCTGTATCAGTGTGGCTAAACCGCCTCACTCGAGAAGCCTGAAACATGAGGATAGACTAGATTAATGCCTGGAATTGGCGCCTTGCTTACCAGATTGAACCGCATCTGCCCGCACTTCGTTGGTCT
This sequence comes from Pasadenomyces melaninifex, assembly GCA_022813495.1. Lineage (NCBI taxonomy): Eukaryota > Fungi > Ascomycota > Dothideomycetes > Pasadenomyces > Pasadenomyces melaninifex. The sequence continues at coordinate 195,866 of JAKLMI010000002.1, read as the reverse complement.
ACATAGCATGTAATCTGAATTCGAGTCAGGGAATATCTCTTGCTCACTTGCGCTTCTGCCTGTGCATGACAGGCAGAGACTTCAAGGGAAGGTATGAATCACTGGAGACGTAATATGTGATCATGGCGGCACAAGCACCAGGACCTGACCCCAGCGAGCGCATCTTCACAGAATTGCGCAGCAGAAACGACGAGGTCAAGCAGCGTGCTGCCCATGAGCTCAAAGACCTCGTCAATCTGTTGTCGCGAGGTGAGAACCTCGCTATAATTGACCAGAAGCTCGATACTGACAATTTTCAGAATGGTCACCTGAACGGTTCGGCGCATTCTACGACAAGCTCACAGGCCGTTTGAGCCAGTTGATAATACAGTCTCCGGATCCGAACGACAAAGTTGGTGGAATACTCGCGCTAGACCAGCTGATTGATTGTGAAGCCATAGATGCAGCACAGAAAGCTTCGAAATACTCAAACTACCTACGAGCTGCTCTCAGAAGTAACGATGCAGCGGTTCTTGATGCGGCCTGTCGAGCCATGGGCCACCTGGCCAGGCCTGGAGGAGCTTTCACAGCTGAGCTGGTCGAGGCAGAAATGACAAGCGCCTTCGAATGGTTACAACCAGATAGCAAGCAAGAAAGTCGTCGTCTAGCTGCTGTGCTTCTCATACGCGAGCTAGCCAGGAACTCACCTACCCTGGTGTATGGTTTCATTCCTCAAATTTTCGAGCTGATATGGAATGCAATTCGAGACCCTAAGGAGAACATTAGACGAGCTGCCGCCGAGTCTGTCAGTGCGTGTTTCGGTGTCATGGTAGCCAGAGACTCGACATTTCAGGCGCAGTGGTTCCAGAAGATCTACACAAGAGCTCTGGAAGGATTGCGGTCAACTACGAATGTTGACGACGTACATGGCTCGCTGCTCATACTCAAAGAGCTTCTACAGCATGGCAACATGTTCATGAACGATTTTTACCGTAGCGCCTGTGAGGATGTTCTGCGCCTGAAAGACCATCGAGAACCGCGAATCAGAAGTCAAGTCGTCCAAATCATCCCTGTGCTGGCTGATTATGCCCCCCTCGATTTCGTCAACAATTACCTCCACAAGTTCATGATTTATCTGCAGGCACAGCTGAAACGCGAAAAGGAGAGAAATCAAGCTTTCCTTGCAATTGGACGCATCGCCAAAGCCGTAGGAAGTGCTATAGGCTCCTATCTCGACGGTATCATTGTCTACATTCGTGAATCCCTGAGCAACAAGACGAAAAATCGAGCTGCTGTGGACGAAGGACCAATGTTCTCGTGCATAAGCATGCTAGCATATGCTGTCGGCCAAACTCTGAGCAAATACATGGAAGCTTTGTTGGATCCCATCTTCGCGTGTGGATTAACAGAACCACTCGAGTTGGCTTTGGTCGACATGGCGCATCACATTCCACCTATTCGACCGGTGATACAAGAAAAGCTGTTGGACCTGCTGAGCTTAATCTTGGTTCGGACGCCCTACAAGCCACTAGGCTGTCCAAAGGACCGTGCAATGCCGCTGCCGTCGTTTGCGAAGAATTATGGTGGATTACCCATGGATATGAGGGATCCAGACATCGTGCTTGCGCTCAAAACTCTCGGCACATTTGACTTCTCTGGTCACTATCTCAACGAGTTCGTTCGCGACGTGACCATACGCTATGCCACGAATGAGAATCCTGACATTCGACGAGCTGCTGCCCTGACGTGTTGTCAGCTCTTCATACAAGATCCAATACTGCATCAATCGAGTACAAATGCTATACAAGTGGTCGGCGAGGTAGTCGACCAACTCTTGACAGTAGCTGTCGGAGACGCAGAGCAGGACATCCGCAGAATCGTTCTTGAAGCTCTCAACTCAAAATTTGATAGGCACCTTGCAAAACCAGAGAACGTCCGCTGCCTGTTCCTGGCGGTCAATGATGAATATTTCCCTGTACGCGAGGCCGCGATCACCATCATAGGGCGACTGACGACTGTGAACCCAGCATATGTCTTTCCACCGCTGAGGAAGCTGCTCGTCAATCTCCTTACAGGCCTCAAATATGCAAATACTGCTCGACACAAGGAAGAGTCAGCTAGATTGATCAGCCTCTTTGTGACCAATGCAACATCGCTCGTCAGTACCTACGTCAAACCGATGGTCGATGCATTACTGCCTAAAGCCACTGATCCGAATCCTGGTGTTGCTTCCACAACGATCAATGCTCTGGGTAAGTTGACCTTCGTGGGTGGTGAAGAAATGAGAGAGTACATACCCCAGATCATGCCAATCATTCTGAGCTCTTTACAAGACTTGGCCTCTCATGAAAAACGTGACGCAGCCATGAAAGCTCTCGCGGCCCTGGCTACAAACTCAGGCTATGTTATCGACCCATACGTACAGTATCCAGACCTTCTCGTCATCCTCATCAACATCATTAAGACCGAAGCACATGACGAGCTGCGCATGGACGCAATCAAACTGCTCGGTGTGCTTGGAGCTCTCGATCCTTATCGATTTCAGCAGCTAAGTGAAACCGTGACCGATATTCACAGCAACGCAGAAGCACCACCCGTCTCGGATGTCTCCCTGATAATGACAGGCTTGACACCATCCAACGAAGAATACTATCCTACAGTCGTCATCAACATCCTCCTTCAAACGATCCTTGCAGATTCGACCCTTGTACAGTATCACAGCGCCGTCATCGACGCCATTGTAACAATATTCAAAACCATCGGAATGAAATGCGTACCTTTCCTTGGTCAAATAATTCCAGCCTTCATCAGTGTCATTCGAAGTTCTCACCACAGCCGACTTGATCAATACTTTAATCAATTGGCAATTCTTGTCAATATCGTCAAACAGCACATTCGCGCTCATCTACCTGAAATAATCCAGCTTTTGCGTGATTTCTGGAATGTGAACAAGCAAGTACAGTCAACTATATTATCTTTGATCGAAGCGATTTCAAAATCACTCGAAGGCGAATTTAAAAAATGGCTTGCAGACCTGCTTCCTCTTATGCTTGGAATCATCGAAAAAGACAACGACCCACGACGAGAAGCGTCTATCCGTATGCTGCATACATTCCTGGTCTTCGGCTCCAGTGGCGAAGAGTATATGCACATGGTAGTGCCAGCTATTGTTACTATTTTCGAAAATCCTTTGACCTCCACGAACGCCAGAAGAGCAGCCATCGAGACAATAACCAAGCTTTCGAGATCTGTCAATCTCACAGACTATGCATCCTTCATGCTGCATCCGCTTGCAAACATTATCTCTACATCCGAGAAGAATGCTGCGACTTCGGCAGAAAGATCTCTCAAAGTCACAGCACTTGATTGTGTTTGTGCTCTAATCTTCCATCTAGGACGTGACTTTGTACACTTCATTTCGCTTATGGAAAGAGCAACAACGGCTGGCCAGATCAGTTCCAACAAATACACAAGACTCGTGGATGCTCTTAAGGCACGCAAACCTTTGCCACAAGATCTAACAGCTGATGATTATGGCTTGGCAACCGAAGACCAGTCATTTACCAACATTACCTCCGTCAAATTGCCCGTAAATCAGCAACACTTGAAGAGCGCCTGGGACACTTCACAAAAGTCAACCAAGGAAGATTGGCAGGAGTGGATGAGACGTTTCAGTGTCGAGCTTCTGAAGGAGTCGCCATCACATGCTCTTAGAGCTTGTGCAACTCTGGCTGGTGTATATCCGCCACTAGCTAAGGATTTATTTAATTCTGCGTTCGTTTCGTGCTGGACGCAACTTTACGAGAATTATCAAGAAGAATTGATTCGGGCTCTTGAGAAGGCTTTGACCTCGATCAATATTCCCCCGGACATTTTGCAGATCTTGCTGAACCTTGCAGAATTTATGGAGCACGATGATAAGTCGCTGCCAATTGATATCAGAAGTCTAGGTCGTTTTGCCGGACGTTGTCATGCCTGGGCTAAAGCTCTACATTACAAGGAATTAGAATTCGAGCAGGACCAGAACAGCCACGCTGTTGAGGCTTTGATCAGTATCAACAACCAGCTACAGCAGTCAGATGCCGCCATCGGCATACTGAGACGTGCGCAGGCTTTCGGAGAAGTTGAGCTGAAGGAAGCCTGGTTCGAACGTCTCGAAAGATGGGAAGAAGCACTTGTCGCCTATCAGAAACGGGAACGTCTTGAGCCCGAAAACTTCGATATTGTGATGGGCAAGATGCGCTGCTTGCATGCACTTGGTGAATGGCGAACGTTGTCTGAAATTGCTCAAGAACACTGGAACAACGCATCGGCAGATGTTCGACGAAGTATGTCCGCTCTTGCCGCTGCAGCGGCGTGGGGTCGTGGCGAATGGGACCTGATGGACAACTATATCAGCGTCATGAAAGACACTTCACCTGACAGAGCGTTCTTTGGTGCTATCCTCGCCATTCAACGTAACCATTTTGACGAGGCCAACTCTTTCATCTCTAAGGCCCGTGATGGAGTCAATAACGAAATCACTGCGACCATAGGAGAGTCGTACAATCGTGCTTACGGTGTTGTAGTCCGTACTCAGATGCTCGCGGAGCTTGATGAGATCATTCAATACAAGCTGTCCGACGCAGATCCAAGACGACAGAGACAGCTCCGAGAACTATGGGATAAGAGGTTGCTTGGATGTCAGTCGAACGTGGAGGTTTGGCAAAGAATGCTAAAAGTTCGTGCACTAGTACTGACACCAAGAGACAACCCAGAAATATGGATCAAGTTTGCAAATCTTTGCAGAAAATCAGATCGAATTGGTCTTGCTGAACGGTCGCTTGCCTCGCTTGGTGCTGTGAGTGATTTCTCGGCCAGCTCAGCAGCACCACCTGTTGCATATGCTAGATTGAAGTTTAATTGGGCCACTGGGAACCAGAAGCAAGCCTTAAGCCATCTACGAGATTTCACTGCACATCTTGCAGACGAGTTCCAAGCTCTCAATGCGCAATCTTCGACTGGACTGCGCAATGGTCACCATGTGAACGGTGTCGATATGAATAACGACCTTCATATGCAGAAACAATACAAAACAGAGATAGAAAAGCAAGCTCGGCTACTTGCAAAATGCTATAGGCGCCAAGGTGAATGGCAGGCATATTTGCTTCGAGGTAACTGGACAAATCCACAAGCACAGGATGCGGTTAAGGACATCATCAACTCTTACCAGTTAGCAACTCAGTACAATGAGTCTTGGTACAAAGCCTGGCACGCCTATGCATTGGCGAATTTTGAAGTTGTTACATCACTCACTCAGCAAGCAGAACAAGAAAAGGGTCGAACCCAGCCAGAACATGTCACACTGAACCATGTCGTGCCTGCTGTTGCCGGCTTTTTCAAATCGATCGTGTTATCTAATAACAGCTCTTTACAAGACACGCTACGACTATTGACGCTGTGGTTCGCTCATGGCGGTCATCACGAGGTCAATGCAATTGTCAACGAGGGTTTCTCATCAGTCACTATCGATACATGGCTCGAGGTAATACCGCAACTCATTGCTCGCATCAATCAACCTAACGCGCGAGTCCGACAAGCTGTGCATAGACTACTGGCCGAGGTCGGAAAAGTGCACCCTCAGGCGTTGGTCTATCCATTGACAGTGGCAATGAAATCTTCTGTTGTTCGTCGATCACAATCTGCATCTCATATTATGGATAGCATGAGGCTTCATAGTCCAGCTCTAGTCGAGCAAGCGGAACTTGTCAGTCATGAGCTGATCCGTGTCGCTGTGCTCTGGCATGAGCTTTGGCATGAAGGACTAGAGGAGGCCTCGCGATTGTACTTCGGCGACGATGATGTCGAGGGCATGTTTAATACTTTGGCACCACTGCATGAGCTTCTGGATCGTGGCGCAGAAACATTGCGTGAAGTCTCATTTGCACAAGCATTTGGACACGACTTGGCGGAAGCAAGAGCTTTTTGCAATGTCTATCGGCGCACACGAGAACCAGGAGACCTTAACCAGGCCTGGGATCTCTATTACGCAGTCTTTAGGAAGATCGCGCGACAGTTGCCCCAGCTTATGCAGCTTGATCTCAAATATGTGTCTCCACGACTTAAAGATGCTCGCGATTTGGACCTGGCAGTGCCCGGATCATATATTCCTGGCAAACCTGTCGTTACGATTGCTAGCTTCGACCATGTCTTTACAGTCATTCCGTCCAAGCAAAGACCTCGTAAGATGAGCTTGCGAGGCTCCGATGGGACTGTATATACACACGTACTGAAAGGCCACGAAGACATTCGACAAGACGAAAGAGTCATGCAGCTTTTTGGATTGGTCAACACTCTACTCAATGACGACACAGAGTCGTTCAAGCGACATCTCAACATTCAGCCTTTCCCTGCCATTCCATTGTCTCAAAATTCAGGTCTTCTTGGATGGGTGCCAAACTCGGATACTTTGCACAATCTCATCAAGGAGTATCGCGAATCTCGAAGGATCCTCCTTAACATCGAGCATCGCATCATGCTCCAGATGGCTCCCGACTATGACAACCTTACTCTTATGCAAAAGGTCGAAGTCTTCGGCTATGCGATGGACAATACCACTGGCAAGGACTTGTATCGTGTACTCTGGCTCAAATCTAAGTCTTCTGAAGCATGGTTGGAACGTCGAACAACATATACTCGGTCACTGGGTGTCATGTCAATGGTCGGGTACATTCTTGGTCTAGGCGATCGACATCCTTCGAATCTGATGCTCGATCGAACGACCGGCAAGATCATCCATATCGACTTCGGTGACTGCTTCGAGGTCGCTATGCATCGAGAGAAGTATCCAGAGCGAGTGCCGTTCCGACTTACAAGGATGTTGACTTTCGCTATGGAAGTCAGCAATATCGAGGGAAGCTTCAGGATTACATGCGAGAATGTCATGCGAGTCATACGTGAGAACAAGGAATCGCTTCTAGCAGTCCTTGAAGCTTTCATCCACGATCCATTACTGAATTGGCGTCTCAACACACGCGAATCGCCAGCAAAAGCGAATTTCAGATCCGAGCGTCGAGCATCGATCATGGACGTGCCAGGAGCGCATGGACAGGAAGGCGATACAGCTGCTTTGAACCAGGAAATTCAAGCACCCGTCGGAGCACCACCAGGTCGACGCAACAGAAGATCTTCAGTAATCGATCCAGCGATGGTTGGCGGATCACTCCTTGGTCGTGCCACGACAGAAAGAGAAGGCGTCGATAGTGAACAAGCCCGACAAGAAGCGAAAGAGGTACAGAATGCTCGTGCTCTCCAGGTCCTCGCTAGAGTCAAGGAGAAACTCACAGGTCGCGACTTTCATAAAGCGTCACACAACCCAGGCGTGCTTGAGGTCGCTACTACAGGAGCGCATACAGTTGTCGGTCCGATCAATGTGAATCATGATAATTTACTGCTGAATGGGCAGAATGGTCTGTCTGGGCCAGGTCATGGGTATCTCAATGGCACACCAAGCATATATGATCAAATGGCGAAGGACAATCCGCAGAGCATCAACGATATGAAGGCGAACGCTGCGATACGAGCCAATGCAAGTAGTGCGATAATGCATGCGCAAGGTGGGCTTGGTGTTGCTGAGCAGGTCGACAGGTTGATTTTACAGGCGACCCAGGTTGAGAACTTGTGTCAGCATTACATTGGTTGGTGTTCCTTCTGGTAACGAAAGGGTGGTTTGACCTTTCAGGCGCAAACGTACCCGACACGAAATCGAATGTGGATGTCTCTGCAATCGGGTCTGCTTCTAAATACGTGCGTACGCACCTAGTACGTTCGTTGATACTAACGCCCGGGCGGTACGGCGCAAGGAATGGGAAGTACGTAGCGTCTGTCTACGGGTTTATTTAGCCCTATAATGTTTGTTCCAGTTTGTAAAGTCAGCGTGTACCCTAATTTCATGCATCGATACTATCACGCCCTCCCTAGTAGTGTCAACCTAAGTTTGACTCGCTGTCAACATACTGCTCGACTACTTGCTGACAGTATATCAACAGCGTGTTGACAGTGCGTTAACAGTCCTTTCAACAACGCTTTATCCCTCTACCAAATCACGACATCCTCTTTAAAATAATATACAGTCCTAATATTGCTAAGAATATTGCTGACCCTCTGTTAATGGTATATCAGCTCTCTGCTGTCTCTCCGTGAACCTACTGTTGAATCGATGTTGAATCGATGTTGAATTATTATTGAATAATCCTAATTCAATAGCGATTAGACTTAATACTTTACCGACGGCTAGTACACTCTATAACTAGCGAGTTTAACTAGGGTCTACCTTACGGCCGTAATGGCGTAGTATTGTATTGTAAGACCCGGCCACTGGCCAGTTGCCTAGGCATCTGGAAAGTGACTGCTTAGTGGCCTAGACGCGACTTAGCAGCGGCCGCTCCTGCTGAGTGAACGCCAATATTGACATGATATTTACATGCTGTTGAACCTAAAAACATGTAATTAATCGCTTTTCATGTTCGACTTGACATATATTGATATCATGTCAATATGCTGCTATAATTAGGCGGACGGCACCATAGATCCTAACAGCTACGTAGTATTATATGTATCTCGTATCTCGATACGTAGCTTAGGACTCGTTAAACCAATGGCCAAGGGGGGCCTGAGTGAGGGCTCGGCCGGAGGTAGGGACTCGTCAGAGAACAGTCGAGAGTAATTTCCGTACTACGTACGGACGTAATCCCAGACTTCAGGCCTGAAATAATTCACCTGGATCAGTCTAAGAGTCATTCTGATATTTCAGACCAAGCGTGGTCCGTCTTTCTAGCACGTTATAGGATGTCACCATAGGAAACATTATGTCCGTAGAATACGTGTATCCTTGATCTTCTAAGATTGGTGTAGTCGCGGAACTTCCAGCAAAAAGCCTCAGTGTTCGCGCCACCGAAGGACGTCAATTCTCGAGATGACTACTTATGTAGGTCAGCATTCCGGGTATGGCTGTTAGCGGCGCCTTCAAGCATCGAGCTAGTGGGATGCAGACGCTCCAGAGGTTAGTTCCGTAGGTATTCAGCCTCGCCAGCATCTACCCCTCTTGAAAACCATTAAATTGTTGCGTCGCTCGACGCATTATTCTATAGTACGCGTTCACCGTGTTAGCCGATCGTAGTTTGTAGGACGAGGTGAGACCCAGGAGTTGCAGTCTAAAGATCTGAGTCATGTTTACCGGTCATACTATTTCATTGTGAGTGATACGTATTATTTCCTGGACAAGCTTTTTAACGCCCTCGCCATACGAAAGAGCTTATTCAGGTCGCAGCAGCAGGCCCAAAGAGATGTCCCATACTTAGGACGATGATGCTCGTTGGTTGCGTCGAGTTCGGATTATAGCATTCCGCCAGCTTTATGGATTGTCCTCACTATTCAACATAGCGAGAGACACGGGACTCGAACCTTTGATTGCTCGGCGACAAATTATTACTCGTACTTTTGCCAGCTTCTGCGTGCGTGATAGTGGCGATTTGTCTATTCCAAATAGTGATAGGGATAGCAAAATCACTTTTTTTGCTGTGTCTTCATTGTTGACGTGCAGTGCAAGCTTGACGCGTTAGTCATTTCTGACCCGCAATGGTGTCTTTGATGCTGTGATACTCGTACATGTTTGACCTGAATTTGTATCATCAAACAGGAACCATATCACAGTATGAACCCTTTTCAGGTCCTCAACATTTCAACTTCTTCATCGGAGGCAGAGATCAAAGCGTCACATCGTCGCTTGGCCCTACTGTATCACCCAGATAAAGCAGGTCCAGAGTCCAAAGCCAGATTTCAAATCATACAAGTAGCATACGAGCAAGCTCTGAAAATATGCAGATCGTCGTGGAGCGCCAAAAGCAGCTTGCACGCAACCAGGACACCACCAGTCTCGAGTACTAGGTGGTCCTCACAAGCTTATAGAGACTTCGAGCAGAGTAGAGCCAGCCATCCGCAAGATCGGAAGTGGGCAGGATCTTTCAAACGCTCATATGCACCTACTCCAAGCTCTTTCCGGGGTACGAATACATCTGCAGATGATGGTCGGCGGCCTCAGTTTCCAAGGTCGGCAAGCCACAGCGCGCAGAATGAACCTCAAAGAAGCACGCGACGAAATGCATTCTCTGCTGCCAGCACAAATGAGCCAGAAATCATCGCTGATGCAGAGGACCACTTATATATGCGGCGAAATGCATTCTCTGCAGCTGGTACGAATGAGCCAGACACTTGCTGATACAGATTTTTGCCCGATTGATGAGGTCGATTAAGGAAGTATTGCTCGATCCCTTGCCATGGAAAGGCAAACTCTGTACGTGAAGTGCTTTTATGAAACTCAGGAATTCTGGCCAGAGCGACGACTCACTGCACTTTGTTTTTCTTGCTGGCCAGGCCGGGTCACCTGCGTGCCGAGAGCTTTTCTCGTTTGGGGGGATAGGACAGTGAAGCTGTCAGCTAGACTGCGTATCTGAGGTTGCATTAGGCGGGAGATGTTGTGGTATTGTTGTTGTGGAATATGAAGCATGATGGAATGAAGATATTGAAAGAATTCAGTAATTCGCGCCATTCTTTCTCGTCGTACGTTTCTTTTACGACTGTAGCAGTTTGTAGTATTGCCTGAGCTTGACTTTTCGTCTGACTCGTTCTTGTCGCGTGCTATGTTTCGATAAAGAGGCTGGTCGTCTGACAGGCTCTTATTGGTCTTGAACAGGCTCGCAAAAACGAAGCCTGGATGACAATAGAAGAAAGCAGGCTTGCTATGTTAGTTGCCGGCGTGAAACTGCAAATTTTTCACTTCCTTCCTCGCGAACGTTGCACATTCCGCACTCTGCGAAGCACGATGCAACCAGCACGGAGGAAGCTGCAACTGCGGCGCGCTTGCCTTGTCCTCAGCCGACACTACACCGCCTGTAGCCGAGATAGCTTGATGCCTCGCTCAGGCTACAGAACATCGACCTCGCCTTGACATCATCCGAAGCATTCTGAACGGGGAAAATTGCTCCGTGAAGACTCGCTTGCACACTGCGAGACACAATATTGTTACGCTGTGTCAGTATATAGAGGGCTGAATTAGACATCCGATGTAGTACACCTGCATTTGTATTGCTCATCATGTCTGAAACGCCTCGCATCCGATGGGGTATCGTCGCTGTGGGCATGATTTCATCATGGTTCGTAGAAGATCTAATGCTTGAGCGAGGCAATGCTCCTGTGAAGCACATAATTCAGAGCATTGGTGGTAGAGATCTCGGTCGTTGTAAAGAGTTCGCTCAAACATATTGTCCAAAAGCTGCGCCAGAGCTGCACGATAGCTACGAAGGCGTTTACAACGACCCTGAGGTCGATATTGTCTACATCGGCACACCCCATACATTTCATAAACAGAACATGCTCGATGCTATCGCCGCCGGTAAGAACATTCTATGTGAAAAGGCTTTTACCATAACATCGAATGAAGCACGTGAAGTTTTCGATGCGGCAAAGGCGAAGGGTGTCTATGTTATGGAGGCTATGTGGCTGAGGTTTCGACCGCTTGTGCATCAGCTGAGGAAGCTCCTATTTGAGGATAAAGTCATTGGCGATGTTTATCGTACATTTGCAGACTTTGCCTTGGAGGTCGACATCAAGTCCTTGCCAGCGACATCTAGGTATAAGGACAGAAAGTTTGGAGCAGGTACATTGCTGGACACTGGTATCTATTCGTTGACTTGGGCAATACTGACGCTCGATGCTGGCTCTCCTGGTGACTCAGAGAAACCATTAGCTCTAGGTGTGCAAAGCCAAGAGGATGGTATCGAGGTTAATACAAGCATACTACTGCAATATCAATCAACCGGCAGACAAGGTATCGTCTCTTCTACAACAAAGTCTAATGGCAACCCAGACGTCTTCTGTACTGTGTACGGGACTGATGGCACCCTTGAGGTGGAAGGTCCAACGCCTTCACTGCCACTGTCATTCACTGTTTATCCGAAGATGTCAGGTGATCCTAATTTTGGTAATCTAAAGCGACCTGAAGGCAAGAAGTATGACTTTCCAAAGGTTGGAAGAGGCTTCATCTATGAGGCAGATAGCACTGCATTGGCCGTGTTGGATGGGAAGCTGGAGAATGCAATCATGCCCTGGTCTGAGACAATCCAGGTCATGGAAATTATGGACTCGATCAGGAAGCAGAACAATTATTTCTATCCTGGACACGACGAACCCTGACCCGAGTTGCGCGACTGAATGACCACCCTCAAAACGAGTGGCGACTCTTCGGCTGAGCTACTCCTGCAGCATATTGAAGTATCCTTGAAGCCAGAAGCATCGTGATTGAAGCATGACTCAGAAAGCGCTTATGGCTGGCAGAATGGCATCGCAAGAAAGATCAATCTTCTTCGGGCCAAGTAACTCGTTGCTGGATTGGCATCTCACCTGGACTCAAATCGATAGCAATCCTGCGAATCTTCTCCCTCTTCAGAATCTTCTTTCCAACATGACGTTTTAGGAGTTTCGTAAAGTGCGTCAAAGCAGGAAATTCCTCCTTGATAACTGGCCAAACTGCTCGCATTTTGCGCACTCCTCTCCTCTTGCTCCTAGTTACGATTAATGTTGACATTAAAGCTGCGGGATGAAGTCTTACCAGCTGCCGAAATTGTTATCAACAATAGCAAGCTCACTGCGGCCAAAATTCCAAACGAACTCGTTCAACGGTTTGGAGGCTCTTAGCTGGGAGTTAAAGATTTGCTTCGCCTCTTTCTCTGGGATTCCTTGCTCGCTCAGTCTCTGAGATAAGCATTCTTTGGCAACATGCGGCCTGTCTGCTCCAGGTTTTCCGACCAGACTTTCCAGCCATCTCGTTGAGTCACGATCAAGATTCATACTGAAATACCTCTTCAAAGTCTCTGCATCATTCGTTGGACATTTCTCTTGTAAGTCTTGTACTAATCCGTCCAGAGCCTCGGCGAATTCAGCAAGCTCAACATGTCTTAGAAAGGACACAAGACGCTTGTGCTGGGGGAGCATATCTGTCTCAAGTGCTGCTATAGCATTCCAGACTCTTTCGAGTACTGGTTGCAAACCTTGAGAGCCTTGTGCTAGGCACTTCGCGGCCCTTGCAGCTTGGGGTAGGTCCTGCTTGCCTGAATACGCTTGATCATATTCGACGAGCAATTGCTCTAGATTGCGGAGACCCCGAACGTCAACAAGCTCTTCGAAGATGTATCTCACGATCTCTTTGCCTCCTCGCCGCTGATCGCTACTGTTGTAGTTCTCCAGTTTTTCATTTCGTCATAGCTGATCTCAACTAATCTCTCAAAGAGCATCTGCGGAAGACCAGCGTTTTCACCAAGACCGAAGTTCATGTACAATACCCATCCTTCCTTGCTCTTAAGCGACTGGTCAGTAGCTCGCTGCTTGTGCAGATCGTGGTTTTCACGCACGACACGGATTGGCCCATCATCACTTGTGGATGGGAACTCTCGAAGCAGTCTTGGCATGAGCTTCAAATCAAATTCACCTGATCCACGATTATGCAGCTGATTCAGAAGTTGCTCCCTGGAGTCTTCTGGCATCTCAGCATACACAGTGTACTGTAATGTTTAGCTTGAGGACATTGCACGATCTAATCAGCCTACCAATGCGTTGCGTACTTGCTCTTCGGCGTCTGACGGGATATCTGCCATGATAACGTACTTGTTCCTCGAACGACAAGCACGGTCGATAGAGGCATAGATTACAAGAGCTATGTAAATATACGATGTCCAATTTAGATAGCCGACGCGATGGTGCCTGGTTTTGTCAAACCACAAACATTCAGACGTATGTACAAACAGCGTAGCTTTGGGAGATATCAAACCACATTCGCTTAGAGAGTGCGGACCCAGGGAAGAAGGTCCCAAAATTGAAGGCTGACGAGTATGATCAGGTTACTCTATGAAGACGTCCGAACAACGCGTCTATTGTTCGTCGTCATCGTCGTCAATCACAAAGCCGCCGCGAGAACGACGACTTGCCGCATGCTTTTGCGTTACGCCTGACAGCTCTTCATCCTCGACTTCGAGCTCAGAGTCTGAGCTCCCAGCTTCATCCTCAGAAATCTGTGCTTTGTCAAGACGTGCAGCCAACCTGCCAGCACGCTTTGGCGCTGTTGAAGCCTTGCCCTGTCTCAGGTCTTGCAAAGCTTTGCGCTGGCCATTCTTCTCTTTCACAAGCGGCGGTGAGCTAGGTGGCGTATCGTCATCTTCACTGACAACACTCTCCTGCCTGGTTGCCAACGAAGCAGGAGCACTACTCTGCTCAACATCGGTCATAGCCACATCCTCATCTATATTCACCCCGCCATCTTCTCTCAGCCTAGCCATTATCTTCCTCCTCTTTTCCAAAGTCTGCTCATCAACGTCCTGATCAGCAGCACCACTAACCATAGCCTGCCTGACTTTTGCAGCCTGTGCCTTCCGCAGCTCTTCTTCTCTAGCGAAGAACGCCTTGTCAGCCTCTTTATCACTCTCATCATCTGAATCTCTAATAAATGCTTCAGACTTGAACTTGCGTCTTCTAGCCAACGCCGCCTCTTGCCTCTTTCTTCTTCGGACTTCACGCGCAGCATCATCTTCACTGTCTGACTCGTGGTCACTGCCTCTCTTGCGCTTCTTCTTCGCTGCATGCTTCTCACGAATTTTGTCGAGAGCGGATTGTTTCCGACGTGGATTGTCCGGGAATAGGAACTCGTTATCGGGAAGAGCATCTTCACCTTCAGAATCATCTATGAAATGGTCACGTCGGGCTGTGCCGTCTTCTTCTGGTTCAGCGTATGCTGTACGTTCCTTGCGAACGCGGCGAAGAAGGTCTTCTGGCTCGTCGTCGGGATTGTCTGGTATCCAAAGTGTTGCCGAGTATCGTGTTATGGCGTCTATCGACTCCTGCAGATGGGAAGCCGTGATAGATGATGGTATGATATAGGTAGCCTCTGGAGTGTCTGATTTGTCGTTGACCTCTTCTATGATACCAACTAGCCTCATTAGCAGCTTCAGGCGGGCATTCTTGAAGGTGGCGATGCGGAGCTCGTCTGTGCTCGCAGAAACCGTGATGTAGGAAGGCGAGGCTTCTGGCATGTCGACGATTGGTTCGGCAGGGGCATTTTCAGTGTTCTCAACAGCCGGTACAGCAGCTTCTCGTTCTTCCTTACGAGCTTCTGCTGCAGCTTCCCAAACTGCTCTTTCGTTGTAGGCTCGGGTGACGACACTTTTGATCCATTCTACCAGAAACTCCTTGTCGTCGCGCAACAGCACTGTCACAACAACACCAATTTGTTCTTTGCGATCCTTGGTTGAGGCATTCTTGACCTCGAGTTCTGCAGGCGGTCGACTGCTTGTCAAGTTGGTCCTGTCATGACCGTGCTCTAAAAAGTACAGCGTTGACGGAATTTTGCTGAACAGCATTTCGATGAGGAGCTCGGGACGCTGATCAATCTTTTTGGTCATCTTCCTGAAGAGCTGCTTCGTAAATTCTTGCCACTCTCTATACATGTTGTGATGGTCTGCAAGTCCTTCTGGGCCTTGTATCAGCTTGTACAATAAGCTGATGATGTCCAGTCTGTACAGAAGAATTGCTTGTTCCTGCTTGAAGGCTACTCGATACAGAAACCGGTGAATGCGCTTGAGCTGCTCGGTGTTGAGGTCTCTGTAATATCTGAGCTGCGCAATAAAGGTATCGACTGAAAATTGACTGACAAACTTGGCTGCGAAGCGCTTAAAGTCAAATTTTCGTTCTTTGCTAACCTGCACAGCATCGAGCATGTCCTCGTGTTCGGACTCGTCATCTCCATTAGTGCCCGCAAGAGGTTGCTCTTTTTGTTCTACCTCTTTCTTCTTCCTTCGAGCCTTCCTCTTTGACCTTATCTGCAAGTCCACGTTGTCCTTCGAATATCTTTCAAGCATCCGCAAGAAGACATGTGCAAGCTCTGTACATGCGTCTAAGTAACCCAGACCTTGATCTTTATAGCCCGACAACAGTAGCCTGACGCGATCGTGAGTAGTCTCTTCGTAGAAGATGCGGTTCTGAATGTTCTCCGCGATGTCCTGGTCGTCTTCCAGGGGACTCTGGGCCATTTCTTGCACAGTCAACAGGATCTCTGTCAATGACCGCATACTGGCATTAAGATCTTGCCATGCTTTGTCGTCATATGACATCTGCATGTATCGATTGAGGGTGATAAACATTTCCTGGTTGAGAACAGCAGCCACCAGACCATAACTCTCAGGATCAAATTCTGTTTGAGCTTTCGAGGCCTTGGCATCTCGCTGCTTTCGCTGCCTGCGTGCTCGTTCTGCTCTTAAAAACCATGCTACCACATAGAAAAATTGGCGATAATTAATTGGCAGTAACCTTTCAGCCTCCCGTTCAATAGCTTTTCGAAGATGTGTAAAGAGCGGATTGAAGCCAGAGTCCAGGAACTCCTCGACAAAATTCCTCAACTGCTCCGAAGCAGTGCCCGTTAAATCCTCCTTTTGATCAAAGTCGTGCATTGTATGGTCCATGTCTTTTCGCCGCTGCATCGGCTTGTTCCACTTCTTGTTATTGTCGACATTGAACATCGCGGTCTTATGGCTCTTCAAATTGTCCTGGCCAGATACGGCTTTCAACTGTTGGTTGTCCTCGCCTCTAATCCAGATCATGGTACCAAATCGTCCATGACGACTCCATTCCTTCTTTTTTGCTTCTGTGTGCATCGACTTCTCCACGCTTAATGTTTCCCTGAGATCGTTAATCGCAGTCTTTTTGCGCTGCACTTGATCCATCCAAAGTTTATCAACATCCACACCTTTGACCAGGTTGAAAATGATTTCGAGTATAACCACGTCCATCAAGTTGTAGTCTTCGCCCATGTTCGAACACATAGTGAGCAGTAAAGCAAAGACGTCTTGTGAACGAAAAGTCTCGATCGTCGCTGAACGAGCAACCTCACTCTCCAATCCCTGAGAAGGCAGGTTTGGTACCTGTCGGATTGCAGCAATGTTACGGATAAAGTAGAGCATAAGCTTGATAATAGACTCGTCTCGTTGCGATCGCTCTTCTCTCTTCATAGCCAAGGCTGGGAGGGCTGTGCGGATTGCCTGCCGGAGTACAGCTGTATGATCCCAATGTAGGACGGCTGCCTTGTATTTCACCTGCGATTGCAAGATATAAGGTGTATGCCGATGGTGGTTGAGAGTCATCTCTTCATGCTCGAGCGGCCACGTCAGTGGCACCAGCAGCTCAAGACATGCCAACGCAAGTCTCGATCTTGACTTTTCAGCTCTGCCATTTTCTTTCCATAGCGAGATTATTGGCAGTAAATCACCTCGAACGACATTTGCTTCAGCCAAGCAACGAGCGACGTCCAGTCGATTTGTCTTCTCGTCGTAAAGCTTGAGCCATCTTTTGAGGTCTCGCAGTACTGCAGGAGCATCATCACCTGGCACATAGCTGCCACTTTCATCTGTACCAGTACCTCCAAGTGCGTTAACCAGACTGTAGACGTATGCTCGCACTTCGGGATCGATAGTCTTTGACTTCGTGAATGGATTGTCCTCTTCCATTGCAGCGAGTTTGCTGCTTCGAGCGGGAATGTTCAAACGCTTCACTAATGCATATATCAATAGGCTAGCACATACCATGGCCTTGATGCGAGGATTGGAGCACGCGTTGACGCGACTTTACGCGCATAGTTTGCACAGTTTGCTCTGGGTTCAACGTCACAGCTTTTCGGGCGCGATAGGCTGTGCTCAAGCCGAGGCTAAGCGGACCACCTCGAAAGCAGTATTTGTACGCAGGTATTGGAGTGCTGCAGCTCTATGTCCTACTAGGCGTGATTGTTGGAGGGTTTTGTCAATCATGGCATCAACATTACGGCTTGCTTCACAAAGACTCATGTCGACCTCGAAGCCATCAACAGCAGCTCGGCGATTAGACACCATTTCGCGTCACTTCTCAAGCTCACCAGCTATGGCAGCAGAAATAAAAAAGCTAGGTGTAGTAGGAGCTGGACAGATGGGCTTGGGAATAGCTTTGGTCGCAGCACAAAGAGCTGAAGTGTTAGTGACTGTCGTCGACAATTCCCAGAAATCGTTAGACAAAGGCATGGCATTTGCAGATAAGCTATTGTCAAAGGATGTGTCGAAGCAGAAAATCACTCAAGAAGTAGCAGATGCAACGAAGAAAAGACTGACGGTGACGACAAACATGTCTGACCTCAAAGAGGTGGATATGGTTATCGAAGCTGTGCCTGAGATACCTAAGCTCAAGGAGGAGATATTCGCCCAGTTGGCTGAGATATGTCCTAAGCATGCGATACTGGCCACAAATACGAGCAGTATCAGCATAACGAAGATCGCAGCTGCAACCACGAAAGATCCAACAGATACACAGGCATCGAGTCGCGTGGTTTCGACACATTTCATGAACCCTGTACCAGTACAGAAGGGCGTCGAGATCATCTCTGGGTTGCAAACTTCAGAAGAGACATTGAAAACGGCCGTGGAATTTTGTGAGAAGATGGGCAAGGTTCCGTCTGTGTCACAAGACAAGCCGGGTTTCCTTGCGAACAGGATACTCATGCCATACATTAATGAAGCCGTTATTTGTCTCGAAACTGGTGTTGGCACGAAAGAGGACATCGATAACATAATGAAGAATGGCACAAATGTGCCCATGGGACCTTTGACTCTAGCTGATTTCATTGGTCTTGACACCTGTCTTGCCATTATGGAGACCCTGCATCAAGGACTCGGCGACTCAAAATACCGACCGAGCCCGTTGTTGAGACAATACGTCGATGCGGGTTGGTTAGGTAAGAAGAGTGGTAAGGGTTTCTATGAGTACAATAAATGAGCTTCCCATTTCTGCTGCCAGCATTGAGACCACGATCAGGGCAGTCGGCTTGGTAGTCATCCCGCGCCCAGCTGCGCGGTGGCTCACGCGAGATGCTTTCTCGAAGCACAAGCTTGTCTTCTCACTCTTCAACAGAAGGACCTGGCCTGATTAGATACCTTTTGGCACGCTGCTCAAGGTCATCGCATTCAGATTGTGCATTGTTTCATCATCTCGGATCAAAATCTACACCAGCTCGCTGGTTCAAGGCCTGGTCTGTGTTCCAGTGTGGCTGACGCAGAAATAGCCATGTACTGTTACGAAAGATTCATCGAGGTTTTGCAAAACCTCCTTCTAACACGCTCGCATCCCTACCGACTTTTGCCAAGCCCAGGCATTTGCAGAGTCGGCGATCTCCGGTCCGAAGCTCGAATTTGCACGTACCAATCTTTTGAGCACAGATCTGCTCCATCTTTGCTACTTCGTATATAGATTTCGATATATAGACACGATCTAATGTTGGCTGAAGTGATTTTCTTTGTCTTTTTGTTTGGCTTTTTGCTATTTGTGTTGCGCAAGAGTGTTATTACTGGTCTACCTAAAATTCCAGATTAATTTACAGGGCTAAGAGTATTTAACAGGGCTAGATAGACGATCACATGAAAAAGATGGCGGAGGCGTCCATATCGGGGAGAACATTATTCTTCGGCCGTTTCATCTCAACGCCTGGACCTGAAACATTGCTCGTTCAGCAAGGCGCTGTCTTGGTCTCAAGCACAGACAGCAAAGGAGTGATAGACAAAGTTGACTGGACAGTCAGATCTTCAGGAGAGGCATTGGCAAGATGGCATCTTGACCAAGATCTAATCGTTTTCCGGTCGACGGAAAATGGTTTCTTCTTTCCAGGCTTCGTGGACACGCATATACATGCACCACAATATCCTAATGCCGGAATCTTTGGCAAATCAACACTACTCGATTGGTTAACGACGTATACATTTCCATTGGAAGCAAGCCTCGGCGGTCATGCGTCGTTGGCTCAAGTAACTGGCAATGGTGCAGAACAGAATGGAGACGTACCACTTGTCAAGCGACAAAAGCTTGATCATTTGCAGAAAGCGAGCACAATCTATAACAAGATCGTCTCACGGACATTATCCTATGGCACGACTACAGCTTCTTATTTTGCTACGATATCGGTGCCAGCGACAAATCTGCTAGCTAATATAGCTCATCAGCAAGGGCAAAGAGCTTATATAGGTCGTGTATGCATGGACCACCCTGAGACCTGTCCAGAGTATTACCGCGATGAGACTCCTGAACAGTCGATTTCGAACGCAATTTCGAGCATCGAACATATACAGAGACTCGATCCAGAGGGAGACTTAGTCGCACCAATTATCACGCCTCGATTTGCGCCTTCCTGTCAAGACGAGACTCTGCATCAACTAGGCAAACTTGCACAAGAACGAGATTTACGAGTCCAGACGCACATCTCGGAGAATAAAGGCGAGGTCGAGCTTGTCAAACACCTGTTTCCAGAACGCACCAGCTATACGGACGTCTACGACCACGCTGGCCTCTTGACAAACCGCACAATTCTCGCGCACGGCATTCACCTTTCAGACGAGGAAATCAGCACAATCCGGAGTCGTAAGTCAAAGATAAGTCACTGTCCAGCTAGCAACAGCGCCATCGGCTCGGGCTTCTGTCCAGTCCGGAAGTTGCTCGATAGTGGCGTCGATGTATCCTTAGGCACAGATGTAAGTGGGGGCTATAGCGTATCTATGCTCGAATCAGTAAGGCAGGCATGTCTCGTCTCTCGTCAATTAGGATACCTCAATGGTGGCGAGAAGAAATGGAACATCGGCGACGTCGAAGGACTTTGGCTTGCAACTATTGGCGGTGCGAAATGTGTTGGTATGGCTGGGCGGTTGGGTGGATTCGAGGAAGGTATGCTTTTTGATGTGCAGGAGATAGACATGAGCAATGGTCCTGTTGATATTTTTGGTTGGGAGACTTGGGAGGAGAAAGTCGATAAGTGGGTCTGGAACGGTGATGACAGGAATGTCAAACGGGTTTGGGTTGGAGGAAGACTTGTGCATGAAAGGTCGGCTTAGCCAGCTGGTTCATTCGCGCCGCTTGCACTTCGTCTATCACAACGACCCTTACCGATGGATATCTTTTGCGCTGGTTTCAGGCGATGACGATTTGGATCGTCCATTATGTCCAAGTCTTGACTCCGTCTGTGGCCTATTCCACTCGCGTCTGCCTGCCTTAGTCCCAATTGTCAGTGACAAGCAGATCACCGTTGCCAAGTTTTAGCATAGCACTGACGGGTCCTTCCTTCCCGAAGCCAGGTGTTTTCAACACGAGCTCCTGCAACGTGAGCTCAACACCTACCTCTTCGGGATCAGTATCGGCACCAAAATCGCCCAACTCAAATGGCGGATATGCTAGATGCCAGATCATATAGTCCTTGGATTTTAGCTCGATCTCTATACTATACGCCCCACCTTGCGCAGGTGAAACGCCTTTGATCTCTGTGCAATAGCAGTCGTACGTCCAGTCCGGTGGTTCGCCTATGTACGTGATGCAGAAGGTTAGTAGAAGTGTTTCATAGTTTCTGTGCAATGATTTGAGGGTGAGAACATGGTTCTCGTAGTCACCAGTGGACGGCATGCTGGCTCAATGACAGCTAATGTTGATTCCCGACAAAGGCTATCAGTTGTAGTTGTGTACGACCGATCGTATGGCAATATTCAAAAGTACAGAATACCGGTGTTAGCTTGCTTTCGAGCTGTCAGTGCTCCCTTAACCTGTTTGTCAGGCGCTGGCAGAATAAAAGTCGCTGTTTCATTAATAACTTCCATCCATTTATTCCGACGGATGATGGACACAGCACTTGTTTTCAGCGCCCGATTGCAATATTCAACGGTACATCTCTAGATCGCCACCAGGGTTGGAACTAGAACTACGATTGCTATGAGAACATCACAGGATTCGCGACGACCATTACGGGTTTTCGAGGAAACCCATGATCTCACAAGAATTCAACATTGTCCAGTCCTATAAAGATACGGGACGCTTCACGCGCAAGCTTGCAATCCACATTTATAGTGACGATCGAGCGCCTCAGGAGCCTGGTCGGTAGCACCCCTCCAGGCATTGTCATTAGGCGTGATTGTACGGTTGACAAGGAACAGCTGAATAAATATAGACCAATCTGCACAGCAGCTAAAACCCGGAACCAATAATAAGTATTGGTCCGCTTGTCCAGACAGTGATCGACCTCAGGGCTGGCTACCAGAAATTGCACATTTCGAGAAGTGTGACATCTGAGAAACAAAATATCGCATTTGGTTTCGGCTGCACCGTTTCTGATCGTGCATCTAGCTCCGAGCTGTCACAAAGCTTTCATTATTCCTCGTTGTCCTTGTAGGTATGATCTCTGCGATAGTACTCCAGCACGATCTCAAGGAGACGCTCTCATCTCTTCTCATGCCACTGCAAGTGTCCCTATCGCTCCACCAGCAGAAACACGACGCAGCAGCCAACACGTAAATTTGCCTTATCACAGTGCTTGTGGGCATACTGCGACAATACTGATTTGGCCGGCTGTTGTGGGTGGTCTGTGTCCAGGACGCAATGTATTTGCAGCTAATCATCAATTCAAGAAGACTTCGTGAGAAACTATAGCCTGCACCAGAGAGTTGGCGGCATATTGTTTTAACAATCTCGATCAACTTGATGGTGCCTGATCAAGTGCGCAGCACTGCGCGTGGGCACAACTAGGAGTCTGAATGCTATATGCTAGCCCTTCTGGGAGCCATGGTTCTCCTGAGCTTAGCCTCTTCACCACCTCCTTCGCCCTCAGCACCGTCCCAGGGGAAGGCAACACCTTGCAGCTCACCCTTGGCTTTGAGATTGTTCAGATATTCCTTAGCATATGCGTAGCCTATCTCGTAGATCTCATCGAATTTGGCAAATTCGAGTGTAGCATACGCGTCGATTGGTGGACGCATGTACATCACACCTGGAGTGATCTTCGCCCGTTCGAGTGCATCAACACTGCTAACGTATGCAAGTCGTCCTTGAATCTCAGAACCAGAAGGAGGATTGGGTGCTGTACTGAATGGATTCCAGCGATTCAAGAGCGCCCAGAAGCCTGACAATGAGTCGCCAAATTGCTGAGGAGTTTCATCATCGAGAGCGCCTACATCAACAGCAAATACTAGATCCGCACCAAGCGACTTCATATGTGCTACTGTAAGATTGTCGACGTAGCCTCCGTCGAGTAGCATGTTGCCCTGGTCGCAGATAGGTGGGATGAGTCCAGCTAGGGTCATGCTGGCTCGAATGTATCGCCATGCATAACCACTGGTGTGATACTCTGCCCTCGACTTGCTGATGTTTGTCGTGTTGCAATAGAAGCTGATCCAGAAATCTTCAATCTGTGAGTTTCCGAAAGTTTTGTAAATACCTCGGTTGAACTCGTGACCAGTTGTGTAAGATACCGCAGGATAAGTCAGGTCCAGTGCCATCCTCCAGATGCTGCCCATTCTGCCAGCGAAACGCTTAGCACGACCATACATGCTGACCACTTCGGCATCGCGAGCATAGAGACCACCAATGAAAGCACCAATAGAAGTGCCACCGATCAGGTCGACTGGTATACCAGCTTCTTCAAGAGCCCGAATGATGCCAACTTGTGATAAGCCTCGAGCACCCCCACCACCGAGCACAAGTCCTACTGAACGTCCACAAAGTCTTCGGGCAAGTCGATGAAAATCGCCTTTGAAAGGGGTGTTTGCTGAAAAGAGAGGTTGAGCTCGTATACGTCGTGAGGTATATTTTTGTATCTCGGCTTGAATGACTTCGACCCTCTTCTTGATAGCAGTGCCTAATCGACGTGGTTGGACGGGCACAGTCTCAGAGTGTACGCGATACGACATGTGTATGTGATGATGTCCTCCATTAACCCAGCCGCGGTTTCTAAGCCACCTTGCAGTCAATCCAGGCTTTGAGAACTTTTCCATATGTAATAAAACGAGGTCTTTCCTAGCTGTTGTTTTCATGCCTAGCAAGAAACGCTCGTATTCTCCCATAGCTGGCGACCCTTCCGCTAAGCCAACGAGAAGTATGCAATCAGCTTGCTTTACGCATGTCTGCGTCCAAGGAGAATTGACGTTTGTATCAGCGACGTATAATACCATGCCGAACTTTTCCTCAAGGTCAGTAAGGTACTGTGACAATTTCAGCTTACCCATTCGACTAAAAGCATGACGACCAAGATGGCTCAGCACCACGGCTTGATTCAGAACAGTAGCACCATTTGTTACTCCAACTTGTGTCAAGGCACTCAAAAGTCTGTTACCAAATTCCACGACAGGCACGCCCGTAGTGACAGGCATGATTGCGACAGTCCTCAAATTCAGCGTGGCCGACCCGTCGGTCGCACCTTGCTTTCTTCGCTCTCTACCATCGTCCTTCATGGGGCTCTCGAGTAGAGCTCGCATTCTCTGTGCAATCAGCTTGGAGATTTGAATCGTGATCGAGGGATGCTCTTGCGCCAGACTGTTGAATAGTGACCTTGGGAATCTGCACAATTCTGTGTCTCGTATCGCATGTAACGTCGCAGGTCTTGTACCTTCTGTCATCACCTCTAACTCACCAATGCTTTCGCCTTGACCATATTCACCAGTAGATTGGAGACTTCCATCCCTCTCCTCTCGCACACCTCGAAGACGGCCGTTGAGCACGATATAGATAGCATCACTATCATCGCCCTGACGATGTATGATCTTTCCAGCATCAATGTGAACCCACTCGAGCGCGAAATCTATATGCAATATCAGGCGCGGCAGAAGACTCGTCAACCTCTTAGCCATAGTCAGAAGCAATATCGGATAGCGTTCTGCAACACGCTCAAGTGATTGTCTTGGCAAGAAGCCAACATACACATCAGTCTTTGCGGTCACATCTGTCAGAGATCGATGAGACGACAATGTGCCGATATACCCTGCGATACCGCCTGGCTTGACCAGGAATAGTGACTTCTGTACCTGTTTTTTCTGTGTGTCATGCGCGAAAGCAGGAACCGACGACGCTCTGCTACCACCAGTCTTCGTCCGCCTTAATGCCGGCATACGTTTCTCCTGACTTATGCCATTTGTCGCTGCCAAGAGTCGGTCTGCCTTGTCTTCAACAGGAATGCTGATGTCCAAAAAGCCGTCGACTACATAGTAAACACCTGGGTTGCGTTCTCCTTGCTCGACCAGAATCGAACCTTTTGGGAAGAACACGATTTCAATATCGTCTATTAGTTCGTCATGTAAATTTCTTGCACCAGCACCAACGATGCTTGTAGTTGAGGACATCATTGAGTCAGTGTCTCCGTCTCCAGAACCTTCGTACGGGTCTAGCATACCAAAGGCGCTAAAAACAGCTGTTTGCTTGCGTGCATCGAACGAAATCATTCTGGGAGACTGATCGACTGATATTCCGCCATTGAATTGTGTCCTGCGATCTACATCTCTCGCCTTCATGTCAAGACCAAGAGCTTTAACCACGCAGTCTAGAACTGACTCTCTCAATATCGTGTCCTCATTGATAGAATCTTGCCGCTGGGGCCCACCGTTGGGCAATTCAGAACGTATCATACCTCTTTCGCGAGTGGCGAGGGGGCTGGTCATGCCCCCAGCTCGTGCATTGGTAAGGTCAGCGGCGAGGTGCCACTGTGGGTTGCGCAGGCTGAGACTACCAGACCTTGCAAGGTTTCGGGAAGTAGCTAAGTCACCGGCGTTGACATCTGAAGCCGCACTTTCGTTGATAATGGGAGAACCCCTTCGCGCAGCGGCAATACGAGCAGCAAGCGCGGCTTCTTTGCGTAAACCTGTAGACGATCGACGTCGATTTGTGACAGGATTGTGAAGTGCGATCCCCTTCGTGATGTCCTCCGCTCCTAGTCGCTCGACTTCTTGGGCAAACTTGTCCTTTAGGCGATCAAGCGTTCCACCTTGTAGCATGTTCGGTAAGTCATAGCTTGTGTACTTGTTCATAAGCTTTTCTATTTGCAGGACTTCTGAGGTCAGTCCCAGATACTGATGGGCTGTCGACAGAGTTACTCTGTGCAGTCTGGCAAGAATTACCTGGATGATGTGAGCAGTCGCTTTTGGGTATGTGCGAGTCAGTCGTCGAAAAGCACTAGCTGGAATGATTGCAATGGTAGTATCTATCACTGCTCGAGCCACGATATCAGGATGGACCGATTTCGGCTTGCGATGTTTGCGCTTCGTGCTCGCTTTTTGTCTGAAGTAATCGTCCTCGAACGAAGCCTCCAAGCTCAGAGGTGGAACTTTTGCAAGCTTCTCATTCCTTGTCTGTGGCGAGACATGCTCTGTCAGGCCATTCTCAAGAAATGGTGTCGGAGGTCCAGTTGAGCTGTGCATTAGGCCCGGTGTGGATGGCTGTGGGAAGCCATAAGCAGAAGATGGTCGAGATGTCTCGTCGAAACGCAAGCGCACATCTTCTGTGAATAGTGATAGAATCGAGAACAAAGACGACATGGAAGCACCATTCTTGACCTCAGTAAGCAGCTGATAGCCTTGGTTTCCATCATGATAACCATTGTCGTCCTCAGAAAGCTCAAGTGGTTCACCTGCGATGGTTGTATTTTCTCGTAAGCTCTTCACAAAGATCTGGACGAGACCATCTACCACCAGACAGAAACCTTTCTCTTCTTCTAACATCAAAGTTTCTCCCGCTATCAACTTTCTGGTCTGCATAGTTCTAGTAAGCTCGTGAAAGACAGGTCTTTCGAGGTAGCCAAAGACCTTGATAGCGCTAAGAATTTCATCGAAATACTGCCCCAATCCAGGTTTTGAGTCGCCATCAGATGTATCAGGGAACAGATCAATCTGCGGCTCTTTCCTGGGAGGTTCTTGAGGTAATCGGGTATACACATTGAGGAAACGGTAGCGAATGAACCAGCTTACACCAGATACAATCAGGAGGACGATGACAACTCTATTCTAGTTAGTGTCAATTGTAACGAAGATTATACAACTCACAATGTTGTCGCGTTAACTGTAAAGGTTAGGCTGGTCGATAAACCGGTATAGAGCCAAGCAGGTAAGGTAAAAGTCACGAATGCAGCAAGCCACACAAAAAATGTAGGAACAGCTTTCATGATGGTTAGCAAAACCGTGCCGGTCGAGCTGTACAAGCTCTGGCCTGACTCTGACAACACCGCATTGCTCGAAGCTGCAGGAAAGGCCGTTGAAGCTACAGATATGGCATCTTGAAGAGTAGTGGCTGAATCTGCTGCCATATTGATTGCTAGGGAGGATGTGAATCCCACAGCAGCCTCGGGTCTTGGTAAGCAGGGTCGATCATAGTCCTCACACCCGCCTGTACTGGCTAACAGTATGCTGAACTGTCATCTTACACTTCGTTTGCAAAAGAATGCGGAACGTAGCACCACTGATGAAGCACGTATGAGGGCACGTGTAAATTAGTCGCAGAAGGAAGGAGCATGCCGTGTAATGCTTGGTTACTCCGAAGTTGTGCCGAAAACATTGCCCGGAGATTGCACCCTGGGCACGAACGCGCCTTGAAGGGCTCTGAGAGGTTTCGAGCTTTCCATCTCCCTATCTGACATTGTTCACCTCCAGCGACGAGTTCAGATTGTGATTCTGTTCCTCAGCACTCTTGTCAGACTTGGTGCCGGTTTTTAACTACACAGCCCTGACGCTATGGACCCTAGCCTTCGAGCGATGTCCTAAGCTTGTTCAGCTGCTCAAATTATGAGCTGTATTACAACGATGTTCCGTGTCTGCAGTTCTGATGCATTCTCGTGGCTGCCAGTGAATCCCTCTGGTTGACGGCGATTTCTTCAAATGTTCGTGTATACCAATACAAAGCAGTCAATCATCTCTATGCATATATTGCTATTTCTACGAGCTGCGACTAACAGTGACTTCGGCGCAAATGTCGATCTAGCTGTTGCTTTAAAATCTTTCTCGAATGACACCTCGCTGGCATGAAGATCTTTTATGAACCACGAGAATCACAACCAACACACTGATGTTCCCGCTTCCTGAGAAGAATTATCTGGTCTGTGTGATTGAGGTTTACAATGCATCTTTTCTCAGCCTCGCCTGCATGAAGCGTATGAGGTCCATCGGGTTCCAGCCTCGATCACCTCAAGGTGATTTTGTGCTATTTCGCCAGATGTAGTCGCCACAATTTAAGTGACTGGAGGAATATATATCAGAGCTCGACTGTAGAAAGCAGTTGATCCGTGTACGCCAGCAGCAACCCGAGCGCGTGCAAAGAAGGCTTAGTGGCGAATTAACCCGATCAAGGAATACCAATCGGCCGCATCAAGGTCACATCCAGTAGCACATGCTCAACGTCTACTACCTCAAGTACGACTTACAGAAGAACAAGCTCGACTACTTGAGCACCGTTACGACCACGACCACGAGAACTTCAATTTCAAGCGCGACAGTGAGTAGTAGGCCTGGCAGTGGTCGGCGTCAACGAAAAGGACCGCATCAACCACGAAATCAAGCACGACTTTTTCAACTAGGACGACGTCGAGGCTTACGACTATAACCACTACGTCGAAAACCTACCGCTACGATAACGAGCACTACCACATATCCTAGGCATGGAGTTGGTGGTTGCAGACGAGATGTGAATAGCGAGTCTGAAGTCGACGAGCATGAGTACAGGGCAGAGCGTGCCAATTGAGGGCTTTGGGAACATGTCCACAGTCTGAGCATCAGCATCATCAGGAATGGAAGAGACGGTGAACAGATGCAGAAGCTTAGCTGTGGTTGGATTCTTAATGAGCTTGAATGCATATGGTCCGATGAGATAGCTATGAAGTAAAGATCCAATTTAGCCTTTGGCTCTTTCTTGGCTTCTGCTTTCCTTTCTGTGTTCGGAAACATGAGAAACCAGCTGCTTGTGAATTTTGTAATGGTTTGTTGAGACTAGCCGTGATCACGCCTAATCATTCTGCTTGCTGACTTCGTCTGCTGCACCACATTCGCAAGCATCCATATTTTCGTCACAGACTTGAAAAGCAGGCTTACTCTCAGCGACAACCTTCATAGTATCCGGGGCGATGTCAAACTTCAACTTGCCAAGGTCAAGAGATAGCCAGTCCTCTTCGTAGTACTCACCGTAGTGCTTCGCAATCCGTTCGATATACTTCTTCTGATTCGGTACATATGTGAAAGGCTTCTTGGCACATTGTTGTGAGATATCCTGGAGCGCGAGTGGTGTATCGTTTCCTTCCCATACTGCCGAGTCCTTTCGCTCGAGCTTCGAAGGCACTATTGCTGGTGGTTTGGTGACGAAGCCTGTGCTGTCTGGAGCCGGATCGTCGATGTCTTCCGATAAACTGACACCACTATCTCGTCGACCTGTGACAATGTGCTTGCCACTGACAACATCGTCCCACTTCATCTTGGTCTTCTCGTGAAAGAACCATTTCCAGACGTGCATTGCATAGTCCAAGTCATCTCGTCCTTGGTGCTTGCCGCCTGGGCAGGGTACGAATTTGGTCTCTTTTGTACTGTTCCTGGTAGGTCGTCGTGTGTAGTGAATCACAAGGTGATACTTCTTGCGGTTGCTGGTTTGTTCTAGCACATGTGGTGGTGTTGTCGGCGGTGAAATGCTGCGCTCAATGGTTGAGAGTCGCTTTGGTTCCGGCTGAAATTCTTTGGGAAGAAGAGATGTAAACGAAGTGTATGAGCCGAAATTTCTTCGAGGAGTGGTAACGACCGGTTCTGGTGTTGGTTCTGGTATATCGTAGGACTCATAAAGCTGTAAAGAGTAAGCTACATATTCATCGAGGTAAACACGTGGTGGCGGTCGAGCTTCTAGGGTGTTGATGCACGGTGGGCCTGGACCAATTGTGTACTGGACAACGGGTTGAGACGAGAATGGCATATGTGGTGCCCAGTACTCAACCGGTGCCTCCAGGGTAGTGGAACCTTCGAAAATTGTAGAGCAGGTAGAGGACAAGGATCCGTTGTCGGCTGAAGAACACAAGGGAGTTAGTATGCCGGTGCTGCTGCCTAGGCCGCTACATTTGCTTGACCGTGGAGGTGGATAGCAGGAGTCGTCATCCAAGTATCGAACTTTTGTGTCGTCGCTAATGGTGAAGCGGGACAATCCATTAGAGACACTGTCGGCATCGGTTGTCATGTCGCGGTCTCCCATATCCAGCTCAGCCTTGTCACAAGCAGACTCATCCAGGAGCTGCACAGCATCCTTTCAGCACATGTTCCAGGCATATGCAGAAAAGAAAACGAAAGACCACGTCGACAATAAGATGGGATGGCTTACCTTAATTTCATACCGTTCCTTGACCGCGGTAGCGATGTCTTTCCGAACCAGAGTAACCATGTAGAGAACACCTTTCTCGTCAACATAAGGTCGGAAGCCTCCTGAAGCTAGTCAGTCATGCTGTCAGCTAAACAGGTGTGGAGCGAACACTGACGCAAAGCTTGATCTCGCTCAAACTCGAGCAATCTTCTGTCGTAGACCAAACCTTCGCAGTTGTTAGCTACTAAACAAAATGCGGGCTTTTCGAAGGTCATACCACACTCTGTCATATCCTGCAACTTCCGAGCTTTTTTCTGTTCGCTCACTTCATTGGGTAAATTGTCATCACCGATCATCTTAACGTCGTTTATACAAGTACTGTCAACGCCACCCTCTGCATCCCGCTTCTTTGATGTTGCCAAAGCAGCTTTCTTTTGAGCTTGTCTGAGGCGAGTCTTTGCTCTTTGAGCTTGTTTACGCCTTCTCTCTCTTCGAGGCCAGACTTGCTTTGCATGTTTGATGTCCCAGGTGTACATACAATCACTCTCGTCCTTCGGGATGCCCTTGTTGAAAGACAAGCTCTCGACGACCCATTTCTTACACATCAAAAAGACCGTTTTCTTTCTTCGTGCTGCAGTGAGCATTGTCTCCATCTCTTTGAGCTTGCTGTTTTCGAACCATGTGTCTTTTGCAACGATGAAGTGTGTCACGTCGTCTGTAATCTCATCTCTGAACTTTGCGCCAGCATGCTTCAGCCATCTCTGAAGGTCGTCACGGTCTTTAGGCAGTAGATTCCTATCGAGGACAACGACTGTGCGCTTGAAGCTTCGTGTCTGGCTCATATTGCCCTGCTAATCCACCGTAATATCTTGACGGTGAGCTTGCTTTGTTAGCCTGGTACTATAATCCTTCGTCATGTAAGGTGAAAGATATGAATGAGATCAGGTAGCGCCTGTCGTGAAAGGAATTGGGCAACATGTGGATCCAGAAGTGGGTCGGCAGGCGGACTGAGATTCATGTGAAGGTATCTGAGAGAATCATGGCAGGCACATTTTGCTGGCTCTGCCACAAGTACAGGCCACGTCTGACTTTCGACATTTCATTGAGAGCCCGACCAGTTCAATTCATGTTTCTTCTTTGCAACCTTTACATAATCCAGGCCTCTACCGCTAGATGCGATTTAGTGTCCATGCCAGAGCGCTGGCTCCAACCAGACATAGGTTTCACGACTTTGCTGCCCTGCAGAAGGCGGTAATCTTCTTCAAATCCTGCTTCCCCTCAGTCTCAACACCACTGCTCGTGTCAACGGCAACGATGTTATCGCGAAATGGGCCAAGCTTCTGCAAGACTTCCTCGACGTTGCTCGCATTCAATCCGCCTGCGAGCATCGCTTTGACACTGGAGTCTTTCTCAAATAGCTGCCTCAGCGCATTACTGTCCAGCTGCTGACCTGAGCCACCAGCGCCTGCATCGAGAAGCGAAATAGCTTGGTAACCCCTAGCACTAAACCCCTCCTCACCTGGGGCAAACCTGCGAATTACAGGTACTGGTATGCTTCTTGTCCATTCTAATGGCTCCTGACCATGAAGCTGAACCATATCCAAGCCAAATTCGTCGACTTCTGAAACGATTGTTTCTAGACTCTGATTCAGATAAACCCCAACTAATTTCACATGAGACGATCGTTCAAGTGATCGTGCTCTGTAATCAAGGTAGTCCTCTACACCCACATTTACTGTTGGTGCTTTCAACCTGTGCGGCTTAGGTGTGTTTTTCACAACCTCAGCGATTTCCTGCACAATATCGTCTTGCACGAATCGTGATCGTGTTGGCACTCGGATAACGCCGATGAAATCTGCACCAGATTCTATGGCAGTCTTTGCAGCTTCTGCAGATCGTGTACCACATATCTTGACCGCCATTTGTCTCTGCACTTTGGTCCTTGGCACTTTGGGTTCCCCCAATAATTGAGCGATGAACATCACCGTATCAGCTGGCCGCATCAGTGCTTCACCAACTAATACACCTTTGACACCCTCTTTCTTGTATGCTTGCACGTCTTGAGGTCCTGAGATTCCGCTCAAGGCACATACAATTGTGTCCTTCGGCACGATGTCCATCAATCTACTTGTCGTGCCAAGGTCAACCTCAAAGTTGGTGAGATCACGATTATTGACACCGATGACTTTCGAGCCAAGTCGTACGGCAACTCTCATTTCCTCTGCTGTGTTGACTTCGACAAGCGGCTCCATACCTAGACTTTGTGAATATTTGTATAACCTGGTCAATAGCTCTTTATCGAGCATTTTAACAATCAGAAGCACTGTATCGGCACCTGCTAGTCGAGCTTCTAGTACCTGATATTCGTCAAAGATGAACTCTTTCCGGAGCACGGCCGGCCTATTTGGCATGCTCTCGAGTGCTTGTCGTACATATCTCATGTCTTCGAGACTGCCTTTGAACCAGTCTGGCTCTGTAAGCACAGAGATAGTCGATGCTCCTGCCTGAGCGTATTTCCGAGCCTGAGCTGGTGCACATGCATCGATCTGAATCATACCTTTTGATGGTGAAGCTCTTTTTATTTCGGCGAGTAATGCTACTGGATATGCTGATTGCCGCAGTCGATCTGGAAACGAAATCTGTGGTGGCGCAAGACCTAGGTTGTAGGCTGCCTGTAAGTCTTGTGGCCTCTGTGATGGTACCAGCTTCTGCGAAGCAACAAGCTCTTTCCTTCGGGCATAGATCTTCTCCAGAATGTTTGCCTTTTTGTCAGATATGCCGTTCCGTATACCATTGGCTTGCTTTGATTTCTGCACATCTTTCCAAGTACCCCCAGACATCCTTAAGAAGTTTTGTAGCATTGTACGACCACTCTCAGTCAAGATGCTTTCAGGATGGAATTGCACACCTTCCATGACATACTCTTTGTGCCGTACACCCATGATGATGCCTTTTCCGCCGTCTGGACCAGCTGAGATCCAGCCCGACACTTCTAGGCAGTCCGGAAGCGTAGGATGTGTACCAGCCAGAGAGTGATATCTTGTGACCTGCACATCTTGCGGTACTCCTTCGTATACACCTTTCCCATCGTGTCGTAGGGGTGAAGTCTTCCCGTGCAGAATCTCACCTGTCACATCGACTTTCCCACCGAATGCGGAAATCATACACTGCTGACCCATGCATACACCAAATACCGGTATCTTGCCAGCGAAGTGCTTGATAGCATGTTTGCTCACACCAGAATCACTGTCTGGATGACCCGGACCGGGAGATATGACAAGTTGTGTAGGTTTCTGAGCTATAAGCTCTTCTAGTGTGACCTTGTCATTCCTATAAACTGTCACAGTTGCTCCTTCTAGGATCAGGTACTGATATACGTTCCAGGTGAAAGAGTCATAATTGTCTATTAGGATGAGGTTGGAAGCACTTTCGAGTTTGGCTGCGGGAGGTTTGTCAGAGCGAGAATGGTCGACGAGATTCAGTGATGGCATAGTCGTCTGATGTCGGGTCTAGCAGGTACCACCAGCGCATCTGCAGTGCACGAAGATATAGCACCGATATGCAGGTACAGTGACAAAGTCAGTGGCTCTCACTCCACACAGATCGAGGCGCTTCTGGGGAAGCTGCATCCTTGGTGAACTTCATTACCGTAACGGCCAGCCCCGAAGCTGCCCCATACCCTGGGTGCAAAAGTGTCGCTTTAGGTACCAAGCTACCAGTATCGGGGCTCTGGATGCGCCTATTCCTGCTCCACGATTGGAAGAGCAGCACAAGCTGAGACGCGCCCAGCCGTAAGCTTCTCGTACGGTGCACGAAGCGGCATTTCACGCACCATTACTATCGATAACATATTCAAAGATAACGTATCCGTAAGTTCAAGAAGAGCAAAGCAGTAACTGTCACATTATTGTGATAGGGTGAGCCCGAAAGTACAACAATGATTCGCAGACAAGCCCGCGAACGCCGCGACTACCTCTATCGCCGCGCTCTGCAACTCCGCGATGCCAGTATCGCCGAGAAACGCGCTCAATTGAAAAAATCCTTAGCCACTGGTCGCAACCTCGATCCCTCCGTTGCAAACGACAAATCCCTCCGCAAAGACTTCAAGTACGATGAGTCTCTGGATGCTGAGACCGCTGAGGCTCAAGCTAGCCTAGACGATGAATACAGCATGCTTTCGGGTCTCGCAGATCCAAGACCGCTAGTCACAACGAGTAGAAGTCCGAGCACAAGATTAGCTACATTCAGTAAAGAGATCAGACTAATGTTGCCGACTGCAATAAGATTAAATCGAGGAAACACGATATTACCCAATTTGCTCAGTAGTGCAAAAGCTGCAGCGCTGACAGATATTGTATTGCTACATGAACATCGAGGAACGCCGACTGCGATGACCATAAGTCATTTGCCGCATGGACCAACCGCAAAATTCTCGCTACACAATGTCGTCTTGCGGATGGACATTCCTAACGCTTCGAGAGGTACTGTGAGCGAATCTTATCCACATCTGATCTTTGAAGGGTTTAGCACAAGATTAGGAAAGCGGGTCGTGCAGATTCTGAAGCATTTATTTCCTCCTCGTGACGGACCACATAAAGTTGGCAATCGCGTGGTGACATTTAGGAACATTGATGACAGTATCGAGGTACGGCATCATGTGTTTGTGCAGACAGGCTATCGAGATGTCGAGCTTGCTGAGGTTGGTCCAAGAATGACCATGAGATGTTTTGAGATCAGAGGTGGGACGCTGGAAGGCAAAGATGGTGATGTGGAATGGGCTCTGACGCAATTCACCAGGACAGGAAGGAAGAAGGATTACTTGTAACCGAGCCCAGGATGATGCTATATGTGAGATCTTTCGAGCGTGGCGTTCTAGATCATGGCTCAAGTCTAAGTCGAATTCGACATCGCAATGCATTTCTTATGCTGTTCTCCAAAATAACAGATCGTACACGACGCGGACGATCATTCATCGTTCCTGTATTGTGGTGTTCTCAGTGGACTGGAATCGAGCAGGACTGTTCGCACGAATCTCCAGATATATCGTCCCAATTCCCGCAAGAGGCTAAAAGCAGGTGGAGCTGTATCATCTCCGCCTCGAACTACTCGTGTCTGTTCCTCAACAGAGCCAGATGGGTCATTGTCGGAGTTGTGATCATGAACTAGTAGAGGCTGATTCTCCATGGTCAAGTTGAAAGCCGGATCAAGTATTATCAGTCCTGAATTTGAGTTTAATGAAGAAGAATTACGGTCAATTGGTGTTGTTCCAAATCGTGATAGGGGTATAGGCGTTTGCTGTCGCGTTCGAGCAAACAGAATGTAATGGACATTATCGACTGTCTTGTTTGTGGCTAGTGACAATACCAGTAGTAATGCGTGGGGGTGGACAAGGCAAAGCTCGATGTCAAGCAACACTTTCAATCACTTTCATTATGGGTATAGGCACTGGTATGGTGCCTAGATCGTGACTGAGGCCGACTATACCATTCACTTCATGAAGTCATGTCCAGGCCTTTCAAGGAAACACAAGACCACTAAACGCCGTGCTTTATTTTATCTCCCGAACGACCCTCTTTCCAGTTCAGGTGAAGTGG
This sequence comes from Pasadenomyces melaninifex, assembly GCA_022813495.1. Lineage (NCBI taxonomy): Eukaryota > Fungi > Ascomycota > Dothideomycetes > Pasadenomyces > Pasadenomyces melaninifex. The sequence continues at coordinate 160,098 of JAKLMI010000002.1, read as the reverse complement.
ACCGTGGCCGTGGCTCGTCAATCACCTCATTTTGTACATCATTCAGACATGCTACTGCCATCTCTAACTCGCTTCGTACTTTCGAAACCAGCACTCCGTCCTTGTGCCAATGCAATTCTCTTTCATCAGTTGGCACCACCTTGTCCTTCAAACCATCTCCTAAATCGAGATGCTCCCTGATGTCACCAGATATCGCACGTCTATTCTCGTCGAAGACCTTTAGCAGTTGTACCTGGTTTGGGTCCACTGCTGCGCTCGCGCCAGCGTTGTGGAAATCTTGTAGTAGATAAGAAAGCAGGCTCAGTGTAGAGATCTCCCTAGCTTGAGCAATAGTAATGAACGCCCCTTCTTGAGGACGCAAGGATATAGCTGCGCGATTCAGCTGTTCTGGGAACTGGTTCAAGAAGGACGAGATCTCTGCAGCTAGAGTACCACCTACCGCGTGAAGGAGATTCAGGGTCAACGCAAGGACCTCCGTCCATATAGAATAGAGCATCGAGCAGTGAGGTCGGGTGTCTAGTGGCCCTACACCTCCCGAAACATTCTGTAGAACCTGCGTAACACGGGCGGTAAGAATGGAACTCAAAACACCCTCTATTGCCATTTCTCCAGCTAGTGGTGGTAGACTGCTCAGCAGAACAAGAAAGTTTAGTGCAACAGCAGCATGAAGCGGCTCACTGTCTGTACGATTCACCAGCAGGTGCGCCCAGCTGAAAAGCTTTGATACGGTCTGGATTGCACCAGTAGCAATCAGTCGTTCTGCGAGCTGTGTTGCGAACTCCGGTAGACCGGGAAGACGCAGTAGTGTCTCCAACAAACCTAGAATTGTGGTCAGATCGCTGAAGCCAACGTTGGATTTCACCGTTGGTTGGTGCTGCATTTCTGCTTGTTTCTGTTCCTGTATAGTGGTGACAACAGTCGATAAACCTTGTCCAATCACAACTGTAGCGATCTCGAGGATTTCGGGGGTTATGCTATTGCTATGCTTAAGTAGTTCTTTTGGGTTGAGGTTGGTGCTTGCGAGTGGTTGCCAAGCCTTACCTATATGGAACTGCAATGCCAGCAGTACAATGCGTAGGTTCGTCCTCCAAGAGTCAAGGTCATCGTTCGCGATTGCCTCTTCATAATTTGCATAAGAGAAGACAGTATTTTGCCATGCTAGTCCAAGCAATTCTCGTGCACCCACACTATGGATTTTGTTCTGCGCTAATTGCTGCATCAATGCCAAAGACATTTCGTTGCGAGCTCGTTTCAGGTGATCGAATATTTCTTCGGCAGGCTGTTTTGTGGCGTTCGCTGCAAGACATCTGCGTGCAACATCGACCATGGTTGAATGCTGAGCTTGACCCATGCGAATCAGGAACGAAGCGTGCTCAATGCATACTCTTTTGAAGCTTTGAAGCAGCTGTATTTCGGCTTCGACTAACCGTAAATTCGTATTCGCCCTTGCAATTTCTGCGTAATATGATTGATCCACATTTGCAGCCTTGGTCCCTTGCGGCTTCCAAGCTGGATCGTGACCAAGAACTAGTTCTGCCAAGTCAAGGTCCACGAAATCGTTAACCTGCTCAGGAAATAGCCGATTGCTTTTGAAATCATCGAGTTCAAGATTGAATTTGGCTGAAAAGTTTTTGCGCAGATTTGCGTGTAGTGATGCATTATAGCTGCGAACATCCACTGCATGAATGGTGAGCCAATTCAGCAGAGGCACAAGCCCAGTGACCAAATCAGAATCTTGAACAGATTTGGCGTATTGCAGATAAACAGAGCAGAAATCAGTGATGAGTGCTGAGATTTGCAACCAGTCAGCATCTGTATTGGTTTGTCTCTCCACACTCGACGTCGCGCAGTCCACGAGCCTTTTAAGAACAGTCTGCTTGCTTCTAAGTGAGGTCAAAGTCCATGACCAATTCTGCTGAGCAGTGATGATAAATCTCACGACAGCGGTGGGTAGCTCATGAGCATTTTCAGAACCCGGCTGTAAGTGTTCGACTATATCAACCGCTCTATTGAGCACAAGTCTGCCACGATACACATTTCCGTCAGCAGAAGCGATGTTACTGTCTTTGTGCGGTATGGACCCTGTTAGCAGCACGATGGAGAACCACTGCTGTTCTCTGCGGATGAGTAGTTCTAGCAACATCCATCTGTCAGTCGCGACTGAAACATACGACCCATGCTGACCACCCAAAATAACATCGACGAGGTCGATCGAAGATTCTGTCCCAAGGTGACCCAACAGTGAGACTGGTTTCTGCTGTGAGAGCACTTCGAGCAGTGATTGGAGTAGCTGAGAAGATGACTGCATACGAGACAATGGGTTCAATTGGCGAACAAGAATGGGCACCAAGTCAAACAAGCAGGTCTCGAATCCTGCCGCAGGCTGCATTTGCTTCAGACCCACTCTCACTAGAGCGTTGGACAAGTCCAACAGCGCCTCATAGCAAACTAGCATCGCAGGGTCAGCATCGATACGGACATTGAGATTAAGCGCGAATATTATGTGGCTAATGATCGGACCAGAACGAGCATCGCCAGCTCTAGAGGGTCGCAATCGATTAAGGATTGCATTTGCAGCTGAAGAAAGACTGGCTGTTAGGGTCGACATCTGAGACCCAACACCGAATCTGATGCGCAAAAGCTCACCGAAACTGTTCGCTATAATCGTGATTATTTGCGGTTCTTGAGGCTCTGCCAGCTTTTGCCATTGTGTCATTGCTTCGAGGACTTCTAGCATCGTCTGTGTTAAGCTCGACAAGGACATTTCGTACGACTTTTCTAGACTATTGAAAGGTCTCTGGCTGGATTTCGATCTCCATCTTTTCATGACAGGAAATTCTGTCGTTTGCCGCATAGTTGCTAATATCATATCCTGATATAGATGCGCTGTAGCTAGAGTCACGGAAGCATCTCCTGACATTGATTCAACTCCCGAGATCAGCATGTACAGCAAGCCGCTACCACCATGTGTACTGATGATGTTTGTCTTCGTGATTTGTGACCAAAATTGAGAAGGTCTGATTTTCAGCACAGCTCGGGCAAAGGTCATACAGGCAACGAGGATGCTTGTATCGAATGTATTTGTTGGTCGACGTCGATACGCTTGGATCTCCTGCTCAATAATGTTGAACACTAGCTCAGCGACATTTGACCCGTTGGCTAGATGTGCAGTGGCCTCGATCAGGATAATATCGACAGATGCATCACGTTGCTCGGGATCATCGATACCGAGGTAAGTCGTTGTCAGCAGGTTGGCGAGCAGTGTAATCATTTCTGACACAATTTCCTGAGCAGTGTCTACCCCTGATACGACTTCTTGAAGCAAGCCATTGTAGTGGAGTTCGAGCCATTCGCCGATGAGCGCGAATCCCGAGTACTCATAGTTCCATCTTATTATTCTTGGTTCATGATCTGATACAACAACTCCTTCAGTCCCAGCCTCGATCACAAGAACCTCTTTGTTGTTGAGATTACTTGTGAGAAGCGCTGTGCTTCCCTGTGGAAAGGCGTACGCATGTTTGTTCAGTGCCACGTAGTTGAGATTTTCATCTTCGCGTGTGGTATGATATTCCGCGAGCGAGCCCACTGCCAATGCTGTGAAATATTGTAGTTTGCGTAGGCGGAAAGTGATATAATGTGTGTTCTCTTGTATGGCATCCGCTCGCGCCAATTGTCGACACAACGTAAGGAAGGGTAGGGCTTCGTGAGGAAACCATTGTGATGCTTGATTGAAAATGGCCTCTTCTGGTGTCTCAGTACGTAGGAAGTCGTTGGCAGCGTCGACAAATTCTAGACCTGTAAGGTGTATTGATTTAGGTGGCTCAAGGATTGCGGATTGCATCGTAAGTATATCTTCGCTATAAGCTAAGCTTGTTGGTAAATATTGTGTCGCACAAATCAAAAGCTCTTGAAGAAAGCCCGATTGCGCTATTTGCGTTGCAGTCAGCAGTGCTGGCGAGTATGACTGAGCAATGACAGCCAGCTGATCCGCGACTCTGTTGACAACAAAAGTTTGCTCGAGCAAGAATCTTGCAGAATGAAGTTCATCAGGCTGATCTTTGGTCCGTCGATGAATTTCCAAGAATGAACGATCTGATCCACTTGCTGCCGGGGACGCTCGACGGGCGGATAGTGTATCGTGGGCTTCATTGTCCACTGCTGATGGATGGCTACCTTCCGAGCCGTCCATGTGGTTCTCGACCACTTGCAGCACAAGTCCGAACGCAAATGCGACAAGCATTGCTTGAGGACAGGAGGTTTGTACTGCGTTGAGTAAGGTCTCGAAGACATGGGTCACAACAACAGACTCCGAAACCCAGTGCTGCCCTCTCTCAGACTGTAGCTGCTCAATGGCTATGCCACAATTTACTAGAGCCACACCTACCAGAATGATGAGGTGATTAAACGCCCCTAGCTGAGCTTCGCTTAACCACGATTGTGGTTCCATGGCGGATAAGAAGTCGAGCTCTCGCATTGTTGTAAACCAGTCCTGAACGACCGAAAAAGGACAATTGTTGAGCTTGCGTAGCTCGACAATCACGATCTGCATAAGCTGTTCCGAGAAGCGCAAGCTACCAGCACAATAGATGTCAGAGGCACTTTGGGCAACGCCTGGCCAGGCACTAGGATCGGCGAGATCTCGAAGCTGCTGTGTGAGTCGTCGCATGCACTGCTCCAAGTCTGCAATCGAAGCTTCAGAATCAATGTCCGGAGGATTGGGTAAAAGCCCCAATTGTCCATCACGAAGAGCCAACCACGTCCTGGCTAGACCTGCACATTCTTGGAAATATATTGTGAGCTGTCTGATACGCCTCGCTTGTTCCTCTCGAAATAGCTTGTCGTCTCTCTTGCACAGCACATTGCTCTCGAATTCGGCAGCAAAAGCTAATCGTGGGCCGTAGTTGTCCTTCAAGCTTGCAATCTCTGCATCTGAATACCCAGCTTGTAGATGTAACTGTGGCCTGCTCTGCCATTCTAGAAGGCAAACTCTCAAAGCTTCGACTTCATTGACTGTAACCGCGTCAGCGAGCCACTTGGCATCTGTTTTTATCTCCTGGACATCGTAGTGTTGATCCTTAGTTGGAGGTACATTGATCGCGGCTGTAGCTGATTCGACTCTTTTTGCGCTGGTTCCAGATCGCGGCTCGAATAACGGCACGTTGCTCTTCAAGTATGAAGATACACGTTCCACGTTCAACACCTGCTTCCAGTATGCGAGCTCATCGTCATCAAAGTTGCCAGTATCCCAGTTGTGCACAGGAACATCCTTCCATGAAAGTATACGCTCTTCTCCAGCAAACAACCTTGGCAAGTCTGGCAGGTCCAGGCTGCCGACAGCCGCCATCGCACATGTGTATGAGTTTACAACATGGGTAGCGTTTTGCGCAAATGGTGAAGCTTGCGGTTCTTCACTTAGCAGGTGCAGCCTGTGGCTTTCTACGCGTGCTTACCTCTTTTCGTAGCGCGTCAAGATAGATGCCTCAGGCACAGAGGCATGAAAACTGTCACTGGCAGCCACGGCTAGGCGTGGCCAATACATGCCCTACAGCCTGCGATTTCTTGCAGACCACTTTGCACTCTTCTTCTGTTATATTCTCTGCTACGAACAACATAGGGGTTCTTCGGACTTTCTGTCGCGCTGTTTCTTTCATTCTCATTTGGGACCTGGCGTTTTCTGGCTATTTGCCAGGATTGCGCCACAAGTCAGAGTGCATTTTGCTCTGAATCTGCTGGACACGAGTGACTGCATATATTGTTCTCGATAGACCACCACGCTACGCAATTCGACCCAGCCCACCACGAGCTGTCCTCGACCAAATAAAGATGGAGGCCTTTAACACGATGGGAAACCATATGGTTTCAAATTCGGCCTCGGCCATTAATGCTGTGGATGATGCCTCAAACGTTGACGCAGATGAGAGCATATTGAGTCTTGCTAAAGGTCCTAGAAGACGCCAACACGACGATGAGTCAGCAGACGGAGAAGACGACCTACGGAGTATGGCTAGCGCAGTACCAGCTCAGACAAAGGAAGAAAAGCCAGAGGAGGAGGTAGTGCTACCTCCGCATGCATGCGCGTACGTATAGCAGTCACAAACTTGATGAAATGGGCTGACACGCGAAAAGATATTGCGGTATACACAATCCTGCAAGTGTGGTAAGATGTTTGACGTGCAGCAAATGGTTTTGTAGTGCTCGGGGCAATACTTCCTCCTCGCACATTGTGAATCATCTTGTGCGAGCGCGGCACAAAGAAGTGCAACTACATCCCAGCAGCTCTCTAGGAGACACGGTACTGGAGTGCTACAATTGTGGAACGAAGAACGTCTTCCTGCTAGGCTTCATTCCTGCCAAATCTGACACAGTCGTGGTTCTGCTATGTCGCCAGCCTTGCGCTGCTATGCCCTCCTCAAAAGACATGAATTGGGATACCTCGCGATGGCAGCCATTAATCGAAGACCGGTCGTTTTTGTCGTGGCTTGTGGCTCAGCCTACAGACCAGGAACAACTTCGAGCACGACATCTCTCACCACAGCTAATAGCTAAATTAGAAGAGCTGTGGAAAGAGAATGCAGCTGCAACAGTCACAGATCTCGAAAAAGCTGCTAATATCGACGATGAGCCTGCTCCTGTGTTGCTGCGTTATGATGATGCTTACCAATATCAGAATGTTTTTGGGCCACTTGTAAAGATCGAGGCAGATTATGACAAGAAGCTAAAAGAATCGCAATCGCAGGATGGACTGATAGTCAGATGGGATCTCGGCTTGAACAACAAGCATTTGGCAAGCTTCGTACTGCCTAAGCTGGAACTAGGCGATGTCAAGCTGGCAGTTGGTGACGAGATGAGGTTGAAGTACAATGGCGAACTGCGCTCCCCCTGGGAAGGTGTCGGTTACGTGATCAAAATACCCAACAACCAGTCCGATGAGGTGACGATAGAATTGCGCGCTAAAGGAGATCACAAATCAGTTCCAACAGAATGTACACATAACTTCACAGCTGATTACGTGTGGAAGGCGACTTCCTTCGATCGAATGCAGCTGGCTATGAAGACCTTCGCCATCGATGAGATGTCTGTCTCAGGTTACATTTTCCACCGACTCTTAGGTCACGAAGTGGCTGCGGCACCAATGAAGACTCAACTTCCGAAGAAATTTAGCGTACCGGGTCTACCAGAGTTGAACGGTTCGCAAATCAATGCTGTGAAGTCTGTCCTGCAAAAACCCTTGAGCTTGATTCAAGGTCCGCCTGGTACTGGTAAAACAGTCACTTCTGCAACAATCATCTACCACCTGTCTAAGATTAATGGCGGTCAGGTATTGGTCTGCGCTCCTTCGAACGTCGCCGTTGATCAGCTTTGCGAGAGAATACATCGAACTGGACTCAAGACAGTCCGAGTTACCGCGAAGTCACGGGAAGATGTTGAATCGCCAGTGGGGTTTTTGTCGTTGCACGAGCAGGTTCGCATGAATGACAGCAACGTCGAGCTTACCAAGCTGTATCAGTTGAAATCTGAGCTTGGTGAACTTTCCAGCCAGGACGAGAAGAAGTTCAAGACTTTGACCCGAGCGGCAGAGCGCGAGATCTTGACTAACGCAGATGTCATTTGCTGCACTTGTGTTGGTGCAGGGGATCCACGACTAGCCAAGTTCAAGTTCAGGACCGTCCTTATAGATGAGTCTACTCAATCGGCTGAGCCAGAATGTATGATTCCTTTGGTCCTTGGTTGCAAACAGGTCGTTCTTGTTGGTGATCATCAGCAACTGGGCCCTGTTATCATGAACAAGAAGGCTGCCAAAGCAGGTTTGAACCAGTCCCTGTTCGAACGACTTGTCATTCTTGGTTGCGCCCCAATCCGACTGAACGTACAATACCGAATGCATCCTTGTTTGTCAGAATTTCCGTCAAACATGTTCTACGAGGGTTCTTTACAGAATGGCGTCACGATGCAGCAGAGGATTCGAAAAGACGTTGACTTTCCTTGGCCGGTTCAGGACAATCCGATGATGTTTTGGGCAAACCTGGGGAACGAGGAAATCTCTGCTTCAGGCACGTCATATCTGAACAGAACTGAAGCTGCCAATGTCGAAAAGCTGGTCACCCGATTCTTCAAGGCAGGAGTCAAGCCGGAGGACATCGGTATTATCACACCATACGAAGGTCAACGAAGCTATGTTGTCAGCTCAATGCAAGCGTCTGGCACCTTCAAAAAGGAGCAGTACAAGGAGATCGAGGTAGCGTCAGTTGACGCATTCCAGGGACGAGAAAAGGACTACATCATTCTTACTTGTGTTCGTTCCAACGACCACCAAGGTATCGGTTTCTTGTCTGACCCTCGTCGTCTCAATGTCGCTTTGACACGTGCCAAATATGGCTTGGTCATCCTCGGAAACCCCAAAGTTCTGTCTAAGCATCCACTCTGGCACTACCTGCTTCTGCACTTCAAAGAGCGAACATGCTTGGTTGAAGGTCCGCTTTCCAATCTGCAGACCTCTTTGCATCAGTTCAGTCGACCAAAGCAGACTTACAGAGGTCCTCAACGATATCAGATGGCGTATCAGCATGCTTCTCAGATGGCTAGCGGCATGATGAATGGCAATGCTAGGAACGGACATCGCAATCGCAATAACAATGACAACTTTAATGCTGCACAACCACAAGACGGTTCTGTCATCGGCTATGTTCCAGACGATATCTCTTCAGTCCATTCTTCAGCTATGGGCGTCGGAATTCCACATGGTTACCCGCCCATGTTTCAAGGATTTACGCCAGATAACTGGCCAGGCCTGACAAATCAGACGAACGGACGTCGAGCACAAAATAGAATTGGTAAAAGCAAGAACAACACGACACCATCAGTCACGGGTGAGAGTACGGTTGCGACAGAAAGTGAGATTACGAGCACTTTAGGTGGTGTGAATTTGGACAGTCTTTCTATCACTGGCCCAAATAAGACCACGTCCTATAATCAATCTGATCGACTGAAGCGTTTTGTCGAAGATGCTCCTCCAGAACGACGTGGGTTCGAAAGAGGCACGTATACTCGGGGTACTGGCAAGAGTGTTGCGACTCAGGACGAGGATGCCAGAAGTGTCTCCACTGCCTTCGCCTCGCAGGTGGGAGGTAGCTACGACTGATGAGTGTCTTTGTCTGACAGTCAGCACACGCAGGGTGCTAGTCACTGATACTAGTCAAATGACAGTGAATACAGGAGGTCATGATTGCGCCTGAAAACAATCATCATCATATCAATTCAGTTTGGTGAAGAGCGATAAACCCATATCTTACTCGGAAAGTATGCATTTACTTGCGGAGCAGCACAGTCAAGCCGTGCTCTGCCGCCACAACCCGTAGGACTAGAGTCTGCACGTCATGAGTCTCTGAGAGTCAACCGACACGACAACCTGACGAAGAGAGTGGCGGCTTCGGCGAAGTTGGTCAAACGGTCAGCGAACGAGCATATAATGTTGATGGTTTTGTGAGAAGCAGTCCTGCCGGACTTGACCATCACAGGTGGTACTCGTTTGTCGAAAAAGCGAGAGGAGTCAATTATCGCAAAAGATAGGTGGAAATTCAATTCGTACAAGGCTGAAAAGTCTTGAGCTTCCTAGCCGGCGACGCTATGTTAGCATTGAGGGGCTAGTCAAGTTTTTGTGATTGGGGATGGTATACACGCTGATGTCTGTCAGCCTTATGCGCATCAGTTCGTGTGCTGGATGTTATAGTGGCATAGTCGTTCGCTCGAAATTCATGCCTGTGGAGGAAGGGGAGGCGGCGGGTCTTCGGTGCCAGTCTATTCGGGAACTGAGTATAAGCTTCGGCACTGCATTAGATCGTGATCGCGGTCAATTAACAGGCACCAGAAGTCTGGAACTTTTGCCTAACAGTGCTAATAGTATAGTGCAAGAAGTTGGTATCCCTGCCTACTAGTAACCCATGCTCACTATGTTACCTGTACCCTCAGTGGTGTCGATGATCACCGGAGTGATTGCGACCAGCTAGACTTTTCTCCCGCCTTCGTGTTTGCTTTACATGTGCCCATTGTTAATCTCTGAGTGCCGGCCTGCCATAGGTAGTTTCCTTCTATTGTCTGACGAATATCCGACACACGTAAGTCTGTGTGACCTGGCCTGTCATTCGTTCAATCGACTATGCAGCACGTGCCATGCTCACAGCGCAATCTGTTTATCTCAACTCAGACTTCGTCGACCACGTTGTAACAGGATCGCAAGTGCTTACTGCAGCCATCCTCAAACTGTCGGACTTCCAGCCAGAGAAACGAGCGGAGAACCTGGAATCGCCAAGCACTTTCGGTGAATGCCTTGGCATGGCTTGCAACAAAAGTGACTATCTCAACGTGTAGCACCGACGTGGTTGAGCAGGAACTCGTGAGAAATTGCTGATGTGTTGTGCTTTGTGCTCTTGGCAGTGTTGTGATTCAGAAAAGCGCTCGACTGAGGGTGTCATGTTCGTATTTTCAGCTTCAATCGTTAAGAATTGTTGTTCCAAACCATAGTAATTCCATCGCCTCGAGATCGCTCAATGTTTATGGCGCTGCAGACCCCGTTATTGATAGGCTGACACACCACCTTCTTCAATTCCAGCAAGCTAATGGCTGCTCGTCAATCAGGCACGGCCCAGGGAAAGAATCCAACAGATGTGGTTCAAGTTGCAAACAAGTCTAACAAGTATAAGTAAGGAGAGCTGCTGCAGGCTTCCAACGACTGATCTGCTCCTTTCACATGAGTTCCTCAGACCAGCACAAGATTAACTGGTGCCATTCTACTGTTCATCGTGCTGTACAAGCATTAGTAGACAATCATACAGATACAGGCAAGATGGGCGAACAACATCCCGTGCAGCAGAAGTCGTGTATTTGCAGAAGCCAGAAAGGCACTGCGGCCACATTCGGCATCGCACCAGCTTTCCGGCTGAACAATGCTGACAAGGAGGCTAAAGAGCTTCCTGGCAATCTGGACAAGCTCGTGCTGGGCATAGGCAGAATAGTTCCGCGATGGGATGTCTCGCCAGCACTAGAACTTCGCTATTTCGTTAGATCAGACACGTTTTCGTCTGCTGATGATGCTAAAGATGCTGGGCAAGCGCTTCAGGAAGCAGCAGCTGAATGGAATACCCTGAATCTGGATCTCACTATCAAATCTACCGACGACCAGAAGGCAGCACACTTTTACCTGATCTACAGGAAGGAAATTCCTGGTTCGCCAGGTGTACTCGCTGAGGCATTTTTCCCGAACGAAATTGGTCAGGATGTGATTGTTTACGATTTAGCTCTCCGCGATTCAGACAATAGAGAAATCCTCAAAAATGTTTTTCTCCATGAGCTCGGACATGTTCTTGGACTTCGACACGAGTTTGCTATCGTTGCTGACGCAAAAGGTCATGGGCCTGAAGGAGAAGGAGCGGTCCAGTTTGGATTCAGAAACCCAAATTCCGTTATGGCATACGTCTTTCCTCCTGAGTTACAGGACACTGATAAAGATGATGTGGTGAGGTTCTACAGGCTACCTGAAGGTACACCGCTGGGTGCTCGTAGACAACTGATCACGGACTACGTGCCAAAGCTTCGAAGTGAGCTTGAATGAAGCTTGACAGTGATCAACGCAGGTACTGTATGCCTCGGGCATACATCGCAGCGCGGGTAAATTAAAGATGAGAATTTGCCGAGCTGTTGAATCGACATCTAGTGCTTTCTTAGTTTAGGTAGCTTCTCAATGTTCACGTTCACGAAATCTATATTCCAACCTTAGACAGAAACCTTACGTGCTGTTCGCAAACTATATCCACTGCATCTAGATGCGGCTATTGTCGAGCTGAAAGATCAGATGCGCTTGGACACTACTGGCTGCTTGCAGGACGCGTTCCGATAATGCAAAATATACCCTAATTCAACAAATCACATCGTGCACTTAACATCTTAGCGCCAAGTCATGCTGCAAGGTCTTATCGCAAGTTCGCTTGCTTGACTTCTAGCACAACGCTAGAGCTTCTTCGAGTTTGTCGACCTTGGCTTCAGCAGCTTGTCAGCTCGCTATCTGCAATTCGTACATCTAATTCGCTACGCGGCAACGCCGTCGCGTCGAGTCCAAACCTGCAGATGACTCTTTGCACGTGGAAATGGAGCCTATCAGCTGGCAGAATGTATTTCACACCAGGCCTAGGTGAGCTTGTCACTTCCTAATACGCTCAAGTTCAACGAGCTTTCGATAACGTGCTCAGTCGCGTGGAACACTGGCCAGCGTCCAGAAGCCTCGAGCCATGCACGAGTAGATGTTGTGAGAGCTGAGATGTGTTTAAGTAGAGCTCCAAGTTTGGTCGTGGCTTTTGCTTCCACCATTGGGTTTTGCGCCTCTATCTGAGCGTGAAGCGTTTTAACCCTGCTTGTACTTCAGTGTAAAGATCTACAAGATTGGTCGGAACTGTTGCTCCTTACATCAAGTCAATATGGCATCTTATGATGAGCAGAAGCTGGACGAGAAAAATATCGGCATCACTGAGGTCGCTCTTGACTCCGATGGCGAATCAATCGATACTATCACAGCACTTGTGCAGGAAGACCACAGCCATGAGATCAAATTAAGGACCATGTCATGGAAGAAAGCAGCATGGCTCCTTTGCGGTGAGCAGGTCTGCCTCGCTATCATGGCGCAGACGTGGTCACTATCAGTGCTAGGATGGGTTCCAGGAATTCTCACCATGCTCGGTGCTGGGATCTTGTTCTACATCACCTCGATCACCATGCACAAGTATATCATGAAGCATCCTCAAATCATGGACATCGTTGACTTCGGCTACTATGCTTTCGGCAAGAGCAGGATTGCCTACAACTTTACCGCTTTCATGCTGCTGGCAAACAACATCATGCTCATTGGCTTCCACGTCCTGACAGGTGCCAAGATTCTCAACACACTATCAGATCATTCTCTTTGCACGGTGGTCTTTTCAATCATTGTCACGCTCATGGGCATTGTTATGTCTCTGCCAAGAACATTGAAGCACGTCTCATTCATGTCAATGTTCTCGGCTTTCTTCATGGCTGTCGCTATCCTTCTCTTCTTGGTCTTTGCTGGTATTGAGAAGGCTCCACTCTATGGTTACAATGGCGACTACCCGACTGTGGGCAAGGTCAAGACCTATGCTTTCCCCCCTTCAGGAACTACTTTTGTCGCTGCGATGAACGCAGTGCTCAACATCACCTTCCTCTGGGTACCGCAAATCTTGTTCCCAACCTTCATCTCGGAAATGGAACGACCGCAGGACTTCCCCAAGGCTCTTGCTGTTCTCACCGCCGTTTCCGGCTTCCTGTTTGTTGTGCCACCAGCCATTGGTTTCAAATATCTCGGTCAATATGCTACTGCTCCGGCATTCGGCAGCTTGGGCATTGTCGCGTATAAGAAGGCGTCCTTCGCATTCGTCATTGTGCCAACATTGGTCATCGGTGTCATCTACGCCAATGTCAGCGCCAAGTTTATCTACAAGATGATCATGGGCAATTCGCGTCATGCTCACAGCAATACCGCAATCGGCTGGGTAAGTCCTTGTCGAAGAATGTATGTGATCTCGAGCTAACGATTCACTAGGGCGTCTGGTCTGCAGTCATGGTCGTCGTCTGGATCATCGGCTTCATCTTTTCTGAGGTCATCCCAAGCATGGGGGACTTCTTGTCCCTGCTCGGCGCTTCCTTCGACTCGTTCTTCGGCTTTATATTCTTCGCCATTGCTTACTGGCAGTTGTACAGGAACAACCTGTTCAACGGCGCAGGGAGATCGGTCATGACGATCGTCCATGTCATTGTGCTGCTCGTTGGTTTGTTCTTGCTTGGACCTGGTCTCTATGCTGCCGTGGAGGCTATCATTGCCGATTATTCGGGAACCACACGTCCAGCATTCAGCTGCAAGAATCTTTCCATTTAAAGTAAATAGCCAGATATTCGTTACGAATCAACGAAGGCGTCACTTTTGAACCTGAATCTCATGTCTGTACGGTCGGCATTGACTTTGTCATGAAGATATCTCGGCGGAAAAGATAAGAGACTGTCACTGATGGTTTCCAGTTTGAGACCGTTATTGTATCTTTTGTTCTGAGTTTTTTTTACTCTATTTTGTCTTACGCTAGTGAAGATCCTGGAGCCATTGTGGCACACGTAAGACCTGAATTAGGCGGGCCATGTAGTTATGCATACCACGATTCTTGTCTCATTATTGTACGATAGCCGATGTTCTGCTGGTCACATTGTGCTAGGGCTGACTGATATAGGCATCGCAAAAACTGATCTGTTTTAATGCCTGTCTGCTCGGCCCTGGTCGCTGGCATTAAAAAACATCACGCTGTGTTCAGTAATTCTGAGGGCGAAGTGATGCGCCGTGATCGGCTGCATGACACAGATGAGCATTTGCAATCACAACCTCAGCTGTAAGCTGAAGCTGAAGAGGCGTACGTGATAAAATTGCACCATAGCTTTACCTGCCCGTCTGGGATGGCTCCACAGCAAAAGCACGAACTATTGGGCCACAGTATGGAGAAGTGAAGCCTCGGTTCGGCCTGGCGCGTACTAGTTCCAACCTGAACCTCCTTTTCGCCAAATTTCGACCACCCTCGATCGCTTCCTCCGTTCAACTTAGGAGGTCAACGACTACTCCATAATGTACAAAATTAGCGTCAAGACAGACGCTATACTTTCACTGCCAAGATCTACTTTGCCGTTGCCCTCGCTGCTCAGATGGTCGTTGAACCAGACACGGCTAAGTGTACGCCACGACCTCATGTCTGGACCTTACCTGACCACGGACCTGATACTCCGCCCAGTCAAGGACATGGAAAGTCCAGGGGAATCTTGCTCTCACGGATGATACCTTGCCAGCATCGCGGAGCCTCACCCTATGTCCGCACTTGTGATAAACAAGCTCAGAGGCGCCGTCGATGGCCAGTCTCAATGAGGCTGCACGTGTCGGACCATCGTACTCCTGAGGATGAGCTTATAGCCTCACAGTACGCTGCACCGATGGCTTTCTCTTCCCTTTAGTCAGTCGTGAATTCGTCCTTGGACATCGTTGTACTCACCACAGTCGCTCTTTAGCACAATATGCCTTCCTCATCACTCTTTCTGAGGTCGAGCACCACTCTCGTTTCTGCTTTGGCTTTTGCTTCGTCTGCTTTCGCAGCACCAAAATTTGACGCTCGTGCACCTACTTCTAATCAGGTCTACAGCCTTGATTACGATTTCTTTGCAGGTAACTTTTATGATAATTTCAACTTCTATGCAGCATCCGATCCTACACACGGTTTTGTAAACTATGTCGACCGAACCACGGCTGCGAACTATGGTAGCAAGAACGGTGGTAGAGCCCTGATTGAGGGTGGTAGCGGCACCAATGCGCGACTCAATGTCGATTCTACGAACACCTTCGACAACACCAAAGCCTACTACAGTGCTTATCCTAATCCTGGGCGAACCAGTGTTCGAATCGAATCGACCAAGCAGTGGACACATGGCTTGATCGTCGGTGACTTCGAGCATATGCCCTTTGCTTGCGGTGCTTGGCCGGCCTTCTGGACGTTGGGAGAAAATACCTGGCCAACAGACGGCGAGGTAGACATCATTGAGGGCTGGAACGATCAGACTACCGGCAAGTAGACTTCTGCGAGCTTTGACAGTAGAGCTGGGGCTTGACATCCTTCTGATCTATGTTCACGTACTAACAAAGAAACAGACTTCGCTTCCTTCCATGTCAACAATCAATGTTCAGTGACTACTACCGATCAAATGTTCGGCACCATTGCTGATAGCAACTGCAACTACCAAGATCCCTTCCCTAACTACACTGGCTGCAAGGTCGTGGACTCTGACACTAAGAGCTATGGTGCTGGCTTCAATGACAATAAAGGTGGGGTCTACGCTATGGAGTGGACATCTGACTACATCAAGATCTTCTTCTTCGCCCGTGGTGACGACCGAATCAGCAATGCGCTCTCTGCTCATCCAACTCCATCCACCTGGGGCAGACCAATGACATATCTTGGCGGTGCATGCAACATTGATAACAACTTCAGAAACCACCGAATTATCTTCGATACAACGTTTTGCGGTGATGCTGCTGGTCCAAACTTTGGTACTTGTGCAAGCAGCCTGAATGTTCCATTTGGATCTGGCACGGCCAACGCCGACGTCAGTGCCGCTTGTGCTGCTTATGTTGGGCAGCGCCCAGAGGCTTTTAAAAACGCCTACTGGGATATCAAGGGTCTCAAGGTCTATAAGCTAGGCTCTGCCACCACGGTAAGCTCTTGCGCGCTTCTGAAAGAAGCTCAAAGCTAACATTCTCAGACAACCACTACTACGACAACAACTACTACTACTACACGAAGTAGCACAATAACAACCACCACTACTACTACAACGCCATCAACTACGACAACATCAACAACAGTGACTAGCACACCAACCTCTACTTCCACAAGTTCCACAACCTCAACCGGCGCTACCACTTCTACTACCACTGGCTCATCATCGTCGACATCAACCACGACTGAATCGACAAGCACGACAAGCACTGGTTCCACCACGAGTAGCACAAGCACTACATCCACAACCTGGACCTCGACCGGCTCGACAAGCTCGAGTTCGACCACAAGCGGCAGCACGACCTCAACAAGCTCGTCAAGTCAATGGAATGATTGGGAGTCAACATCAAGCAGTAGCTCATCTGTAGACCCGACATGGAGCGTGTGGGGATCGAGCTCAACCAGCAGCACGAAGTCGTCGGACCCATCATCGTCATGGGGAACGTGGGCAACAAGTAGTAGTTCTAGCAGTGTCTCGAAGACAAGCACTGATCCTTGGAACGTAAGTTTCGCATGGTCTTTCGCGAAGATCGAGACTAATATCTAATAGACCTGGGACCCAGCTACAACCAGCTCATCCGTTTCAGTATCAGCAACTTGGTCCGCCTGGAGCGATCCAGCTTCTTGCACAACAACAGTGACATCTACATACACACCAACATACACGTACGGTGTTGACGACCAGACGACCTCGTGGACAGCCTGGGACCCAGCTCAGCCAACTGCAACGAGCTCAGCCGTATGGAGTGATTGGAATGGCAATGGAGATAACGGAGGCAACAACGGCAATGGAGGCAATGGCGGCAACAACGGCAACGGAAAGACCACAGTCACGGTCATCACGAGCACATCTTGCGTCACACCAGCATTGAGCACTTCCACAACCTGCTCTACTTACCACCTCGAGACATCAGGCTACCCAGTAACGTCAACATGCGCTACTGTCACGTATGGTGCAGGCCCCGTCTGCTCGACCACAACCAAGACCTCGACAGTCGTTGTGACAGGAACAGTATGGAACAGCTGGGATGGCTCGAGTTCGAGCTCGAGCTCAAGCTCAAGCTCAAGCTCAAGCTCAAGCTCAAGCAAGACGCCTTCTGCCTCGTCAAGCACGGGTGCAAGCTGGACACAATGGACTGGCGTTTCAAGCTCAACCTCTACTAAACCTGTTTCTGCCACGAGCGGAACACCAGCAGTCACATCGTGGAGTGCTTGGGCTACAGGTGCTTCACCAGCAGCTACAAACGCTCTGCCGTCCGGTGTCAAGGCATACACAGGCGCCGCTGACAAGATGAGCATTAGCATTGTCGGTACCGTCCTCAGTGCTTTCGTTGCTGCTGTCATGATGCTATAGATACATGATGAATGGCTAATCCGGAAGTTATGGTAGTACTTAGTACATAATTTTATTTCATTATATCACGAAAGAACTTGTAACCCTTTGTCGACTAGCTAAGTCGTAGCGTAACGCAATTGTTCTGCCCTGCTCGTTGTCATAGCATCGAATGGCCTATCGGTCCTTCTCAGGTACATTCAGTCTGAGTCGAGCAGAGATACTTCTTTTCATACCCTCCCACGTTGTAAGCGAAAGCTGTTTCCTACTCGGATTCGTCAGAGCTAGCGGGTCGGAAATCTGAAGCGCCGACGGAGAGCTGGACAAATCGTTATGGTTTACTAGAAACACCATTCGTCCATCTGCAACCGTAGGCTGTCCTCCACTACGTGACGCATGATTCGTCTATCAGGCCAAATAAGATTCGATAACTTTACTAGAAATGGTCGACCTTCTAGAAGTTTGGCAAAATAGTCTTTTGGTCTCTCGTTGAGCGGGGTCCCCTCATGTTGGGGGGCTCGAACGAGTTGTGAACATACGATGGCTGGCCTTTTGTCCATTCGGTGTCATAAACACAGTCGCTCTGTGTAAGAAGTTTTCCATATTAGTATGTTTGATCTAAAAAGCGTTCATGCCTGCTGGGGTATACAGCCGAGCTTGTGGCACTTGCAGGGCTAGGAAGATCAAGGTGCGCAGGAAGCCCTATCCTTGCACCTCGCGTGCGTAACATGAACTAACAAAGCCCTCAAGTGCGACGAGAGCAAGCCAACATGTGGTCGCTGTCGCATGGCGAACCTGTTCTGCAGGCCAGCTCGATCGCTGCATAGGTTTATGGGCGAAGAGCATGTGCGGGAGCTAGATAAACTGAAACTAGATCTATTGAAAAGGGAAACACGAAGATCGTTGCACCATGGGTCCATTCCCGAGCAGCAAATCCTACCACCTGATCTTCGACTTGGCTTCGAAATTCTGAACAGAAGCGCATTAGCATTTTACTGTGCCGGGCGGAGCAATGCCGAGATGTTCTGGGGAGCTGACAGCACGACCTTAGCAGCAGCGTTGGACGATGCCTTGGCACACCGCTCAGCCTTCAATGGAGGTTATATGACGAATATACCATCACATTACGGCCATGACCAGCCTTTCGATGCCGCTGTCGAATGTCTTCTGACTGCAGTTTCTGCAGCATTTCAACAAGGTCAAGCTGCAGCTCGTGCAAGCTCTCAGGCACATTATGCTCGTGCTCTGACACTCGTGCGAAAGAAAATTGCAGCAGCGCAGACGGGCAGTCCACCTCCAGAGCACCTCGCGGCCACGATCATGCTCTTGACCGTGTATGATAGTGTCAGCGGTGATTCAGTCCTTGCTTGGACAACACACATGGCTGGACTTGCGGCTTTGTTCGACGCAGGTGGTGCGAACAAGCAGCGCTCTGTATTCGAGGAAGACGTGCTATTCGCAGCAATGCCTGGTCTGATCGCAGAAGCCATTGTCAACGACCATGCTTGCTTTCTTGCACAAGATAGCTGGCAAGCTTGGATCATAAGGAGGCTTCCGGATCGTGCTATGGACGCCTCATTCTGCGCATTCTCACATCTACCTGGACTTCTAACAGCATGTCGTGAGATCGCAGGAGATCCTCGTTCCTTCTCCCAGGACCATATTGTACAAGTGCTGGAAAAGACCCGAAAAGTGCGTGAACGAATGTTATCGTTGCTGCCACCTAAACCATTACCGCTTCACGAGCTTATCGCTTCACGACCGCCGATGTGGTATACCTTCAGCGAAGTAGAGCAGATCACAGGCAACTACTGTAACAACATCATGAGTATCTGCGTGCTCAGCCGGATTATCATCGCTTTGGCTGGTGGTCCACCGGAGCTGGAAGATTTCTGTATGCAGTCAGCGTCTGACGTTTTGACTCTGTCCATGGCCATCACGCAATCATACGTCTGCACGAAATGCAATGCTGACAATAAATCAAGTAAAAAAACAGGCTATGTTGCAGAAAGCCCAAGAGGCCAACGACAGAAGTGTGAGCATGACCCTGGGCCACGGATGCGGATCATCCACCTCCGGTCGGCCTTGGCTATCTTGAAGACAAGTGATCTATTTCTGGAGCACGTTCTCGAGGCATCGACTCCTTCTCCTGGTGCGACAGGTCCAGCCCCGAATGAGGTTATCTCTCAGAAAGCGTGGCATGCGTTTCACAGGAGGGTGCGTGGTGTATAGATTTTTAGCACGTTCAAGACAGCGTTCTAAGCAATCCGCAATGCTTCGACATGGAGGTCAATGCCTATCGTTGTAGTGGTATGCGGCCTACACGTCTGGCTCTGTGCAATCCATGCAGTACCTAGGTATTCATGTTGAGATTGAGGTGGACAGCTCCAGAATACAGTTACTGTATCTTAAGTCCGCCGTAGTACGGTTTCTCGAGAAGCTGCAGTGGCTGTAATCCTTCGGCCGAATACGTCAAGCTCTTGTCTCGGAACGATGAACTCATGGCAAAAGTCTCTTTGAAATCTGATAGCAGGAAGGACGATATCTGGATAAATGTATAATAATAGCTACGTATAAACTGAGCCCCAGCAGCTCAATCTGAGTTGTGATGTCCGAGTGGTTAAGAGTAAGATATCGACGGATGAAACAAAGTCACGACGCATAGTATTCGTTCATGTCATACGTCGTATGCAACCATAATTTGATGCTTCCTTTTTCATACACATTTTCGTAGGTGGTATTTCAGTGAAATTGATCCTCAGTCACACCTTTACCCATAGCACTCGTGCTACTGATACCACCAGTCAACTGTGGATAGTTAGCCCAGCCCTCAATAGACGACGAAGTTTACTTACCATTTGCAAGGTATGATCCACAAGATTCGCACCACTCCATTTCTGGTGCGTGACAACATCGACACGCTGCTCCATCTCTGGCTCCTGGATAAGCTCGCCATAAGCACGCATACCTCTCTTACTGAATTCTCTCGAGAACTGCGCCGAGATCAGAGCCGTGCTGTGGAGACCTGCCAGTGTAATGAACTGCCAGCAGTAGCCTAGCTCTCCTAAACGCTTGATGTATGTCTCTTGCTCTTCTGGCTTCATTGCGGCTTTCCAGTTAAAGGATGGTGAGAGGTTGTATGCGAGTCTAAAGAATGTTAGGATCGAAAAGTAGATAGGAAAAACGAGGTATGCTTACTTCTGCTCTGGCCAAACAGCATGCACACCGTCGGCAAACTCAACAGCCTGACTGAAGTCTGGCAACTTGCTCTCCATCCAAATGAGATCGGCATATGGTGCGTAGGCAATAGCTCTGTTGATTGCACATGCACAGCCACCTTGAAGTCTGTAGTATCCTTCTCTTGTTCTTGGGGCATCCCAGTCCCAGTGTACATCTACACCTGTGATGCCTTTCGCGATGGCTCGGCACTCAGAGTTTGGCTTGCCTTTGACTGCGGCTTTATATTGGTTGATCAGATCCTGCTTGTCTACGTGGACACCAGCGTTGATTGCATCGACAACGGCATCATCGAAGAGCTTGAGACCTGCTTGAGAAGTCCATGTATCTTCGATGGCCTGTAGCTGGTCACCGACCTTTCCAGCCTGCTCAGCTGCGAACATGAGATCGTTCAATGGCTGCAGATTTGCATTGGTGCTGCCGAGAATGAAAGCGTGATCCCTGTGGTCGATGTTCGAGGATATCAGTGTCGCAGCTTCAGCATCTGTTCTTGCTACAGCTAGCAGATCTGTGCCCATAATGTCTGCTTGTGCTCGGATGGCAACAAGCCGGTTGATGTGCTCTGAAATCGGAACAAGGACCTTGCCAGCCATGTGTCCACACTTCTTCGTGCCAGGTGACTGATCCTCAATGTGAATGCCTGCAGCTCCTCGCTCAATGAAGAGCTTGGTCAGCTTCATGACAGCTGTGAGACCACCATGACCTGTGTCCGCATCTGCAATGATGGGACGTAGGTAATCGACGTTCGGGCACTTGCTTCTACTCTCTTTTGGTGTTGAGAGCCTTTCTTCTCGTTGCTTTCGATCATGGAACAGCTGTGCCATGAAGAGATGGTTCACTTTCTTGGGTACACTGTCCATGGGGTAATCTGCTAGATCGGGAGATGGCTCATCGGAAGAAGATGCGGTTGAAGACGTTTGCCAACCGGAAACATATACGGTCTCGAGAAAGGGAGCCATTTGTGTAACCATAGTAGGATCGAGACAACCGAATGTCGGAGAGGCCTGCTTGTTTGCAAATCTCTCCTCGACCAGGTTCCAGAGTTTCTTTGCTTGTGTAGCACTAGCGTACTCAATTTTGAGGTTTCCTCGTTTCTGTACGATGGCTTCCGCGGTGTACGGTCTCTTGGTGTGTCGCCATCTTGAGTCCTTCCACCACTGGGCCACAGCAGCTACTTCTTGCTGGTATGTCTGCTCTTCAGTGTCCATAGCACCCATATTGAGGAGGCTTTTTGCTTTGCTTAACAGCTCCAGGTTGAAGTCGGCTGGGGGGCACGATGACAGCTAGGAGCGATCTCTGACAATGAGGAGATGAAGCTTCGACAGCACTAAATATCAACAGCGAAACGCGAAAAGGTGTACGTGTGTCAGTAGTTAGCTCGTCAAGGAGGACAGAAAGCAGTATTCTTCAGAACAACAGTGCTGGGTAGAAGGCGAAGCTGTACCAGAGCTTGCACCGCAGACGACATGTCAGAGGTTATTTGAATCATTTTGCTTTCGGCATGACGAAGTGCAAGCAGTTGGCGAGCATTGGCTGAAGGGAACTGCCAAAGTGGACATAGTCCGCCCAGACCAGCATCACATCACGTAGAGCCGTTCTCCACCTCCGCATGCGCGAGTCGGTCGATCTAGAGGCCAGCAGGATGGTTCTTCAGGACCAATTAGAAGACATTGCTCGGTGAACGTCCAGCAGTGAAATTTATTGACAGTCAATAAAACGCGAATTTGGACATTTCGTCGACGCTTGTTGTCTTGAAGCATCTGCGTGCACATGAATTGTGCTGGACAACTTCCGAAAAGCCTCGGATGGGTTGTGCTGGAGTCTGGAACGAGGCTGGAAATATCCGGTGAGTTTGACGGAGCACTGGCAGTTTCGGCACATGCTTCAATCTGAATTGTCAATGTATAGAACAGCCACGGCAGCTTCTGAAGACGCCGAGCACACACGCAAATGTCAAGTTGCTGATCAACTAATAAGGTCAATTGCTGGAACGAGCGAGTCTTGATAACAGACGCTGTCTCCTGGCATGCACGACGTGATTATAGCTATCGTTGACTAAAGAGACGAAGAGTTTGCAGCACACCTACGACTATTGCTTAGAGCCAGAAACAATGCCGTAGCTCAGTTGTAGAACACGTCGTCCTTAGGATAGAGGCCGAATTGCCAATGTGAAAGATGCTATGCTAAAGATACAGGTATCCATGGTCTGCTGCAGGTGCAGAAACGCTAGCGCCAAAAATGCTGCTTCGGAACTTGTCCGTTCATGCTATTAGGGGTATCACCCACTTCGCCCACATCACATCCCAAGATCAAACTCGATCAGATTCGTCTGACTCATCAATGCTCAACGACAGCAATCTCAGGTACAGGAACATCCTTAATATCTTCTTCCTCTTCTGCAATCGTCAAATCATCAGTATGATCTAGCTTGATAGCTGTCTTCTCCTCGAACAGTTTCCAAGGAGTAAGAGTACCAAGCGCTCGCTTCATGTGTGTTGGGAGGCAAGACAGACCATACACGAAGCTGGCATTCACCCAGCCAAAGCCCTCTCGAGGAACACCTTTGAAGTCGGCACCTTGGTTGCCATATTCTGCTTCCACTGTGTGAGGGTCTTTCTCTCTTGTGCAATCATACTTTTCGACGACGATGCCATTGAAGTCAACAAAAGACTTGATCACCATATACAGCCACTTGTAGCACAATCGATGTGCTTCATCAATGTAACCATATTTGAGTAGCCCGCCCCAAGCAAGAATTTGCTGTGGAGCCCAAGCGAAAGGATAATCCCATTGTCGATTGGGTCTGGACAAGGAGATCTCGCCTCGAGACTTTTCAGTCCCAGAGACCAAACCTCCGAACTCCTCGAATTTCGGCAGTGCCTTGAGTACCAGAGCAGCAGCCTGTTTGGGAGTTGCCAGTCCCGCCCACATGGTCCAAAATGTTGTGGCGCTCTCATAGTCAGTCATCTGCTTCTTGACAGTGTTATAGTCGAAGAACATGCCCTCTTTCTCGTTCCACATATATCTGTCCATTCGTGCCTTTCTCATTCGAGCACGGCGATCCCATGCGGCTGAAGACTCAAAGCCATCGATTCGGTTGGCTTCTGTCTGAAAATCTGGGTCTATTCGCATATGGTCTCGGAAGTGTGTGCGGATGATGTTAGCGATATCACACTCATACTTGTAGAGCAGGGAGTTGCAGTCGACAGTGGCTAGGTTTGCGGCAACATGCTCGAGTCGGTAAGACGTGTCGTGGCCGGACTCACGGACAGCACGGTCATGAAGGAAGTACTCGTCAAGCTCTGGCTCTTTGATCTCCCCAACGTTGTACTTTTGCACGTAGTCCTCAAAGGAGAGACCCAGCTTCTCAGCATAAGGTGTGATGACGTGCACAAAGTGAGTGGCCTCTGTCTCTGGTGGTACACCAATGCCGTCTGGACGGTATCTTGATAGACCTGAGACAGGGTCATATCGTGGGGGCGACATCCATACGCTGTAGTATTCCTTGATGCATGCTTGTGTCATGTAGTGCAGGAATTGTAAGGAGTCTGGCTCATGAGCGATGTGTTCGTAGACTTGGAGAGTGTGATCAGTCAAGAATGGCGGCTGAGTACGTGTGAGGTAGTAGGATCTGTTGGCGTTCAGGATCTTGCCATAGTGCTGTATGCAGAAGGCAAAATTGATCGCCATGCTTTTGGCCATGGCAACTCTGCCATTTTCGAGCAAGCCAATGGCCATCATGTAGCTGTCCCAGCCGTAAAGCTCATTGAATCGACCGCCTGGAACAGTAAAAGGTTCTCCTTTAAGAGTTTCCTTGCCGTTGACGACAGCTTTTTTCATAGCTAGAGCAAGGATACCAGGAGCTGAATTGAGGTCTCTTACAAACTCAGCTGTTGCACCGCCCTCAGGCAGCCAACGGACATCAAGTCTTATCTCAGGTCTGTCCTTGGCTACTTGTGTATAGTATTCGTACTGTTCTGGGCAGCCATGAGGAACATAGATTCTTGGTCGTGGATCATCAGTCCAATCCTTTGGGTCTGTGCCTGCTTTCTCGATTGAGCCAGCATCCAGACATCTCTCAAGGTTCGGCCAGAACTCGTCCTTGATCCTTCGATACAAGCGAGAGACTGGGTTTTCGTTGAGTCTGGATTTATGTATCTTGACGAATGACTTTCCCAGATCTTGAGCAAGTGTCAACTCTTGCAGCAGGTTGCTGATGACATAGTTGCCTCGTAGGTCGGTAGATCTGTAGCCAGCAGATCCCAATGTTCCTACCGAGATGTTCTTGGGACCATTGTCCTCGATGGTGATTTGATAGTTCTTGTCCTTATCCTCTTGCTCTAGGAGATGGTTCAATGTGCTGTTCACGTTGATAAGCAGCTCTTGGTCAGCCTGCATGAATTCATCATGACTACCTCGTCGTCTAGGGAGGAAGTTTGAGCCAGCAGCGATTGATGGTGAAGGAGCTTGCTTGGCGTACGACGATATCGCCCGCTGCTTGTTGCCCAGCAGGCGTTTCTGTAATGCTGCATCATCATAGTAGGTGCCAATAGGTGCAAAAGGGTCTCTTCTTTCGACTGAGAGGCTTCGTTGTATGGAATTGGTGGGGGCTCTTCCTAGCAAGCTCATGCTCTTGCTGGTCGAGGGAGGCAGACACAAAGGTATTTGAATGCACAAGTAGAATGTTATTTGTAATTTAGGTCAACGCTAGACTCAATAATGGATACCAGTAAGAAGATACGGATGTGGAAGAGTAGAAAACGTGGGAAGTTTATTGTTGTGCTAGAAGTAATCGGACAACAATACTTCTGGCAAGCGCACCGCAGTCTCACGAACGGCAGCTGCGGGCCTCGTCAGTAGGACGTGAGTTCGGAAGGAACAAAGAGTGACTAGTACTTAAGGATGCCAAATGGTTCATTATGCTCCTAGTACGTGGGAAAGAGTATCGCAATCAGCGGTCAACATGTGCGTTAGACTTGTCAATCGTGACTCGCATGCGCCCGCATGCGAGAGCAGGGATCTTTCGAGATTTTCTGCAAAGTGCTGAAATAATCTCACCATCTATCTACTTAACCTTTGTGGCATAGCCTCAGCATTGGTCATTAGCTCAGCTACTGTACTATCTAGACTTTGTCTTTGTCCTACTGCTAGCATCTTCATTGTTGACTGACGGTCGTCGAAAGAGCATTCATTGATCAAAATGGACTAGTTATGCAGTATGACACAATAACACGGCTATCTTCATTTCGAGATCTGCCCGCTCCAGCGGCACGTGCGGGTCAATTTTCGGTGCCAATGCAAACCCTAACCCACGACGGCTCGGCAATGCTGCCTCTCTGACTGATGCTGCCCACAATCTGTCACAAGCTGTCTGCTTGTCATACTACTAGTATGACTGCTGGTACTACTGATCGCTTGCCATGCTGGAGCCGACCTTCACGATCCCGACCGTGTGCACGAAGGGATTGCGCGCGAGCGAAGAACAGCATCACAATTGCCATGTGCCTTTTCTGCATGCCTCGGGCACGGCTGTACCTGCATTAGCTTGTGGTCGTCATTGTGCAACGCGAGTACGAAAAGCACGCGATGTCTACTAAGACCAGCTTCTTGCTACAGCATCGAAACTCGTGCTTAACGAATTAGATGATAATGAGGATGCGAAAGACATTGATCCGTGGCCTTGAACGAGCCAAACTGCTTTTGTATTTGATTGGCTGACCCACGACAGAGACCTAAGGACCTGCTAACACAGTTTTGACTCATAATGTATTTCATGACTATAAAGACAGAGGAATCAGCGCGCAAACTCCACAAATTCTCACAGTAGACCATGCGGTATACAAGGCACTGACTGACAATAGCTAACATCACAGTGTCACCAAAATTTCATTCCGCGTGCGACAACATGGAACTCGATCCTCATGTGAAAGATCAGTCACACCTGACCTGGGTCGAGAAGGTGAGAGCGGCAGGACCATGGCATCAGATTAGAACGCCTGAAGAGCTTTTTGGAGCTCCTTCGTTGCCTATGCCCGTCAGCATCGCCGCAGCCGAGTCTCTTGCCTCATGCTTCGACCATATCAGAGCTGGCGGCACGCACTTGCCCACTCGGCAAGCCGTCTCAGGCGGCTTCTCGCCCTTGCGCGAGTTTAGATTAGACACGGAGCCTAACTACAGGATATCTTATATCGAATTTGAGAAGGGCGTCATTTACGAGGACCAAAGAGTCGATCTTTGTAAACAAGTCCTTGGTCCCACGAACATTGATGCTTTGCTTGATTCCCTTGAGCATAACGTGTTTATCACACGTTTTCTGCTGGGTAACAATATCGTTGGTCCTGCCGGCTGTCGTCGTATTGCACGATTCCTGCAAAAGTACCCAGATCGAATGGACACATGGTATTTAGCCGGCAATTGCATTGATACAGATGGCTTCAGACGATTGGTAGCACCGCTGACCAATTCTGTTGCAACTAATATTTGGCTAAAACGAAATCCACTAGGACCGCAGTCAGCCATACCACTAGAGATGCTCATCACAGGACTGCCTATACTGCGGACTCTCGACCTTGATCAAACAGCTCTTGGTGATGAAGGTGTCAGTTGTCTTTTCGACCTCTTGTCGAAGTACGAGCCAAACGAGCCAGGAAAAGCACTCAGCCTCAAAAATCTATATCTCAATGCTAATGGTATCGGCCCCCGAAGTGCAGCAAGCATCAATCGCTTCTTGCTCTCACCACATTGCAATCTCGAGGCACTGTATCTGTCAAATAATCCGCTAGGCGATGATGGTCTCATCGTGCTTTCCACAGGCCTCGATCAGAACATCTCGTTAAAGCGGCTGATGCTCTCTTCTACCGGCGCAACATCAAAGGGTGTAAAAGCACTTCTCCACAACCTGACCAAGCATTCGACCTTGACTACGCTGGACCTTTCACAAAATTATGCCACACAAGACCTGAATGCTCACTTCAATTACATTGACGACTCATGCACTGAAGCAGTAATTCATTTCATACAACGGACCGACAATCTACGCTTACTTGACCTCGATTACAACGCTTTCACATACACATCTATCCACGATATTCTACTTGATGGCGTGCTTCAATCCGCAACTCTTTGCGATATCACCTTGCGAACCATCAGAGAGCCAGAACAAGTCCGGAAAGACTCGTCAGAGATTGGAAAGCGAGAGCAATGGGCACGGAAACAGTGTAAACAATTGAAGTCACGGCTGACGCGACGATTCGAGATCAATATTGAGGATTTCTATGGTCGTGAGATGACTGTCGAAGAGTTTCACAAACAGGAAATACGATGGCTGCGAGGACCAAAGGAGGATCTTCGGAAGATTGACTCTGTATATCGAAATCGTGACGCTGGAATGGCAAGACGAGGTCTGAAAAGGTTAGATAAGTGGTGGAATGAGGCCGACAGCACGTTGGAAAAGGTCATGGCTTCGTGATGTCTGGCTTGCGCCCGACCTCATATACGGCAGGTCTGTTCAGGAGATGAGTGTAGATTAACGTCCTGACGCTGTTGGCTAAGTAATAATTCAGAACGTGCAACTTTGGAAACATCCATGGATTTGTACTTTCCAGCCTGCAACGTGTCCAGGCATCAACTCGTCCTTGAGGCACCATTTTAGGCGTGTTCAGGCAACATTCTAAGTTTTGGAGTCATGGTGGTGAGCTGGTGGAGGCTCAACTCCAACCCTGGACGGACATGCATCAGACAGGTCTATGCACATCATATGGACCTTCTCCTGATGACTCGATATGCCTCAAGGTGATGATACGAACTTAACCCGATATCGTCTCTTGATGAGCTCTGCGAGCCGTGCCTTCGTTTGCTCCTTCGTTTACTGCCACTACTGATCATTCTGCCTTACACTCGCACAGAATACCAGACATATGCTACACGAACAAAGCATATTACATTATGGCAGACGACAGTCCTAGACCAGGCAGCCGAGCTATCAAAATCCCTGTCTCAAAGCTCGACGACGATAGCTACATATCACAATGTCGAAGATCGAACACTAAGAATGTGATGCAGCGAACAGATAGCACCGAAGGCACAGGCTCAAGCTCAGACACCAACACCTCTACAATCATGTCGACACCACGACTTAAGACAAGCAAGCCAGTGATCTCGCCGCCAGATCTTCAGTACAGTGCTATGCAAACTGAGGGGCCGTCTCAACGCAAGAAAGAAAAACAGCGAGCCCACGATTCCCCTCCAGCCGTCATCTCGGCACGAGCCATGACCTCAAGCTATAGCTCCCCTCTCAGCCCAAGTATGCTGTCATCCTCTTCCTACAAGAGTATAAACTTGAACACCTCTGCAAGATCAGACGAGCCACCAAGAATTATAACGTATACAAAGCATTCCCAGGGCTTCACTTGGAACGACGAGTTGTTCTTGCCGAGCTACCTGGTGGGACGGAGATACAGAAGCTCAAAAGCACGAAGGCGTTGGGCAGACGATGACGATATGGATCTGGAGGACGACGATGTACCATTTGATGAAGACACGGACAAATGCCCTGTTATGGACATCTTCGTGACAGATGAAGAAGCTGCAAATATGCTTCCATAACAGCCTGTGGCTCAATTAGATGTGAGATTCAGCAGGAATAGCAGTCTACTGGTTGGACGTCGACATTATAGGGCTCTTCATTGAACGCATGTTGACTAAATTATGGTCTGACGATTGGAGACGAGGCTGACGCACTGGAACGAAGTTACGGATCATGCTCGATAGATAGAGATTATACACACAGTCCCCAGAGCATACATCATAAGCGTACATTGGCAAACGCACGACCATCGTACTGAAGGGATTTGAGGGATCAGCCATATTGGAGAAAAGGAGTTTCTGGAGCGTTAGAGTCGGCATTTGTTTGCTGGAGGCAATGTTGGCATAAATAGAGGATGGTTTGCTGCTTTTCATTGTCAGCTTATTATGGCTGCAAGTACTCTTCTCAGTTCAATAATATTGAAGGACCAGAAAGGTCTAAGTGTTGCAATATCCACACATCATGTCACGCTCTAGCTCAGGTACAACTCACCTCTCAGATTCAACCCAGGCCACATCCCTCGTACAAGACACCTCTATCCTCGACACTTACGGACTTCCGCCCATCGTCTCAAAAGCTGTTGAGCTAGAGGCGACACGAAATAATGTCCATCTACCACAAGACGATCCACTGATGCAGCAATTCAGACAGCTTGAGCACAATTTAGCTGACCTTAACTTGACAATGTGGGCAAGCACGTACGACCATGATGATGCTGTATCGGATGATACTCGGCCTCAGCTTAGCAGCATAAGAATAGCTCCAGTCATTCAGAGGAGAGCTTACCCAGATCCAGCAATTCGCACCATGCCATCCTCGGACATCAAAAAGTACGTATATCTGGGGACTTTCTTCACTTGCTAACTATTCAGCCTCACCTTTGGCTACCTAGTCAATCTTTATATCGATGTGCAACCGATACGTGTCAAGCTCACAGAAACAAAATACTCCATTAAAGCACTTTGCGCAATATCACCAATCATAAAGGCTGCTGTCAACGCAAACGGCTCACACAGCTGTTTGGATGATATTGCTTTGCCGCCTGGCTCGGCATCAGCATATCTCAAGATCCTGGAGTGGCTCGATGACATCATCCGTCTGGGGCGTATAGTCCCACTTCACGAAAAGACCAGTGCACCACTAGTATCGTTCTACGAGATACGCGCCATTGCACATGCGCTTCAGATCAAGCCTCTATGGGGCAACATCAACAACCGGTATGAGGGTATGGTGACCTTCGTGCCCGGCCAGACTTGGACTGTCAGCCTTGAGGATATCAGGGAGGCGTTTTCAAGAGAAGAGCTTGGGAGCACAACTTTAACGAGTGACTTAATCAGTAATTTGGCGAGAGTGTGGACTCGGGGAGGAGTGAGCAAAAGTAAGATGAAGCAGATCGAGGATTTGACGTATGAGATTGAGGAGCTCTGGGAAGACTTGGAAAGGAAGTTGTCGGAGATGGGTTGGAAGGATGAGTCAGGGGTCGTGAAGGGTCCTTCGTAAGCTGAGAAGAATCATGGTAATACTTCAGAGGTACTACTGGAAATAATTTGTATGTGCTCACTAGTCAAGCTGAGGTCGTATCGAACGAACGGTATTGCTAATCTGGTCCAGCACCTGTAGTCCATATCAGCGAATGCATCTTCAATAGGCGCGTTCTTGCACGAGTTCCAATCCCTAATGATTGATTTGTTAGCATGCAATCGTCCTGACATATAGCAATTTGTCTGCCATTCAGAGGCGTCTTCAGGAGGCAAATAACATACGGACTCCTGAAAACATGATATCGGTACATGTTTCGCCTGTTGCAGCACTTCTCTCTGAACTATCGGTCATTTCTGTGTATACATATGCTTTAACCACAAGCAAGGCGAAACACTCTTGACTGGTCTGCAACATCCAGTGCCTCGTTCGGGCTCGTTATCCGTCGCAAACTCCTCAGGTTCAGCAAAAATTCCCTTCGTCGACGAGATTTTCACCGTCCACAGTTTGACCGAGCAGGTCTTGGCACTACTTCGAGTGAAAGTGAAGGTGAAGGTCCAAGTACGGAAACCAGTGAAACAGCAGCCTCAGGAAAGGCTGGCTAGGTAGTCTGCACTACTCGATTGTTGACCTTGTCTTACCGTGGTAACGTGGCTGTGCGCTCACAATGTCACTACTCTCGAGTAAACACAAGCGGATGTGCAAGCTACATAAAAGCAGCCCTGCGACTTTCGACCTTTTTCGAACTTTCTTACCAATTACGAATCTGCCCTTAGGCCACTTTGCAACTTCCGAGATTCTTGTGTTGTCCGAGACAGACTCAGATCTCACCACAAGATCTTTGCAAGATGTCTACTAGGAAGATCTCATACGCGAAAGTCGCAGTGGCACCACCACCAGTCGAGCAACTCCCACCGATGCAGCCAAGCCCATCAGTCACTGTGACCATTAGCGCTGCTGAGGAAGGTCGTGTCTATGGCAAGCCTGATATCCTACCACTGTCGCCAAAGAAACGCAAGGAGTAAGTAACCTCATCCATGTCCTCGACCGTTTAAAGCTGAACATATGCAGTCTTGATTGTGGATATCTAGCAGATATATATGTCGCACCAAAGCCTGGCTCGGATGCCGAACCAACGAAGCTTGATGTCAAACAGCTATCCTCCAACTTCATCTGCGCTATTTCACCCGTAGCAAAAGCACAGATCGAAGCTTTGCCCGACAAGCAGAAATTCATCGCAAAGCTCATCCTGCCACACGGCTCTGTCGAAGCTTACTTGATGCTGATGGACTGGTTCAGACTGATTATCCGAAGTGGAGGTCACCCCGGAGGACTACCCCCGGATGGCACCAACAAACCAAACACCACTGTTCAAGTACCACCACGTGCTTGAGATTGCGAAAATGCTAGGTATCACACCTCTGATCGAAAACATCAGCCACCGATACGAGGCTCTTACAACATATGAAGGTGGAAAGTCTTTCAAGATTGATCCAGCTGATGTGAAGAAGGTCTACGAGGAGGGTTTGGGCGTCGATCATGCACTCCGAAAGGAGCTAGTCGACATTGTTGCACAAGCTTGGAAGCAGAACAACTTCTGGAAAGCAAAACGAAATGCTTTCGAGGCGATGTGGTGTGAGAACGAGGCATTCAGATCAGACATGGAGGCACGAGGCTGTGTTTGGTAGAGCAAGTCTGACTGAAGTCGAAGGGTGGTACGAGGGAATAAGACACGCAAAGTGCATCCATTACGAGTGGTTTTTGACAGAATTTTAGCGTTTTTCTGAAGAAGGTTGACCTCGAAAAGTCTTGTATCTGAATTTAGCATAGCGTTCGCGGCATGATCTGGCGCTTGCGTTGCAGGCCACATCCTAAGATCAAATGGTTGTTCAACCCATACCATGTTTTGAACAAGAATCTTCCGCCAAGTATCGGCATGAGTCGGGTACATTCAAGCTCTGATGATGTTTCTCCGCGTGCTTGGCAATGCCCAGGTGCCACAGGTCCAGTAGGAGCTGGAAAGGGCTAGGACCGAGGTACCTAAAGAAGCTGTGCTTCGGCCATGGCAGTCGTGTATAAGAAAGCCTTATAGGCTCACAAGTGATGCTCAGGGTATTATTCTCCAGGTTAATCCAGGCACAGATTGACGAGCAGGACAAGCTCCCACAGCTGGAGCATTCGCTTATGTGCTTTCGTCATCTCCTCGCGTTTCATTTGTGTGCCTGCTGCTGCTACATGCCCAAGTTCATCTGTGTTGCCAACGCCGTACTTGAAGTCACTGCTAATGTTGAGACAAAGCAACTATGACGTTCCTCTCTCAGCAGAGACTACGATCCCTCGTGAGCACGACTATCTGTCCAGCATGGTAGTGCCTGCACCATGCATGATCGCATATGACTTCTTGATTCGCTTGTCTCGACATTCCGTTGTGTATAGGTACCCTTTCCCAGTCATTCCCTTTGGAACGAGCTCGCATTTTACTTCCAGTCTGTACCTCTGAGCATCGCTTATTCACCCAGTTAGGCCAGAGCTGAAAACAAGCACTGCTTCTCCGCAACCTTGTTATTCGCTTATGCCTCCCCGGGATTGGTCAACCTGGTCGCGGTACAGCACTAGCATACAGCTGACCAGATCATGCCAATAACAAGAGACGCGAGAGTCGCTATTTGGCAATGGCTTGCTGGAATATCGCAAGATTGACCCATGAACATGCGAGAATAACACAAGTGAGGACAACCTATGCAGCTGGAGCTGAATATTGTCTGTCAATGGTGCAAAATGTGCCTTTGTTGGCGCTCATGAAAGGCCGAAAGAACGATGTGCCCTTAGGCCACGTGGCTGACCACGCAGAGACGGTGCTTCGCTCTATATGAGTTCAAAAGCTATAAGAAGGAGCTGTCTGTCAGTGTTGCCATGATCTGGTACGAGAACGATTTTCTGTCTTTGAGCTAATATTGATAATTTCTGCATCAGTATCTAGAAATCAGGTGTCAACATGCCCGGTATCACAGAGACCAAGTCATGCATGGTGCATCAAGGCGACTGGGATTCGAAGACAGATGAGAATGAAGCAATGAAATTCATGCACTATTATACTCAACAATACGACGACCCAAACACAAATAAGGACGATCTATTCAATAACCACGTGACAAAAGACTTCCAATACGTAAAGGCGGACGGCACGGTGTTTCCACCTGGCAAGGAATCCTGGGACGCTGTTGTTGGCACATATGCGCCACTCAAGGAGTATCACCATGAGCCTTATTTCTTCACCTGTTGGGAGACTAGGGAAGGTTGGGACATGACAGGCAATGCCTGGCTCTACGCCAATGTCGCTGGAGGCACAGATGCTGATCAAACATTGACAAGCAACAACGGCAAGAAGTGGGAAGTCAAGGTATGTATGCCATTGCTTATCGAACCAGAAATATATCGCTGATCATGACACTTAGGTTCCAGCAGGTTTTTATTTCAAGTACAGAAAGGAGGGCGGAAATGTCAAAATGGCTTCCACCGCAATCACAAGCGACAGTGGACCAATCGTGGTTCGTCTACTGCAGAGAGGTGTCATCAAGCCCGCTGACCTAGGTCTGTAAGAAATCAGAAAGGCAAAGAATGGAAGGGCAAGCTAGTCCTTATAAAGAATTTGAAATTTTGATGTGCTAAGAGCTGTCTCATGCAAATCTACCTATTTACCAGGTCCGTAGAGCCTAGCCGTAGTCAACGCCATCGCCATGCAATTTCAAAAGTACCATTCCCTGCCGCTCCGCAGGCATGTAGCGAGTGGACATGCGAATCGAAATATTCATGCACATCATTCCATCGTGACAGTCGTAACGATCGTGGTTCTTCGTAAGAAGCATAAACAACGCTGTTCCTCCTCTTGCTATGCAGAAAGACGCACGCTAATTTTAGTAATGATGAAATGAAGTAGTGGGAATCGAGATGGACTGGTTTCAAAACATGTCCTTGTTCCTGTTCTCAGCAAGTCGTGAGAGAACGCGTTCAGCGTCATTCAGAAGACCACCAATTATGCGCTTGGCACCAATTTTGTAAATGCGGACAGAATCAAGCACACCTTGAATATGATTGTGAGCACTTGAGTCCAGGTTGAGAAGGTCTTGAGGCTCATCCACATCCGTCGAGCTGAGGTAAGCTCTTAATTCGTTCATAGCGTTGTCAATGGCAGGTACATTGGTGGTCGTGGCTGCTGTCGTGGCTCGACTAGATTGAGACTGCGGTGTACTTGTTGCTGTTCGTGTTAAGCCAGTACTTGCTGTAGAGGTAGTATAGCTGATGGCATCAACTGTGGCTAGACTTTGCTCCGTAGGGTAATATCCAAAGGTCGAATTGTAGTAGTTGACTGTTGGCCACGCAGAATTGCCAGCTGAGCCGTAAAGTGCCCATTCTGGATCGGTATGGCCGACTGTACGCGTTGTTTGAGGCATTTGCGAGGTATGCGCAGCCATTGATGGTGTAAAAGGTACCGTGGATGTAGTCTGGCCAGTGCTTCGCCTTTTTTGACCACTAGAATTATCATCTTTAGCTTTCCGCTTCCGAGACAAACTTGGCGACGTGACTGTGGAGATCGAAGTGGAGGCTCGAGTCCTCACAAATGCAATGTTCTGACCATAGCTGTGAGCCCAGCAGACCAATGTGGCAAGATAGACGGACCAGTCTTCGTGCAGCAAATGAGTCGTTCGCCATCTGCTTTGTAGATCAAAGGGGTCGACGAGCAGTCTCAGCACCTTAAGGGCGTGCCAATATGCTCTGACACAATTTGCGTCCCTGTTATCCGGCGTCTTTGTCGTTGCCAGATTGAGCCACTCACGAATGATGCGCCGTGCCTGAATGTAGTCTGCCTCGTATTCCACCTTCTTGCCAAGAAGCCAGGATTCTCCAGCGACTATCAAAATCTGTCGTACAGGCAGATATCTAGTCATCTGAAAAACATGGTAATTGAATCTAGTCTTGGAAATTTGTACATTACTCAATGGTGGGCTTGGGACCTCGTCGGTACATCGATGCAGCTCGCCACCTTGGCTGTTGATGATCTGATGTTGGAAGAAGGAATAATCCTCAACTGAGGCATGATCGTAGTTTGCGCGAGCTGTTTGCACGCTCACGGGAGTTGACGCGGCAGCTTTGGAGGCCCATGCCTCGACCGGACTCGCATTCCACAGTGATTCCTGGCAGGGTAAATCAACACCACCTCGAGATTCTGGCAGTACCCTTGGAATATTGTTGTGAGTAACAATAGTAGGTCGCTGACCGAAAAGCGCCACTTGCTGAGCATCAAGCACGTTGCACGCGTGGAATATTCGGCGTCTTGCTTCATTCTCCAGCCAAAATTTGTGCGCCGTTGTCAACTCGGCTTCCGTCCTATGATCTTTTAGAGTTTTGAACACAGCCAGGGGATTCTGCGCAATCGTATGCTGTGTTTGATGCAGACTAGCGTAAAGTGCCCGAAATCGCGCAGAGCTCTCGGAGTTGCTGTGCCTTGCGCAGAATTTGCTGAGGATCTCTAGAAGCAGGACTGTCTGAAGATCGGAAATCCGAGATTTTGCTGTGATATTTTCGCGTTGCCTCAGAAGTTTGACCGCAATTTCTTGTAGAGCAAGCGAATAAAGCTTAGCGTCTTGTCGAGAGTCGTAGTACGATCCTATAGCTAGCACTGCGCTCAAGAGGAGTGGCGGAGGCTTGTTCGCAAGAAAGTTCGGCTTGTAAACGATTGGAAAAGAGGGATGGAAATGCTTCCAGTATAGCTCTAGGCAATCTGATCGTATATATCTGGGTAGTTGTGGACTAGCTGAGTCGAAAACGAGTCCTGGTACCATGGATAGCTCTCGCTGTATTGTAGCGAATTCATGTCCATCCAGCTCACGGAGGTGTTGTGGCACGGAACTGGCTGTGAAGGACTGATCAGCCTCAGCAATGGCACAGGGTGAGATAGGAAATGTCCACTTACGGGTGTAAAAGAAGCCTGACCCCCTTCAAAAGCAGTAGAGGGCAAGGCAATCGGAGGTGTTGACCACGTCCCTGGTAGTGAAGATGTCATGACAGGAGATAAGGAAGATGGATCAAAAGCATGTACTGACGAAACTTCCGAAATGCTCTGACGATGCGCATGTGCAAAATGATCCGAAGCTGGAGAATGACTTTCTTCGGAGCCATAATAGTATTGATCCACTGTCTGTGAATAGGACGGATATATGCCGAAGCCGATGGCTGGTCCTGCAGTTGCAAATTGTGACTGTGGAGGATGTATCAAGTTGCCTATAGATACTCCAGCAGATGAAGCCCTTGGTGCAGCATTTGCATTCGGGCTAGCCATGGAACTTGACGGTAAGATTGATGGGGGTGCAGTATAGAAATTACTATGCTGCGGTATCGAGGATGGTAGCACTGGTGACTCCTCGAACTCGTGTCGTTCTTGATGCCTTTGAAGCAGATCAAGTCTGTGGAATGTCTTGCCGCATCCTTGTTGCTGACATCGAAAGGTTGCTTCTGGATTGTGATTTAATTCGTGCCGCCGCCTATGTTCGGCGCGTGTGAACACCTGTACACATTAATAAAAGGTCGAAGAAATTAGCGCAGGTATTTACCTTCCCACAACCTGGAAACTCGCAAGCGTGCACGCGCTTGCCCTTCTTGGCTTTGCTGATCCTGCCAGTTGGTGTTGAGGTGGGCTGGACATGCTCGAAGTTCATACTGGCATTCCTCATACTGCCTGAGCTTGCTCGCCGCGATGTTGCCGACGAGGACCTCACACTAAAGGTCTGTGGTGGCAACGAAGAGGTGTCAGTTGCAAGCGTAGGTGGTTGAAGGATCGTCTGACTATATGTTGGCTGTGAAAGAATGGATACCTCAGCAGGTGCCGGGTAAATAGATTGTATTGGCTGAAACGGAGAAGACTGGATAGGATTGACAGGAACAATAGAAGATCGAGACTGACGAGATGTCGATCTCTCCTTATCGACACTGGATGATGGTTGTCTCGGCATTATGCGAGGTTATGCGTATATATTAATGGTGAGGTTAGTTTGAGACTGGAGACATGGGTTCGTCGAAGTTTCTGTGGTGCTGCACCACCGCCCCGTTGCTGAGGCTCAGTCAATTTGGCGTGTTTGATGTTACCGATGCATTCACGATAGAGGATAGGGATAGGGCAAGGGAAGGAAATGACGATGGTAAGGGAATCTCGAGACAATTGGCAGGGCTGAGATCCATTCGCACGTGGAGCAGGGAAACAAAACCGGTACGAGCAGGTCCTTGTGATCGAATAGACAGCAAGTCTGCTAATTTAGTGTGCCTCTAGGCGGTGATTGTTGCTAATGAAGGAAGGAGTGAAGACCATCCCAAAGGAGGACAGCCAGGAGCGAATCAGGACGTAAAGGCTGTGCTGATGAGGCTCAAAGAGGTTGTCACACATGCGAGCATGACAGCAAATGTCCCAAATAATCAGTGCTATGATAGAAGCTAAGGTTGAAACGACAGCCATCCAGGTCGTGTGAAGCCATGGAAGCCGGAAAGATTGTTTGCAATCCAGACTAGAGCGAACGGTTGACGAGCCGAATCTCGCACTAAGATGGTGAGCAGGTCGGAAGATCGTTAAATTGAAGGGGGCGGAGTACAGTTGTTGGCTTGCCTGACGTATCACCATTACGAATAAAGGCAAGCCTGACCAGCGGTACCTTGCGACAGATGAAAGAAAGTGCGAATGAGAGAGCTACTAAGTTGGGCGAACCTGAATTAGGATGGAAGTGTTCTGTGAATAGAAAAAAGAAGGACGATGGATGAATAAGATGACTATCGCGTCATCCACAAGCAGGGTCATGCGGTGCGGTGATTTGGTGGTAAGAGAAGCTAGTGCTTATTTTTGGAAGCTGAGCGCATGTCGAGCGACTTTAGCACAAGACTTACTCGTTCAGGTTAAGAGCCTGCATACGCCTTACGCTATATCTATTTCGCATCACAGCTGGACATAAGTTCGTCTGCATGATTCTGCCTTGCTCAGTTTTGTGCGGCAGTAATAGTTATTTGGACAATTCGGAATTCGAGCATGTATCCAATCAAGAACGGTAATCGGATGTCATCATCGAACCAAGTCTGTGATAACTTCGAAAGTCTCAAATGAGCGCTGATAAGAGGACGATGATGAGCTCAAGTCTCCGCACCTGTGCCGCTCGTTCAGACCACGTTGCGGTGGGCCAGCCACTGCAAGTCGTGCTTGAGACCGCATTTCCGGTGTGCTTTTGTTGCACATTCGTCAGCCCACAGACATGAAACGACGAATTTCCCATACTCTGATGGGACACATCGAGTCGTCACGCACGCGTGGATTGTACCTGTCTTGTGCTGGCAAATTGCCTCAAGAGAGTCTGGTGCTGACCACAGACTGTTCTTGTTGTAGGTGTCAGTCTTATAGTAGAGTCAAGACCGTCCGAGCTGTAACCTGATATCTTTACGGACGGAGAGGCGTTTGGGTCTTTTGCTTGGATAAACGTTCACCGAGCAAACGGAAGCATGTCAACCAGTGATGCGTTCTCTTTGTGATGGACATTCTGATGATCAGAAAATCCTTTGCAAGAGCCTGGGCAGATGGCGGACTTCTATATACGTTGTTCGAGACTGCGCTTTCATCAGCTGAGACGTTACATTGTTATCAGCTGGGCAGTCTCGTTCTGGTGTGTTGGCTGAGAGAACACGAAGCTGAATTGCACAATACGGATCTGCTAGGCTTGAATCGGTGATTCCAGGCGAAGCAGATGAAGATCGATTATCGAGTAAATCAGGCATTGCGGCCTTTCTTCTCACGATATTTGCCGTGAAATAAGGCCATCAATACAATTACGTAGTTGTGAAGTCTACCGCCTTCTCCTGCCTTCTTGAGAATCGTTGAAGTTCAAGCCACCACCAATAACAACAGTGTCAGTCCATACAAAAATAAAGATGCACACCCTGGAAGCTGTGCGAAATAGCTAGTGAGATAAGCTGTTGATTCTAAGATCCTGATCCTACGTGTACTATTCCAGGTGCAGGTAGTTTAGGGCCTTCTACCAGCGACTGGCAAATTTGTTTAGTTGTTAATATGTAGAGCTTGGGCATCTCAACCACCGACGCTCATGACATGATTTTCTTGACAGAGACAGTATCAATACCTGGGCACGAACAAGGTGAGACGCTAAGGTTTTGACCTGTACGACGGTATGTGCAATACTAGCAACGCATAAGCAGCATTCCTGAAATCGAAGCAAAGCAATCTGCAATGCTACTACTCATTGGATTGCAACGTTTCGAGTATGGATATTGAAGATGACAACAGGCTGCCACAGATCGGTCTGAACGCCACCAATCTCAACTTTCGCAGTGGTCTAACATTCACGAATAATCAAAGCTCAATCCTAAGAGCCCGTGGTGGCGTTTTCGGGTGACCATCCACCTTCCCAGCTATCTGGTGAGACACAACGCTGTCGCGCAGCCTCACGCTTCCGCAACTCCTCAGCCCAGGCCTTCTCGTCCTGCCCTTTCAAACCCTCATTCATCACTTCTACATCTTCTTCCTCGATTATTGCTTGCGGTTGAGCAGCATTGAGGGTAAAACGTCGTGGTTTATGTTCATGCTCAGCCAGCCGCTGAGCTTCCTTCTTTGCTGCTCTAGCTGACTTGTTGTACTGATAATTGGCGATGTGGTCGTCAATGCTGTGTGTAGTGGCTCTTGGAAGTGCCGTTGCAACTCTACTGTATGTACGTACATCAAAGAAGCTGCTGGTATGCTTCATATTCTGGCCTTGATGATCGAAAGTTGCAGCATGCTCCATTACCGGATATGGTGTCTCGACATGTGGACGTGCTTGATGCGATTGGTAGTGCTTGTGCGTTCTTGTATCGAGAGGTGAGTCGAGCGAAGACGATGATGATGTACTTGAAGCAGATGGGCTCGTTGAATGTGAGCTATTATGGTTGTGGTGTGGGGCTAAGTGTAAATCAGGATGGTGCATGGCCGTCATTTCGAGTGCGCTTCACGGTCTCGAGATTACCCAGGGCGTGTATGCTCGTTCCTGTGTGTTGTTCTCTGGTACAGGAACAGCTACCACGAAGAAGATGCTGCTTCTTGCAGTTATTTTGGAAGAGCTTGGTGTTGACCCGATAGGTGGTTGTGCTATTGGTACTGCTCAGAGCTGATGTGATGGAGAGGCAACTGCAGTGTCATATATGTTCTCTATGAGTAAGCTGTGCTCTCTTCTCTACTGGGTCAGCATTCATCATGGCTAGTTGTGTACCGAAGTAATCGTGATTTGCTGGACACGACCAGGGTCATTACAATGCTACGCACGATTACCATAAGAGCACGAACATGAGAAATGACAGAAGTTGGGTCCAATGACAGAGAGGTATTCGCACCATGAATGATAGGTTCTCGTTGATGAGAAAGGTGTAGTGCTTGCTGAGTAACGCACTGTCCACATTCTAGGAAAGTGTTCCCTATGATTTCGCTGTTCATTAGTGGAGGAAGCTCATAATGGAATCGGCTTTCATAATCAAGCGTATGCCGATCTTCTTGACGGGACAGAAGCAGGTCTCCGTGATTTCGTGCGCACTCCTGCCAGTGCTCGCTATTCTCTCGGCCATGTGTACTGAGGACCTGTTACCTGGCAAGAGCAAGAGGAGCAGACACGACATGTTCAGGCTCGACCACGAGATGCCGCGCGTACAGGTGCTCTTTGCAGTGTGATTTCTTCGAATTCAAGTCCTGCTGTCATAGTAATCCAACATATCTGCTACGCGTGTATAGGTTGCCATCAGTGACAAAGGTTCTCCAGAATCTACTCTGCGATCAAGTCGGCATGGAGGGTGTCGAGCACATGACAATATCTATTTATGAAGAAGGGAAATTCGTGCCAATTGCAGAATGCGAACACTGGAAGACTTTGATGATGTGTCACAAATTCAGGCGCAGCTGTGCGTCTTGAACAATTCCATTATGCTGCAAAGATAGATTCGTGATGCTCATGTCATCATGGGTATCTCATGTCGTAATTCGAAGTTGATAATCATTTTAACCAACTTTTATGCCGCCTGCCATTCCGCGGCAGTATGCACGCTCCTTCGAATCGATATGATGCATGCCCATTTCCCAGTAGCGCCATCGCTAATGATCCAATTCCTAATTGATGCCAGTGTTCTCTATATTGAGATGTATAAAACGCCCCAGGTCGACAAGAACGAAAAGAAAGATATCCAAGGACTTCAGAAGACATTGGCCAACTTTTTGAAGCCCTTCTTCAAATTACGTGTTGCAACGTCAGCACCACTCTCGGCTGAAGACGTTGACGAAGCTGAGGTACCGCTCATCTCACTCATCTGCCTTGAGAGTTTGTAGTTCGTTGTGGAAGGCGGTGGTTTGTGAAGGTTGCCAGCACCGCCCCTGCCAACGTGGTAAATAGGTGCCACATGCTTTGACTGTTGCATCTCATGTGCAAGCTCCTCATC
The DNA here is from genome assembly GCA_022813495.1 of Pasadenomyces melaninifex. Classification (NCBI taxonomy): domain Eukaryota; kingdom Fungi; phylum Ascomycota; class Dothideomycetes; genus Pasadenomyces; species Pasadenomyces melaninifex. The sequence continues at coordinate 117,611 of JAKLMI010000002.1, read as the reverse complement.
GAAGGAGAACATGCGTGGAGATTCGTTGACATGGTTGCCGGCACCACCACGCCCTGAGTAAAAGGTGCGTCGAGGTGTGCTCAAGAAAGTTGCCCTCGAAGCTGGACCAGAAGCATCTGATCCTCGAGTCACTGTTGTTGGAGCCTTGACCGCATTGCCAGCACCTCCTCGACCAGTACCAATGTATTGTTGCCTTGAAGTCACGGAAGGGTGAGGCTCAACGATGCTGTACCTGGACGAGGCAGCCATAATGGTTTACGATAAGCTGATGATCGACTTGATTGGATGATGTGAAGAATATCTGACTATCTTATCTTGATTGTTACGTTTGAAATTCACTACACAGCAAGGCAAAAGTCTTATCACGGCGAAGCAGGTACCTGCCTTATATTCTATCGCCTTATGCAAAGTTTTCCATAACGGCTCAGCAGGAGATCTTTCTCAATCGAGCATGGCAGCCTCCAATTCGTGACACGAGGACATCGCAAGTACAAGCGGATGACACATGGAAATCTCGCAGCTTCTTGGAGGCTGAGCTTGGCTGCCGTTAACAGCATGGTGAGTGAAAGACTTGGAATCACGCCTAGCAGTTAACCGCTAGACTGCCTTAAAATTTGCTGCTTGGAAACGGACTTTTAGTGATAGAAACCATTTTTCCAAAGCTTATGACGAAGTCTAGTGGCCACTTGGAAGCGTGAAGCTGGTCAGGTGCACGGAAAATTCAGTTTGCCTGAATTCCATTACACATAACAATTCGCTCGCCACCAATGAAAGATTTTGAGCTGGATCTACCCCGGATTTTACGACGTGACTAGCTCTTAGGAGCCGTCCGATGCTGCATCATGAAGCGAATGCTGTGGATTCTCTTACCCCCAGCTTTCCATCGAGTCGTACCAGTACCAGGTCAGCGTAGCCCAGAACAATGGTGTTACCATGTACACAAGTCATGTGCTGCAAGTCACGGTGTGAACAACTTGCTACACCGTATTTCTGGAAGAGCACAATATGTGCTTCCGGACACAGCTAATGCTCGCCAAATGTTCGAGCACTTCCTGTTTGAGGGGAAAGGTTTCCAATCGTGTTAGTTAGCCGCCATTCTCATCGTAGGCCTACTCCGGACCGATTCATTGCACGGATCGTACTTATCCGAAATGGTTCCTGACAACTTGTTCTTCAGCCGTTCTTGCAGAGAAACTCCGCGGCAAAGCTACTGCAGAAGTAACCCAAGTTTGCATTATCAGAGCCGTGTATGCGAGGAAAGTCACTACTGGCTTTGCCACTGAACGTGTTTATTAACGTGGATACAAGATCGCAGCTTCTCAATAGCATGATGCTTTGCGGCCTCAATCCAGGAATCGAGTGGACCGAATGTTGCACTGAATAACCACGAAGAATGGCTGATCGTGCAGCAGATACAAGAGCGACATATCACAGAACCATTATGGCTTACTTTCATCTGCTAACAACCGCCTGGTTTGTATTCTTTCAAGTGCCGGTCGTGACAACGAGACGAGACTCTGCAGACAGAGTTATGGTGTGCTGGTAATATCGGTGCGATTGATCTTGATCAAGTGAACTTCGTATGCAAAATATCTGGATTCTCATGCCAGTCGTTAACACTGACCCACATTCTTCTGAAAGTGCTCAAGCCTGCTAATATGCTTCCCCCAATCCAGGTGCTGTATTTTCGCTCAGGAGGAGCAAAGATTTTGATCTTCATGTCCTTGACGGCAAGTCTCTGTATCTCATGCAGTAGACGGTCACCGAAGCCTTTTGTCAACGTCGTACCACCACTGAGCACGATGCTGCCATAAAGGTTTTTCCTTAAATCAAGATCTGTCCTTGTGATAGCATCAACAACCATTTGATGTACACCTTGATATTCGAGACCAATCAGTTCAGGCTCGAACAATACCTCTGGTGCTCTGAACCGTTCGGGACCAAGCTTGATTCGATGTCCATCTGGTAGCACATACTCGATGTCTTTCTTCTCAATTTTCCAGGTACCTTGCTCAAGATCTCTTTCCTCCTTTCGCGGATCCAACGCCACATATGCAGTTTTCTCCTTCATGATGCGCACAATCTCCTTTTCAGCACTTGTATGGAACACATGGCCAGCCTTTCTGAGCTGTAATTGCATGTTCTCTGTCACATCTCTACCAGCCACATCTATCCTCCGTATGCTGCTGGGAATTGCAAAGCCTTCATACACTGGCACTGCATGACTGACACCGTCACCGCAATCCAGAACAACACCAGTTGTCCTTCCACTGGCGTACAAGCTCAGTACCGCCTGTATCGACATATACACAGCAGGAACATTGAATGTCTCAAACAATATCTGTGCAGCTGTTTCTCGATTCTGTCGGGGATTCAAAGGTGGTTCGGTGAGCAGGACGGGGTGTTCTTCTGGCAATGTCTTTAACTCATGCTCGTAGACGTATGACCATATACGCTCCATGTCATCCCAGTCTGTGACGATGCCATGCTCCAGTGGATATCGTATTTTCAGCAAACCTCGTAATTCTTGTGCTCTTGGACCTATAAAGGTATCGCCTTCCAGGGCACCTGCGAGAGCTCTGACATGTTTCGGTCGCCCTACATATGCCGGGAAATAGACCTGAGGTTGGTCTGCACCTGCAAATCCAGCTCGTATATTACCACTGCCATTGTCGAGTACGAGAGGGATGTTGTGAAGAGAACCTCCATCCGCCATCTTCGTGTAAATTAAGGGTCTGTTCTCGTGATCATTGTCGGCCGCAGCACGAAGACCAGCGAACGTGCAAGGAGATCTCGGTTCTGCGGGATCTGACTGGACTGTGCGTGTGCATTTGGCTTTTATTGACTTTAGATTTCGTGCCAATATGCGACGACACGAATAGACGCGTCTGAACACGCTCAAATTAGCCGCCTTGTGCCTTACCTGGAAGAATGCCTAAAGGTGGTAGGATCGTACCTAAGTTAGGTGTACCATGCCCATTACGACAAGGACGTTGCCGCTGAAATGTCCCATTACTGGCAGATTGTCACGTGCAGATCCCACTCCTCCTAGCCTTGAGAAACCGATCGAGCAGGCTACGGGAGATATTGCATTCTGAACACCATCCTCTTATCATTCAGCAACTTCTGCATAACCCTTCAGCAGTGCGCAGCCGTGACTTTACGAGAAGGTGATTAGATCGAGCTGGAACGGAACACAACCTACCTATCTGTGTGCTCTTCTTCGTCATGCCGAAGTTCTTCTGTGATTATTGCGATGTCTACCTTACGCATGATTCAATGTCTGTGCGCAAATCGCATAACGCTGGTCGCAACCATCTGCGCAATGTGACGGACTACTACCAACAAATCGGCCACGAGAAGGCTCAGTCAGTAATAGATTCTATCACAAATTCATACGCAGATGCTGGCCTGCAACAACCAAACCCCATGCTTCAGCACGCAAGTGCTCCAGGTGGCTTTCCTCCTATGGGGTTCCCTGGACCAGGTGAGTCAAGAATCGAAGTATTTGCGGTATATCGAGCTGACACGTACAGGTATGCCACCACCTCCCTTTGGCGCACCTCCTGGGCAAATGGGCATGATGCCTCCAGGTGGTCGAGGTATGCCATTTCCTCCTTTTGGTCCGAATGGTGGACCACCGAATATGCCAGCTGGTATGCCTGGATTTCCTCCTCAAGGCTTGCCACCAAACTTCAATCCGCAATTCGGTCCAAGCGGATTCAACCCGAATCAGCAGTTAGGTCAAAATGGTCCGCCTGGTGGAGGACTGCCTGGGTCAAGTCAGAGTCCTGCACCAGGGTATGGTGGGCCTCCTGGATCCGTACCACCTCAAGGTATGGGAAGACGTTAGGAACCTCCCTCCATGCTAGGCGGTCCAGGTGGACTATCAATATATCCAACCCAACAAGCAGCTCTGAATGCAAGCAATTTATATGGCTTGAAGAGACCGCTTTCACCAATGATGAAGGACAGAGCAGACACGAAACGACACCGTCTGGGACTGTAAAGGCAGATCGTATGTCTGCTTTAGCACCAGTCGCTTGTGGTTCAGGGCTACAGAGAGCACCGTGTGAAACACTGCCATTCGAGGGATCTGATTTCGCAAAATGCGGGAAGAGAAGCACTTGCCTTCGAACGAAATCAAACTGGAAAGGCAGGCGCGATACCTCTCCATGATTGCCAGAGATCAGACCCAAAGCAGCTCCATCCGACCTCGAGACTACGCACAAACATATCTACACCGACATGGACTTCAAAACGCTTACTCTCAACCATCCATAGTATCTTTATCTTATGCAGCGCTACATCGCAGTTCAGCCATGCACTGGAGGGATGTGGTAGGGTTCATTCTTGGCTATCTTGTTGTTCCTGCACTCTGCGTTGGGGCAGCAGCTTTAGTCATTCATGTGATCCTCCTCATCGTAAACTATCGGTCACAACGTGCTCTTCGAGCAGACTCATGGATTCCATCTTGAAGGACGACGAGGTAGTGGGCGGCGCTCAGATATCCGAGCCATCAAACGAGGCACCTATCTTGACACGATCCAAAACTACGATCTCTCGCTTCAATGAGGATTTCAATGATACGTTGGTTGACGATCGACCCGACAACAGACATTCATACCCTTTACGGATCATTCAGGGACTTAGAGTCGAGCGGTCCAGACAGAAGAGCTACGAAAGACGTCAAAATGAAGCACGTCCTAAATCTCCCACCTTCCAGCAGAGACTCGAGCAAGAACGAATGAGGCGTGCCTCAACTGCCACAGCACTTGCATACGAAAGACGCCGCAGTGTTGCAAGATCTATTGTCGAAAAGCATAGGGAGGCAAAATTAGCTCGTCGTGAACAAGAGAAAGTGAATAAGAAGATTCGCAAGCTTAGCGGCACGGTATGGGGCTACGACCCAACTGCTGGTCGCATTGCAAATCCTATGCCGCGTATATCAGGATTTCAGGGTACTTATGTGTTTCGAGGTCTGGGCAACAAAAGCGATCAATATGGGATAGATGAAGTTGACGTGCTGGGTAGACGTACGGGAAGACAGTGGCTCGCTGGTGACAAGTGGGGCATCGAGTTTAGAGGACCAGGCCGACCTCCAAAGTTTGAACCTGTCGACATTAAAATCCTACGATCTGAAACCCTGGATGCTGTGAGCTGCAAGGGAAAGCAGAGGGGTAGTGATTGAAGCACACCACCACCTGTTTGACATTATGTTGCAGCAAATGTCTTGCAGGAGGAATATTGTGTCTCTCAGTGACTTTGCTGAAACTTCAATCTCCTAGATACCTTCTAAATATCCTTGACCTAGATCTTTGTGTGAACGTTCAGGATTTTAGCAGCACCGTGAACATACTGCTCGTGGTGAAACGAAGTGCATCTTGGACTTCTTCCACCTTGTGCAGTCTAGGTTCCCCAGGACAACCGTATCATCAAAACGCGCTAAGCACACGTCTTCAAGCCAATCAGCAAGTTGGGTCTGGTCAGTACGGAGTACCAGATATTCTTATCTCACTGAATCCTTGATAGCGATGAAACAAATTGAGCGTCGTGTCGGCAGGTAGCCTGATCCAATGCAGAGTGCTGTCATGTGTTTGTTGCTCACAGTGACCCAGCCACTGAAAAGCTGTCCAGCAGACCTGTTTGTGGGCTGCTTGGGTCAGCATGGCGGGGAATTTGGCATCACGACTCAAGGCTGAGCTATGGTCTCGATATTCACTTGTGCCGAAAGACCAGTGGTTGAATAGTTTCTTATCCACAATCACTAACACATCGCAACCACTTCCCGCACTAACCTCAACAGCACAATTCCGACTGATTCAGACAGACTTTACAAACACCCTCTCGGCAGAACGAGGACAACTTTTCCCGGCGAACATTGTAGATGTCAACAGGAAGGACGTCGTCTTACAAACTGACACTCCAGTCCAAGTGCTCGACATTCAGGACGTAGGAACCTCGAAATATGCACAAATTGAAGCTATCGAGCGGGTAGAACGAGGCGAGGAGATTCGAGGTCGCGAGATTGTCAGACGTGTACCTGGAGCAATGGATGACGACGAAGACGATGGAAGCACTAATCTGTTCATCACGAATGGAGCTGGGGACAGCACGAGCACAAATGTTTCACACAATCACTCAGGTAATTCTTCACGGAAAGGCTCGAGCGGACCACACAAGCTTCTGTTGCAAGATGCTGCTGGCACAAAATGCTGGTGTTTCGAGCTGTCTAGGATCGAACGAATAACAATAGTAATTCAAGACCCACTGACACCTGCTGGCAACGGCGTTTCACCAATTCAGAGGCCTGTAGAAGGCATGCAAGTTGGCAGTAAATTGATGCTTAAGAGGTCTACGAAAATCAAGCGTGGTTTGATCATGTTAACACCGAATGACGTGAATGTGCTCGGCGGAAAGATCGAGATTTGGGATCAGAAATGGCGTGAAACGAGGAAAGTGAGGCTGCAAATGGAGCTAGACAGGGAAAGTGCTCGGGGACATGCAGAGCTAAGGGATACGGACTGAGGAATTCCAACCTCGTGGACATGACGAAGAACTTCTTCGGACAAACGAGTGATGAGGCCACTGTACACCGCAAAGGGGCACTCTTTTTATCATGGCAGGAGGCAAAAAGGGACTATCAAGCAGGAGACTCAACAATTGCAGCTGGAGCTTGCGGGTGTTGTCACACCACTGCTTCAGCGGGTGTTAAGTTCCTAAGCAGAAACAACGAGCCACCAATATTCCTTCTGTCTTCCCACTCAAAGCAATGCGAGAATGGAGCTCAATGCCTATGAAGGCCTTCCAGTGCTTACGAAGATGCTGCAGCTTTGTCGACATCGAAGGTTCTGTATGCTTGCCGTTGCAAAAGCAAAGCTGCCATAGTTGAAGCGTGAAAGTTTCATTGCTGGCACAGTGTCTAGGCGACATGACGTGCCTAAAACACCAGTATAGGGGCTGGAATTTAGGTAAGAAACACTTAACTTGCCAAGTTGTAGACGTCCACCCATACGTCGGCGAGTGCACCGGCATCTGAGCCGGGTCAAGTTCAAAAACACACTCAGACCACAACAGGTTGGTCATGTGTACAGGAAAAGGCTGGCGCACTTGTACTTGAAGAGCAAATTTTCGGCGATTGAGGCAGACCAAGGAACAACGCAAGTGGCTGACGGCAATACTGGCCGTCCCGAGAGAAGCACGTGAGTAAGCGCGCGATGGCGATCGCTGTTGATCGTTTCTTGATACGTACTAGTCCATGTCATCATAGGTCATGCCGTTCCGCTCAGTGTTCCATGGCGGATGGGGGTGCCCACGAGGAGGCAGAAAGCATATAAGGGGCACATAATACGTGACAATATGCCGGTCGTTGTTACACACCATCGCCAGTTCCACCGACAACCACGTGAATTCGAGGAGTGTCACGGTTCGCTGAGCGGCAAGCACAAATCGCTTCCGACCTGACCTAGACGAAATGGCATTCGGCCAGGAGAAAGTCGAACATGTTGAGAATGACCTCGCACCAGTCGAAACGATAGCAACAGCAGAACTTCCTACCGCACTCGCAGAGAATGTCAGCTATGGTCCAGCTGGTATCAAAGGCCTAGTTAGCTCTTCTTACGTCTTTGGAGCTGCCTTTCTGGCATCACTTGGAGGATTCTCCTTCGGTTATGACCAAGGCGTAATTTCTATAATCAATGTGATGCCTCAGTTTCAGCAAAGGTTTCCCGAGGTGGCTCCTGGGCATCCAGGATCTGGCTTCTATAAGGGCTTTATGACTGCTATGCTGGAATTCGGCGCATTTCTTGGTTGCTTTTTCATGCCCAAGCTCTGCGACAAAATTTCGAGAAAGTGGGCGCTGACAGTCGTCGTATGTATTTTCAACATCGGGGCGATTATACAAACAGCTTCCCCCAATTATGGTGCTCTTGTGGCTGGACGGACAATCGGCGGAATTGGTGTCGGGACCCTGGCTCTAGGAGCGCCGCTCTACATATCAGAGATATCGCCTCCCAATCTACGTGGCACGCTCCTCGTACTCGAATCAGTATCAATTGTTTCAGGAGTGGTCATAGCATACTGGTTGACCTACGGTACACGCTATATCGATGGTGAAGCGGCCTTCCGTGTTCCCTTCGGTCTGCAGATGGTCTGCGCCACTGTTCTTGGCACGGGAATCCATCTGTTTCCCTTTTCACCTCGATGGCTCTCACTTGTTGGGCGTGATGACGAGGCATTGCAGTCACTGGCTAAGCTACGCAGATTGCCGTCCACAGATGAGCGTGTGCAGACCGAATGGCGCGGCATTATGGCTGAAGTCGAGTTCCAAAAGGTATTAGAGGAGCGAAATCACCCTGGCAAGAAAGGCTGGAAGCTCGAGATTGCTCAGTGGGCTGACTTGTTCAAGAAGAAGACATTGCGACGAACAGCTGTCGGCATGGGTGTTGCTTTCTTCCAACAATTCAGTGGCGTAAACGCTTTCATTTACTATGCTCCAACGTTATTCTCCAGCTTGGGACAAGACTACGAGATGTCGCTCATCCTCTCTGGAATACTGAATATCACTCAGCTCATCGCAGTAGCTATCTGCTTCGTCATTATCGACCATGTCGGGCGACGACCACTAGCACTTTGGGGCGCCGTTGGTATGTGCATCGTCTACATTGTCATCGCAGCGCTCGTTGGCAGATACTCCTCAAATTGGTCCGCGAACAGCGCTGCAGGTTACGCATGCGTGGTCTTTGCATTCCTATACATGCTTGTATACGGCGTGTCATACAGTCCTCTTGGCTGGGCTTTGCCGTCAGAAGTCTTCAGCAATGCTACACGAGCAAAAGGTGTAGCACTTAGTACTGCCACGGTCTGGATCTCAAACTTCATCATTGGTGTTGCTGTGCCGCCTATGCTCGATAGTGCTGGATTCGGTACCTATGTCTTCTTTGCTGCATTTTGTGGAATGGCCGCGGTATGGGCATATTTCCTTGTGCCAGAAACTAAAGGCAAGACTTTGGAAGAAATGGACGAGGTATTAGGGGACACTAGTGGCCAGGAAGAGAAGAGAATGATGAAAGAGGCTGCTGGGAACGCCAGAAGGAGATCGAGCGTTGGCAGTACTGCTGTGGCTACGAGACAGAACAGTAGAGTACAGGATGGAACTGCGAAGGATTGGGCATAGTCTAGAATTGATATCAAATTCAATTGCGACAACTCTATATTCTGTCTGATGTCTTCGAGTCTTTTTCATGGTTGGCTTGCAAGTGCAAAAGCAAATCGTCACTACAGCTACTTATTCGACTGTTATGTGCTGTGGCATTTGAGGAAATTTGTGTGATTCAACTGTCTCAGTTGAAGCTCGAAAACTTGGCTCTTTGAAGACCAAAGTCATCGAAGGGATCAAGGAAGTCTCGAAATTTGTGCCAAATGAACGATCAGGCGTTGGTTGTGGTTTTCTACCGCCATCGCGATCTCTCTCGAGACCAATATGTGGCCTCACTTCTCTGTTCCCATTCGTAGGCTGCGTTAACACTGGTTGTTATAGTAGAAGTTTTTTCGCCAATAAATCTGACGTCGCCAGCTCCACTACCTCCAAATGTCCCATGCATAACGTCCGGATTCTCGAACGTGATAGTATAGATCTCTTCGTCCGAATAAAGCTGTATCTCGCCTTCGCCTGTTTCTTCACCTCGCCATCTATACTTGAACTGTTTGTTCGTCGCAGAAGGTAATTCTGTTGTGTCAAACCAAAAGTCGTCTAGGCGCATTCGCTTATCATCGTTCGCTGTTGTAGTACCAGATTTTGTGGCTTTTGGGAAGTTGACAAATCTAAAGATGCCCTCGACGCCTTTGAAGGCAAAATCAGCAAATACCTGAGATCGATTCTTGTGATTTGGCTTCGTGACACAGACGTGCATGGTCAGCTTCCCGTCCGTACCCCAACATTTGTCTATGCCAGACGAGCAGATTGTCCATTCCCCGTCAATATTCCAGTTCCCCCGAACTTCGCTCATCCGTGATCTAGCAAGCGCAAGCTTTATCTCACACTCAAATTGCGCTTGTGCTACTGCCTCTCGTGCTTTTTCTTCCTCTTCCAACCGCTGTGATATCTTCTCAGCTTCTTCATTGAATTCAGCCATTTTTGCCTTAACGTCACGAGAGGACTTGCCGAGTACCATGATACGTTCACCCATCTCAGAACCAGGCATTTTCTTGACTTTGTATGTGACACCAAAAGCATTTGAGACTAGAGCTGCGCTTAAACTGTTGCCCCAGTCTTCTACCTTCACGACAACGACGTTGTGTTGGTCGGTACCACCAGGACCAAAGGTTTGTCGCAAAAACTCGCCAGGCAAAGTTTCTGCTTTACGCCTATTGTCAAAGGTATTCCAGATGCGTTGCATGTATGTTTCCTTCATCCGTTCAAAAGCTTCTTTCACGATAGGACTGATACCTTTGTCACCATGTCCTCGGATTCGACCTTGTAATGTGTCCACCTTGCCATCGTTTGGGAGCCCACGAAATGCACATTGTGCTCGCCACCAGCTTGCCGATCTTTCCTCCACGTACGGCTGCCGTTTTGCAATCGTGCCTTTCTTAGTCAGTTTCGGGGTTGGTGGAGGTAGGTATCTGTCAACATTTGGTTCGTATGTCGTGTTAGAACGAGTCGTAGTGAGCTCTAATGTAGATCGCCGTAGCTGACACGTATAACTGGTCCCCATGACTGTGTATGTGACTATGTTGCCGGCGGTATCCATGCTTCAATGCTAATTGCTGGATTGCTTTGTGGTAAGATGCGAGAACAAGGTATTGTGTCCGACGCGGGCTTGCTTCTTCTCTGTGATCGCGTGTTCAGGTGTCACTATGGCGACTGTCGATAAAATTGTCACGCCAGATAGTGCGGTACGTTGTGTAGAGTGACAATCGGTTCAAGCGCTATTCATAAGTGTTTTGACAGAGGGCACAGAGGAGGTGGGGCGTGGGCCAACGGCAGCGAGGTTTCGTGTTTCTTTGTTTGATGGTTTGCGTATATACCTCTCTTTTATCTTCCATAGCTTTTCATTCTAGTAGGCCGTTCATAGTAAGAATCTTCAGTCCTACCTTCTCTGGGCACGTTGCAAAATTTCAACGACCTGAATCAATAGCGTATCGACCTTCCGAGGATACCCCCATATCTACGGAGGAACAATGTATAGTATAGGATGCCAAACACTGTACCGCCTGCATGGGCACTGTGGCCGATGCCAGAATTGAAGTTCTGAGCCGTCGCATAAGTGTCGAAATAAACATATGCAGCGGTGGCCACCCACAACGGCATGGGGATAACGAAAAACAACGTGATCCTCATAGTAGGTGCTAGCATCGTGCATGCACCCATAACACTGCTCACAATACCGCTCATGCCGAGGGCGGCGGTATCGCGATTACCTTTATATCGTTGCTCTATTATCCAAGAACCTGTTGCGGCGAGGCCACCACCGAGGATGATTGATGCAAAATGTGCGCTGGGCAGGGTTGACAACATTGCCGAAAAGCTTGCAAAGGTCAGGGTGTTGAACGCAAAATGTAATGTATTAGCATGACTGAACATGCTGCCTATCCAGCTTGGATAATTGCCTGAATCATTGACCTTGATCGTGTAGTATTTGTTGAGATGATTATAGACCCATTTTGGATCCGGAAGATATCGCTCTTGATGTAATTTGGATAATGCTTGATAGACCCCGCCGCGTTGTGCATAATTCCATGCGCCAAACACTCCTACGCTGGCTGCGATGCAAGAGTATCGAATAGTGTTGTTGACGGCAACCCGTCGGGCGAATGCTTCCATACTTGTCTAGCTTTTACTGAGAACAACGACTTCTAGCGCTATTCAAATTCCTGATCAACTGTCTGTTTTCAGATGAGAGATACGTATTGGTTGCACAGCGCGCTTGTAAGCACTGACTTGTGCGCTATTGGAACCGGTAGTATTTCGTTCTCTTCTTACATCAATGACGCACGAGACTACGGCGAAAGATATGCATACTCTCGATGAGCATTGTTGCAAAGAAGGTCGTGTATGTACAACCGGGCGAGATGGCATTCGATGGCAGCCAGGCAGCTCCAACCTTTCAGGCAAATATCATTCGAAGAGCCAAAATCTCCCTCTACGTCGAGTCTACGAATTGCCAACAACGAACGTTTTCGTATAGAGGGAGCTATGGAGAACAGCAAGTGTCAGGTCCTGATAAACATCAGTCGCAAGAAACATCTCGCAACTAGTGATGTTGCAAGTCGAGCAATTTCACATGCAAGTGTTGATGACATGGGGAGTATGGAGATTATTGTCCAGCTATGAGCAGATACTACGTGATTAAACTTCGAAGTCATGATTAAGTACTTCCCTTGACCACTTTCCGCTCAGCACTTAGGCTTTGTGACCTTCTTCCAGTACCCTTTTTCTTTGCAATCATCCAGACCAGAGCATAAGCATTTTGCTTGACCTATGCCAAGTTGCTCCTTGTGGCAGTGTTTCTGCTGCTTGAGACAGCACGGAACGTTAAACATCAAAGGGCTAGTGACGCAGCACAGAATGCGTTTCTCGTTGTAGCAGCAAGGGCAAGGAACTGGCTCTTTCTTGTCCTTGTCATGCTTGCCCGTCTTTTCAGGTTTAGCAGAGCTTGTCTTATGTGGCTTCTTCTTCTTGCCCTTCTTCTTAGTATGTTTCGGTTTGACAGAAGATGTGGTCTTGTGAGGCTTTTTCTTGCCCCTGTGGTGTCTACCCGTCTCCTCAGGCTTCTGAGTGGTGATTGTGGTCGTCGAATGCTTAGGATGTTTTCGCCGTTTTTCTAGTGTAGAGGCAGCATGGCTCTCTAAACCTTCTTCGGCCTCGACTCCATCGTTTTCATCATTTTCACCTCCACCATCTTCATCATCTTCCCCTTCCTCTTCATTCATTAGGTCCGATGTTAGGACATTCATGGCATCAAGCTCGACTTGATCTGCAGCATTTTCCTCTTCCGATGGAAAGTACGATGGTCTATCAGCAGTCCAGATAACGGTGATATTGTCGAGAAGGTTGTGTCTCATAATACCTTCTTGCCATGCTGTACAGATGTGTTCGTTTGCAACAGGATCAGCGACACACGCTGAAGGAAGACCGAGAAGAAGTGATGCTGGATCATCTGGGTTGAATCCTCGAAGATTGTCGTCCTGGCATGGTTAGTTTGATTATTCAGACTGCATGACATGAACGAAGGCGTGAACATGGATGAAAGGCAGTCGAACTTACTCTTGGATTGTAAACAGCATACGTGGCTCGTGATAGCACGATGCTGCTGACACCGACGAGCAATATTGACCCCCGCATACTGAGTAGCTGGTTCGCTGTATACCAGAGAAGACTTCCATGAGCTCTTTTCTTGATATCCTATAAGTATTCCAAAAGCCTTTGCCCCGCAAGCTCTTGAATTGGGGAAATTACAGCATAGCTGTGTAGCTTTGAGGGATTGTGAACAGAGCCATGTTGTTGGAACGATCGACTATGGTTGAGCGAAGCACAAGTCCAGGACTGGTGGAGGGTGTCGAGTCGGGTCATATTGAATTACTGTGAGTATGTTTTGCTCCAACCGAGACTCGCTACTGTTCGAACGTGAGAAGATCCACACTCCTGAATATGCACTGCGGATCTATAGATTCCAGCCCTCACAAATCACGTCAGCGAATCTCGACATGCTCAGACGCTAGCGTGACAGATAGCCATAGGCATACTTCAATTGTGATCATCAAGCTGATAACCTTGCACGTTTTGAACTCGGATGCATATTCTCCTTCTCATTACATGCTCCCGCAGCTCTCTTTTGGGACATGGGCTTGATATCGTCCTGCTGACGGGACAGCTGTATATTGACCTCCGCGTTTCTCAAGGCTGTTGTGCGTTTGGCATTTTTGTCGTCCTGTTGGAGTTTTCTCAGCGCTTTCGAGTCGCAAGCCCTGATTGCTTCAATTTCAGCATCCTTAATGTACTTGGCGAATAAAGGTAGACCGGGTCCACCACCGATCTTTTCTAAGGTCCGTAATGCTTGTTCACGATTCCGGTGTCTTGTACCTCTGGCCGGCGTCTCTGATACCGCGATGTTGTGCTCCAGATTCATCGTGATGAACGTACTCAGTACAGTAAGCAGGAATGAAGTGATGCGGTCTGTTAGCATATTGCGGGTTTGAGTGGTTTTGGAATCTGCAGGCGATACATAGTTGGCTTGCGAGTTTGTGGTAAGACACGCGACATTATCGGACATTATATCATGAGCTAATCGAAGCAGTATCGATTCCATGTACTCCTGGTTTACTGCTATCCCTTTGACCTGTCTCTTTTCACACGTGATTGCATCCTGCATGTCCTTTAGGTAGTGCGGGTCAAATATGTCTTTTCCATGTTGTGTATTAAACCAACTGTAACAACTCGCAATTTTCATCATGTCTTTTAACTCAGTAAGTGTGAAATGAGCATTTTGGGTCTGCGATATATAGCTGAAGCGATGGAACAGCAAGGAAACACCTCTGGCCACACTGCCTGATCTGTCTTCCTCGTTGAAGTGTTTGCTTGTGAGCTCACAGCCAACCAGCGTTTTGACGTAAGCGTACAAAAGTTGTGGATCAGCAGTTCCAAGCTTAGGCTCGGCCAACAGCTTGAAGTTGATGCACGGTGCATGAGGCGGTGGACCTAGCCAGCGTCGCAGGTTTACAATAGGTTGTTCGTCGTAGATGGTCGGATAGTCAGATGCGATATTAGCTTCCAAGATCGCTAGCGCCCTGCCATCATCTCGTGTTGGATGAAACTTGGTAGCTCCAAGCAGTTGTTCCAGCCACTGCCAGGCATCGATCTGAAAGCATTCGAGCAGATCTGCACGAGCAGGCACACCACAATAAGCATCCATCAACGACTTGTACACATCAAACTTCTGTGACACAGACAATCGAGCCGAAAATATCTTGGTAATGCTACCTCTTTTATTTGAGACTCCCTCCACATCTTGCACATTGTAACATAAATATTTTACGCAATCAGGATTGATTTTGCGCTCGGTTGGCATTTTGTCGAAGAGATCCCACCAGCCATGTTCTGCAGTTGCTAGGGTGATCTCCTTGATGGTTCCCGTGACATCCTCAGAATCTATGTCAATATCTTTTCTACGCTTCGAAGTTGTGTATCTTTTGGTAGCCTCTTTGCAAAGCCGATGTAGCAGCACTGCCTGATTTTCATCCTTTCGAGCCTTGGCACGAAGCTCGGAAAGTGACCTGGCACTCTCTGCGAAAAACTTTCGTGGTGCCTCGATTTGAAGGAGCTCTTCCATGCTGTGCGTTCGGCTGGTTCCCTGTGCCTAACACTACATAGAAGGCCACGTTCATAGCCACGACAAACTTCACGTGAATGTAGGAGCGGTCAACACGCGTCGATGGTGCTGACGTACATAGTAGTTGAGATCAGCGACTTGACCTTTGTCGACGCTTCTTGACGCGTGACGTCAATCCATCGTTTCAAGGGACTAGCGCGTACCTTGGGGCTTCTGGGATTTGTCCAGCTAAAGCCTCGTCGATGGTGAACGTTTAGGATTATTAGCAGTCTAACGAGCTCAGTCCCAGGCAGTACATGGATGGCAAGATGACATCTCGGCAGATTACCAGATCGGTAATGAAGGGTCGAAAATCATGGCAGACTGCCGTCGATAAGAATACGTCTAGATATTATAGCAGGATCAATTTAAAGTCGTCTTTGTGCCGCCCCGTGTACATGCTGGTGAAAGGTCTGCTTCGCAAAACTCTGTTCGAATCTGGTAGTAATAGCAAGCATAAGCGTTCTGACCAACAAGTTTCGATGGTAAAGACGTCCAGAGACACAATGCGCATCATAACGTGATGTTGGGCAGCTCGACGATGATTTGTTCAATCGTTGCCGCGGAGGCTGGATCGCAAGTTGTATACCATGTTATCGCAAGAAATGAAGGGTCATCAAAGCTTTAGAGATCCCCATCGATCTTGCTCATGAAAAGGAAGCTATTGCGAGTATTTCACTCTATCGACCTCAGGCGCTGTTGTGCCTGGAACAGTCCAGCTGCGGGCACTATATCCAGGCACGACTGCATTCGAGACGGGGCAACAACTTCGGTTGTAGTCAAATGAGTAAACACTTGTTACTGTATGTACGCACCATATTCACCGTAAGTGGACCATCACGACTTATTCGATGTCCCTCGCAGATCCTGGCTGAGTGCTCGGAAGCCGGATCGGGACTTTCGCCTCTGCCAGTCGTGGTTATCAATTAAATTGCGCTCATGGCAGTCAATGGCGCTCATTCAGGCGCGTACAATACGGCCATGCCGTGTACCCAAGCACCGCGCACATATCGGATGGGTGAGTTTGAGATAGCAACACAGAAGCTGCCAATTCTCAAGGCAGGCCCAATCGAGGACTTGACTCAAAAGATTGGCATTCAGATACCAGAAATGATATTCGGAGACAACTTTGTCGCAATTCAACACGCATCAGGATGGGGTATAAAATTCGATGCTTTCGGCGCTCTGGACTCGGTGGACAAGACTGGCGAAAAGCGCTTGAAGGTGGCATATTCAAAAGAATGGCATCAGTCTCGAGAAGAGGGTCACGACTTCAAAGCCATGGAAGAAGTTAAGCCGTTTGACTGGAGTTATACACCTCAAGACTACAAAGGCGAACTCTCGCCGAATGGTCCGCGAATGCAACATTGTAATAGCGACATACCGCTAGATCTTCTCAAGCGCCCGGATCCCATATTGTTCTTTGACGATGTAATACTCTACGAGGACGAATTAGCAGATAACGGAATTGCGATTTCCAGCGCCAAAATTAGAGTCATGCCGCAGCGATTACTGCTGCTGAGCAGGTTCTTCATGAGACTCGATGACGTGCTCATACGCGTCAGGGATACAAGGGTGTATATCGAGTTTGAGACGAGATTGGTCAGAAGAGAATACGTTGAGAAAGAGGCCGAGTATGGATCCGTGAAGGAGCAGATGTCTGTAAGAAGGCACGGAGAGGATGCGAACGCGGCTCTGAGGGATGTGAATTTGATGGCCGAGGTCTTGCCTATCCTTAGAAGAGAAGTCGAAGAGGTCACGCTGCCGGGATGAAAGACTTCAATTCGCTATGTGGGTATCACTGAACGACAAAAGAATCGCTGAAGCATAGCTGGTCTGACTACTGTTGCAAAGTCTGCAGCGTCGACTCAAGCACCATACTCAAGGCCGGATCAAGGTCACCTTGCAATAACCTTGCTATCCAGCTCTGACACCATTCGGTAAATGCAGCTTGGTGCCTGGTCTCTGCGAGTCCTTTGGACATGCTGGAAAGGGCATCTCTCAGCGCACCAGGGAACTCGTGATGGTCGGTTCTTATGTTCGAAATTGCTGCTAAGACTTCAACCGCACAAGCTTGCCATGAATGTGTAAAATTTGTTTGCAGGCATGCAGCGATATGCTCGCGAATACCGGCAACCGCTGGCATGTCATCGAATAGGCATGCTTCCTCGTAGAAGCTAAAGACAAATGCCGCATCGCTTGGTATCTCCTTCATGGCGGCGTCGAAAATCGCGATCGGTATAGCGCCAGTCATGATAGGAGTTGACTCAAGCGTTTCCAGAGCCGTCACGTCGACCTTGTCCATTCCTTCAGCGTCGGCGGCGATGTCTTGTGCTGTCACCTTAGGCAGCATCAACATGTCATCGTCTTCATCACCAGCAATCTTCACCACCTCCTCAGCTGCACTCTTCTGAATGCCTAATATGTGCCTTCGTGCATGGATCTTCGCAATCCACATAAGTTCGAGCCTGAAATCTTGCAACCACAACCGGTTCGAGTTCTTGCAAAAGCGCAATCCTCGCTGCATATATCCTCTCGCTTCAGTCATGTCACCATTTTCGTCGAGCGCAAACTGAGCCGCGTAAATCCACAATTCCGCCTTAGCAGGACGTAATCTCAGAGCATTCGTAAGGATCTGTGTGACCTTCTTTCGCGCCTGTTGACTTCGCGCATACTCTATCGCCTGCATCCATAGTTTTAGGTCACCTGGGAATTTGCGCATGCCTCTGTCAAACACGAAAAAAACTCGACGTTGACCATTGTAGATTGTGCTCTTGACGCCCAATCGTTTTACGCGTTTCTTGCGTAGTTGATCGACGTTAACTTCGAATTCTGCATATTGAGCGTAGTCTGCCGCCGTTGAGCCGCGAGCGTTGATCTTGTGCTCGAAGTCGGAGCGTCTCTTTGCGATCGAGGTGATTTCTTGTGGTGTGAAGAGTTTGCGGCGTCCCAATTCTTTCAGCTCGGGCACTGATTGCTCAAGGAAATATCGCGCCTTATCTGCTGTAGCTGACATGGTCGTGATAGGTGGCAAGCGTTATTTTGAGAAAGATCATGATTCGAACTCGATTTGCACTCGCCAACAATCGATGCTCGAAATTCAGGCATAAACTCTTGCCTCAGGCGCAACAGTCCCATCTTGTCGTGGCTATCCGGATGCGCCTAAGGCTGCGCTTTTCAGGAGAGTCTGCATATTAATATTTGGCAATTGCAGCAGATCATGGTCGCTCCTTCTTGAATAAACAATAAAGGGCCTTTGGGCTGACACTCTTTTCTCTTAACTTTTGTAAAGAGCTGTCCTTCGGAGCTCGATATACCTATGGCTTCGAAATACAAGGAGGGAGATGTGGTTTTCTCAGTATGCTGATAAACGCAAGGACGAGGATCGTATGCTGATTAGAGCCAGTTCAACGGAAGATGGGTCTCTTATACCCACACCGCCGTGGCATACTCTGCCTTCTTGGGTTCTCTGGTAGTAGGCATGTGGCTACATTACCACAAAATTGTCGAGAATGAACATTATGGCTATCCAGACGAATGGTTTCCTTCCGTATCAGCCACGATTGGTGATCGATATCCTGAAAGATCAGTCTTTATGGTTGGCATTGCGCTGACTTCGGGTCCGCGATTTGCTTTGGTAGCTCTATACTATTTCCTCACAGCTCGACCCGACTCCTCTCTGCCCAAGATTGTTTTCTGGGTCGGCGTGTTTCGAACGTTTACGTGCGGAGGCTGGACATATGTTACCTCTACGGACGATCATGACTGGCATGATATCTTTATGATCAGCTACCTTGTTGCTACGTTGCCTTGGACGTTGGGTTGTCTTGCGCTGAGTCCGCCGAATCCAGTCTCTGTCAAGTATAGGAAGATACTGGCTGCGCTGTTCTTTGGGACGCTCGTTCCGCTTATTTACTTCTTTGTTCAGCACAAGGTACACAAAATTGCAGGAGGTAAGGATCACATTATATTTTACTTGCGGAAAGCTGCTCACACATTCAGCTTACACCATTTATGCCTTTTTCGAATGGGCCCTGATCTTGTTCGACGTCGCATTTGATGCAGTCACCATCTACGACTTCTCAAGCTTTGAAATTGTGGTTCGTGATGTTAAGGGCTTGAGCAGAGGGTATGTGCATCGGCTTCCGAGATGAGAAAATGTACGGAAGAGCTGCTGCTTTCAAGAGATTTGTTCTGACTGAGTACAGCAACCAAAAGCTGTTGAAGGACGATGTCAAGGAGAAAGAGTAAGCAAAACATCGCAGAACGCAAAAATCGACGTGATTGACAAGACACAGACGCAACCAACCTATAATCCAGACATCGACTTTCGAAGGACCATACAATTGGTACAACTTCTCAGTCGCGTTAGCAGACATCTACAATGGCTTCTGTTTTTGGACAATCATGACATCACTCGGCGTATGTGTCTGGTACTTTCCTCTGTGGCACATGGGCATATCAGGATACGAAGTGGCAGTCATGTCAACAATCTCACCCCTTTTGCTTGGCATACCTCAGATTCGATCACTCGCTGTCAAGTACAACCGATGGCTCCACTACACATGCGTGCTGCCAGGACTACTCGCGTGGCAGGTACATGATCCAGCAAATAGACTCGGTGCGGTGTCTCTGGCAGTTTGGCAAGGATGCATGGCTTGGACAGCGATGTGGTATGCCGAAAGACATGATGCAGGTCGTCTACAATCTCGTATCCTAGCTTGGACTATTGGTCTCGTGCTTTCGAGCATTGCCAAATTTGCTTGCTACAGCAACAACCCGCTCTGGCCCATCATGCGAGCTGAGAATGGTGGTTGGAACTGGACTGGTCTACTGCTCGCAATTCCTGCCGTGTGGCATTCAACAAGACCTGTCACAACGAGTGGTGGCGACTATGCGCCTGCTGCAGCACTTAAAAAAGGCTCCAGCTTCATGGCTGGTATTGGTCTTGGCGGATTGATGTTTGCTTTCCATTCACTGCTTTCAGACTCGAGTACCATGATTTCCTGGACCTGGACTGGCTTTCCGGTGAACGGACCACAGCAAGTGCCGTATGGTGCACTCACGATTTTTGCGATGGCTGCGGGCTTAGTGTTTGGGGTTTCTTCTCCAGAAATCATGAGTTCCTGGCCTGCATTTGGTATAGGTGCTACTGGTGCTATGTCCCTAACCTATTCCCGGGACTGGTCTGGTTATTATGGGGCCCTTGTCTTCACTGTCTACGTATGTGGCATAGCTCCGACACTTCTCAGGTCTGCTGTGCAACATAATCCTGCAATCAGCTTCGGATTCGGCTTCTTCATCTACAACTTGATGGTACTTTTCCATGTATGGGTCGTTGCATATGCTTTTGTACCAGGAGGGCCGCTTGTTCGCGAGCATAATGACTGGGTCATGATATGCATGGTATTGCAGATTGGAAATGGCGTATATTCAGCTATGACTACAAATGCACAATCTCGAGCAAAGACCACAAAATCTCCACGGGGTCGCAAACAAGTCGCGTACTATTTGCATATATTGTTCATTCTACAGCTGCTATCGGTGTCGATAGCCTATCTTAGATTTCCGGCCAACGACTACAAGCCTTATCATCCAGAAGAGCAGTCTTTCACGGCAGGTATTTGGACAACTCATTTTTCATTGGATAACGACATGTGGTCTTCTGAACGTCGCATGTCACAGGCAATCAAAGAGCTAGAGATAGATGTCATTGGTCTGCTAGAGTCAGATACCCAGAGAATCATTATGGGCAACAGAGACACCATGCAATACCTGGCAGAAAATATAGGCATGTATGTTGATTATGGTCCAGGTCCGAACCTGCATACATGGGGATCAGCACTTTTGTCAAAGTTTCCAATCCTTAACTCAACCCATCACCTGCTTCCCTCGCCTGTGGGAGAACTCGCACCGGCAATCGAGGCCACACTAGACGTCTACGGTCATCAAGTTGACGTGTTCGTCTTCCACTCTGGACAGGAAGAGGATCCGGAAGACCGGAGACAGCAATCGGAATACCTGGCTGCACGAATGGCGACTACAACCCGTCCCACAATATTGCTCAGTTATCTTATCGTCAAACCTGGTGAGGGTAACTATCATACCTACTCAGGGCCTAAGAGTGGCATGCATGATATTGATATGAGTGATTGGGACAGATGGTGTGAGTATATCATGTACAAAGATATCAAGCGGACTGGTTACGCACGAGTCAGTAGAGGCACAATCACGGATACTGAGATACAGGTAAGCATAAACTGCTCTTGAACTCTTTGCGGATGCTAACAATACCCAGATCGGTAAATTCGTTGTTGGCCAGCCAGCAGATTACAGCGATACGCGAATATCTGAGGAGCAAGTACCTCCTGGATTGAGATTCCCAGCCATGTTCAGAGGTGAAGGTGTGCGTGGGCATAGATATCATGTTTTTGATGAGCCTAGATACTTTGCTTAGAACGAGGGATTGTGTATGGATACCTAGCAAGCATGCGAATGGTGTGAGCTGCTACCAAGAATTAGGGCTAATAACACGACCATGATCACGATGACGAATAGCTTGACAACGACGCCGTGAGCCAGCACACTCGTTGATACGGATCGATAAGAATGGAGAGGCACGTTTCTGTTTACCACTGTATGATGACGTCGGAGCTGTACATTTGCGATTTATTATCCTAGCCCCGGGGTGTCTTTCAGCGGACTGTGCTTGTACTGTCGTGAAACGGGCAATTGGTTATCCAAAATGAAGAATTGCTCAGGATGGCATAGATGCTCGCGGTATCTTCACAACCATTTTGTTTAGGATGTCAATCATGTCGATATCGACAAGATGTTCAGATCAGCGCTCGTCTATCGCATTTCTCGAAATTCGCGATTGTCGAAGGGGTTCTTTGACGTCCTTTTACCCTCGCATCAACACAGGCGTGTCTCTAGCTGGGTTGTTGATTGGCTGGTATTGATCTTTTGTGTACATTGCGGCGGATCTTCGGAATGGTCCACCTGGTCGTGGAGTTTGGATTGTTTTGAGCTCGCAGGACCCCTCACCACGAACGTCTATTACTGTCAAGGAACTTTCGCGAGTTGCACAGCTATACACATACACCGCTGATTCACTATGTGAATGGATCGCTAAATGACTGAACTTATTGTAAGCAGCAATTATGCAACCACGACATGGAAGCACCGGCTCGTTCAGACAACTGCGACTTCTATTTGTGGAGTAGAGGTCAGCTGAAAATCGAGGCTGAAAGCACCACCGAGGAGATAGAAACTGTCACAAGCTTTGCTAAGATGCACTTGTTGCATCATTACACGTCCGAAGTAACTCCTAGCTAACCTCATTAAGCTGACATCTATGCTTGTCCTTGCCCTTTCCAGCTGGGCGTAATGCAACTGGGCGGATTGCCAAGACACTGCTACAAAGCTGTGGTTCTTGAGAAAAGCATACCCCGTGGAACGATCCATTCATGGCTTCGAACACCGACTTGGCGAGCAAACGAATGAGCATTTGGAAGTGTTGCATGCTGTTGTCTGTCACTGGAATCACATTGTGGCTGGACAGTAAGTGTGTTCCGTCGCTATGAGATCTGCTGCGCCGACGGCCACCATGGCCCCAATGACACAAATGGGTATATCTTCTCTGCTTGATATAGCAGTGGTCGCTTTCGAAGAATTCTCGAATACCATATTTTAGTCTCAGTGCCAACCACGAATTCAGCCATGTCCCCTCTACAAGTCCTTTTCTTGGCAACCACTGTACTAGCAGCACCGCTACTTCCTCGATCAGAGAATGGCCCGGTCATGCCCACCAACTTCCAAGATCCTTCTGTACTCAAAGTCGGCGGGACATACTACGGCTATGCAGGACCCAACGGTAACAACGCTGGTGTTAGCTCCAACATAATAACTGCAACTTCAGTAGACTTTGAGACTTGGACAGTTAACAATGCTGATGCATTGCCACAGACAGGTGCATGGGCAGCATCAGTGGGACATGTATGGGCCCCAGATGTGGTAAGACTTGACAACGGCCAGTTCGTGATGTATTACTCTTCCATTACCACACAGAACAACGACCAGCATTGTGTAGGTGCTGCTACATCAGGCAATCCGACAGGTCCATTCACACCGATGGACCAGCCTCTCTACTGTGATCTTGCAGCGGGCGGCGCGATTGATCCAGATGGATTCAAGGACCCGAATACAGGCAAGCAGTACGTGATCTACAAGGTCGACGGAAACAGTGTCGGCCACGGTGGTAGCTGCAAGAATACTGTGGCGCCAATCGTGTCGACTCCAATCCTCCTGCAAGAAGTGTCATCAGTAGACGGCGTTTCCCCAGTCGCTGAAGCTATTCAGCTCCTCACAAACGAGGAACAAGATGGTCCGGTTGTAGAAGCTCCCACCATGGCATACTACCCTATTACTAAGGAGTACATCCTCTTCTTTACGTCAGGGTGCTTCACTACATCGACCTATAACATCCAGTATGCCACTGCATCGAATATCGCAGGTCCATACACCAGACGTGGAATATTTATGAAGACCGGCGATACAGCTGCGAATTTGCAGCTACCGGGAAGTCCCGACATCGAGCTTGAAACAAATCAGCTTGTCTTTCATGGCGACGTGAACATGGGCTGGTTTGCTGATCCCAAACAAGGCTTAAGGACGAGGGCGATGTATGCTATGAAGCTAGGTTTGAACACCCAAGGACTCGTGAGTATTTCACCGTTGGAATGAGTCGAAAGAGCTTGGCGATTTGATGTTGTCTTGAGATTCCAAGATTGATATTTTAAGCGGCAAGAAATGAACTTGCATGGCGTTGGACGAACGTGCCTTTTGCTCACGTAACATCATGTGCAACAGAACACCTTATTGCTTGACGAATCGAGCTTACCAATTCAGAAACTTCGCACTATCAGCTTCGTGGCACAGTATATTCTCATGATCAAGGTGTAGTAGTGGGTTATTCGCCAGACCGGAGCCAATAGCGTTCCGATGACCTTTCTCTGCATGCCCGTGTTCCATATACATTGTCAAGAAGAGGAGAACAACGATCTATCATTATAGTGAAGACGACACGACCGAGAAGGTAGGCCGAATCAGGTAGATTGCCACTCCAGGCTTCTAAGCCTGTGTTTGCTTGTATCCGATTTCTTAGGCAGGCCAGCACGACTCATGCAGGCTTAACGTACTATGTTTCATTAGACATTGAGTGAAGGTTGTGACGGTTCTCCTTCATACCTCAACAAGTGCAGCTCCGCTCGACTCATGTTGGTCGTGCTGCCAGCACAAAGTACTTCGAAGAGCAGTCAAAAGACGACATGAGGAACTCATCAAGTTGCTAGCATTGTGCTAGGTCTTCATTTTGGTCGATCTCCAGCCAACGTGACCCTCCACATACTTCGACGGTGGCCGTGATAATCGTTGATTGGATTGTGTAGCACACATCTGTTATCCCAAAACGCGATACTGCCTTGCTCCCATCGAAAGCGACACGTAAACTCTGGCTTGATCGAGTGCTGGAAGAGATACTGGAGCAAAGGCGCTGATTCAGCCTCAGACCACCCTTCGAAATGACTGGTGTGTGCGACATTTACGTACAACGACTTTCGGCCAGTCTCAGGATGTGTTCGGACCACCGGATGAGTGGCTTCCAGCACATCGGACTTGTGACCTGAGTCTTTGATACGATCTTCACGCGTCTTACTTGCATCTGCCTTCGAAGAAGTGCTGATTCCTTTCAGCGTAGACAAAGTGCTCTTTAAGCCTGGCGAAAGTGCTTCATATGCCAGATACTGATTCGCGAAAAGCGTGTCGCCACCATATGGCGGCACTTCAAGCGCAAGCAAGACTGAGCCCATTGGCGGTTCTGACAGGTATGTGGTATCACTGTGCCAGATACCGCCAAAATTAGTTGTCTCGTGCTCACGCTTCAGCACATTGATGACTTCTGGGTGGCCCTCTATGCCTTTGACGAACGGGTACTCGATTGGCTTGCCAAATTTCGCAGTGAAGTCAAGATATCTTGCTGGTGTGAGCTTCTGATCTCTGAAGAAGATGACTTCATGGTCGAGTAAAGCGTTTCGGATTGTTGTGATCGTCTCGGGATCCAGAGGACTAGCCAAATCAATACCACGAATCTCAGCGCCGAGTGCCCCGGCTATAGGGCGAACATGCACACTCGTAACGCTAGCATAACATCGTGTCCGGGGAGCTGCACGTATCGTGCTGTTTCTGAAGCTCAAACTGCCGGTTTGTGGTGATAGGCCGATAGTCTTCATTTTCGCGCTTTACTGACCACTATCACGCTTACGCAGACACATACGCCGTCGTCTTTTCAGCCCTTTTCTCGATTGACGTTCGTAAAATGCTCGAATCTGATGGTTCTCACCATGACAATACGAGACATTCGAACTGATTACTGCACGATGCCAATCATCATACGCGTCGAGTAGGCTTCTCCCCGCACAATTCCAGCAGCCTCGGGACCTCTGTTTGGAGTCTCGAGCGATAACATTATTATGCTTCCAAGCTGTCGCGGTCGTAATGGGGACACTTCATTCAGCATTTCGACGAATGTGACTGACAATCAACGTCAGTGGACCAAGTCTGCATCAGCAGGCAGTGGGCCCGAGTGACGAAGTATCGCAGACTGCTAGCTTTCGAATCGTTGAAACAGAAGAGTGTCGCTGCAAGTGAGGGTTGGTGAGGCTTAGTACCGTGACTTCCAATGTTGTGGCCCAGGCCTGAATGTTGTCCTTGCAAGGCTGTCTGGGCTTGCCCCACTCGGGTTCCCCCAGGCTTGGATTTTGCCTAACCCAGCCACCTTGAAGTTGTTCAGGTGAGTTTTGGACGATGACTTTCACGAGTACTTCTCCATCATCTTGTTCTTGATGAGATGCGTACTACGCTTTATGTCTTCATATTGCTTTGTCCGCGACGCAGTATCGATAGGTTACAATGTCCTCGTCCTTTGTGAGGCACGATGTCTCAGCTTGCCTTAAAAGGCAAAACATCACCATCATGAAGCAGGTTGACAGAAAGGCTGTGCACGATGTGCTCGCTTACACTGCTGCGCGATGTGCAGCTCCGTTAATTTGACCACTACACATCCTTGGCACAGCATAAGTTCATAAAACGTGAGTCTTGTGTTCTCCCTTACTTCCTTTCGACCACTCTTCTTCATCTCCAGCTCTTCTTAATGTCAATATCGTGCCCGTACATACGACAATGGATCGCGTGCAAAGTCCACAAGGTCCCTGCATTGCGGATCGCGCTTTCGATGGTCTGCCTTACTTGAAACAATTGAAGAAATTAGAACATTCTTTTCCAGCTCTCAAGTCATTCTTGGCCAAAGTCGGCAACGTTGATGCTGGACGAAAACTTGTCCATGAACATTACGAAACACACCAACGCGTGCCAGGGCGGTGTCATGTCCTCGAATTTCTTGAAGCCGAAGTCCAGACCATAAAAGGTTATGAAGACGGCTTGAGTCCTCAAGCACTCGCCGAATACCTAAGAGCTTACCCATCAAAACAAAGTCGAGCACAAGGTCAGCGAAGACTCTTTATCCTCGAAGATATGAACCCGGAATATGTGGACGTCTTGGGTGGGAGACTTGGTGTTGATCCGCTGATCTTCGCTGAGCAGATGAATACTTGGAACTTTTCGGATTCACGATCGGTTCCACACCGGGGCTTGCCCTCTGTTTCGTGTCCAGAGCAGTCGTACACATTGCGATACTATGAGCTTCGAACTCTGCAAGATCCAAAGTCTATCTCGCGGCTATCGGCTCAGATGACCTTCGCCGTGAACCGTCGGAAGTACGAGCGTTGGCGAGATATAGATGTGCCATCGTTCGGTACTGGTATACCAGACAGTCGTCATGGTTTTGTTCGTAGATCTGCTTCTTTCTGGTCCAGTCAGAGCACAGATCACGTAGAAGCCACACAGGGTTGGGACAGTGAGTGACCAAATCCCCGTGCTGGCTCAAATAACTGACGCTTTAGCTCTTATCCTAGTCGACCCGAGCATGGTAAGCGCGTGCGACAAGCACAAAAACCCACTCATCTTGCGAGATCCCACCAAGTATGAGAATAGAGCCGCTCTATGGGATGCGAAAACCTGGAAAACGCCTCAGGATGTGCAGGCAACACCTCATGCCACTTGGGCATATCACGATGGTTGTGCAACGCTTGCGACTAAGCTATTCTCTTTGCACGATGATGATGTTCAGAGTCATCTGGGTCACTTTCACAGTAAGCGGGATATGGCCAGTCCATTGGACGAGCAGGTCTTCTACTGGACGAAACTTGCTTCTTCTGACCTCATAGAAAAAGCCCGTGAACGATCCTCGAACTGCGCCTATTTTCTTTTGAAACAGCTAGCTCAACATTGGGTTAGTCAACTCGAGCTCATCAATTGTACTCTAGCTAAAGGAGAGTATCTTTCTGACGATTTCCAAGCCAAGATAGACGCCGCCTCAACGAGCCTGCAATGGAAATCAGAATTGGAGCAGATCAACGATATCAACAAAGACATCAACTACCTTCGCCGTCAAATGAATCACTTTTGGCGGGCGATGTTCCTG
The DNA here is from genome assembly GCA_022813495.1 of Pasadenomyces melaninifex. Classification (NCBI taxonomy): domain Eukaryota; kingdom Fungi; phylum Ascomycota; class Dothideomycetes; genus Pasadenomyces; species Pasadenomyces melaninifex. Next base: position 89,645 of record JAKLMI010000002.1, on the reverse strand, counting down.
AATCTTGAACGCCTTGGCGTGCAGCTCGGGGACGAAAAGGTGAATGAAAGTTTACCGTTAGCTCTACAAGATGCACAAAAGGACTTTCTCACCATTAATGCTCGGCTCAAACCATTGCGTGAAAGAGTCAATGCTCTTGGTGCTATGGCCAATGACCTCGCTGCTTTGAGAGCAGCTTTCAAGGGCATTCAGGACAGCGACTTTGGCATGCGACTCAGTATCTTTGCTTCGATCATCTTTCCTTTGACCTTAGTAGCAAGTATTATGAGCATGGGCGACGATTTCCTTCCTGGTAAACGCAAGTTCTGGATATTCTGGGTTGCCTCAGTTCCACCTGCTGTTCTGTTTGCGACTGTTCTCGTGTACGGCAGACGTCCTGATCGTGTCTTCCAAGACATCGCCAAGGCCGTTGCACCAAAAAGCGGTTTAAATCGACGCAACATTCCCACAGGACCATCTTTCAACACAGACGTGAGCCGATGGTCACCAAGAGCGGCAGATAGCTACGCCACTTCAAGCAAAGTGTAATCTCCGGATACTGAGATTCCTAGACTTGGCTTGTTTGTTACAGGTTCTGGGGGAATTCTAGATCGCCTCCATCTCGACGCCCAGGTTCACCAGGCGAGGAATTTGGTTTCTGACCAATCAGAGGAGCCAAGAACTCGCTTAGCACTGCGCTAGTGTTCACAGCAGCGGGTCTTGTTTCTTACAGCGATCACGACTCAAGCAAAGATTACTTCTGCAAAACGTGATTCCAAGCACTGGCGTGTACATTGTACCAATTCTGGACAAGTGTTTCCCCCGACTAGGAGCACTCACCTGATCTTGAAAAATATAAGATATAAAAAGCTCTACGTTTGGTGTCTGTTGTTATGATATTCGCAGAGCAAGGTGGCCAGCAGCCATATCAACCAAAGCCAAGGTAGAGGCAATCATGATAGAACAACAAGAAAACACCAACGTGGCGGCATTTAGCTCTACAGCCAACAAATACGATAAGGCTACTGGTGGTGCAACGCGTCACATTGCCAAAGTCCTGGCCTCAATTTCGCCTCCCTTTTCCGACGATTCAAGAATATTGGACAATGCTTGTGGTACGGGCATCGTCCTGGAAGAGTTGCAAAGACACCTTCTAGCGATCTCGAGCTCAGTGAAGCCCACCGTGATCGCTACTGATGCCTCGCCGGCCATGATTGAGGCTCTTCAAGGCAAGCTCAAACAAGCCAAAGCTGATAAGTCCTGGCCGAATTTGCAGGAAAACATCGTCGCGTTTTCAATACCTGCAGAAGACCTCAACGAGGATGTCGTCACCAGCAGCTCGATCACTCATTCATACACTAACTTCGGGCTTTTTTTCTGCAGAGATCCGGCCAAAGCAGCGAAACACATCTACCGTACATTAGCACCAGGTGGAACAGCTTTCATCACAACATGGCACGATACAGGTGCTCTAGGCCCAGTGCGCAAGACCGAAGGAGAAATACAGCCAAGCAACAAGAACTTCAAGCTTCCATTTGATCAAAGGTGGGCGGAGCCCTGGTACGTGGAGGACGTTCTAGTTCAGGCAGGCTTCGAGAAGGACAGGATTGAGATTACGCACGCTCCAAGTTCGTGGTCTGGCGACGACCTTCCAGCTCTAGCTCAGAATCTAACACTTGTCTTTGGAACCTTGACACGAGGCCAGAACGGCTGGAAGAGTGAGGACGAAAAGAAGGACTTCGCAGAGAAGCTCGAAAGGAATATCCCGAGTGACGATCACTTCATTACTGACGAAAGCGGCAGACCAGGCCTGAAAATGATTGCAAATATAGCTAGGTGCACCAAATAAAACTCAAGGGACTCCAGATCTTGCCGGAGACAAATGTTTGAAGCCGATTATCACGGTTAGCTGCGAGAATATGTGGCGAAAAGCAACAGATTTGTCCTACAGATACTATGTACTCTCGTAAACTTGACCACATAATTTGTGTGCCTCTAGTCAGAAATGCTGCGAAATTTCCTCGAGACTTAAGTATCATCTTCTAGGAGGGATACTTGTTCCTACGTATTCAGCAAGATCACTGCTTTGACTCTCCAGTATACAAAGGACTTACGTACTTCGTCCTGCGAAGATATGCTGTTCGCCTGTCTGGCAGCAGGATTATGTGTTCAGTACATGGAAAGTTACCTCTGTAGTATGCCTGACGAGGCGAACACTTACGCAGTTCATGGATAGATGTCAAGCTGTTTGAAACAGCGACCCACGGAGACGTCTACGTCAGATCATCCTACCTTAGATAAAATCAGCTTAGATACCTGAGTTATTGTTACTGATTGCGAATTTCATCCACTTCAAATCAGTATCACAGAATTGGTCAATCACAGCATCTACGATGCCAAAAGGATTAAAACCCTGCATGTGTGGACTATTTTCTGCTCAATCAATCCTCGTCGTAACAAACATCAGAGTTACTGTGCTGGTGGCGATGCAGCTGCCTTCGCATAAGACATCGCTGTCAGTGCGATTATGTGTTCGTCCGTATTCCTCATTCGTACTTGAGCCTGGACTTCGCGCTTGGAATAATTAGCGAGCTGCAGGGTCTCCTGCCGATCGTAAGCTAATACTGCATCCTTCCTGTTGTGTCACGAGCAGGTCTTGGCTCAAGCCAACCCGTTCAATGCTCTTGCTTTCTCATTCATAGCTCCTAGGGGAACGAGGACTAGGAAGCAACAAATGGTGTTGTTGCGCTCCCGTTGATCTGATTTTGCAGCTCATTCTGATCAGGAAATACTGTTATCGTGGAAACAAAAAATGCATCTTACTAACGTGCTTGCTGCGGAGGCGTCAAAGCGCACAACTTCTTCGTATCAAGAGCTGAATAAGCGAATAGGCCTGCACCCAACTTGCCATCTGACCATGATTCGAGCTCACCTGAGGAATTTTAGGCCATCCAGGATCTTCGAAGCTGTTGCTTTTTCGGCGTTGCAATGATTCTTTTGGCTACTACGCTGGACTTTATTGGCAGGCTGCATACACGATAAGCTCGGACACATTCTATTGTGCTCACGATCTTATGCCAAGAATGAACGACTTGAGGTTGGATCAATGTGGAAGAAAGCCAGAAGGGCAGAACGCGTCAGCACCCCGCGAATCGAAGTCTGCGCAAGGACTTGTACAATCTTATTTCACTGTAGACCTTTTTTCTTTCAAATATTAGCAGTATTGTATTTTTTTCGTCTTGTAATTACAACACAAACTCGCTGTATATTGCATTAATTTATGCTGCTCCTAAACCTGCCAACGATCGCTTCGAGATGCCATGTTCATTGCCAACAGAGTGTACTCGAGTACTACGCTTTAGGCCTAAATGTGGAAAGGCACTGGCTGCAGTGACAATCATAAGCACCTGCCCTATCCTGCTCATGTACGCGAGCTTTGGACATCCATGGATGCTCCTTCGGTCACGGCAGCACAAATTTCGATCGCCGCTAGCCAATGCCGAAGCCGAGAAGAGTTGAACCTTCACTACAGCGAAGAATAACCTTAGTAGATTGCAGCTTGTAACTTAACATTAATGATCTACTCAGGAAAGGCTTTTTTAGCACGCCCGTGTCATTCCAAGGAGCTCATTGGTTTCGACATGTCTGTGGCTTGTAGTGGAATGCGTTATGCTATCTCTAAGTGCTTAGCTTAGTCTTTGCGGGCACTACGGCGACTTTCAATGTGTTAGCAGGGTTGACATGAGGCTCTGGTAACGCTATTATATAGCACAACAACTTGAACACAATGATGGTTGCTCAGCGTTGTGGATACATCTTCTTTATTGAACTGCTCTGTTCCGCTGTGGAATTTCAAAGAGGAAATACACTGAGATAAGTCGCACAAGATTCCCAGTACTACAATTCAATTCTAACGAAGTACGTATGTCGTCATAATTGTCGTTGAATTTCTGCGATTACTACGGTGAAATTGTGTGAACCTTCTTAAAGTTATTACGTAGTCAATAAACTTTGCAGAAATCATCAACCCTGGACCCGAGAGCGAGGCTCAACAAAGCATCCAAGCAGGACTTCTGGCATTATTTTGCATTGATCATCCCGCCCAGTTTTGTGAAAGCGACGATCCTGAACCCCTACGACAAAAAGTACAGATAACTCCCACCAGCGATTGTGTCATCATGGGTCGCTGGACTATACTAGTACTGTAGTAGCTATTTCCACCACGTGGGTAAGGCTTGAGCCGCAAGCACTCCAGCTCTGAGTCTTGACGATCTGTCATATCTCCAGCTTCTTTCAGTCCTGGTCACAACCGAACACATTTTAGTGCGCATTCGTGCTGCCCAGCATGCTCCGATCTTTCAGCGATGAGTGACAGTGCATCCACGCAGAAATTAAACGATGCAAGCATATCCATTTGACGTGCATAATACTATCGGTGTATGTAGAACAAACTCGCATGCAAGACGATGCTTCCATGGTGTGCAATTTTTATGGATCTGCAGCATAGTGTCAAGGATCCGCTCGTAACAGTCAGCTAGTCCTGCTATGTATCAACTGGATATTACGTCAACAAAGTTCACGACAACGACATCAGCTCAATGGATAGCGGGCAAGATAGTAGTGTTCGGCAATTTTGACGACCTGAAGACGGAAAGCGGTCTTTAGGATTTCCAGGCAGTGTACCTCGTTTTCGACCCGTACTTTTGACCTTGTCTCAGCACAGACATGGTTCGCCAGTCCGGTCGATTTATTGCGTCGATGTCTAAGATAACGGTCAGCACCTGGCGGCTCTGCGGCATTGTTTAGGCCAAAGGTCTCGTTAAATGCATAAGGCTGAATTGAGATGACTTACAACGGCTGGGTTCGACGCACAATCCAGATCGTGCAGCACGTTCAGGTCCGTGCTCTGAAGCTGGCACATTGATATGCCTGCCAAGATAGAATTGGAAGGCTGGCTCAGTGCTCGAAATCTCGAGATGCAGACCTGTGATTGGATGGGATAGAGTAACCAGTCGTGATAGCGCCCGTCCCCTGGTATCCACAGATACCTGCCGGGCATCCGTATCAACGACAAAGCAATGATCGATGTCTGGCTCCTGCGCTCCTAATTTGAAAGGAATATTTGCATCAACGTCAGGCCACTTGTTGATGTTTCCTAGTGGAATATCTGTGTCGTCCACAGGCAAGTAGTTGTTAGTGGCCAGATTTACCTCCATGCCTTCAATTGTTGGACCTCCACTAAGATTGAAGTAACTGATTCCAAAGGTTAGAGCTTCGTGATTCTAAGCAGAACCCATGATTGTGTAGGTACAACTTACCTGTGGTTTGTGATGTTGATGGCGGTCTCCTCGCATTCCTTCCCAATCAGCTCTGCTTCATATTCCATGTCTAAGACGAACTTTTGTACACCATCTGCGTTGTGCTCAGTAATCGAATACCAAACACGGAGCTCGACTGTTCCCGGATAACCCTCTTCGCCATCTGGACTGATGTACGTGAACTGAATTGTCTCCTTACCATTCCGCTGTGTTAGGCGCGGACCAGAAAAGATTCTCTTTCCCCAGCCAACAGAGCCACCATGCAGAGAGTTCTTGCCATTATTACAGGCTAATTGATAGTCACGTCCATTGAGTGACTTGATCAGTCCATCCTTAATTCTGAACAAAACCACCGTCAGTGGTAGTCCTCATTCGTGAGTTTGTGGCATCGTTCGTACTGGCACTAACGCATGTCTTGGTCACACGTACCTATTAGCGTATCGGCCTATGGTTTCTCCAAAGAATGGAGCATTGAGATAGGTGTATGGGTTCCCCGTCGGGAATCCGAGCACAATGTTTTGACCTGCAACGATGAATTCCTGTATTATGGCACCCTGTGGCAGGAATTTGATGGACGAGTCGCCCGTCGTGCTAGCGGTCATGGCGTAATTTACTTGAAATTGAACAATTCGTGCATGCAAAATCTTTGCGTATCGAAACAAGCACTGGAGGTGACTGGTAGCGTCCGTAGTTTGATAGTCAAGCTCTGAGGGCTAGAAGAGATGCGATGCGGGCACGGCACGAGGTGGGTTAAATCGCGATCGAGTGAAGCGGGTATCATTTTTCTGCCGAGGGGCAGGACACTTACCACTACTAGTACTTGAAACAGTACGTACTTAGAAACTAAATCGGCTGAATAGTGTTGCATTTGCGGCTCTTTCAGGCTCAATTTTGAGAACAGATGCTGCCCAATCTCCATACAGTCAAGAATTCTTTTGACGGCTCACATACTCGATCTATGACTTTACGGTGAGAACGAGCAATGATTGTGACTCTAGTGAAACTGTACCTCGATAACGGGATAATGCTTCAAGTACTTAGCCTCAATGATCGTCACCCGACTCGCTTCGTGCCGCGTTGCCAGATAGAACGTCGTGGTAAATATTCGGTGCACATCTGGATCGATGAGTGCTAGTTGTAATGTAGCTTACGTGGTCGTTCACAACACGCTTAATGATGGTAGTCTCGAAATCTCCACTCCGCACAGGGTCGCCTTTCTCGAAAGCTTGCCGGCAATGAGGCTCAAAAGCGAAAACGAGCAGCGGCTGAAGGTCAATTTCGGTTGTTGCACAGAAACGCAGCTTGTCGCGTTAGCGAGGAAGTTCTTGTCGGGGTTGGAGACTAATAAATTCACCTAGCTCCGTTTTAGCGAACGCGCGGCACGTCCTTAGGGTCTGCTTGTTAGCAGTTTAAAAGTTTAGACTGATAGTCAGGTACGACGCTACACTGAGGTGGTGATACCTACCTAGGCACAATTATCGTAACACATCATATCTTATAGTGAAATGCATGAGAATGGATATAAAAGTCATTACTGACTCTATCAAAACTCACTGTTGGTGATGAAGGGACATTTGGGATGATCCATGCTGAGGGACGTGACTCCGGAATGCAAATGTCACTCCTGAATTGCGAATGGTCCGGAAAAGTCAAGCTAATCCAGAGCCTCAAGAATGGACAACTTTGGTGGACAACCAGTGTGCGCCACTATTTTCGGATAACGTGCGTTCTATCTTGTGATGTCATGTGCTACTTCTGAAGAACGATATGCGTATCGTACTCATATCTTTGGCAGGTCGAAGCAATTTGGACTTCGTGGGCTGTTGGTGGTTTAACGAGCAGTGTGTACTCCACGTTGACGGGTGTGAGAAATTTCGCCAAGCCAACCTTGTCAAGGAGTACGAATTCGGGTGTAAATCTGGAGCAATCGATTGTTCGTGAATAGCTGATATGATCAGTCTATACGCACCTCGTCAAGATTTAGATATATTCGTGACCACTACATTCGGCATCTGCGAGGTGCCGACAGCTGACTGATTGCATGAAAAAGAATTTCGCCTCCAATAATCGTTACAAACGATGTAGATAAAAATGTTCCTTGTATCGATCTGAATTGCACCTCCAACACCTCGCTGAAATGCACCCATTTAGTACGACCGTGACAACGATGTACTCTCAAATTTCCTAATGAATCAAGCCGCCAGTGATAATTTGTGCCAGGTGTTCGAACTCTACCTAGCCAGACCAGGTCAAAGCCAATGGTTGATATGGACCTATATTTTCACAACCTGGCAAGTTACACAACCATATTATTGTTGTCGATGGTGGTTGTCGATGGCATCTTCTTAGCCGCAGCTGTTAATTCGTGCTATGCGTAGTGATGCATAGAATCGTCTATTTGTTGCCAAGACTCCATCATGGTCATGCTCGGATGTATTGACATTTGTGTAGGGTCGTAAAAGACTTGATTGTTCCCCATTATGGCCTGCATGTCGAACTCTGTGGGTGAGTCGTATGTCATATTCAGGTCCATAGAGCCAGCGTAATCAACTGGATCCAGAACCCATGGAGTGTTGTTCATATGCGTTTTAAGAGGCGAACTTGTCTTAGTCAACGATGGTCGAGGGCTTTGTAAAGGTGGTGTAGGAGGAAAGTGATTCTTTACGGACCACGGATTCGTGAAATGAGTCGTATGATGTTGAACTGGCTCGAACATTGGCGATGGAGCTGACTCCGAACTTGTGTCAAACGACGCTTCTCGTTGCATTACGCCTGAGTGCTTGACCAGCAATTTGCGTTGCAGAAGCTCGAGGTTCTCTTCGAAAGGCTCCGAATTGTGGTGACTGTCGTTTTTCAATGCGCCAAGATGCTCCAGTATTTCATGTGTCAGTGGTGCACCACGAGAGCTTTCTTTAAGTGCAGGACCATTCCAGCCTTCGCCATTCTGTAATCGGCGATACAATTCTTGTAATCCAGCCACGAGCTGTGTTTGTTGATTCTCTAACATCTCCACGTAGCTGTTGGTTATCAGCAATAATCACTTACAACAAAGGGAACGTGCAACATACCCTTTGGGATATACTTTATCGTGAGATTTCTTGCGTTCGCCGAATACACAAATGGCGTTATCTTGTTTGCAACGGCTGCATGGTGTAGCTCCATCGCACTTCGACTTCTTCAGCCTGCACCGATCACAGGCTTTGCATACACGTTTGCGAAGGCTGCTGTCGTCAGGCGATGGGTGCTCAGCAGGAGGTGTAATGTCATGGCTACCCATCTTTATAGTTAAAGTTGAAAGCAAGATGTATTAGAGATAACAAACTACTCCGAGATGTGGACTGGCTAAATCAGGTGTGAGCTTTGAAATGGATGTGGGTGGCCTCGATATTAGCTGATTAGTAGATGTGTACCTGAATGGTATCGCGTGGGCTGACAAGAGCTTATATCGTTCGAGGTACGATGAGCCTTCATCGTCATTAGTCAGTCACTGCTTCCGCGCTACCCAAGACCAGCATTCTTCGAGTGGAAACCAGGCTCTGGCATGATCGATGTCTGTAGTGGAAGCAAAGACAAAGGCGGCCCTGAACAAGGAGTACCCGCATGAGAACTGTGGACATCTAATTTTTACACTTTCTTAACGTTGAATAGGGCGAGCACTGGTGGAAGTGCGAGAAAGCACACATGACATGGGTGACAGAAGCAGCGTGTTCGGGTTCGGAACGTTGTTATGTCATGCCCTAATGACATGGAGTCGTATTCGTCTCCGCTACGGACGAACTTGGTTGACAAACCAGAAAGAGCAGCACTGATAATGGTATCAAGTTAACGAGCAGAACCCAGCTTGTTCGAACGTACACAACTTGGGTCTCTGTGTTCGAGAACTTGGAGTCAGGTGTGTATGAGGTCGGTAATACTGGCGCTGTCGATACACACTCAAATCGTTCTCATGGTTGATGTCAGGAAGACAGGATTCGTGATCCCATGTACTTACGAGCTCTAGGCACCCAGCTTTTTGGACTCTGGGCACGCCTAGGCAAGCCATGGCGCAGTCTTTTCGCGCATACTACCACGTTGGTAAAGCTCTTGATTACAATCAGGTCTCCAGATTTCTTGTCGGTGGTGTGGTGTATACAGTAGCAGCAATGTGCAATCCAGTCACTGTTTGCGCTACTCTCACAGGTATTGTGGCAAGACGGTACTGTGGTGTAACGCTAATTACAGCAACGATGTAAAAATACATCGTTATTCTCCTTACAAAATTCCGTAAATGACGAGTGTCAATGAATGTGCACAAGTCTTGGCAACATTTATGCACTTCGAGTTTTTACCTCAGCACTAAACACATTGACTGGTCCAGATTGACTGATCGACACAGGGTTAGTTTACTTGTCGAATCATTCACCGATCTTGTGGCTGTTGTGTATGAGTGATTTTGACGACCAGGACATGGAACAGGCGGCATCTGCAACATAACCTCTTGTCGATCCATAACATCGAAGCAGAAAGGCAGCCTTTTGTCCACGTATCGTCGGATTTTGATATGCCAAGCCATCTCTGATGGACATTGGTGATGCCAAGCTCAGATACCGGAGCAGTGCGTGGGCTGAGCCTTCGACTGTACTCGTGAACTTTATGCTAGGGAGTGCCTTGGTGGTCGGGAGTGCTTCGAGTCAATCGTGTAATATGAGTCGGCGCAACACGAAGCATAGTTTGAGAAAAGGCGAAGTCTGTCGTCCATGCATAATTATCTCGTTCGACAAACCGCGGTCAAGTACGGCCTGCACCACGTTGCTGGCAAAGAAAGGTTCGTAGTAGGGATACAGAGGTGTGATCATGAGCTCACACCGTGTCAAGAACCTCCGACATACCAGATCTCGACTCCAAGCACATCAAATTTCTTTCCTTCATCGCTCAGTGCTTCATTACCGAACGTAGGACAAGGCTCGCTAATCCCATTCTCAAGGTCTTGATCAAGCCAGAGCCCATGGCGTCCATCCCCACCACCCACGGATAAATAGTCTCGCTGACAATAGATCATGAAATCATTGACTCCACTGTATGGGAATGCCTTGAAACGAATGCGATCTGGCGTAGATCTTCCGGATTGATGTGGAGAAGGCACTCTGTCACCATTAGCTGGTATTGACGGTAAAAGAGAGGGTTGAGAACGACGAGGGGATGTAGGAGAGCTTGCGGTTGATGAGCGTCTCCGTTCGCCTCGTACAGTCGTCGTTCTGTGCACATTGGTAGTGTCGGCACTGGGTGGTAAAGGTAGACCAGCAAGTTCTAGCAAATCCTCACTTGGTGGCTGATTCCTCTCCTCCTTTGGCAGGTTCTGGCCAATCGTCGTTAATGACGGCAAGATACTAGCACGCCACAGGAAGCATTCGCCAGTGCCGAAATAGTGCTGCGATGGCTTAGGTGGATCTGTAAGGTATGCACCAAATACAGATCCATCATTAGCTGCGTCACTACCATCTTGCACCACAAGAACAAAGCCGCCACGTTGCGTCGAACCCAAGACACCAAGAGCAGCTTCACAGTGCTGATATAGAGTGCTCAATGCAGCGCCATGTAGCTGCAAATTGTAAGCTAATCGCCACGAATCTACCAATTGCAGTCGAGGTGGGATCAGTAACCGTATCTCCTCTGCTAACGAGCGTGTCAACAATAAGCTGTCTGCTTGACTATGTGTCAGTGAATGCGACAACCGCAAGGCAGTAAGTGGTGGAGGTTGGAAGGGAGAGGCTCGCCGGGATGGGTTGAGACTAGCAGACTGTTTTGGAGGGGCAGGAGCGTCTAGAAGTCGATTGACTTGTACTTCTGGCGGTTCAGTCATACGGCGATACAGGCTAGAGACAACATGTTTGACCGGATATGCCAAATACGCTGCTGAACTCGGATTATGTGGATTCGCAGCAAGGCCTGTCCTGGGCTTCTCTGAGCGATCTTGGTTATTGTATATTTCCTCAGAGGCCATCAGGGCCCTAGCGTTGCGGTCAAAGAGTGACAGGGGTAAAGAGACCGCGATCCGGTATATTGGACAGTCTCACCACTTGATCACGATTTTTGGGAGTTTTTTGTTGACTCACGGACAGGCAGGAAAGGTACGACCAGGAACTTTCCTGCCCGCAGTTGCCTTTCGATTGCTAGCAGATTTTGACGCGTTGATTCGCTGGATACCTATTTGTGGATCTCGTGCCTAGCGACGTCATTCTTGGTTCAAGCCAGAATGAACAAGCCGTAAACAAACTCAAGACCAGGCTGTCGTATTGCTATTTTCCCTGGTTCTCAAGCCATACCTCGCCCATCATACCTCATCCCCATAAACCTTCTATGTGAAATCCTAGTATCCGATTTGTGCCAAGAGACAAGTACGACCAGGGATTGCGCAAAACCGATAAGAAGCAGGGCTTTGCGGGCCACGATGTGGGCTATCAGAAGCTTGCAGAAAGCACTGTTTGGAGACAGGTCGAAAGAGTCAATCACAGAAATACCGAAAGGCCAACTATACGTAGTGCGCCCAGTATCGCCCAAAGGATTTTCAGAATTGATATACAGAGATGCAATCGCGTCTATAAGAAGGACATCTCAGGAGTATAACTACGAGTTGGTGATTCAGCGAGCCTACGAAGAAGGAGAGCAGGACCTGGAGGACTCTGACGATGAAGCCGGCGGTCTTGACAATGACGAGAAAACATTCTTGCTAGACAAAGCGCTTCACTTTCGCGCAGCTAGACGTGATGGTGATTCAGGTGAATGGGTATTAGCCTGGCGAGATCTTAGTGGGGACACAGGCGATCTATATGAGTTCATTTGCGATACTTCAATTGGCGATGATGATGTTAACAACTTCACGTTTGCGGCCAAAGAATGCCAATACGAGCGCAAATATCGCAAAGCATCGAAAGCTGACGACCACGATCTTAAGGAGTTCGAGTTTGCCGAGGACGAGGCTATACCTGAAGCGACGTCGTTGGCTGCTTCCACAGAGCTAGTGCCTACTTCTAAACAAGCAGCGGAGCATATGGCGAAGGAAGTAAGAGATAGAAAGGAGAAGGTCCCGGCAAAAACACCACAAAGTTTTGACGCAGTACATGGTCCTACGCAAGCGCCTGCAGCTAGACATGCTCCAGTGCCACTAGAGACACTTACTCAGAAACAAGCGGAGCTGCATCTGTTCGACTTCGAAAGCGGTAGCTTCATCTTACAGGATTCCACGGTTATAGCGACAGTATCAGAAATCGGGTCGTGGAAGTATTGGCTACAGATCACTGGTGGTAAGGGCAAGGAGTGGTTGGGGCAGCCGGTGGTAGCAGATATTGGTCCCGTCTTCAACTTCGAATACTTATCCTTCATCTGGAACTATTATGCAGATGATGGTTCAGCCTATTCGTGGTTGCTTAGATTCAAGGACCAGCCGACCTTAGAGGCTTTCCAGGAAGGTGTCATGAGAGCCCTGTGGGAACAACTCAATGAGATGAAATGGTCGAAAGTGCAGCAACAAGACCGCGACTATGTCATTGAGGCTTTCAATGACTTGACCATGGAGGAAGCACCAGCAGAGGAGGAAGAGGAAGAGGAAGAGGAAGAGGAGTCGGGATCTCCTGGTCAACAAAGCGAGCACTACGACGAAGACGAGTCCGATGACGATATAGAAGTGCACGACAAAGATGGACACGCCAATTCACAACTTGCTGTGGGTGCTAAATACGACAGATCTTTTGTTGTAAGAGGATCCAAAATTGGTGTCTTCAAACACCTACCGAACAAGCACCTTGAGTTTTCGACCAATATCTCCAAAGTCGAAACACCTAAAGGCAAATTGTTCAGCCCCAAGAAGGTCATGTTGCACAATGAAGACTCGAGTATGATTTTGCAGGATCCAAATAACCCTGGATCCTTGTACAGAATGGATCTTGAGTATGGTAAGGTTGTCGATGAGTGGAAAGTGCACGACGACATACCAATCGTCAACTTTGCGCCAGAAACCAAATTCGCACAACGTACGATGACACAACCATTTGTTGGTCATTCTGCGAATGCACTATTCAAGGTCGATCCTCGCGTAGCTGGAAACAAGTTGGTCGAAGAACAGCTCAAACAATACGTATCTAAGAACCAATTCTCATCCGCGGCCACGACTGAGAAGGGCCACATAGCTGTTGCGTCCGACAAAGGTGACATTCGATTGTTCGACAGAATTGGTGTCAACGCCAAGACGCTCATACCTGCTCTTGGTGAAGCTATCATTGGCCTAGACGTGAGTGCTGATGGACACTGGCTTCTTGCCACTTGCAAAACATATCTGCTCTTAATCGACTGCGTTCAAAAGGAGGGTAAGAATGAAGGCAAGCTAGGATTCGAGAGGTCTTTTGCCAAGGACAGCAAACCACAACCTCGACGATTGGCACTGAAGCCACAGCACGTGGCACAATTTAAGCACGAGACCGGCGCCAACCTCTCTTTCACAGTGGGCAAATTCAACGCAGATCCAGATGGCAAAGAGACGAGTATTATCACATCCACTGGTCCATTTCTTGTTACCTGGTCCCTTAAGAAGGTGGTTTCAGGCCAAGCAGACTCTTACCAGATCAAGCGATACAGCGATCAAGTCATTGCTGACAATTTCGAATTTGGCAGTGACAAGAACGTCATCCTGGCTTTGCCAAACGAAGTTGACATGGTCTCCCGAAAAGCTTTCAAAAGACCAACTCGAGAGAGTATTGCTGGTAATGCCGCAGTAAGCAGACTCAGTGCTGGCGCATATTCGACGCCGAGAAAAAGCAGGGGCCGGGTAAGCAATCTCAAGAATGAGATCGTGAACAGTCCCTACTAAGTAGGTGAGAGGTGACTTTGTATGATGTGGCTCAGGATCAGAGATATGCGGCGTGCTAAACAGGTTTTCATTCACGAGCTGCTAAGGTTTATAGTACGATGAAAGCGTACTGCATTTCGATACCCATCATGTTTGCTTCTTAGGTAGTTACGTAGCGACGTTGTATTCTTGCCTTCAGAACTCCTCCTACATCACTGTCAACACTTTAGGCCGTGGTTCTCCATTGAACAAAGACACCTTAATATCTAGGAATTTACCGAGGTTGCGGAGGCGCTGACCTGCACTTTCCCCAGACTACCCGGGCACTATCCCCCGCTCTAGTCTAGCTCATCCCTGACCGCAAGGCTGTCGCGAGACAACCTTGAAGACAAGTTGAAGGTAAGCATTAACCACTACAAGGCGGACAAAGTTTGCCTCCAATCGAAACAGAAGCGTGAGCTCGAAATTACACGTGTGTGATTGCTACGATTTATATAAGAGCATCACCTATTCTATGTCCGAGATACAGGCTACCACGGTCTCCACAGGCAGCAAGCGCAAACGTTCTGTTATCGCATGTGCAGCTTGTCATGATCGTAAGGTTCGATGCAATGTTGCCTTACAGGGAATGCCTTGTAGCAATTGCAGTCAAGACGGAGCACGATGTGAGGTCTATAGAAGGAAGATAGGCATGTGAGTTCTTCGCTCCACTACTAGCTGTTTAAAAGCATCTACCCCGGATTTATCACAGTTTTGCCTGACACATCTAGACCTGGCCAAGGACCTTTGAAGCCTCGCATTAACGACCAACATGTATCACCAGCAGCATCAACCAATTTAAGTTCCGAGCTTTCAGCTTCACCAGCATCTGCCAATGCTCCAGCCCAATTGTCTGGGAGGCCATTAAGCACAATTGAGAATGGTGGTGTCATCGACCATCGCATCGCTCAGACAAGAACGATCCCTGAGGGGGGATATCAGGATGATCCAGTCAACCCACAGAAACGTGTAATCGCGCTTGCTTCCACATCGGGGCCAACGCCAAGTACAAACATCGAATCAATTGACAGAGTCACTGAACGTACCGCTGGTGATGTCTATGAGCTCGAACCGTACTTCGCGGGCGAATCAGAGGGTCTGGAGTTTCTCTTCGACCAATGCGCGCCAGATAGACCAGTGAAAGGTGTCCACTATCTTACACCAACAAAGACATATCGACATAAACGCCCAGCACCTCATCGACCTTCACCACAACAGCTAGGGCTTAACTTTCCGCTTCCGCCCCGAGCTGTTCAGGAAGAAATGGTCAGATGTTTCTTCCATTACGTATATCCTGGTATGCCAATCCTCCATCCCAAAGAATTTTTAGAAGGCTTCGCGAAGGATGCAAATAGTGTGAGTCCTTTACTGTTGTGGAGCGTGTTCTTCGTGGCAGTGAACTATATTGCGAAGGACATTCTGCGAGCACACCGTCTGCCACCGCGCAAAGTGCTTAAGGAGCATTACTACCAGAACGCGAAAGAGCTCTATGATTCGCACCACGAGTCTGACAAAGCAACGCTCATAGCTTGTTGCTGTCTCATGTCAACATGGTATGTTGATCTGGAGGATCGCGACGGCTCGTGGTTCTGGATCGGCACTGGTATCTCGTTGGCACACACAATCGGTCTACATCGTGCTTCCAACTACGCATCTATGCCGTCACGGCCATTTTCGACTAGGACTATGTCCTTGTGGAGGCGTATCTGGTGGTGTCTGTTCTATCGTGAGGCTTGGCTCGCTCAAGGTTTTGGTCGTCCGATGCGAGTCTGCATCGACGACTGTGACGAAAATTTCCCAACGGCGAGAGAAGTGGTCGAAGAGTTCAAAGAAGTCGATTCAAGATTAGCAGATCAATACATGCCACCAGGTATACAACAGCTCGCCGAAACGTGGGTAGTGCTGATCCACTTGAGTATCGACGTCGCGGATATCCTTACTATGCATTACAGACCGCGAAGTCCATTACCTGCACCGCATGTTCTGCGATCACAAGAAGCTCGAATTATGGAGCTCCGAACTCGAATCCCGTCAACAAGCGCAGCCACACCCAATGTTGTTCTATTAGGCATCTGTCATCTTGAGATGTTCTTCAACGCATCTCTCATACTGCTGTATCGTACGCTCTTGGCAGCACCTCCTTCAAAAATGGTCGACGCCGAATATGTCGCTTGCAGAGAAGAGTGTGTCAACAAGGCCAAAATTACTGCAGCAGATACAACTAACGTCCTGAACAAACTAATGTCGATCAATGGCATAGACCTCAGTCCGAGCTCACTCACTAGTGCTCTGATGACGGCCATGCAGATATTAGTGTTCGAGATGAAAACCACAGGAGCGAGCCTAGCCAGGAATTACGCAGCACATCAGCTAGACCTGCATCAAATGGTAATGGGCCACCTCCGCAAGACCTACTGGACTTCTGACCTTACACACAACCTCTTCATTGAGGTGATGAAGCTCATCAATGGAGAGTATAATTGCGACCCTGCCCTTACCAACGGCAAAGCTTCGGCTACAGATAAAGCATCGGATAGCAGCCGAGATGAGCTTGCTCAACAGCTACAAGCGACGGACCAACAAGCGCAGAATTTGGATGTCTTCGATAATGGCCAAGGTCTAGCCGCCGCTCATGCCTCTTTAGATGACTTCTTTGGCATGTTTAATCCTTTCATGGGTATACCTCAGATTGATGAGTATAGGTATGTCAATCATTCCAACCTCTCCGTTCGTGGTTTGATTAACGAGAAGTAGTGCTGTAGACTGGGACCTGAGCCCCGAAAATGGCTTGGCCATGCACAACAGGCATGACCAGTTGGATAGTCAGTAGGATTACCACAACAGAATATAACGGTGCTCCGTCAGCCATCTGCTCCAACGGTCCCATCTTCTTCGTTCTTAGAGCTTGCCATGATTGCTTCACATTTCTCCCTGAGCTCTGGAACACCTCTCACGCCGTTCCAATTAGTGAGATAGCCCTTGATGATGGTCCACTCCTTCTCTGCATCATCTCTTCTTGCTTCGTCAAGCATCTTCCTCAACCGTTCGGGTGCATCTATCACCCAACTCACAAGCCGCTTCTGTCGTTTCTGCTCCGTTATGCTCCTCCTTGCCTCTCTTTTCTCAGAACTTTCGTAATCTTCAGTGCCAGCCACTTCTCGTACAGTCGTACGTAGACCTTCCATCTGATTTTGCAGCTTCCCAACCTCAGTCAGTCCCTTACCATCCTCATTCATGCTCCTTTGCATATCAGCAATTGTGCCCACGGCCTTGATCAGCTTGCTATAATTGTCGTATACCAGCGCCTTCCGTTCTCCGTCTAGATTACGTATCTCAGAGACAAGTGTGGCTTCGACTTTTAAGATCTCTCTCAGGCTCGATTTCTCAAGCAAATTGCTTACGTACTCTTCTGTGTCGAACTCGTTATCATCTAGCCTTGCGGTCAAGGCGGAAGTCGTGGATGCGTTGTCTGTCAGAGTCACCGTACTTTGCGCAGTGCTTGTCTCGCTTGTCGTGGATGCAATGCTGGCTGTACGCGAAAGTTGGCCATAGCCCTGCAGTTGTGCTTGAGGTTTAGATTTGAGGTTGTAATAGTCTCTTAGTGCGGCACGATTACGGCGAGCTGGTACAGCGGTTGAACCAGTGGCTCGACTGGTTTCAAATGATCCGCGTGTGGACGATGCAGGTGTCTCTGCTATTGAAGGAGATTTGATTCGTGGTGTTGATGCTGGTGATTGTGCTCGTGGAGATGTTATGGTGGCCATAGCTGGACAGGTACGGAGTACACACTGCTGTAGGTGCTGAGAAGCATACTAGAAGAGTGTGTCAAGTATCGACTTAGCTCTAGCTACATTGCTCAATCGACAGATCGTGTTGTTTCCCCGACGCTGTAGCTCGAGGTAATACATGCAGCCATTATGCCCAAAGCAGCTTCAGATATCGACAGTTGACCGTAACAAGGCGGGAGTGGCCGGCTACCACAATGCCACGAACAGGGATGCCTACGGTATCAGTGTAGCTAGGTGATCGTTAGCCTTTAAGCATAGGCGGTCGGGGTTTGTAAGCACTGCCTGACGCTGACTGCCAACGGCCATTCAAAATGTGCTATCTAGTTGGGCCAGTGAGTTACTTCACCTTTGCCCTACAAGCCATCCCTGGTCGAACTCAACATCGAGTACAATGATAGCCAAATGCAGAACAGATTGTCCAGAAATAGACAAACTGAAGGATTCGTGTCGACCACAGAGCAGCAGCCCTGGCTAACGTCTCATTTTCAAGCTACAAAATGGGCCTTGCATCATGCACGTCTCCATCAGGCGTCCAAGGTCAATCTGAACAACTTTGCAAAAGCATATAGTTCACCACCCACATCATGAAGAAGCATTCTGCTTGTATGACTGTCATTACATGCCGCTTCTATCTGAATGAGAGCAGTGAAAATCACTCCAGAAGCCAAAATGTTGAGCACTAACGTGCTTGCCCTCATTGGAGCAGTAACGTCTATCAATATCCTATGGCGACTGTTCGTATTTGTCCGTCACTTTCTGAGACCATCAGCTCTTCCACGGTATCTACATGGTGAAGCATGGGCACTTGTGACTGGCGCGAGCGATGGTATCGGAGCTGGACTGGTGGACGAGCTAGCCAATCGTGGTTTCAATGTCGTTCTCCATGGTCGTAACCAAGCCAAGCTCGAAGGATGCATGAAGCGGCTGAAGGACAAGTATCCCAGGCGACAATTTACTACAGCAGTTCTTGATGCTAAAACAGCTACACCAAGGCAGATCGAGGACATGGCTGCTCAGCTACCGAAAACTTTGACAGTTCTGATCAACAACGTAGGCACAAGCGGAGACGAGAAGATGTTGTCACGCTTCCTCGATCGTTCCGTTGCGGGTGTTGGCAGAATCAACTCGGTGAACGAGGGATTTCCCGACATGCTCACTAGAGCCACGTTGCCTAATCTCATATCTAATCAGCCATCACTCATCATCAATATCGGCTCAATTCTTGGTGAATGGCCTTGTCCTTTTCTCGAGGAGTATACCGGCGGTAAAGCACATAACAAGGCTTTTAGTCATTCCTTGAGGGCGACTATGGTTTTAGAAGGCTACGATGTTGAGGTCATGCATGTTCGTGTTGCTTCTGTGGCAACACCTGGTAGTGGCGAGCCTCCTTCATTCGGCACCGTAACGCCAAGCACGTTCGCAAGAGGTGCACTTGATCGTGTTGGATGCGGTGAGGGCGAGACTATGGGATGCTTCAGGCACGGAGTCATGGTTGGATTACCGGAATTCCTAATACCTAATGCTAAGAAAGTTCTGGGAGGCGTATCTCAAGCTATGGTCAAACAAAAAATCGAGAAATGCTGATTGACCGTGAATTTTCAGGACCAGATTGTGCAATGCTGCGCCCGATATCTATGCATGCGATATCACTTAGCGCATGGGCAGCAACTCTCCAAAAAGACGCCTCAGTCCCTGTGCTCAGTAAGTTCGAAGCCACGACTCTTTGCGGCTGCTGCATTTACACTAGTTTCGGTATTGGATTTGAGACATCGGCCGAACACTTGGCTCAGGCAGCAGCATAGGCAAGCAAGTCGTATTGGTCTCATCGTCCGGGCGTTTGTGGTATGCACATGCGTTGCCACGAGATAGTGTACGTCTCTGCAGAAAGCCGGCTAAGAGCGCCTTCGATACTTCTCAGCCTCCTTCACCTGTAGCCTCGAGGAGTGCTCGCAACTCGAGTTACCATGGGCCTTCTCGCTAAATGCCGAGACCTCCTGATTGCTTTGATAAATGGCCTTTCCAGAGGATCATATCCAGCATGGGTGTCGTCAGTTTGCAATCCGATGGTCCATTCACCATTACTAGTTCCAAAGCAGGTACGTTAAGGTGGGCGGAACGAAGGAGGCAGTAATGATCCATCAGGTCATTTTGCAACCGTGGTAGAATCATGCGATCTGCGAGCAGATACAATTGCGTCATTCTATATTGCTGCTGAGTGATGCTCGTCGGTCGTTTGATGTTGTTTCGATCTTGCTTTGATCCATGATTGAGCCGGCGTATTCGGCGAAAGGGTCAGAAACTGAATCAAGATCGTACTGGATGGGTGTCAAAGATCCATCATCAGTCATAACCTCGAAAGGCTCATTTGTTTTGGAGCTCGCCTCAACAAGTGTTTTTCTTAAACTGGTAAAGACAATGGGAGACTTCCGATGTTTCGTGGTGCGGACTTCCCTTGATACAGCCCAGCAACAACCATTGAAATAGCTGTTTCCTCGGTCCATTCGTGAAGTATGATCTCCTTGTCCGCAGCCTCTAAGAAAACTGACGCCAGGCAAGCCGGTACGAACAGAGACTGTGAGCCGATGACTCCAGTGTGATAGTGTATCGGGCGCCGGTGTCTTGTAATATCAATGTGGTTGTATCATGCAGATCAATGTGACGGAGATCTACAGCCATGGCTGCGATTGCTGACTGACTTTAGATTCGCTATGCGCACCACCTTTTGAGAAGATCGAGGCTCAAGTCAGCTTCACTACTATTAAGAGTTGTATGCCTGAGATGGAAGTCATGAGGAGCAATCGCAAAAAGGTGACCTATCCCGCCACGTCTTCTGCCTTCCTCCTGCCGTCTGAAGCCATTTGCGCTGTCGCCCGATCTCTCTCGCTGCTCGTCTCATCTTCGTCCAACCATCGTTCTTGAAAGAGCTTACTCAGAGCTTCGACCG
Organism: Pasadenomyces melaninifex; assembly: GCA_022813495.1. Lineage (NCBI taxonomy): Eukaryota > Fungi > Ascomycota > Dothideomycetes > Pasadenomyces > Pasadenomyces melaninifex. Next base: position 68,759 of record JAKLMI010000002.1, on the reverse strand, counting down.
TGGTATTGCCTCCACTGATTATAATGCCTACATCCCAAGCTCGACTGCTGCCTTCTTCCTTTTGCTTCTTCCAAACGTATTGTCTGAAGCTCTCGTTGAAGAGTACCACAGCTATTGGCACAGCCGAGCTAGGCTCGATCACAATTTTCATCCTCTCCAGCACCAGCTTCAGAGCCATCTTGATCTCAAGCTCAGATACTGAGTAAACGCCTTGGAGTTTCAACTTATCGGAGATGATAGTCCATGGTATAATACCTACAGGTGTTCTTACTCCATCGGCAATGGTTAGTGACTTTACATGCTCAATCCTTTTGGGGGGAATAGAAGCGAGCCCACGTTCACCATCGTTAGCGCCCTCAAAATGTGGTTCAGACCCAAACACTAACGTCCGCTTACCTTGACCGTTGCGAGTATGAGAGAACCATGTGGCTGTGCCAGCGAGCAGGCCTCCACCACCAAGAGGCGTCAGTACAGCATCCAATCGTGATTCCCCTACATAGGTATCGATGCCATTGACGCTACCAACTTCGTCAATAGCATGACTACAGCTCTTATGTTTATTACTGCTCTTCATTGTATGGAACTGCTCTTCCATTTCCAAGGCTGCCGTACCTTGCCCCAGCACAATATCGGGATGATCATAGGGTGGAACTAGAATTGGCCCTTCATTACCTTTCTTTTTCTTCTCATGCTCAATCACTTCATTGACGAGTTGTTCTCGTTCAGGGGCTGTACTTCCAGAGAAGACGACTTCCACGCCTCTGTTTGCCTTAGTGCCACTGATTTTACTCTTCGTGCTAATGCTTGGCATCACAATGAAGCCAGGGATCTGGTACGTGCTCGCAGCAAGTGCCAAAGCTTGAGCATGATTACCAGAACTATGCGTAATGACGCCACGGTTTCTTACCGCATCAAGGCCGAGTTCTTCTATCAGATGTGTAACAGCGCTAAATGCTCCACGAGCTTTGAAGGCACCAATTCTCTGCACTGACTCCATCTTGAAATAGAGGTTGAAATTTGGTGCTTCATTACTGTTCCTTTGATGGTGACTCCAGACGCTAGGCGGGTCATCAGCAAGGAAAGCTCGTGGATCTGGACTGCTGGCTATGGTGTCCAGGGATCGTGAGGTCAGCACCGGTGTTCGATGAATGTATTGTTTGATTCTCTGATGCGTCTGCCGAATTGACTCAGGCTCGAGTGGCAGGCATGTTGCAGGATCAGCCATGTCTGTCTTCAGAGTTGTCAAACAGATGTATCTCCAATGACAGTGAAGGTTATGTCTAGCGAACATCGAACATACCATACGCATGGGCAAGGTCTGATTGCGCATTTCCTGGCCAGTCACATCCGTACCTGGGCTGGCCCGTGCCTACATGGGCTTAGATAGTTAGTGTATGTTTAGACGTTGGAAAGCCTAGATCTGAGCTTAGACTAACTAAGGTCCTGTCAGCATAAAGACTCGCAACTGTTATGGAGCATTGGGTCCCCTATTCAGTGCTACGCGAGCTGCTACTCAAGCAACAATATGGAGCTTGTCAAGCGGCAGTGGTTGTTTGAAGGAATGACAGCTTTGAAAATCACAGCGTAGGATACTGTAAGATGTCAAATCCATGTAAGCACCTTATGCCTTGGCAACGGGAACACGTAAGTCGCCCAAAGCTCGAAGGGCACATTAGACATGTCTTGCAACGTTGCTGTCTATCTAGCACTATCCTTCCTGCGTGACATTGAGATATTGAAACTGGTTGTCAATGTACTGACTACTTCACGAGCTTCAACGCAGAAATTGATTGATAATTCAGCAAGCACAGCAGACATAAGGTCGAAAGATCGAGATTCCTTATTTTCGATCGTGGAAGCAAATTTGGCAAGTAAAGGCACAGCATTTCCGATTTCCTCCAAGCTTTTCAAATTACCATAAGAATTTCTGGACTTGATTTGCTGGTCGACAAGAATATGTGAGCATCCTAGACTGCTGTCTACGATGCAATTCGATTTGCAGCTGTGGTCGTTGTGTTACCGGGCTCATCGCTTGTTGTACTGATTTCTGTGGTTGTCGTTGTCGTTTTAGCATCTGAGGTTGTTGTCCTAGACTGAGTACTCGCCGTTGTGGAGTCACTTGTCGTAGTAGCTCCGGTATTCATAATCGATGCGGTGCTCATCGTCGATTTAGTACTTGTAGTAGAATCTACACTTGTGGTAGTCGTGGTGTTTAAAACTGTTGTAATGAGAATTCCACTATTTGTCGTAGCGATACTTGACGGTGTGATTGTGGTTGCAGTGCTTGCTGTTGACGCTGTCAAACTTGTCTCCGTCCCTGCAGTCGTTGTCGTTGTCGTACCTGAAGCTATTGAATCACTACGAGTAGTAGTAAGCTCAGTATTCGTTGTAGCAGTCGGTCCTGTATTGGTAGAAGTAATCATGCTAGTCGAAGTAGTGGAGGACCCGTTCGTGTCTATCATCTGTCAGATTAGGATTTTAGACAAACACGAATAAGACTTACCTTGCACGGCAACAGCAGTAACGGGTGTACAATTACTTGGAGAGTTTGAGATAGAAACGAAAAAGTTCGATGGGGTGGCGCAGAAGCCACCCGCAGTAGTGCGAATGAAAGCACCATCAGCTCCCCTGGTGTACGGTGGAGGACTGACTGGTTTCAGAGAGGTCCTTTCGAACACAAAATAACCTGCGGACGACGAAACATCAGAAATGTATAAATTCCCTGTCCGTAGATACCCGCTGGAGTCGAAGGAGAATCTTGCAGCATCCTGGCTTGCCAAACAAGTGGATGCGTTGTCGCTCCCATCCAGGAAACAGAGATATGTGACATCTGTTCGCTTTGTGTATCTCCTTTTCAGTCCGGCGGAGGTGAGTTGTATGACAAAGGTTGTTGCTTGAGTTTGCCCACCAGTAGTTGTCAGAGTCGAAGATGTCGACGTCAACGTGGACGACATTGATGATGTGGATGTGGAGAGTGTTGCAGTCGAGGATGGCGAAGTCGAGGTTAACAATGTCGTGGTTGTGGAAGCAGACGTCATGGAAGTGCTAAATGCTGTCAATGTGGCAGTTGTGGTAGTGATGCCTCCAACCTGGCCGGAATCTGAAGAAGAAGACATTGCTGTATTTGTTGGTTCCGAAGATGTTGATGTGGCTGTTGTAGATGTGCTCGTGCTTTGCTGGGATTGAGCGAGGGAAGCCCAAATAGACCATTCACCTTGCGAAGACAGTGATGTGGTGGCTCTGCTAGTTGTCTTTAAGCCATACCAGTTGGCCCACTGCTGTTGACCGTCCGTTACGGTGGCCCTGTCAGTAGCAGAAATGGTGCTCAAAGGCACGACATATATGAGAGACTTGGTGACTGTGGAGACGATAGCACAATTGGTAGGCCCCGCAAATGATCTCGTGAAGGATGCGGTCCATGGCTGAGCAGGTACAGTATATACCTGATTGTCTGACTGGATGGTGGTTGTCGGTGCTGGCTGAGGGAAATACCACGTATATACTCCTCGGCTCGGGATGGCAGTATAGGAAGAAATTGCTGCAGAAACTGCACCTGTCGTAAAAGGACAAACACTGGATACCCAAGTATCAACGAACTGAGAGCATTGAGCTGCTTGACCAGAAATGTCTAAGCACTCGAACACGTTGATCATTTGTTGCCTGCTGCCATCGCTTAGTGCACAGTTTGTACAAAGGCCGCATCCATCGTAGCCGGGAATGGCCAAGCCACCAAGGTCCTTGTATCGAGCTTGCCATAACTTCGACACGGTCGTGTATCCCGTCACATTCCAGGTCTTGTAGGTGCCATTGCCCATATTAGTACTGGTAGGCACGATGCTTGTGATGGTGTTCGTGCTTGCCGTACATGGTACGACTTGATCGGTTTGTGTGACTGTGCATGAAGAGATACCGATGGATCCCCAACAAGGTATAGTTGTATCGACCCAGGCGTATGTGCTCCAGCCCAAACTGTTTGAAGCTGAAGTGCATGTTGAAATGGGCTGATGCTGTTCGGTAACTATGCATGAAGCATGTAGAACAGTCAAGTTGCTCGGGGCCACTGGACAAGGATCAATTGCTGTGAGAATTTGGCCAAAGGCAAGACCACTCAAGGTTGCGACAGTGGTGACTGCTCGTTGGACGGCCATTGTCGATCTGTTAGTTGTTGAAGAGTCTGATAACGAATGACAAGCCGACTTGTTTGTAAAGAAAGGACACTTGCAGGGCAGCCAAGGGGAATGACACCACGAGAGCAAGGGCGAATAAATCACAGAGACATATTGTATGAGGGTATGTAACTCATATTTGAGATGTCTCGCCGAGGCATGCTATCGAGGCGTCAGCATATCATGACCAGGGTATCATTGAATCACGTTCGAGCTCGAGGTGCGCATAGCATTGATACATTAGCGCAGACTATGATCTTGATGAGAAGCAGGTATTGTGTAGGCTAGCTTTTGTGGTTATCACCCGCAGGAAAGAAGATCAGGTTTCGAAGATTGCTTCCTCGCACTTCCACAATACTGGCAACTTGCCAACTCCTAGAAAACTTCCAGTAGGCATGCTTAAGCTGACAAATTCTAGAAGAACCATTTCTTGGAGTGGCGTCGGTGTTCGTGAAGGGAGAGATCTTGTAAGGAGTTGATGAGTTCGAGCTCTGCTTCAACCTAGCCTATTAGGGTTTAGTGCAACATGTTATCAAAAACGTGCAAGCAGCACACAAGTCGCCCTTGCATCAATCTTCCTTAAACAGGGGGATTATTCGTGTTCGTGTTCCGACACGCGACAGCTGCGATGGCTGCGCCTTTGTCCGATGAAGCGACCCTCGCCCTCCTGCGGCTGACAGTCGTGCAATTTCGGCAATGACTAGGCAATAATGCAATAACCACGCATATGCTGTCTAATATCGTGGCGACCTCAAACTGCAGCAAAGATGGCAACCAAGAGACTGCTTCCTTGAGTTGAAGTTCAAGGGCATCGGGACAACATGGCGGACTTCTAAGCACTCGAACTGAAGAATCTGCCGACAATTATAAAGCGGATGCAAAAAGCACCAAAGACATCCTCGGGAAGAAAATTAGAGGGAAAGTAGAAGTGAAGACAATTTCGCGGCGATCAGTTGCTGCAATTCTATGGAGTGCTGTATACACGATCTTTCCAGGAGTGCTATTGAAGTCGAGTGGAGATGCTGCTTGAATTGGGTCTACTTGGCTGAGTGTTGCAGTGTTAAGGCTGACTTTGTTGCTGAACCGTCGATATTAACGATTCGATATTTCTGAACACTTTCATGACAGCATAATTGCAGAGGAGATGGAGACATCATGAATCATAGCTCGGCATCGGGGGGTGTATATGAAATCGCTTGGTCAGACTTGTTTACGATGTGAAGAAATTGGTGAGGATATTCAAACATGTTGATTCTCCTAATGATACAGCCTCCAGCTAACAATGCCGACTGATTACACACTTTGCAGCCCTCAATCTTGCTGCACTGTCAGCAGAACGGTCGAATCTCGGATGCTATTCATATCCTCATTCCGTTGTTACGATAGGTCGATTCCTTTTGATCGACGCGATATTTTTTTCATAACGAAAGTCTCCCATCAGACCACGACAACCACCACGTCATATCACAAAAGGCTTTGCTTGGGGAGCAACCCGGTGCATCCAGCTGGATCGACTAACCGGGTGCTTCCTGTCGAAGCCATGTGGTGATGTCCACTTTAGCGATGATTTCGTGTACAAATAGCTAACCTCGAGTGTGTCTCCAACCTGACATACACAATGACTATGGTCCTCTAGCTAGAAGACACTAATAGTCAGACCACAGAGTCGTGATTGCGTATGCAGTGAGGTTTTCGGCTGCGTCGGATTCTTCGGAGAATTTTATCTCGTTAGACTTTGAAAGCTTGACTGTATGCAAGCGGCAATTTTGATCGAAATTCACCCTGATTTGTTCTTTTCAGGGTCTTTACTCCACAATGCTTCAATCCCAATCGTCTTCACCAAGTTCTGCAACGGTCACAAGTGCAGCTGGAGAAATCAGCGCAACAGAAGGACCGACGAGAAGTTCGTCCGACTGACCCTTCGTCAGGGTTTGAGTGATTTTGCGTTTTTGTGCTGTCGGACGACATCTGGTGGAGTCTTGATTGTGCTGGACGCTGGAAGGAGGTTGAGGCTTGGCCTGTTGCTCAAGGTAAAGATCTGCTGGGCTTCGTTCTAATCTGTCGAGAACTTGTATGTGACCAAGCAAGACACGAAGGTCGTGCTCGGGTCGACTACACTCTCGAGCAGCCTTGCTTCTGGCAAGCGAGCCAATTTGTCGTGGTGTTGTACGTTGAGTCATGATTGGCATATAAACAAATAGCATCCACGAGATCAGAGGCTCTAACTTGCTATAGCAGCGTCGGAAGATCTAGATGATATTGGTGCATATTCATCCGCTGTTGTGTATGTGGAAGAAATCGAGTGTCGTTCCTGGTGGCAAGTAGGTCTTACATATAATCGCTAACCATGGATGATTAGGAAGTCTACGGGACGCGTGGTATATCAGACTGTAGTGACAGAATGCTGCCGTAATCCCGCTACGACGCTCGCGTTCGGATACTCTGGGACATCCGGGACTTCGTAAAGATGGGCCTTCTAACTATGGTTAGATGATCATGGACAGGGATTATAGACTCGAGCTACGTCAAATCAGTTCGTGCGATGCTCCAAAAAGAAGTCGGGTTAAAAGCATCAAGCGGTGACGTCTAGTACGCTGGTGCTTTTGATTGGCCAAATGCCCATGAAAGGAGTAGCTGCGGATTCACAGGGTTTCTGCCCTTTTGAGACCCGACGCGAAGCTGACACACTATGCTTGTAGGACAAATCAGGCAACGCGTAACTGACCGAACCTCGCATGACATGCCTTTCATGGACTTAAGTTGCTAATCACCTATTTTCCGTGCTTCTAGCTTCATGCATGGAAGATGTTTCAAGGGATGCAGGACTGCTCGCTCTCGCGACACTCGTGGCTTGGCATCAGGCCTGCTATCGCTCTGTCAAATCCCGTTGATCTATAATGCACGAAAGTTCAGGCCTTCAGTGCGGGACTTCATACTGGTGCTTGAATGCGACGAAGTAAGGCGCAGCAACAATTTAAGACAGCGAGAGCTCCGACCGACAGCGGGATTCGTGGCGTTGCTAGCTTGGCATTTGCTGAGTATCTGCACGATTTATAAAGAAATTTATATTTGCTGACCAAGGCGTGAGCTAGGCTTTTGGGCGTATGCGCAGTATCGTATTACCGCTGCAGTATGCACACGACAGATACCATTACTCAGTCAGAAAATCACTAGCAGCATGTCATGTGTCTCTCATGACTGTATATTGTAATAAGCTGTGCGTCTGCCTCAAATCAAGCGGGTTTACTATTACCCCAGCATACAATGTGGTCAATCAACATGGTCTCCTTCAAAAGCAGATGATGTGAGCAGTGATAGAAACGCAGCTTATACAGAGTGCCAGATTTTCAACCACATAAGCTGCCTACAGCTGTAGCTCATAATTTATCAACACACTTTACATAGGAAACACAACAAGACATGTTCCTCAGAGCATTTCGTGCAAACTCGTGCCAATCGTTGGCATTTAACCAGACTTTCGAACACTAAGGATGAGTCCGAATTATAATCATGGCTATCATATTCATGTTGTATGCCTCTGTAAGCTAAGATTCCTATAGCTCCTCGACACGCGCACAATCGTGAGCTATATCGGTAACTCAATACCAATGCTCTGCAAATCTACGAGTATCCGTGTACATACACACGCTGTACACAGTCGAACCCGCTTTGGAGAACTACGACATACATGCACTTCGTGGTACCGCCAGATGCAGAATCACGGTATGCTCATATAGTTAAAGCAGCCTAGCGTGCTTATTCACTGCGAGGAGCGGCTAGATTTTCTTCTTAGGAGCTGACAAATATGTACCAGGTAGTTTGCAGCTGACATTGCCCAATCACAAAGTTTGCATATCTGATATGAACTTCCACCCAAATACAAGCTGCATACGTGTACAGAGATCTTACACGAGATAGTCGAAAGCACCTTAGCAGCCACGAAGAGGAGAGGCTTGCAGCGGCAGGAATGTCACCATAGTGGCTGATCGGCGTCACGCTGAAGTCTGTATTCACAGATTTGACGAGATGTTATCGAGTCATCGTTTGGCAGAATTGGCGGATGGTGTGCTTGCTGTGAGGGTCTTCGTCTTTCAGATCAGTCAGAAGACTCGAGAGCTCGACTTGAGGCAGCAGATTCAGCAGAGGAGGAGGCCCGGCACGTGGAAAGAAGCTAGATACCTTATGGTTTGACAATCACTGCCAGAAAACTGCGTTGATGTTGGCAAATAAGCTGCATTGCCTCAGCACGTCTGACGTTTCAATATCTTCAAGCACAAGGTATACAAGAAGCCGGTATGTTCTGGTAGGGAGTCCAAAAGCATTCCGAAGCGGCAATGTTGTAACCTATCACCACTAGTTGTCTTACATGATAAGCAACAATCAAGTCGCTAGCCGAACTTCTCGCCAACTACCTTCAGCCGTTCCATCTCCTCAATTCCCGGTTTTCTGTACCACTCCACAGTCGGCCCGCTGCGAGCTCTCCAGCCACCCTTCACGACCTTGTTGCCGTGTCCATGCAGCTCACATAGATTCTCACTGCAGATAGCATACAGATTCTGCACTCTTACTGCCTATGCTAAATTCTCGGCTCTAGCCTCGAACGGACAACAAGTGCAAAGTGCAGAGATCAGTGCGCTGATCGTAGCTTTTCCCATACCACGACCGAGCTGTTCATGGTCGGTGTATAGCGTTAGCTCAACACTGGGAGCGCAGCCTGAGTCGGAGAAGATCAGAGCATGGATATATGCGGGGATTTTTCTTCGAGCTGACAACGTTTCGCTCCTTGAATTTTCTAGAGGCTGGTCTTGAGTCTGTCACGGCAACAAGGTAAGAGCCCGACCTGCAGCGTCTGCTGATATCGGCTGCAGATGTAGTTCAGATCAGGTGTATGGACAGGCAGCGAGATTGTGGTGTTGAGGACGTAGTAGGTGTAGATCTCTAGAAACTGGTATAGGTCTGCTCCTTGGGCTGGCTCGACTGTGTAATCAGATTTTGCTATCGAGGTCATGTTTGTTCATATACGATCAACAGAAAATACCGTGGTCATGGCTCTCCATCGTTCTATCCGGAACCGAAGGGCTTGACTGTTGCTCAATTGCTGCTCTGGTAGTAGAGCTTATAGCATACATGATGTTCGTTCTTGAAGTGTGTTTTGACCGAACCTTAAGCTTGCATCAAATTTCAAGACGTTCTATGGACATTATCGACGGCTTCGGAATCGTTCTTGCTTCGCGATTGGTCAAAAACTCGCTCCTTCTACCACAACGACCGACCACTTCGTTTGTACCTCACCCGAGTCTGGTCTTGGCATTATCGAAGAATGCCACAGGCACTATGAAGCAATGCGATGATGCCGGATTGTCTACCTTCACCTCCCAACAAGATTTGATGCAGCGTTCCATTTGCCGCTGCTCTGTCTGCCGCCAAGTGCCTCAGACAAAGAGTGTCTTCCTTGATCATAGCGAGTGATCTCAGCTTTCCATTGTGGATGTCATAGTCTCGTATCTCATTCAAAGCTTTTCTGATCATGATCGCTGTTCAAGCACTTTCCAGTCCCCGTCTAAACACCCGCCCAAATTGCTCAACCTGTACACGTTCGCCCTTGACCTCACTCCGTGCTTCGTTTTCAGTGTTTCCTGGTATTTTGACCATGTCTCCGGACACCGTCCAACCACACGCCGTCTGAACGAATTTCGAAAGTGAATCACCTCTCAAATCCAACCACTGACTCAGAACCTTCAGGTCGACTTCCCTGAAACACTTTCCAACCTCTCCCGCAATCCGTATCCTCACTAGATCCTCAAATCCAGCAACGTCAGAGTATAGATCAGCGTACAAATCATCGGATTCGAGTGTTTCCCAAAACGCTTCATAGGCCGCTGATTCGAGCAATGTCGAGAGCTTCGTAAGTTTCTGGATTGATTCTGTCAGATCTGTGGATGGAATTGGCGAGGATGATGGCTGGCCGAAGGGAATACAGGAAGGTGGTAGAAGGGCTAGACTGAGACTGAATGAAGGTGATGGGAAAATTGTGAGCGATTTCACCAGAATGTTGGTCACTGTTTCGGGGTGTAGGAGGTGTGGGTTGAATTGATATCTAAACTTTGAATTAGCGGAAGTTCTGTGACATAATTTATACTCAAACGATGTCGAAGATTGGTGCGCGTTCAGATAGAGCTAATAATCGATCTTCATGGGTTTCTCAGGTAATAGGAAACGTGTAAGAATATATATTCTTGCATCATTTGCGCAAAGGGTACGGGGCTGTTCTTGCTGGAGCATATGTAGAGCACAAGCCGGATTTGCGAACGTACAGTTTGAGTAATGCTAAGCATGCATAGCTATCGAAGAACTTCTCTTCACATTGCTGGTTCACGTATTCCTGGAATACTGTTGTGGTTTCTGGATTGTACCTGTCTAGCCCGTTGAGGATCACATCGATGTTCGCAGGCCGCTCTGGGCACCTGTCGAAGGCGTATGGCATCGCGAAATGAAATCTAACCAGATACGAATGTTGCACAGGTTGCGACAGTTGTGTGTGTTTCTCGATCTAATACACATGCCAACCCAAAATCCGTCGTGGAAACTGCGATGGGGACATCAGGCAGAAACAAGAATATTCTTCAGGCATTCATCTGGAGCCTACTAGTAGGCCGCACATATAGCCCTGCCAATGGCTTATCGGTCTCGGCATTGGTATAAGGAAGTCAATCAAAATGCTACATACTTCGTTATTACTGTGCGGTACCAAAGGATCTCGTGCTCAACACCTGCTCAATGCCGATCCGCATGCGGTATTTCAATTGCTTGTAGAACGCTAGTGGCAACAAAGTCATCAATGTCGTATCATCGTGTCGAGACGGGCTATCCTCAAGCTCCAAACTTCCACTATTGTCTGACCCGATCGCTGTCCAGCTGCTGCAAGGCCCTTTGCTCACCGCAGAAGAAACCAGTCAGAGACCCGAGCACGCCCATATGAGCTTCTCCAGCCAAGTGCACGATGTGTTCTTTGAGGTCGTCAGGTAGTACAAATACATTCCAGACGTGCTTTGGAATACCTTCGAATGCTTTCTCGAATCTCTCAGGCTTGTTCTTCTTCTCCATGAATGGTGCGTCGAGCACTTTTCGGATAAAGATAGCTTTGATCCAGTTTGGAAATTTCTTGTACATGGCTGCATAGGTTTCCGGATCCATCTGTGTCGAGTCACCGATACAAATAAATTTACGGTCAGGAAACCAGCTGTGTATCTTCTCAATCCGGCTCGATTTGTAGTCCTTGACACCTTGAGTAAGTGAGCCCAGAAGACCGCCAAGAGTCTGCCATGAAGCGTCTCGGAGAATGATTGTGCCAGGCGGATAGTAGTCAGTGATGAATTTGTGTAGGAATTTGTAGAGGTTGTACGGTGAAGCTGACAGATAGAACCACGCTGGCTTCTGTAATTGTTCATCAATGATTTTGTAGAACGTCGGCATATGGCTCGTGAATTGCGCTGGTTCCGAGAAAGTCGTCTTGAGGATTCCTATGGGATCAGGCGTCTACGCAACTCAGTTGTATGACCTTTATAACAGAGAGACTGTGTGCTTACCTGAGTGATTTTGATTGTGTCATCAATGTCACGAAAGGAAGGTCAGCTATATGTACAATTGCTGTCTTCATCACTCACCTTATGATACCCCAACCTTGAGGGACAGCGAGACGGCTGGTGCCTTCAGCTTTCGGCAGATTCGCTATCTCGGGGTCCGACTGTATGATGTTGGCAGCGCCGTTCTGCTGTTCGTGCGAGCCAACTTCAATGATTTGGCTAGCAATACCATTCGTGTCTGACGGTCCCAGCGTCCTGCTCATCGATTTCCCGTTTTCGGGCTGAATATGTACGGGTAGGGTTCTTGCCGGAGCAATAGCATCTATAAATGGTTTCAACCTTTCAGCAATAATCTTCTTTGTGTCCTCGTTAGTGCCAGCTTTTCCGTCCAGACCAATAGCGTCTGCTATGGCGGCAGCGGCCTGAACGTAATCACCTCGGCCGTGCTGGAAGAAAGCGGTGACCACTTCAGCTTTCCATGTTCCTACATCAGAAGTTTTGTAACCTGTATTGTCTAGGATCCAGACCTCGTTCTTATCTGCTCTTGCGTGTCTAACGAGAGGATTCTTATCTCCAAGCCATCCTAGCAGCCCTTCTATTGCAGCGCCTGGCAATTTGAGCACAGCGGTCGGTGAGATAGAGGATACACCAGCTTTTGTTAGTCGTTCGAAGAGCATAGCTTCGACTTTCGCAAAATCAGCATCATTGCGACCTTCTGTCTCGAGAGGGTCTTCGACGACTTTTTGTCCCATAAACGAAGTCATGCTTGCAATTGGGAAGCACTATTGTGAATGGAAGCTAGTAAACCTGTGACTGTAAGAATAGGCAGTGAGGTGGACGGATGATCAGGAAGGGGTCGGCGATGATAGGTCAACTTAAGCAACAAGAGCCAGCATCTAGTGTTAGCAGTAAAAGCAAGCACGAGCGGGTCATTTGGGCCAAATGTGCTTCAGTAACACGCGATGCCCAGCAGACGCAAGACTCGCCAAGTCGCACCTGCACCACAGCAGGAGGAAGAACACAAAGTCTACAACAGTCAGCAGTTGCGTAAACATTTGTTGCGTGCAGTGGTAGATTAGGGGAGGGGGGGATCAGCGTCGCGCGCCGCGTGACACTATCCACACACATAGAGGTCATTGTATAGGCATAACGTCCTAGTAGCACATTCGCAAAAGTGATGGTCGTTTTCATGGGCATGTCGCACCTTGATGCATAGAACATACTCTGCAAAGCTCAGCTACATACATTTAATTGGCGCCAATGACATCGGCACTCATTGCTCATTGGTGCGACCATGTATGCAGATGATGAATTGGACTTCTCGACATAAACAGTAGTCGACTTTTGACCACTCGCACATTAATACGATCGTACAAAGCTGAGCAAGTTCCTTTTCCGAGCAATGTGGTATATACGTAATGCTCGTGAATTTTCTGAAAACAGAGGAACTGCTGCTATACATCTGGATGGAACTTCAGTACAGTACACTGCTAATATTTTGCATTCTGTTTGTCATCAATTATACACTATCCTGCGTCTCATTAGTATGTCCCCAGTTCCCAATCACCAGACAGACGTGCACGCTGTTCCTTTGTCCAACCCTCATCTGAAGCTTTACGACCAGATGCGGGTGCTCCCTTTGGTGGCCTATAGCCTGTTTTGGGTAGTTTCCCAGGTCGATAGTCAATCGATGCAGAACCGATGGTGATCTGATCTGAGCTCGAGCTTCTTGAAGCAGCATCGCCAAGCGAAGGCACAATTTGAGCATTATAGCGACTCTGGTCATTATGTCGAGGCGAGTATGGCCGTCTAGGAGATTCAGGTCCCTCTTCTGGTCTAGCTGATTTAATGCATACCAGTCCATTTGGGTCAATAAGACCCTCGTCCAAGGTATGCTTGTTCTTTTGGTATAGGACGCCTAGCGATCGATCGCAACGGGGCCATATAAGCATGAATACATGCATGTTAGGCTTGACACGCTTCCAGTGCTGTTCTGGAACACAATATCCGAGTTCAAGCACGAAGAGATCATATTGCTCACTGTCCAGATGTCCAGCACCCTGCCATGTCGCAGGTCGATCGCCAACGTAGTATTCGCTGACGGGCGAACAGATCTGTCGGATATATTTGGTCAATGTTTTCCAGCTCTGCCAAGTGCTAACATTGAGCAGGTGGAATCTTCCGAAACAGTCAAAGAAAACGATAGAACCGTAGTGGTCGTGGCTCACCCATCGTGTCGACCCGGCCTCAGCGGAGAGAAACCGAGGAGAACGACGCGGCAAGGCCCAATCTGCACCAACCCACCTCTTCATGGCGGCGCGGTGGCCCGGCAAAACCTTCAACTCCCACGCCCGAGGATGAATGATGGTATTATTGCTCAGATCCCACATCGAGAAAAAGCCTATAGTGATCAGTGACAGCCACTTTGCGCTGACATGTGTCGTCAGATACTTCAGCAGATGTTGCCAGTTGCTGCACTCTTCCCATTCCAAGCGGTGTATCTTGTTATCAAAATCGGTTACGTACACTGGCTCCAGGTCATCAGTGACGTCCTCCATCACCAAAGAGGTTACGCCACTCTGGACACTGCCAGCATCTAGCACAACCTCAGCATTGGTCTTGCCGTCCTCAGACTGCGAGAGGTACAGACCTTCATAGACAGGCCGTACAGGGTCTGCTGATTTCTGAGAGGAGGATAGTCTTACTTCGGCTTGTGCTTGCGAGTTTTGTGGTATTGTCCTCGTGCATTTTGTCTGTCTGTCTTCCTGCATGATGCTCGTCGCTATCTGTGCGTGTTGAATTGCTGTAGCTTCTGAGGACTGTGGCATTGGTGTTGTGTGTACTTCTCTGTGAGCTTGTGAGTCGTTTCGCGAATAGACGGACGAATAGTATGTGCTGTTATAATCATAGTCCGATACTGATTTGTTCCTACCGTCTACGATTCCTGGTTCAACAAAAACTGTGCCGATGTTCTTTTCAGTAAGTTCCTTTGCCCGTTGATCGTCTGCAGAACACCTGTGGAATTCGTCGTCGCTGCAGTCAGAAATGTAGAAGCTCTTAGTCAGATGTTTTGTTTTGTTAGTTTGGCCGAACACAATCATCGATGGTATCTGCAACACCGGTTGGGTATTTAGCACGGTCTCAGACGTTGTCTTGGCATGTGCAGCCCCATGTCGAACATGTAATGCAGACTCCAGAGAGTTCGGGGACTTGCTCCTGGTTATAGCTTTGCTAGCGTCTTGTCCGTTACTGTCTATAGCCGAAACTGCTTGCACTGTCAACATGTTGACCTTATGAGCAGACATTTCATCGACTTTTACATCTGTGCACTCATTTATTCCTATATTGTGTGAACACGACTGCTGCTTCGAGAGCCATTTCTGCTCCATATCGTTGCCTGACTGGTTTTCTTCCGAGATATCAGGCGCACGGACACTATGCTCATTCAAGGTGTTCATGTCTGCTAGCGATCTTCGTGACTTACCTTAAATAGTCTCAAAGAGTGGCTCTTGTGCAGCTGTAGAATATATCGCGGTATCGCTTGTGGTGGTGATGTCAACCTCCGACCATGATTGAGATGGCTTGGTCTGCTGATCGCCGTAAGTAGATGACACATCCAACAAGAGATGGTTGTTAGAAGTCGTCAATTGATGCCAATTCGAGGCATCGAACACTTGCTGCGACTCCGTACGAAAGCAGAACTTGTCTTGCTGAACAAGATTTCCAATTCCGTCCTGTTGTAAGTATGAAGCTATGCTCCGAGCTGTAGATTGAATGGCAGCCCAGGTGGAACAATACCCTCGTGGCAGACAGAACACCCGACCGAGGCCGTCTTCCAGAGGTATATATCCTTGGTCTATGTTGAGGCCAGCCTTGCACCTATATGACAAGAGAAACAACGCCTGTTCCGTATTTGGCCGACATTCCGGATCTGCTTGCAGCATGAACCAGACAAATTCAGCAATGAGCCATGAAGCACCGGCTTTCTTGATTTCGAGACCCGGGAATCTAATGTGCTCTTGGCAGTAGCTTGTCAGCAGCCCAACATTCTCAAAAGGTACCATCTTCGTAAGTAGCTCAAATACAAGACAGCCAAAGGACCAAATATCGCACTTAGAATCGTACATTTCTGCTTTCCTTGTTGGAATGAGACCAAGAATTTCTGGGGCCTGGTACCCCTGCGTGCCAACTTGTGTTCTGAGAGAGGTCTGTCGAGTGATGGTACTTTTGCAGATACTGAAGTCTCCTATTTTCACCCACCACGTAGGCTGCTCCTGCACGACAAAGATATTGGCTGGTTTGATGTCTCTGTGGACAAGGTCAAGCCGATGCATCACAGAAAGACCATCTAGAACCTGGTAAGCAATTTGCCTCGTGTCGTCCTCGCTCAAACCCTGCTGAATGAACTTCTCCAGATCTCCATGCTGAACAAATTCCATTGCCAGACATATTTTATCACGATTCTCGTACCAGGAGGAAAATTCGACGAAACGATGCACGTATGCTGGCTGCGAAAGCTGTATGAGTGCGTCAAGCTCTTTCTTGTAGTCGATCCGCATGTGTTCAAGTTGCTTTCTGCGAAGCACCTTCACGGCTCTGTTCTTGTCGACACCATCCACATTGACCATTTCGCGATGCACTTCACCAAAGACGCCAACACCCAAGTCCTCGCATCGGGTCCAAACGAGCTCAACTTTCTCGCTGGTCCCTCTTTCCGTGAGCAATGATCCATCGTTGTAAGTCGTGATGATTTCGACTGTCTGTTCTTCTCCAGGTAAAACTCGATTCTGCCGAACAATTCTTTTGCTGCCACCGATAGGATTAGGAACAGAAGTCGTGCTCAAAAGAAATGTAGCCTGCTGTATGTTGAAAACATCGCCGTACTTGTTCCCCAGAACGGCCGTTGCATGGCCTGTTACTGTGGTTGTTTCATAGCAATTGGCTGCTGCCATCGCTCAAGCAGGGCACGCATCTCAAAACACCGGAACCTTATGCTGCAGCAAGCAATAGAGCGACAAGATTTGCAAGCAGGCTGACCTACGCAGAAGCCGTACGACACGCAACCGCAGCCATCGTGCATGATCTTTCAGGGCTAGATCTGCAGGGCAGTCGCCTTAGCTCAGCCTCATGCGCCGTTCACATATCACCATCTACGAACAAATGTAGCAAGGCCATTTGCGCTACCTTCGTTCCTTGCCGCAGAATCGAGGCACGCCTGCTGCCAAATGCGATAGAGCGGTTAACGCATAGAAGCTGCTCCGATCAAACGTCGTGAACAGAATAGACTTCCAGGCATCAATCGCACCGATTATCTCCACCCTTATTGAGGTTCGCAATTAACGGAGACAACATCTCTGTAAGGAGCAACATCAACATCTGTGAACATCATTAACTTCCCCGCCGCGTAGTATTTGCAGGATGCCACTTGCATCGTCGGTCGAGACTGGTCCAGTAAGTCTTCGTATGGCGGAGAATTCTGATTACGTCTGGGCCCAACACACCACTCTATGGACAGTGCTAGCTGCCAACGAAATAGAAACAGCAAAAGCACTTGTCAGTTGACCAAATACTACAGGGTCGTAGCCAACTCTCAAGGTCATGCGGCTGCAGAAGCCAGTCGAGATAGGCATTGTGATCACCAATCGTTCGTTTAACGCGAGACGTAGCTGGCAAATCGCTCGGAGGAGAAACCAGCAGACTGGAATATCAGGAGCGTAGGTAGCCGACAATGCAGTAACTAACAGGATGAGCATAGCTTCCTTGCTGCATACCGAGCAAGACTCCAAGAGTTGAGCCACCATCATCGTTTAGTCGTGCTAAAAGATGAAAATATAAACGAGCTGGGTGACGCGTGAGTTTGCCGGAAGTCACGAGCAACAAAGGAGGGGAGGGTTCAGGACGCATGGGGTGATCATTCTAAAAGTATATGCAAGAAAGCCCAAACTTAGGCAGATTCTATGTAGTTGAATCGAAATCCGGTTGTTACCAGCGACGCCCAACTAAGGCGAACCACTACTGGGTAACTCGTGAATATCAGAGAATGGACCGGAATCGTTCCTGTGAGCACCTGGCCGTGGTGATGGCCTAGTGTCAGCTGAAGCATTCTTGATAGCATCTTCGATCATTGCGGTAAGACCACCACTGTCCGGCCTCGAGCTAGGAACTTGTCGGCCTAGAGGTCCATCTGAAGGTAGCACCGCGCTAATGCCAGAGATACTATTAGGACCTAAGCTCATATCTGATTGTTTCGTCCGTAGCGGTGCTGGCGATGTTGGTGAATCATCAATGTCGGTGACTGGACTGAGCACGACCTCCTTTTCGTTGAATGCTGGAAGCTCTGATATATTGGTGTCAACGGTCTTGGCTGATTTTGTCGAGTTCTGTCTGGCGAGGTTACCGAGTGTTGGCACGCGATTGCCAGAATTTGTCTTTTTGACTTCAATAGGTCGAGCTGTAACATTCCGTGCTACAATGGAGCTGTTGTTGATAGAGGTGACTTTGCCTCCTTGTGCTAGTGGTGACGACCTCGCTGGTGTCGTTGTTGCGCTCGCACCTGGTGTACCGAGTTGTTTGACATTCACCATATTAGCTTGTGCTCGCATGGCAGGCTGAGCAGGTACAGGTGGTACGACTGCATTTTCATAGTAGACTGTCGTGGCACTGCTAGCTCTAGCAAGGCTAGGAGCAAGGCTTATCCGCGGGTCGACGGACGTGTCTGACCAGGTTGAGTTCCGAAGATCATCGGCCATGAAGAAATGTGTGTCCGGTTGTGGTGTACCATTCGCGGTACCAGCAATTGATGGCATTGGTGGCGGCATTCCTGGGGAGACAGGCGGCGAACGACCAGTGACTCCAGGAATATAGGCGATTTGAATAACGTTTGACGCTCTTGTAAGCACAGTTGATGCGATGGAATGCGTTCGGTTGCCCTCAGCTCGAGCGAGATTAGTCTGATCTCTTTTTTCTGGCGGATCCCACGTGTCCTTCCGTCTCCTTGGCCTCATGCAGAACCACCATAGACAGAAGGCCAGTACCAGCACAGCTGCCACGCCACCTAGTACACCTCCGACAATGGGGCCTATTGGTGTCGAGGCTTTGTTTTCTGTAACAGCTCCAGCCAAGCCCTTGAGCGGCATACATGATGTTGAAGCACAAGCATTACATGATTGTGTAGTTAGCGAGCATGTTTCATCTGATGCACATGACGGACAGCTTGGCTGATCTGAGGGACATTCTACACAACGGCGTAAGAGGGTATTGAGCGCTTCTCGGGCTATTCGTTCAGTTAGCATACGACACGGAGTCTCATGGATCGCCCATACCAGTGAGTTGTGGCATCACAGCTGGATCTTGCTGCGCTCTCTGCTTACACCCTGATGGGCGGCCTGATTGATGTTGTGGTGACTCCTGAGTCCGGCTCAGCAGGAACGGCTTTCAAGTTGGTTGCAGATGAGATTCGTGGTGACGCTCGCAGTTCAAAGACAATTCGCAGTTCGTGAGCGTCGTGATCCGCAGCTTTCGTCAGGTCGTGATGTTTCAGCTTTCGTGCATATAATGTCCAGCAAAGGAGCGTGTCGGGTTGACGATGTTAAGCAAAGGAATGGCGTTGTACTCAAATCATACGGAAGTTAACGAGTGACGGATGATATCGAGACGGTACCGGCGCTGTCAATCAATATCGATGAGGGCAGCAAATAATGGTAACAACATGCTGTAAAGTCCTGGTTGAGGAGTTGGCTGCGACACACGTTCGACAGTAAGCGGAGCCGACGAGATTGAAGGGGCGTACAAGCCTTCTGATTCGTGTCTCGTCGATCACCAAGCCCTGGACCAAGCTGGACTTAGGCATCCATTAGTGGTATAGTGGCAGGTACTAGCTTTTGATTCTGACCAAAGAACCTCTCGAGAAGCCTCCGGTCCACAAAGGAACTGTCTCCAACGGCTTCCCATGCACATGCGAGCACTTTGATGGACGATGCATATTCTGCCATGTGTCTGAATTCCGATAGCTGAGAATCCTGACAAGCAACAGCTTACGAAACGGTGAATACAGGTGGTCACAGACACATGTTGCGTTCCTGATCAAGATCAACTTCGCCTCAGCGCAATAGATGCTTCAGTATCTGGTATTGCTGCAGTATCTCCTGATGAGAAGTGTGACAGTTTGACAAGACCTGAACCACAAAGCCTTCCTGGCTCACGTGACGATAGGCATCAGTCATGCCCCATTAGACTAACTGGGTAAGGCGTCGAGCACTGGAATCATTCATCAATCGGTGAACGTCTTCGTTCTATCTTATTCCAGCACAAGATAACCCAATCGTCGGAATGGAAAGTCTTGTGTTCAACGTGTATCTTGTAGTCATGACGCAGATCGCAGAGTGATTTGACTCGGCTGACTACCTTGAAGCGACCTTCTGTCATCTGACGTGTTCCACAACGCAGACGAAGCTCGAATCAAATATCCACTGTGCACTTACCTCTTCATGTCGTGCAAGTTATGAGACAGTCGTATGACCTTGAGGAAGGCCATGTGGTCCGTAGTAGCACACATATGCCATGTGAATAACGTCTCAGCAAGCTAGGCTGTGTGCTCAAGCACGGATTTGCGAAAAATAGAAGCTGTCGTACCACTTACTTCAGCTTATACCTCGCGCTGGGTACAAACCTGCCATGATCGAACACCACCCTGTTTTCATGTCAATCTGCATGAGCTCATCAGGGCAGGTTGATAAAACGCAAGTCCAGGGTCATTGCATCTTGCGCACGTTGTGAGGATAGTAACGCTGAACGGAAGGGGGTCGTGAATAAAGATGCAGACTTCACAATCGCTTCGTACGTCACACATTCGGCGCACATTGATCGTGCTGTTCCGAGTAACAGCATACAGTGTACTTATGCCGCAACATTTCGACGATATTCCGTCTGGAACTCATCACGACTCGTTCGTATATCTAAGAGGTCAAAAACATGTCTCGTGCTCAGATACTCGACTTTGTTGACCATGTTCTTGTGATGGGGGCGGGAGCGTTACACACTAGTTCTCGAAGAGTTTGGCGTTCCCAACAAGCGCATCTCACTCGGCAGGTACACACTCCCGTTGACGCATCTGCAGCTTAGAAAGCGTAACAACCCCAGATTTTCTTATATCTCTGGTTGCGAGAGGAGCATTGCGATGTGGGCTGTCACGATGTGCATGGGTGTATTGAGGTAGATGAAGTAAGTGTCTGTGCACTCCTCGTCAAGCTGTTACATGGGCTCGGAACACGCGCACCAATTCTCGGTCAACCTGAAACACTTTCCTAGATAGTCGTGTGTCGCTTATTTTAGGAGGTAACCATCAGCTTGTGGCTGAGTACGAGTAAGCAAGCGCTGCTATGCACCACAAAGCAGTGCTGGAACCAGGCACTAGTCCAGCTGTAGAATTCAAAAGCGGACCATTGGCAACGTAGGGGACGGCAGTGCACAGATCTTATCAACGGTCTCATTGGTTGGCGTCGCCACAGATTTGCAGAGAGGTGAAACTGAATATACGTGCTGCTCCTCTCCAAACTTGAGCCTGCTTATGCTGACCCTGAATGGTGCTTCTCACTTTCATTCTTGCTATCAATCCCTAAGCGACGACCTGTTCATTGCGTCAAGATCGTTTCTTTGTTTGAGACGAACGGATCTCGTTCAGCATTCTCTTGAGTCTCGTATTGAGTTGCTTTGTGTTGTTCTCCGCACCAGCCGCATTCCTTCTTCAAGGGCGACGTTAGCACTCGTTGGGCTTTTACCATACAACATTAATTGGCAGTCGCAGCAGTTTGGAGAATTGTACAAGAACTGCGAACCACGACACAATGGCAGGCAACTACCCTGGTGGTAGTTCATATCCCATGCAGGATCATAATGGCCCGGTAAGCAGGACAGCTTTGTCCTCAAACCAGTACTGACATACATTCAAGCGTTACGACAATAGACACCCCGAAGATGAAGAAGCAGAGCGCTCGTTGATGAGTGGTCAAGCATATGCTGGACATTATGACGACAACAATGGACGAAATCTAACACAAAACGATTCAACCTATAATCTGAGTGAATCCTATATTTCAGGAGAACCGAAAGTACCTGAAGTCTCGCAGTACGGCGCTCCACCACCACCACACGATCCTTATGCTGGTGATTTCCCTCAGGGCGGCGCTACGCCAAACCCTTATATTCGTAGCGATTCTACAGAAGCATGGCGAGCAAGGCAGAACCAGGGTGCGATCAAGCGATATGCGACACGAAAGGTTAAGCTCGTGCAAGGCAATGTCCTCAGTATTGATTATCCGGTACCTTCAGCCATTCAAAATGCGATTCAGCCTAAGTATAGGCAGGATTTAGAAGGCGGTAGTGAGGAATTCACGCACATGCGATATACAGCTGCAACCTGCGATCCGGACGAGTTTACGTTGAAGAATGGCTACAATTTGAGGCCGGCGATGTATAACAGACATACTGAGCTTCTGATTGCTATTACCTACTACAACGAAGATAAAGTCTTGACGGCCAGAACTCTTCATGGTGTCATGCAGAATATTCGAGATATCGTGAATTTGAAGAAGACTGAGTTCTGGAACAAAGGCGGTCCAGCTTGGCAGAAGATTTGTGTCTGCTTGGTCTTTGACGGTATCGATCCATGCGACAAGGAGACTCTCGACCTGCTTGCAACTGTTGGTATTTACCAGGACGGTGTGATGAAGAAAGACGTTGACGGGAAAGACACTGTTGTGCACATCTTCGAATACACAACTCAGCTCTCAGTCACACCTAACCAGCAGCTCATCCGACCCACCAACAACGACGCCACCGACCTGCCCCCAGTCCAGATGATATTCTGCTTGAAGCAAAAGAACAGCAAGAAGATCAATTCCCATAGGTGGCTATTCAATGGCTTTGGTCGCATCTTGAATCCCGAAGTCTGCATTCTGCTAGATGCTGGTACCAAGCCCGGCCCAAAGTCCTTGCTAGCTCTATGGGAGTCGTTCTACAATGACAAAGATCTAGGTGGTTCTTGCGGTGAAATCCATGCTATGTTGGGCCATGGTTGGAAGAAGCTGCTCAACCCGCTGGTTGCTGCTCAGAACTTCGAGTATAAAATCTCGAATATTCTGGACAAGCCGCTCGAATCGTCCTTCGGCTATGTCTCGGTCTTGCCAGGTGCTTTCTCTGCTTACAGATATAGGGCGATTATGGGCCGCCCTCTGGAGCAGTACTTCCACGGTGATCACACTCTATCTGCACGACTCGGCAAGAAAGGAATTGAGGGTATGAATATCTTCAAGAAGAATATGTTCTTGGCCGAAGATCGTATCCTCTGTTTCGAGCTTGTCGCAAAAGCCGGATCGAAGTGGCATCTGACCTATGTCAAGGCATCAAAAGGTGAAACTGATGTGCCGGAAGGTGCAGCAGAATTTATTGGTCAACGTCGAAGATGGCTCAACGGTTCTTTCGCTGCCTCGTTGTACTCGCTGATGCACTTTGGAAGAATGTACAAGTCTGGTCACAACATCATTCGCATGTTCTTCTTCCACATACAGATGATTTACAACATTGTTACGGTGCTCATGTCCTGGTTCGCTCTCGCCTCATACTGGCTCACTACAAAGGTTATCATGGATCTGGTCGGTCAGCCAAAGAGTGCTGCAAACCCTAATCAACCGACTTCCGCATTTCCATTCGGCGATACAGCCACACCTATTGTGAACACTCTTTTGCAGTACGGTTACCTGGCTTTCCTGTTACTCCAATTTATCCTGGCCCTGGGTAATCGACCGAAAGGATCTCGGTTGGCATACATGGTGTCTTTCATTGTATTTGGTATCATTCAAGCCTACGTTATCCTCGACGCTTTCTACTTGGTATATCGTGGCTTCAAATATCAAACCAACCCAGTCACCACAAATGAAGGCCTGGACGAGTTCTTTAGCTCGTTTTTCTCAGGAGGCGGCACGGGTCTCATCATTATCGCACTTGCAGCCACCTTCGGTCTCTACTATGTTGCCTCATTCCTGTACTTGGATCCATGGCACATGTTCACCTCCTTTTTCCAGTACCTGGCACTTATGCCATCGTTCATCAACATCCTCATGATCTACGCCTTCTCCAACTGGCATGATGTATCGTGGGGTACGAAAGGTTCGGACAAGGCAGACGTGCTACCGTCGGCTCAAACAAAGAAGGACGAGAAAGGCAAGAGTGCAGTAGTAGAAGAAATCGACAAGCCGCAAGCAGATATCGATGCACAATTCGAGGCCACTGTGCGACGAGCTTTGGCTCCCTACAATCCGCCACCAGAGAAGAACGACAAGACCCTTGAGGATTCGTACAGAAACTTCAGAACGAGACTGGTGTCTACCTGGATCTTCACGAACGCATTGTTGGCTGCTGGTATTACAGCGACAAACCTCAGCAATTTCGGGTTCACGGTAAGTAACACTCTATCCTCCTCTCCGACATTTTTGCTGACATATATCTAGTCTACTGCTACTCAACGATCTAGTACTTTCTTCGCGACAATTCTGTATATCACGGCGGCGTTGTCGCTTGTACGATTCATTGGCTGCTTGTGGTTCTTGGGTAAGACGGGTCTATTGTGCTGCTTCGCTAGAAGATGAGCAGCACATGGTGGGATATCCATCTGGCCGGTGTTTATCGGCATGTACTGGTTGGCTACTGGTTGGGCAAGCGGCAAGCTTTGGCAAAATGTGGCGAGGCTCTATACTATTTCCAGGCACAAGACCTTGACCGGTTTCGTGTGGCCCATAGCAATTGGGCTGGAAATCCTGTAATCTGGACAATATCAAGCGAAAAATGTTATAGAGATATCTTCATTACTGCTTCACTCGACATCATTACCAGGAACAAGTGATCTTTAGTAGAGTCTACCTAGTAGAACACTAGTGGCGATGCTTGGACGGCCCGCGACGCGCTAGCTGAATCCGAGGCTCAGGCATGATGACGCTTATCGATCAGGCACGATCCAGCCCATTTCGCCTGTATCTGATACCGAGCGCATACATCCTTGAATCTGTCCCGCACCTATACTACAACTTGACAGCCAAATCGTCTTTCGAGACCCTACCGGACTCGAAGCTCACTCGACATCGTAGACCTTTCTCTGGTTATAAATACTGCTGCGGATCTCATTCTCGTCGTGACAGCCTGGGTGGCATCAAGCCGCAACAATGTTGAAAGTATGGTCAATGAAACAGCAACAGGCGAAGGCCGATCAAGATGCTGGCACTCAGAAGAAGAAAAAAGTCACAGCTGCACAGCTGAGAGTGCAAAAGGGTAAGCATAGGAGCACGCGATGTTCAGACATGAATAAGCGAGGAAACTTGTGGATGTTGTACTGATTTCATACAGATCTAAGTGAACTTTCCCTTGGCTCAACCATGACCACAAGCTTCCCTGATCCCGACGATATCCTCAACTTCGTACTTACGATATCGCCCGACGAAGGGATGTACAAATCTGGCTCTTTCAAATTCACCTTTGCAATCAGCAACAACTATCCACACGATCCACCGAAAGTGAAATGTCAGCAGAAAATCTATCATCCAAACATCGATCTTGAAGGCAACGTCTGCCTGAACATTCTCAGAGAGGACTGGAAGCCAGTACTGAATCTGAATGCGGTGATAGTAGGAATGCAGTTTCTGTTCCTGGAACCGAACGCAAGTGATCCGCTGAACAAGGAGGCTGCGGAAGATTTGAGGACGAACAGGGAGAACTTTAGACGGAATGTCAAGACGAGTATGACCGGAGGAAGCGTTAAGGGCATTGCATACGACAGAGTGATTTCGACAAAGTAGAACTTGGATGTCAAGAAACGTGGACGAGATGATGAGGTTGCCTTTGATGATATCAAGCCCGAGACCAAAAGGGCGAAGCGCAGCTACGAGGAATACAAGACCTATCCAATCGTTACGTAGGAACTTCCAGCACTGTCCTGCTGAATTGAATCCTGGCTCAGGCTTGTGCGACACAACATCTGGGCACAGCCTTGGACTGATACTGTGGTTGCAGAGCAAAGCTTTAGGGATAATCGTCAACCATCGACGGCGGTGCGAGACAGGCGAAGGAGACAGAATGCGATCCTTGTGTCACGTGCGAACGTGGGAGCGTGCAAGATGTTATAAGATTTACGAGAGAAGGTTTATAGGTAGATCGCAAGGGTGCTTTATCAGTCTTTTATGCATACTAGCAGTTCAACTAGGCAGCCTGCGTGTCATTCCCATGCTCCTTGCCGTATGCTCTGCTTATTGTGCATACTGCTCACCGTACTTCTGCTCCTACTACAGTAGTCAGAAATCTAGGTCCGACCTCGGCCCTGCCAAGAAAACGAGGCTGGAAAATGGATCAGCGACGTGCAGCTCTAGTCAGCTTGAAGCGACCTGGAGCAATAATTTTCCCCGAGCCCAGGTCTCGCGATATTTGACTCACTGATTCACCTTACTACGCTTGCTGTTGTGGTTTTCTAGATATACAAGATCCAAGATGGCTTCCAAGACGTTCGCGAGAACAGCTTTGAGAGCTTCCAAGCAGAAAATTGCAATTCCTACCGTGCCAAAACGAAGCTTCGTCTCCGCACCAAAGAGTAGACCTGTTGTTGCTCAGACGAGCAGAGCAGCTATTCCAGCTGTGCAGACAAGAGGTGTCAAGACTATCGACTTTGCAGGTGTCAAGGAGGATGTATATGGTAAGCATTTCCACAACCTCAAGCAGCCTTTAGGTGGTTCGAGCAAAGCGCGAGCATTACCGCAATGTCAGGGTGATTAATTTGTGCTCGTATAAGCAGCGACATGTGGTTGCGGCAGGACGCATGCTCTATGCTTCTTCCTAGCTGTGTCCTGAAAGTAGTCACTAACAATCTTGTGTATAGAACGTGCCGACTGGCCTCGGGAAAAGCTCCACGAATATTTCAAGAACGACACACTCGCCCTCATCGGCTATGGCTCGCAGGGCCACGGTCAAGGTCTAAACTTGCGCGACAATGGCATGAACGTCATCATCGGTGTACGAAAGAACGGTGCATCTTGGAAAGAAGCTCAGCAAGATGGCTGGATCCCAGGCAAGAATCTGTTTGAGGTTGATGAAGCCATCTCAAAGGGCACAATCGTGATGAACCTGCTGTCAGATGCGGCGCAAAGCGAAACATGGCCTGCTATCAAGCCTCAATTGACCAAGGGAAAGGTACGTTAAGATTACTGCGAACAGTCTGCATTGCGTTACGCTAGGCATGAGCTGGAATTGTGGAATATGTGCTAATATGTCTTCTAGACTCTCTACTTCTCCCACGGCTTCTCTCCTGTCTTCAAAGACCTCACCAAAGTTGATGTTCCTTCTGACATCGATGTAATCCTCGTGGCACCAAAAGGCTCAGGCCGAACCGTCCGATCTCTCTTCAAAGAAGGCCGAGGCATTAACTCCTCCTTCGCTGTATTCCAGGATGTGACTGGCAAAGCAGAGGAGAAGGCCATCGCTTTGGGTGTAGCAGTGGGTTCCGGATACCTCTACAAGACCACGTTCCAGAAAGAAGTCTACTCTGACCTATACGGCGAGCGAGGATGTCTCATGGGCGGTATCCATGGCATGTTCCTTGCTCAATACGAGGTGTTGAGAGAACGAGGTCACACGCCATCGGAGGCTTTCAACGAGACCGTTGAGGAGGCGACGCAGAGTTTGTATCCACTTATCGCGGCGAACGGCATGGATTACATGTATGCTGCTTGCAGTACGACGGCGCGAAGAGGTGCTATTGACTGGTCGAAGAGATTCAAGGATACACTCAAGCCAGTATTCAATGATCTGTATGATGCTGTGAAGGATGGCAGGGAGACGCAACGATCGCTTGAGTACAACTCTGCGCCAGATTACAGAGAACGATACGAGAAGGAGATGCAGGAGATCAGGGACTTGGAGATCTGGGTGAGTCTAATCGTCCTCGTGACTCGTGAATTTTGCTAACTCTTAGCAGCGTGCTGGCAAGGCTGTCCGAGGTCTTCGACCTGAGAACAACTAAGTTTTTCTGCAACGTGTGCTTGAAAAATCCATGAGTCGGACCCAGATTACGACAGTTGATGTGCAGCGATATATATGCTGGGCTCGAGGACGACGGAAATGTACGGGATATGTACAAGATTTGTCAAAGCTTCCTAGATACCACTTTTATAGGATGGTCTGCTGTGTTTGCAAGATGGCGTCGGCGAATACCAAAAGTTTCCTCGTTGGTGAGCCAGCTTCACTTCCTATGGGCCCACACATTTCCAAACCTCACATGGCTCTGGCCTGAAAGTGCGATAACGGCGGTCAAGCACCAGAACATATCATTACTGATTTCAATACTTTCACTACTAGTTCACTTGTTTCCACCACTTTCTTCGACTATTGCTAGTGTATCACGACCAAGTTGTGTCCCAGACCTCCTCTCCAACTCTTTAGAAGCATGAACAACAATGACAGTTTGTATGCTGCTTTGTGCAGTTAACCAAAGCGCTGCAGCTAGACCGTTTTATATTGTGCCCTAGTAGGTGACAAGTGTGCGCAATATGGCCTTCACCAAAAGTTGCGAGACCGCTTGAATGGTAGTTGGCTCGGTGCTTCCAGTGATGACAGTGCTCATCGAACGTCTCTCTTCCTTCCACGACCCATCATCTTGTATATTCCAGCACACAAACAGATCAGGCTGATTGTATTCGATGCGACTCGAAGGTAAAAAGATTCCAGCCTACTAACGTGAGTGTGCGAAGAGCCTATCTGGACTGATGTACATACAGTTACGCGTCTTCGATCTCGATCAACGCGTACTTTAGCTCGTCCTCCACCGTAGGTTTTCCTGTGAATCTTGTGGTATCCAGGATCTATGGCGATAGGTCTTTGCCAGCTATAGCTTGCGGTTTGAGAAACCTTCTGCAGCTGCTGCGACCCTTGCACGCCGTCTAGT
Source organism: Pasadenomyces melaninifex (assembly GCA_022813495.1). Lineage (NCBI taxonomy): Eukaryota > Fungi > Ascomycota > Dothideomycetes > Pasadenomyces > Pasadenomyces melaninifex. The sequence continues at coordinate 40,038 of JAKLMI010000002.1, read as the reverse complement.
TGTGCGACCATTGTGTTGATCACATCCATCAGTCTATACTCCGATGCGATGAAGTTGTCAATTTCTGATGATCTGAGGTTGCTAGTGTCAAGGACTCGAGGGCGATTCTTGTAAATATCTGGACCAGTGAGAATTTGGAATTCGGCTGCGGTATTGAATGCTAATCTCTTGGACAGTGCCATGCCTGACATGTCTTCCAGGGCTCGCTTTCTTTTGCTCATGATGCTCATCCTTCGTCGCAATCAATATTCGAAGGTGACGTCCTAGAGGAAGAGATTGTTAGTGTTAGAGAACTGAAGGACATCTCGGTGTAGGTGTGAGAGATCCAGGCACTTCAGGTGATAGATAGCCTTGTGCTCTTACACTTTACCCTACACTTTCGCTTTCGCTTCCGAATTCACAATCACTCGAATTTTCAGTCTACCTACTTCGGTCTCTTGCTTATTTCTTCCGCATGTGAGGAAACTGCTTAGCCCCGTCAGCAAACTCCGAGGCAATGATGTGCAAGATAGTCTTCGTCATCAATCCGGACACCATCTGCATAGTGTTCAGCTCTTCGCAATACTCGATGCCAATATTCATACCACAAGCTTCTTCTTTCCACTTACATTCATCCTCAATCTCCCAGCAAAACCACATCATCGAGTCATCCTCAAATGGCGATTCTGCGAGCCACTCTCCGCCGTCATGCAAGACGTCGTACTCATTGAATACATTGACCTGTTCAATTTAGCACGACCAAACTGAAAGCCGTGAAAGGAAGACGCCTCAACTCTATGTCGCGATCTTTACGCCAGATTGTGACGTCCGTTTGCCGTGGATACCGTCCCAAAACTTATCGATGTTGTGGTTCTCGCCTGTTGCGCCGACCTGGTGTCGGAGAATGAGCATCAAGACTTCGCTGCTGCCACCGTTGGCAAGAGAGAGAGGCTTTGAGCTGTCAGAACTACATCCATGAGTCGAAAGTCCTTTGGTTTGATGTCTCGAACAACATCCATAAAGAGCTTGTCAAGCGTGAGAACGCGAGGACGACTCTTGTGGTAGCCCTGTTTCGTCGGCAGCTCTGCTTCGTGCTTGATATTATACTTTGGCTACAGCCTATTCGCTTTCCATTTCATCTTGGCCCTGCTCTTATCGACACTTTCCTCTTGTTCGGGTGTGCTGGACTTCGTGCTTGATGTGCGGTCCTTCTCGGGCTATTGCTTGCTAGTTCTATTTCCTTAGTAGTCTGATTTGCCTCTTCCTTGACGGATTCTAAAACCGGATTGACATGTGGCTTTGCCATTCCATGGGGTAAGTGGGTTCCTCTTGGAATTCGTTCTATCAGGCTGCCAACGTAAAGGCATACATGTATTCGAGAAGAGTTCTTCTGCTATCTTCCCGAAGTAAATTGTGTATCAATACAAGCGAAAGAACGCATGCAGATATCGCATCCTGCAAACAATTGCCGTGCTTAGTATTCTCACTTCTTCACACTTACCTTAGCCAAGCGCACTGTCACTTTCTGCTTAACAGAACCATGATATCGCTCAATATCACTTCCGTGTGACAATGTAAACGCTCTCGTCATCTTCTCTGCTTCCCTGCCACATTTCGGGCAGGTTCTTCTAGGCCTTCTCAAATTTAATTTCGAATCAAGGTCGACATCCTCTTCCAGAGCAAAGTCCCATAACAATACACCATGACTCTCTCGACGACCGACACCCGGAGAAGAGAAGCTGACGTGTCGAGCAAAGCTAGGAGTCAAACGGAATCAGAAAAGAATACAAAATCCAAGCAAGTACAACCTTTGTCACAATCCGACATTCTAACCCGCTTATCTTGCATCCAAGATGAACCAATACAGCTCAAAAGCAATATAGCTCGTCAAGACGACGGCATCGCGCAAGCAAGAGAAGACATTGCTGCATCAAAAGCAGAAGTACAATGCTGGAACCAGGATTTGTTCGATGCGCGCATGAACCTAGCTCAGTTAGAATCACAAGTCGGCGACATCAAACGAAGTATTCGGGAGGATGATGTTGAGATGTACGAAATATCGGAGAAGCTCGAAGAACATGAGATGAATCAACTCTCCCCAGCTGGTCTGTCGGTCCAAGCCAGAGATGAGGTCGAATGGGTACAGATCGAGAGGACAACAAGTGTGACGCAGGTTGGGTCTGAAGTACGAGCGAAGCGATGAGCTCACGGACAGGTGGAGATCACGTTTGAGCCCTTCAATCCACAATCCGGTATAGGCTATAGCTATTGGTTAAGCATAGATTGGCGAGGTTTCGGCGAAAGCTTGTCTGTCTCGTCAATCGTGTGAAGATAACATACAATACACAACTGTTTTACATCTGTTTCGTGAAAGTACTAGGAATGCAGAGCACTACTGGTGCCTTGAACTTTCGTGGTGCATCTCGTCGACAAGCAAGGCTTGTTAGAGTTCTGGCGGTACCGACAACCATATATGAGGCAGTGTTGCTATGCATCGCAACAGAGTTCGGCCCCAGTCAAACTATCAATCTCCCTACCCTACAGTCGAACATGGGCTATCACATCGCGCGACGCATAGCAGTAGCGTTGCAGCAATGCCTGTATATCTAGCCTGATAAGGCCAGCAGTTTCTACACTGCCCTACATGCGCTTCATGCGCTCATACTTTCTGCCCTTGTGCTATAACCCAACCCTCCCCTTCCTTCGATCCCTGCGCATTGCACGATACGTGTTGAACTGACAGCAGACTGCTCCTCTAAAGGACCACTATCAGCTTCATTCAGATGCAAAAGACCGAGTCAACATGTCTCAATGTTATGATTGGAATAGCGAAACAAATCAAGTCAAACAACTGCTGGGTAACATTTGGGTGCAATGCCCAGAAGGCTTAGGGTGCTGTGTCGGAGGAGACACTTGTCTAGATCACAACATCTGTCATGCTGCACATACGGCGTCTAACAATTCCACCGGCAGCTATAGCACTTACTACGTTTCGAGATGTGCAGATCCCACATATTCAAGCTCATACTGTCAGAAAGTGTGCAATGCGCCAGGCCCTCCTGATGCTGTATATAACGAAGTACGTCAAATCGCCCTTTGGTAAGAGCTGTAGGCTAATGTGTCTAGACTGCCCAGGATTGGGCGTGCTGTGGCAACGATGCATCAGGAAACGTTAGCTGCAATGCTCCTACGAATGAAGTCTTCCAGGCTCCTGCACCCGCGAAATTGGCTGTGATATCTTCCGGCGCCTCGGTTGCTACTACTGCGACACTGGTGCCGGGGTCAGGGACTGCCACTACAATATCAGGCACATCTGCAACGGCCTCACTAACGACTTCTGTGGGTCAGGGCACAGCCTATGCATCGCCCTCGGCCTCCACTCCTACACCAGTTGCGACTTCCCAACCACAATCCAAGGGATTGAGCACAGGCGCTCAGGCAGGTATTGGAGTTGGAGTTGCACTTGGAGTTATTGCGATCGCTGCTGTCATAGGAGTTCTGTGGTTCAGGCGCAAGAAGAGTAGGCGACCACAGACTAATAACACAGGACCCATTTATCTTGAGAAAGAAAACAATCATGTCCGACCTGAATTGGCTGGAGAAGGACAGAGCTCCCCGAAACACGAATGGATGTCTCCCACAAAGAGCGGTCCGCCAGCATATCCCGCTTATGAGCTGGAAACGAGATGAAAGAACGTGACAACCCCAACGGTGCTATGATTTAAGAGAAGGAGATCCATTTATAATCGAGCTAGAGACCTACGAAGACCTTTCCAAAAGCTGGAGTGGGACACTCATCATCACAAAAATCACGAAAAGGCAATGTGGACATTCGATCAAATGCGAAGTCTTCAGATTTGACGTAACCGTGGCTTCGTTTACTACATTACTTATTGTCTGTGCGCTACCAGGATCTTCGTTGGAACGAATTGACCTTCATCTGCTTATTGGCTATATGCTTTCTTGGTAAGAGTGTTGGACTGCAGAGATAGTGCTGCAGGTCACCTTGAAGGTCGTCGGTACAAACCATAAAGAGGATGGCTCAGGCACCGCCCACCAGACGTGTTCGAGAGGGTTTGGGTTCGTGACTTGAAGCCGAGCTCTTCCTTCGGAAGTTGACCAGTACTATGCAGTATGATATGCAACAGAGACTGTCTTACGATCAAGCCTACGACATGCACGAAAGTTTGTAAGTCTGTGTCTGGCGATAACAGAGCATGCATTCAGCGAGGTTCGAAGCGATGGGAATGATGCTGGCTCGACTGTACGATTCGTGCAAGAGCTTTTGGGAGAGGAAATGTGGGATAGATGTTGATGATAGCAAGATATAATCATCTCGTTCTGTGCGATAGCTTTTTTGCTAGACATGGAAGTAGCAACGTGCGCATGCCGTAGTCTCGTAACTGCGTATACAATTTTATATCGCTGTGTGACAGAGCTTGGTACTTTCGTACTCGACCATTGACTTGAAAAAGGGGTTCCAGTCTTGGCATTCCGTGGACTTCACCGCCGGGCTTCTTCGCGCCTTCGACTCATCCTAGCATGCTTGCTTCCTCGCAAACATGATCAAAATGGCTTGCCGCCTATCTCGCCAGCGAGTCACCTGGCCAGATATACTCTCAGAATATTATGGAAGACCTCATTAAATACAAAGCCAATCCCCCCGCGCCAGTGACCTTGAAAGGCCAATATCTAATACTTGTACCATATCAGAAAGATGAACATCTCGACGGTCTGTGGAAAGCACTCGGAGGTGCCGAACGTATCAACGAGCTGATCAAATACTTCCCGAATGATATGTACACTACACCAGCTGAGTTTGGTGATTGGTTGCAGCGAGTCAACCAGACCTCGAATTTTACCACGCTTGTCGCGGTACGCGATTCTGATCAGACTATCGTTGGCATGGCAAGCTACATGCGGCCAGACCCAGCAAATGGAGTTGTCGAAGTCGGTTCGGTGGCTCATGGCGCGGCTATGGCTCGATCGCCACTATCGACAGAGATGCATTACCTGATGGCTAAGCACGTATTTGATGATCTGAAGTATAGGAGATACGAATGGAAGTGTCACAACGATAATGGACCGAGCAAAGCTGCTGCCATACGCTATGGCTTTACCTTCGAAGGTGTCTTTAGACAGCACATGATCTCGAGAGGCTTCAATAGAGATACGGCTTGGTTCTCGATTATTGATAAAGAATGGCCTGGTATCAAGCAAGCTTTTGAGACATGGCTTGCACCTGATAACTTTGATAGTGATGGCAAACAGCGTAACAGGCTCGACAATATTCGTGCCGGACTGAGCAGTCAATAGGTGTGCGTGACGTTTGTTTAGCAGACACGACACAGAGTTAACAAGTGAAATATTACAACCAATCGATTGGTACACATTGGGCTAGGATAAACAGGGGATACATCACTTCAAGATGCTCGTCCAGCGGAGCTTGCGGTTTGTCACTCGCGACTTGAACCTGAGGCTTCTACAAATATATAACACTAGCGATGTGTCCCAGCCTGGACTACTTCTTGTTCTCAATTAAGACCCCTCGACTTCTGTCCTTCTTCCAATCTATCATCAAAGAAGCAAACCTACTCATAGATTCGCGCCAATACTATGGCTACTTTCAACAACAGCCTAACTCGACAGACTAATGGTTCAGCAAATCCATCTTCTGTCATGACAGCCTTTCCACCAGGAGGCGAACGCAACACCACGACACTCCAGCCGGCAGCCCCAACTTTTCAGCCGCAGTCGCACGGTTTTGTCAACACCAATACTGGTTCTACACCAGCACACGGCGAGACAACTGACTTTCTTCACATTAAGGCAGCACGTCCAGGACAGGTCTTTAGAGAGCCTCGAATCAATGAGCTCTCCATTACTGCTGTCAAAGGGTAAGTCTCATAATCCCAAATGATGCTCAGGCTAAATGCAATAGGATGTCAAATGGTCACCAGGTCTTCGTCTATGTCGCTGACGTTGATCCAGAGGTAGGAGGTCAACTTCTCACCATTAAGACCATACCGCTCATGGCACTGGCTGTCCTGTCTCCTATCGTCAACGTCGCATTACGCACATATAACAAGAAGACAAATGGACACCAGATCAACCATGTCGTCCTGCCTCCTGGTCCGATCCGAGCCTATAGAGAGATAGTGAACTGGGTCTGGGATGTAGTGATCAATGGCAAGATGGTTCCTTTACGAACGCTGAACGGCAAAGCTCTGGTTACTTACGCTGAGATCACAAAGATCTGCAACCAGTTGAAGATCACCTGGCTTGCCGTTGGTTTGAAGCGCCGGACGTTCGATGCTCTTAAGGTGGATGGTAGACGACAGTTTACTGTCCACCCTGGTGATGTACGAGAGGCTATGGGTCTAGATGCTGATCATTGGTTGCGAGGCAACATGGTTGAAGCAATTGCTAAGGCTGAGCTTACTAGCAGTATGCACCCCAGCTTTGCCACCAAGTACCAGGATCTTTGTGGTGAATTGCCCTGTCTGCGAGAAGAGGTTGAGGCTATGGAGTGGCACTTGAGCATGCAGCTACGTGCTGTGCCGAATCTCGGTCAAGGTCTGCCAGACTTGATTAGTCGTGTCACGCTTCATGGCTAAAATGTGGAGTGGAAGACCATTTGTGAAGATAGCACAAAGGTGAAGCTTTGTGAACGAGGCCTTTATGAGACAACTTGCGCGATGCAACTGGTGCGAATAATACCAAGAGTTATCACAACCGAATACGTATGACTTGATCAACCTTTCAACATGGATCAGATAGCATGCAAGACGAGGCAGCAAGCAAATGGAAGATGATTATTCAATGAGATAAGTCAAACGCCAGTCCGACACAGATGTGCAGAGGTACAAAGCCGGCCGCATTCCAAGTTGGTGGCAAAAGTCTGTCATATAGTTCAGATACAGGTCTTGATATAGAGACATCAAAAAAGTCCATTTCATAAGAAATAGAACCAATAGTTCGTCCAGTCCATTGTGTCTAAACAGTAGAATCTCTGCTTTTCATGGTCGTGTGCGATATCTAGGTACATATACTCTGCTAGCGACTATGGATAACTCATCGCTGGAAAGGTTGTGGTTGGAGCCTATGAGCAGCCCAGAGTAGAAGCCTAATCTTGTCAGCTTCTGGCTGCAGTCGAGCAATCGTCTATCAGAAGTGCGTAAGGTAGTCACGAGATCAACCGTAGACTTTCTCCTCAGACAATAAAAAACGTCAACTTCCACGTTCACTTTCACCAATTCCTATCACCGCGAATCAAGACTTTCACCATAGCCATGACCGTGGTGTTCAATCCTTGCGAATTAGATCTCGAGATGTCAGTGTGTCACTTATACCGTCGCGTCACAATTGTTTTGATAATGCCAATGACATGCAACTAGCCAGCAAGCATCAGTTACCATGTCACTATAGCAAACAGCACTTTCAAGCTCTTTACTAATGTCTTGCCAACTCCGATTGACTCATACTAATGCCAGTGACAGCTGCAGGATACGTCAAGCCCGCTAAAATCTTCAGGCATCACCAACAAGCAGGGCGCTAATTGTGAAAATCGATCTGGTTGCCGCCAACAACAGTGAAATGGGTGGCAAAAATCTGGTGCAGGCGTCTGACTGTGTTTGGTCCTGACCCGCAGCACGATTGTCACTCGCGGTCTCGAAATTCTATTTAATCCCCTTCTGCTTTCTGTCAAATTCCAAACTTTCTTCCCTTCCTATCCATAACACAACCTTCAAGGATACACCGCTGGGAACCCACCTCAAAACCTCAACATCCTTCAGCACACCACTTTTCTTACTAAAAAGATATCATCAAGTTCGGTCGCAATGGCTGTTACCACTACTCAAGCCGTTCGCAAGAACGAGACCATCAACAAAACCATTAACCAGGGTGCCACTCAAGCTCAAGAGCCGGTATACCTCTACATCGACGCTCAGAACCCAGACGACTCTAAGTCAATGGGTGTATTCAAGATGGGCCCCGAGGCAACCAAAGCGTAAGTCATACCAACCTTTCCCTGCATGAACCACTGACAGCCTGTTAGCCTAGGTCGAGGTAGAAAGCTGTCAATCTGGGTTGACGGCGAAACCCAAGAGACTTCGAAGCTGCTCAAGACGAAGCTTACCCTACGAGCCTTGACTGCCTTCATCCCAGCAGTCGGCAAAGCTGTGCGCATTCACAAAGAAGCTGGCGGCGGCTTCATTACTGATGTCGTCTTTCCTCGACACTATGCGACTTCTTACAACAAAATCTTCGGCTGGATGTGGGCTTCCATCGCTGAGGGCCGAGTCGTCAAACCAGCACGGGTTGAGAAATTCGCCCTCCGAACCTACCGAGACGTGGCTATCGTTGCTGAGGAGCTTGGCGTGGGCTATTTGGTGAAGGCTATGGAGGCACGAATCGAACAGATGGCGGCTGGCGCAGCGATGCGACAAGGCGTTGTGTCTCTTCCTACAATCTCGGTCACTGCATAGGCAGTTGACCAATACCAAATACACAAACATTGGGAAGGACGGTGGGTTTGCAGGGAGAAAAGTACTTGCCAACGCGCACTTGTATCACTATATGCAAGGCATGATTATGAGTCAGCATGATTATTTGGGTTTCAGTGGATTTGGAATTATTTTGATCAGCTGTTGAATACTATGATGATAAGAGTCTGTCTGAATTTGAGAATTGCCAGTCTGGAATCAGACTTGCAACTCAACGCGAAACCGTAGGACAGAACAATGAAAGAAGTTTGAGCTGAGCATAAGTATTTTTCGTGCCATGTACACAAGTATGTGAAGACTGTTTCCATACGTCAAGGCCGTGACCATGGGTAATGCGTTCCACCTGATCTTATTTGCGTTAACAGTTTCATCGCATTGTGTGAGCCTCCGCTGCTGTGAACCTTCACAAGGAAATTGATCAAGCACTTGGTGTCAAAGCCTCCATCGCGACTTCGCTTTTGCATTGACATCAACGCACCTATAACCTTTCGTATCTTTCATGGCATTTGTACCGTGCCGTGGCACGCATGGTCGTTTCTTGGCATTCCCATCCAGACAACCGCTTCTCCAGCGAGCTGGCGCCGTCACACAACAGGCAATCATGGCGGTCACCAAGTCCCATTCCTGTCGCTAAAGCGTGGCTTGCGGATTTTGGCTTCTTCTCGCAAATCTTGGCTAGCTACAAGCAAAACAGAGTGGCTGAATAAAGAGGCTCGCGATGTAGCCTACGCTCTTTTGAACAACGGTGTATAATGCTTGCTTCGCAATTTAAATGCTGTACGAAATTAGCACCCGCGCGTAGGATGATTGCGATATGAATTGGTGCCTGGGTAGCCGAGACTACAGCGGCATTCGATAGAACCTCTACGTTCTATTGTGCAAGACGAACAAACGTCTGCTGCTGACTATCGATCACAGCTGAGCGAGCAATGGCGCAACCCTGACGATATCCTCTCGGTCTTACTCATTGTTGGCGCGGATGTCATCAGCACAGCGCTCGCCAATATATTGACAGACAGTTCTTTTCGACCTATAGCATTCTCGTTTGGCTGAGTAGCGTATGCGTACACCTTTCTGCTCAACACAGCAGGCCGCCCTAAGCTGGAACTTGAAGCAGAATTTCCTTATACTTTGGTCAACTGTTGAAACGGCGATATGATCGAAGATGGATCTTGGCTTTTAGGCAGAATGACCAAACATTTTGATCTCTGGATGCCATAAGCCACGAGTGACATCCTGCTTGATATGAGATAGGAGCACGAAAATTACTATCGTCTGGTCATTTTGATACCGTTGCGCGTCGAACAAAGGTAGACCTGATGGTAAAGAAATATATGCGGGCTCAATACCAATATCTGCGAGCACACAATGCCACATAGCTCAATTCCAGTAATGTGTGTTATACTCTTACTCTAGGTCCACACTGTATATTGGCAAGACATCGGCGACTATCGACTTTAGGTCATAGCTGCAAACCTGAGACAAACCCCTCTATTCCACAAGGGCTACTGCCTCTTTTTCTTTTATTCTATTTCCTCATCATCCTCTTTACGTGCATTCCATACTATTATTTCATCTTTCGTCAAGAACCTTGATGCTATCCAGAACATCAATTTCCGCCACCTCGAACTTGTGCAAAACAATCCTTACTAGCACTCACCTTCTCACAGCAATAGCGTTGGTGTGCACGAGGAGATAAGAGGGATGCACTTCCTGAAAACGTCGGAAGAGCACGTTTTGGCACTGATGGAAGTGGAGAGTGTCGAACGAAGTTCCAGACTTTGGGAGAGTGCTCTAAGGGACGACAAAGTAATTAAAAGAGCGAGCAGAGATAGGTATCAATAACCATAAATGCATAACTCATTGCTAGAAATTGTAAAGTGCTAACCAGATCCCACCAAATCTTCTTTCCTCGCCGTGCCTGGTGTCGTTCAGACTGCGTGTACCGTCTTCACATCGCCGACACTTCTTGTTTGTCGCAACCATCACTCCGTTCACAATTAATGTCAACTTAACGAATCTCCTTATTCCAAGCCCATGAACTGTCTTCTGACCTTCGCGGCCGGTGCAGCGCAGGCCTTTGGCACCTTCTGTGCACTGCGGAAGTCAGTCGAGGTTGTAGCATCGTAACAGCTCCTGTGGTAATAGCAGATCCCGATATTAATTAAGTATGAAACACTGATGCAAGGGGCACCATCAGTGTCGGTGATGGTATTACAGGTGTTAACGCAAGCAGCAAAAGAAGCCACGGGTTGTCCATTCGCATAGCTGACGAAATTTTGACCATTGACACCAATCTGGAGGACTTTGTAGTCTGTGCCTCCATAGTTCTCGACGTCGTCAGTGGCTGCTGGGCAATTGATGCAGTTCAATGGTGTTGCGCCCGGTTGACCTTGAGCTGGGTAGTACGTGTCAGCAACTTGATTGCCAGTGTAGGTACCAGTAGCTTTGGCACCGCCATTAGCACCAGTGCTAGCTGCCGCCGGCGCTGTAGTCGTCGTTGTAGAGGAAGTGGTGGTAGTCGTAGTGCTGCTTGTTGTGGTCGTACTAGAAGTTGTTGTGGTCGTAGTCGTCGAAGTGGTGGAGGTAGAGGCTGATGTAGTCGTGGCAGTGGTAGTAGTCGTTGACGTGGTAGTTGTGGTGCTGGTGGTGCCGGCCCCGGCTGTCGATGTGGTGGCCGATGTTGTTGTTGTTGTTGTGCTAGTCGTGCCTGTGCCAGCCGCAGATGTAGTGGTACTTCCAGCGGATGTGGTAGTTGTGGTGGTGCTTGTGCCTCCAATAGCAGAGACCTTCTCAGCGCTATCGAAGTTGCCACCAGTGGTCGTTCCCTGATCGGTAGGTGCTGATGAGTGCTTGTAACAGAAGTTGGTCGTTCGGTCGTATGAGATGCTCACACATGCAGTATCGGCAGCGCAAAGATCGATGCAGGCTTGCAAGCTTGCAACTTGGGGTGCAGTGCCCGGTTGGCCAATGTTGAGGCCATCGACGGCGGTGTCGCAGCGGATTTTGAAGCCATCGATGACTAGGCCATTATCAGCTGTGCAGGAAGCCCCAGCACCAGCAGCGCTTGTTGTCGTCGAAGCACTTGAAGACGTGGTGCTTGAACCACCTCCGACAGTGGCACTCGTTGTGGTTGTAGCCGCCGAGGCCGAGGCCGAGGTTGTGGTAGCAGCACTGCCTGTGCTCGTGCTGGCGCCACTATTCGTGCTTGTCGTTGTGATGCTTCCGCCGTCAACAGGGTCATTTCCGAGCACGATCGCACCATCATAGCCGGTCTTCAGGTATGGCGTGCCGTTGTCCGTGTCATGCATATAGCAAGTAGAACTAGGTGCAGCGTAAGACACACCGACACAGTCTAGATCATCGTAGCAATCGTCAAGACACTGCTGGAAGGTCACACCAGTCTCGGTATTGTAGGTGCTACCTGACACGCTGTCTACAGCATAACCGCAGTAGATCTCGAAAAGTCCGTCACTGCTGCCAACATCGGTTGGGCATGGTGCTTCATTAGCACCGACAGCGCCCGTAGTAGTCGTGGCAGCTCCGGAGCTGGTTGTGGTAGATGAGCTAGAAGCATCGACTAGAACAGCACTGTCGTATTCGCCACCAGTAGTTGTGCCCTGAGTAGTTGGTAGGCTGGAGTGAAGATAACAGAAGCCGGTCTGTCTGTTGTAGGAAACGCTGACACAGGTGGAGTCTGCCACACAGAGGTCGATACAAGCCTGCAGGCTGTTTACTTGAGGCGCATCGCCGCCCGTGTCGATGTTGAGACCATCGACAGCTGTTGCGCAGAGAATCGTGAAACCGCCAACGACCGAGTTATTGTCAGCTGGGCAAGTTGCTGCAGCACTAGCGCTGGTGGTTGTTGAAGCACCCGAGGACGTGGTGCTCGAGCCATTTGAACCACTTCCCGATGTGGAAGTTCTGCTTGTTGAGCTTGTGCTTTTAGACGAGCTACCCGACGAGACGCCTGAAGAGCTGCTACCAGGTGAGGCACTCGATGAGGCAGAAGAAGCAGACGAGCTGGACCCTGACATGCTAGATGAGCTAGTTCCTGACATACTCGACGAACTCTTAGATGAGCTGGATGAAGATGAGCTGCTGTCACTCAATGTGCTTGAAGACGCTTGTGAGCTGCTGGAACTCATGCTCATGGATGAAGTTGTGGTTGAGCCGGTATCAAGCTCGCCCGAGGCAACCAGTGCATCTCTTGCGACACCCCCAAGGTCAACTGGGACACAGGTGCTATCTGGTCCATTTGGCCAACCAGCGTACAGAACGCCATCGCATTCGAAGAAGTTGGCTTCGCCTCTGTCAGTCGTGTTCCAGTGCAGCACGCCATCCACCATATAGAACGTGGTTGTCACACTGTTGGTATTGTTTGTCGGGACTATTGGCGCAAATGTATCTGATGCATTTCGTCCAACCTTTGCGCCGGACAATGTCCGAAGCTGTCCATCCTGCAGATAGAAGAAGTCGGCATTGTTAGCGTCACCGGATGTACTGTTGTCTCCAACAAAGCCTGCTGGTCTACGGCTGCCGGTGATTGCATCCACAACATAGGCCAAGGCGAATGGCGAGGTGGAAGGAATGCTTGTGACCGTTCCACTGGGAATGCCAGCACCCAAGGTAGCTGATGCAGATGCTGTTCCTGAAGGTCCTACAGTGACTGTAGCGGTTGTGACCACAGTACTAGTCAAAGTTGTGGAGGTAATGACAGTCTGTGGAGGGTTGTTGATGACTAGCGAGTTCGTTCCACCCATGAAGTTGAAAATAGTGCCAGCTGAATTATATACAGTGCTGAAGAAGGCAGGATATTCGTAAACGATCGTATGCTCCACAGGATCACTGCACAATGGGTCAAGACCCGTTCCAGGTACTGAGGGTACTTGAGCATAGGTGCTTCGCAGGACAGCTGCTGCTGATAGCAGCAACGAAGTGGATTGCTTCATGGTTAGTAAACGAGTGACAGCCTATCTCGCGGAAAAGGCCAATGACAGCTCAACAGGAGAAGTAGAGAACGTACTCTGTAATGATGGAAGAACACAATTATGAGGAAAGCTGACAGGATTTAAGACCATGACACAAAATGTTACATTCCTTAGAGCCTTTCATCGTAACCACTGTGCTTCAAGGATTGACTGTCCGTGCTTTCAGCTTGGCGCGACTTTGCATGGCCATAGATGCAGTCGAGCAATTTCTTCGCTATGCGAAGGCCTGCCCTCGCCGAGCTTAAAGAAGCACGAGCCTTGTCCCGTGGGTAACCAGATCAACCTTTTATGTGGATAGAACAAACAAATGCGAATAAAAGCATTTGCCACTCACCACTCTGGATAGCAGTCCAGTGACTTACATACAGGATTCAATCAAGGTCAACCAGGTTTCTTCGTTCTCTGCATTGTCAGACATTTGCTCACAAGTTTCGACTCTGCGGTCATGGGCTGCTGATTCCTAGAACACCTCTATATACGTCTCAGTATTGAGGCATTCAGGTGATTCGTGTCAACAATGAGCCAATATCCATAAGGCTTCGCGGTCAGAATCACTGCGCTCGACTGGCTCCTTCTGCGAATCATCACTGGCAGCCCATATGTAGTCGTGAGCTGTCGTCGACCTGGAGCTGTTTGTGGTGGCAGTGCCGGCAAGAAGTACGTTCAAATATGCCAAGTGCGCCGACGAAGTGGTTAGGGATCGTTCAGGTCCAGAGCATCCCTGTCGAAGCTGCGACGCTCGAGCACTATCGCGTGTCGGCCGGAAAACGAGATACTAGGCAAGAACCTCGACGATATCGAGCCATGCTTGGTCCATGGTCGCCGCACTTGGCTGATGCGTTGTCTGAAGACCACAGACTAAGACCATGTTGTAGGCGTCGGCAAAAATCTGCAATTGCATTGATCGAGTTGGATCTAAGATGGATCTCGGGCATGCCTAAGCTTTCCAGATTCCCTGTTTTTGCATGACTTCATACCTATTGTGGGTCGCGTGTCAAAACATGTGCCTTCCTTCCTGCAATTTATTGTGCTTGTTGTCGATCTTCAGATTGCTTCTCGTCCTTCCATACCCATTTCAATCGTCATTGGCGCCTGTACACGTGCGCGTTAGAACACAATGTTGCCAACCGAGTTGTTGGCAACGACTTTACTGATATCGATAGCCCAAGCACATCCTCATCAAACACCAACACGCGCTGAGCTCTCTTTAATAACTCCTCCACCACATCCAGAGCATGCTTATTACAGAAGAGACATTGTCGATAGTCTTACATCAAAAGTTGGGAGCTATGCCAACTCACTGCTTAGCGACTTGGGCTCCGCTATACCCTCATATGTGACCGATGGAATCTTGCCAGGAGAGGTCAATCTGCCGACTGGTAGCCAGGTGCTCAGCTCGGCGAATGTTAGCAGCACAGATCTGGACGCAGTTCCAACTCAAGTCTTAAACATCCCAGGTTATGGCAACTGGACAGGTTCTCAGTGGAACCTGAGAGTGCACGGGAATGTTTACAAGCAGCCCGACATCTCGAACAGCACAATCGACGATCTGGCTAATGTATTCCTTATCGACACGAGTGTATCTCAACTTGACCAGCAAGGAAAGGACATGGCTCGAAATTTGACAAGAGAAATCTTCGTCGTGCAACAGGACGATGTGAATGTGACGGTGAACATTTTACCTGGTCCGACATTTGGTGGTGATGGCGAGCCACAAGGAGGTGGTGGTCAGACCGCAGGCGGTATTAACCAGTTCGCTCAACTACCCTACCCTACCACGCCCGAAGGCGATTTTGACGTCTTTATCCCACTTGATAGCAATACTGGCCTCACTGCAGGGGCAGGACAAATACCACCTCAACGATTGAATGTCTATGCGCAAGGAACAGACACTGGTAATGCCACGAGCTATTTGGTGTCTGACCAGGGCTTGACTGTCATCAGCGACATTGACGACATTCTTCGTGTCACCAAGATATATGACCCCAAGGAAGGTCTTCTCAACTCTTTTGCACGCCCATTCACGCCATGGATGAACATGCCCGACATCTACCGCAACTGGTCAATGAGCTTACCAAATATGCACTTCCATTATTTGACCACGACACCGGAGCAGATCACCCGAAATTACATGGACTTTATTTACAAGACATACCCGGGTGGCAGCTTCGATACACGACCACTGAACTTCAGCGACCTCTCAGCAACATTATCTATTCGCAAGTTTCTCCTTGACAAGATCTTCCAGACCTTTCCAAACAGGAAATTCATTCTTGTCGCAGACACGAGTAACTCAGACGTAATGCGCGATTATCCTGAAATGGCTAAACAGTACCCTGGCCAGGTACAGTGTATTTTCTTACGAAACACAACAGCTACAGACCCCTCTGACCACTTCCCATACAATACAGAAGGTTTTCAAGATCTGAATCAGCAAATGTATATGTTCTTTCTGGTGCCGGACGATCTGAAGAACCTGGATATTGTGAATGGTCAGTGCTATAACAGTTCTATACCTCAAAACGTTTCTTTTGGCTATCAAGGCTTGCCATTTGGCCTTCAGACAAGCAATTCGAATTCATCGAACTCCAGCTCGTCTAGCAATGCAGCTAGCAGGCTGTCTGGACCTTTTTCGATCCCGATCAAAGCAGCACGAAAGTGGATGCCATTGGACACTGTAGTAGCAGTAGTAGCTGGCTTGATACTGTTTGGGGCATTATAGGGTATTGCTTACCGCTATCGTTGGAAGATTCGGCAAGTCGTACATTATTAACATTATTAGCTTGTACATACAGCATTATTCTTAACTCGATTCCATTTCAGTTCCAACGATATGCCTTACACCTTGAATGATTGGCCCACTGTTCACGCATGCTGCGTATGCCGAGTCAGTCTTGGCACTCTTAGCTAGCGAGCTACTCGGCTATGCTGACACGTTATTGGTGAGCTTTCGCTAATAGTACAGGACGAACTCCTTGAGTTACGAACCAGTTCAGTTGGGTCTTGTTCTCAGTCCAGAGTCACACCGGAGGATGGTTTCGGTCGCAGTTCTTGGTGTGAATCGAGCAGACGTCACCTGAGTGACTTGCAAGACACGCTTCTCTTGCAATAAACGGAGAGCACCAGCCAATACACATATTTTCGTGCGCCTATGCTGCTCGTGGCGCAGTATGAACGAGCTACAGAGCTGCAAGCATCGCATGAGCTCGGGTCATGCAGCTGAAAACAATCAACACTGAAAATAGGTGCAGTGGATGAACGTAGTCGATTCGAAGTCGACGGAGCTACAGATCTCACCGGCTTGCCCTCCATGCACTCTTAGCTTGGTCTCATTCGCAAGCTCTGTACGTGAAGGTGGCTCGATCGTAATCAGGACAGATGTTGATGGACCAGAAAAGTAAGCAAACGTCGCTTTGTTCATCGGCTGACCATGGTTGCCTGTTCTTCTCACCTGAACCAGTCCTGAGGTAACAACTCGTGCTTTTCAGCTGTAAGGCTGATTTCCGATACTTGCACCATGACTGATCGAGTCCTCATGGTATATATGCTCGCAGCCTCTTACTTGAACGTGATTTGACTTTTTGAATCCTACTATCTTTTCAGCTTATTGCATTTCACTGAAAGTTGCCGCAGCTTTGGATTTCATTACCTTCGTGTGAGATATCGAAACCCGTCCTCAACATGCACGGTCTGCAAGACAATGTCGTGCCGGCAAGAACGTCCGCTGAGCAGCACGCTTGTTGCAGCACCAAGCGCCTACCGAAGAACGATTTGATCGCAGCCGCGGCAAAGGCTATTGAGCACAACCCAGCCAACGCCCTTGCAGTGCCACCCTTTGATGCTAAAATTGTGCTCGGACCTGCAGACCTTGCTCTATTGGTCTCGAAGTATTGGGGCAGCTCTGGCGTCAATCTCACTGTGAGGTTCCTTGAAAGCGTCGAATTTGATTTACGGTCGCGGATTTTGACTCACATGAATGCATGGGGACTATACGCAAATGTCCAATTCGTTGAGGTTTCCTCTGGTGGTGATGTTCGTGTGTCTTTGCTAGGGAAAGTCGGCGACAAAGAAGGTGGGTATTGGTCATACCTTGGCACTGACATTCACCTCATCGCCAGCGAGAAGCCAACAATGAACCTGGAAGGCTTCAGTATGAATACACCTGACTCTGAGTTCTATCGCGTGGTCAGACACGAGACGGGGCATACATTAGGCTTTCCACACGAGCATCTGACTGCCGGCATCGTCAGTGGGATTGATCGTGACAAAGCCATTGCATATTTTCAGCAGGAGGACGATTGGCCATCGGACAAGACAATCGCACAGGTCTTGACACCTTTGGATCAGTCTGCTATCATTCAGACCGCTCAAGCAGATCCCTTATCGATCATGTGTTACATGCTCCCAGCTTCAATTATGAAGAATGGGGTTGCCGTTCCTGGTGGTCGAGACATCGATGCGACTGACGAGGAATTTGCGGGTAAAATATACCCCAAAACCCCTGCTTGGCAACTGCTAGATAACAATGCAGCAACGATTAGTGCAATCTCTGATGCAGGCAATCTATATCAATTGCATAATAGTGGCAAGATCTGGCGATATACCGGACCTCCAGTTACGGGCTGGCAAGAGATTGACAATAATCCGGCAAGCAAGAAGATCGTGACCAGTGCAGGCTATCTATACCAGCTTCACAACACGGGAAGAATCTGGAAGTATACTGGTGTGCCTCACACAGGCTGGCAAATGCTTGATCAGAATCCCGCCACAATCGACATTATTGCTAGCGGTGCAGCCCTTTACCAACTCCACAATACGGGTCGTATCTGGCAGTATACTGGGACTCCCCTGACAGGCTGGGAGGAGCTTGATGCTAATCCTGCTACAAAGAAAATTGCTGCTTCGGGAGGTAATCTTTATCAACTGCATAGCACAGGCAGAATCTGGAAGTATACCGGCACGCCACATTCCGGATGGCAGAATATCGATGGCAATGCTGCTACAATTGACATCGTCGCAAGTGGCGGAGAGCTATATCAACTGCATAATACAGGCAGGATCTGGAGGTACCAAGGCAGTCCGATGATTTGGGAGAACCTCGATGGCAATCCAGCGACTAAGGAGATAGCTGCTGGCCCTGCTGGTCTCTTTCAAATTCATAACACAGGAGCAATCTGGAAGTATACTGGCGTGCCGATGACTGGTTGGAAGCAGCTTGATGGTAATGCTGCGTCGACTCACATCTTCGTGGGAAATTCAGTCTATCAATTGCACAAGACTGGTATAATCTGGAAATACACAGGGTAGTCAATTCGGGTTTCGAGGGATAAGGACGAAGCCACACGTAAGGAGTAAGAGCCATCGCCAGATCGAGCTTCGGAGTCGTCGATGGTAATATGTATTCATTAACACTATGCCCTGCGCTTGCGTTGTGGTATCATGTTTGAGGTTGTACAAACATGCATGTGTACACGCTGTTGGAACTTCGCTTCTGATTGGACCCTTAAAATCCTGCAGGCGCAGTGCAGTTGTAACCAATATTGTACGCCCACTATGCTTGTCAGCTTCTTACTTTGACCCAGGGTTTTGGATCATGCTTACCTGGAGACTGTTGAACTCGATCTGATGGCTAACGACTTGCGCCGAGTTATCGACAGTGATTATGCTCATGCCACGAGCTCTAGGCTTGCCAGGGCCACCGACACCGATCATTTCCCAGTACCAAGCGATTTTGTTGCAGTCGTGAAGGAGATCGACTGTGTTCAGAGCTTGTAGTGGCTGCTCGGACAGAGTATCGTTGATGTAAGTGGCTGATTCTGTGTAGACTGGTGTGCCAAGCTATTCCAAATTAGCGTGATCCAAGGAGCGAGATTCAATACATACTGGCTTGTCTCGAAGAGTATTGATCGAGTCACTGTTCTCGATGATGTTGGGTGAGAACAGTGTTATGACCGCATCTTTGCCAGCAGTCTTGTTCTGTCGCGACAAGAATGTGGTTTGTCTGGAAATGATGTCCGCAACATCTGCATCTGAAAGACAACTCCATGCGGACACGAGAGATGTGTAGCCTACAAGGCACGTCGACAAGACTTGGAAGAGCTTCATCTTGGCTGGTCGATAGGCTGATGTTTAGTTATGCAGAAACAGAAGTCGCACGACGATATGCTGGCAATACCAAGCACTTTATGTGCTCTCAAGCATTTGCCACGGGCTGCTTGGTTGAGCTTGTATGCAAGCATGTCTCATGAACAAGCACTATGCTTCTAGTTGCACTTCCTGGCATCTGAAGCTTATGTTTCCCATACCCACTAACATAGCCTGAAATCCAATGAAAGCGTCCGAGTACCTGGTCCGATGCGATCGTCCTTGATTATGGACTAGGATTGAAGGTGCTGGTGAACTTTTCCCTGCCTTGGTTGTCCCGGTGAGCGCATCATCGACATTGTATATCTTGGCCTTGGCACATATTGTACAGGGGTCTGCATCGAGCATGGAGCATATTTCCAGGTTCCGATATGCAAGACCTACGGACTTCCGTCTCTCCAGATTCTTAGCGACCTTGACATACGCTACTCCCCGCGCTCATCAATTCCAGCATCTGATTGGCTTACTTCTCGCTAATTATTGGCTGTAGAAGCTTAGCCAGCTCAAGGTCTTTTTGCTTCGATTCTCTTCTGAGTTCACCACCAAGGTACAAGATGCTCACATTTTACATTTAATGTTACGCATGACTTGTGCCTTCTGCTCTGTCTCGTAGTCACATGAAATTAAGCCAAAGAATGAATCTCACAATACTTCCGACTGCCTTACAAGCGTGCAATACTAATGGTACCAGTCACAGCCATGACAAAGAACACTCACGTTGTGCCAGATGTGACTTTTGCACGCGAAGACCGCCATCGCTCGTTTGTGCGGGAAATGACATTTATACACGAAGCACCGCATCCGTTTCCTCGTTCGAGAGCGAATGGTGTGGACAGTCTGGCGAGCAGACGAGATCTCAGCTTTCACCATATTGGACCGTTAGATGATGAAAAAAGAAGGGACGATAGTACATTTGTGTTTGCGGCGTTGAGTCTTGGGTTGGGTTGGACTGACTGAGCACAGCACCTGAAATCACTGTCAAGATTTCACGCATATCTTTGTCTATCGAGTGACTTCCTTCGTCCTTATCGTACACCATGAGGTTTTGACGGGAATTTAAGGTACAGGCTGGGTTCACAGAGGAATCTCAGCAGGAAGTAGATACCCAAGCTTGTTTTTCCATATATAAATTGTACAACGGTCAATAACCATCCAAATAATAAGTCGTACTAAAATTTAACCAAGCACATTGCGGTACATCCACAAAACCCGTGCTATAGCTAGGGTAATCGAGATGCCTGACAACGCCCTCTTCGCTAGTCACAGCTTCCCAAGCACTCTGCTGCACCGCCTCAAGTGTCTTCGTGTATCCTCTAACCTTCAAATACTCAGGATCAGGATTTGGCTGTCCAGTTTTCACAAACTCTGCAAAATATCCACTAACGAGCTGAAGCGAATGGAGGTCATTATCATCTCGCAAAGGAGAATAGAAATTGCCAAATACCCAGGGCATGTCTGCACCATGAAGCTTGTAGTAGGGCAACTCGGGATTGCCATACGGATAGCCTGGTTCAACTGGAGCACCTGGGAGGTTGTCGGGGTTGTAGCCTGCAACTGCACGTTCGAATTGGTAGGAGTATGCTCGAGGAAATACACCCGACGTTGCTCCTGCATATACGGTTGCTTGATCGATACAGCGGAACGTGTTGTCTGTGGCTACTCGCTGTGTGACATTGAAAGCATCGAGGGTATAATTTCCAGTGATGTTAGCAAATGGAAAAAGACCTGATGCTATTATTGACTGTGCAGCTGAAGCGGAGATTGACAAGCCAACTTGCAAAGCACCCGTGAGGTTTCCTTGAGTAAGATTTGCAGGTGGGAGATTGCTGAAAGATGCACCGTCATTTGCGACCACGCCGAAGATAGCGGGGACATGTGCTGTGCCGTTGGAAGGTGTCAACAGGTTCAACTCACTCGTGTTGACGTAGATGTTGTCCTGAACCACATAACGGGCAACTGTGCCACCACCACCAAGGTTGACCAGAGTCGTGGCGTTGAAGCTTCGCAGGCAACCGATCGAGTCTTCAACGGTGGCGGCAGTACAATTCGTGGCACTGACGATCGACTTACCAGACACATTGTATGATTGAGCAATGCTATAGTATAAACTGTATGTTGTGCCATAGTTCGAGGTTAGACCTAGATCCTGCCCACCACCAAGGTTGCTCATAGCCACTGCGCCTCGATACATTCCAATTGCTTTGGGTGAACCTAGCAAGGTCCGAACACTACCAGCACCAGCGGACTCGCCAATAATCGTGATTTTATCAGGATCTCCACCAAAGTAGGCAATATTGTTGATCGTCCACTGTAGAGCCGTAATCTGGTCTTGAATACCATAATTACCCGTAATATTCGTAGCAGGAACAGCAAGAAAGCCGAGCGTGCTGAGCCGGTAATTGATTGAGACGACTACAATGTCTTCCCGAGAAGCTAGGTTTGAGCCATCAGATAAAGGATCGGCTCCTGTACCACCAGTAAAACCTCCTCCATGTATCCAAAACATGACCGGTCGTAGTTGCTGTTTAGTCCCATTTTTGGGGATGTAAGGTGTCTGAATATTCAAAAACAAGCAGTCTTCTGTGCCGCCACCGACCTGTGCGCATTGCGAGCCATAGGCTGTTGCATTGATGGTCCGACCCTCAGGCTGATAAATCTGCGAATACGTGAAGCGTTCGGGCTGTTCAGCATACCTAATGCCAAGGAAGCGAAAGGACTTTCTGTTGAAGTAGCCTTGATAAATATTGCTACCACCAGCAATCGAAATGGAATTTGAGGCAGTGGCACTCGAATTCGGTGGTTCGCTTTGCATCGAAGAGTCAGTGCATATTGCTGGTAGTGATGCATCGGAGCGCCCTGACCCGAAGGATAGAGCGTCTGCTGACCCTTCTGCCACTGTAGTTCCATCAATCAAGTACTGCTGGACCCCCGAATCATAGCCTGCATAATTCCTGTATGCCAAGCTCAGTGCCAAGTCCGAGCTGTAATTCTGAGCTGTGGGTTGAGACACCAAAGATTGACCTATGCTCGCGCAAAGCTGTTCCTGTTCCTGACTAGGAGCAGCGTCCAAGACAATGAAGCCAAGATGATTGACATCGTCGGAAGCGTTGAGATTGTTCTGGTATAGGAGGTTCAACGAGGTCAGCTCGTTTGCGATTTGGCTAGAATCTGCTTGTGCAAACGCTGTGCTAGAAACGCCAAGCAGAAAGACTGCCACAAGCATGAACATCTTGCCCTTTGCAACAAGGCAGTAAAATCTATGCTCATACCTCAAATGGTGTAAGCCATACTGACCTAGCCTTTATGAACGGCTTGTAACAACTTGCGTGACGCCACAAGAACGATACGTATCCAGAGCTTGTTCACGAACTGCCGTAACACCGAGTAACCTGAAGACTTAGCAGCAGACTACATCAACTGCAATCAGCCGGACGAAGTTCTAGATCGAGCTTCACAGTAGGCTGTCAAGCCCGTTTAGCAGTCGAGATATGGGGTGAACGAATGGAGAGTATTAGGCTAAATAGATTATGGGGTTGCGGTTGGTCATCCCGATACTTGTACAATGTATCGCCATGGTTAGAATATTGATTCATCTATGAAGACCTACATCATGAATTAGCGGATTTGAGTCGAGGCGATGCAAGAACCGAAGTATTCCTAGTCCCGTAAGAATAGAGGACACCACCACAGAACTAGAATAGCGGAACATGCTCCCATGACTGGACGATATTCATAGACCTGGAGCGCTGCCACAAATCGCAAAGGCAGTCACATAGACAAAGCAAATAGACAAGCGAAGGAAGAAGGAGTTGCCATCATGAAAGATTGAAAGTAAACCAAGAAAGGTACGCGACTTCTTCGAGACAGCTTGAAAATGACGCGCACGTTTATGCTGCCCTGCAGACCCTACTCGGGTCGATCTTGGGACCTCTTACAGCACTCGACGTAGTATTTAGCCACGATTCAGGTTAGCTTTCGAAGCCACTTGAACGATCGACACGTACCCATCACCTTCATGGTTTGGACATTCATACTTGCGCAATCTAACATGAAGCACATTTAGCCATGGCCACAAGTCCTGTGAGCATGGGCTTGGAGATTGCCACAATAGTTGTTCAAGTGCCGGCCCACACATTTACGCATGCTTTATGGCTGAATCTGAGCATGAGATGGAGCACAACGATCTCATCACCTGCCATACCGAGGTTGGGGTCTTAGGACAACCTTGCACAGAAGCCAAAAGCGAGATTGATCTGAGTATATGTTCATGTTGCTCATATGCTGAACTAAGTATATAAGAGCTGGCCGTCCAGTATGGTGCCCTGGCAAGCCAGCATCAGCTATCATTCGTTCTTTAAATTCTTGTTTGATTTCAGTCGTTAGCATGCACTTCACAAAGACAGCACTGCTGTCCTCTCTTCTGACATTAGCACACGCTGCACCGCAATGGTCGAATTGGCAGCCATCAGCATCGTCCTCAGGTGTTGCGAATAGCCCAACGGCACCACCATACCTCAACGAGCTTGCCAAGAAAGCCCACAAGCTCTACTTCGGCACAGCTACTGATCAGCCTGGTACTGGCGAAGACACGGATACGACATACCAAACTATCCTCAATGACACTCGCATCTTTGGTCAGGTCACGCCTGCCAATGGCATGAAGGGTGTTAATACTGAGCCAGAGCTTGGCGTGTTCAATTACACGATGGGACAAGTTGTGGTTGACATTGCGCAAAGCCAAGGAAAGGTGCTGCGGTGCCACAATCTCGTCTGGGCAAGTCAGCAGCCAGATTGGCTCACTGACCCCAGCTATAATTGGACTCGGGAGACACTTCTGCCTCAAATGAAGCTTCATATTCAGACTCTCATCACGCATTGGGCTGATGTATGTCATGCTTGGGACGTCGTCAACGAGGCATTCGCTAGCAATGGCACGCTTTCGGCGAGTCCATGGTTGAGCGTAATTGGTGATGACTATGTTGAGCTCGCCTTCCAATACGCGCATGAAGCAGTCCAGTCTACTGGCAAAGACATCAAGCTCTACTATAACGATTATGGTATTGAATCACCTTCAAACAAGACGAATGCAGTATACACCCTTGTTCAGACGCTGCAGTCCAAGTACGGTATCTCGCTGTCAGTTGGTCTCGAGTCACATTTCACAGTCCTCGACCCAGTAAGTTCCGATCTGCACCATTTTCATTTCGTTTGGCTCCAGCTAACATTTTCAGAACACCAAAGCGAATCAAGTCGCAGTGATGCAAGGTCTGCAAGACCTGGGCGCAACATTCGCAATCACCGAGCTCGATGTGCGGTTTCCGTCGTTACCACCAAATGCCACATATAGCCTTGAAGCACAAGCGTTTAGGTACTGGGAGTCAGTAAGCGCATGTGTCCAGTTCAGTAATTGCGAGGGCATCACCGTATGGGACTTCGCGGACCAATATTCGTGGATCCCGGCTACATTCCCGGGTGAAGGCGAGGCGGACCTGTACAATGAAGATTACACACGAAAACCGGCGTATCAAGCTGTGGCGGAGGCACTTCAGGGCAAGGCGTGCTCGGTCTGTGGTAGTTATAGCTAAGGGCTGAGATCATTTGTCCTTCGGTTGTCTCTTCACATTTTTTTTTGCTTATCATTCTCATAAGTCATCAAGAACTGCGCCCTGGCATTGACTGACTTATTGTTGGAGACCAAATGGCAAAAATGGGGAAAATGAGTTGATGGACAAACTTTTGAGCCTGCCTTGTATTGCTTTGCATAGCGATCATAAGCTCTATGTCTTTTCTATGTCGCTAAACCCAACACTTAACATAAATGCATCGCGCCCGGTCGCAACTATGTCGAGCATTCATTTGAAAAACTTCAGCTCAGCGTCCTTCAGCTTGCCAGCTCCTACCATTTCGCTTGTCTTGCTTGAGAAGACCTCTTTGACCTTTGGACCATCTTTGCCAGCGACCTCAAGCTGCGAGACGAGAGTGGCGAGCTCATCAACATCAATGCCAGCAATGAGCTTGTCGACGTCGTTGAGACAGTTGTCAATATCAGCGGCACTTGGCTCACCAGACGCAAAATAGTTGACATCCTTGACACTTCCTCGAACTGCTCGCTTGTTCTTTTTCGCAGCATTCTTGGCTGCCTCCTTGGACTTCTTGTTCTGCTCCTTGTCAGCCTTGGCCTTGACCTCCTCTTCGGCCTTTCGTTTCTCCTCTTCCTCTTTGGCTTTCTTCTTCTCCTCAGCCTCCTTCTTTGCCTGTGCTTCAAGCTCATTCTTCTTCTTGTTCTTGTTTGCCTTCTCAGCTTTTCTGAATCGAGCAATACGCTCGTCATAGCCTAGAGCCTCATCCACGAGCTCACGCAGTCGCTTCGTGTCTTCGGTCTTTCTCTTCTTTCGTGCATTGTTATTCTTGCGCTCAATGTGCCTCTTGTGATCTCGGTCGGCATTGTCATCTGGCACGTCCTCGTCAAGATATTCAAAGCTTCGCCAAGAGTCAAAGTTGTACCAAAAGTCATAAAACTCTTCAACCTCTTCTCTCGTGCTGTTGTCGTCTCCAAGTTTTGGTACAGGAGTCCTATTACTGAATCGACCTTCACTCTCAAATACAGGTCTCCATTTCTTGTAGAACGCACCGGATTTCTTCATCTCTGCCTTTGTAGGTGGCTCGACATCGGCTGCCTCGTCGACAGAGTCGAATTGTCTTCGCCGCACAGGATCGGTCAGAATTTCATGCGCTCTCTGGATACACTTGAAAAAGCTATCGTTCTCACCCTCGCCTGCCGCAGCTCTCTTGTCGGGGTGGTGCTTGAGAACCTTCTTCCTGTGTGCGCGCTTGATCTGTTCGTCTGTCGCCTTCCATCTATACTTGCTCAGGCCGAGCACGGCATAGTGATCTTGACCTCGCCAGTCTTTGGCATCTCTCTGAAGCATCATTGGATCTTCAGGCTCAGAGATCTCGCCTAGGTCCTCGTCTTCGACCTTCTTGGCACGAGATGCTTGCTGAATGCGATCATCTTCAGAGAACGTGCGACCCAGACGCTTGCGCCGAGCGAATGCCATAAACGCTGGCCCGACTGGTTCGATAGTGCGCATTGCTGCTGGGGAGAGGGAGGAGACATAGCGAAAGTCCGAGTTGGACGGGTCAGAGGGCTTAAAGCCCTCCGGCGAGGGAACAAGAGTTGCTGTCGCTGCCATTGAGGTGACAGACAGTGTTGACAAGCGTGTGGAAAGGGTACACAGTAGACGTAGAAGTTCAGGTCGGAGAAGGATTTTAGAAAAAATATCTGATTGCCTAAGGCATGACTCGCTTCAGCATGTGCTAAGCGTTTTCCTGCAATGCAGGGGTGGACAAGCCTGTACTATCTGGCGTGCCTAGTTCATGGTGCTTAAAAACGCAAATCGTTGGAGGGTTAAGAACAACAACGTAGCTTAATTCTACCAAGTCGCAACAACGAAGGTCTTTTAGGAATATGCAAAAGCAGGGACTTGCGGAATTTCACACAACTTGGTAGAACCATGATTCATGATTATATATACGAGAGACTCTACGGTTTGTGCAGTACCGACTTCGGGAACTCGGAGAGATGGCATTCAATATTTGCACATTTGCTCACATTGATCGACGACGTCGTTGTGTCGACGAGGAACCGTGGACACCATCGTTGTAGACTTCCATCCTATCCTCAATCTCAGACTCATGGTACATGCCATGCATCCGTATGACATGCTGTTCGAAATTGTCGAAAGGCGGCCATATTTTGCCTGCTGTTTTGCAATAAGAGATTTTGCATGGGTAAAACCTCTCGCCTTTATTCAGGATACCATGTAAAAGTCCTCTTGTGTCGATCAAGATCGTTATCAGTTTTAAAAATCTTTACTTCTGTGCAGAAAGAGCATTCGAAGACAGGCTCGGGTTCATGCGGATGACGAAGTTGCCAACGAGCATGCACACGTCGAGGTCTTACAGAGTAGTGCATGCTAGGCAAGACGACTGCCTGCGAAAGCGCTTGCATGACGCTAGCTTTCGCCCACTCCCGAAAGACAATACTTTTTATTCGGAACAAATATGGATTGCAAGCCATATTCCCTCTGCCTATACATTCCATCAACGAAAGCGCTGCAAAGACGTCATGTTGCGATAAACCTCAACTAGACCACCCCGGACAATGTACTCGCGACTTCTTTTCATACACGAGCTTTACCACTCTACAATGCTAAATATCCTTCATGCTTCATCACAAATCGTTCTTGATGCTCTTTCAGACTAGCCCATTGCACCAGTTCCTCTTCCTCGATCTCGTCTTGTGTCTTGCTAGCGTACTGCTGAATGCCGGCCAATTGACCTTGTGGCATCTGCTGACCCTGGGTGAATTGTCCTGCCGAGGAGTCCCAGTTCAAGCCCGTATTCGAGGGTATATCCCCACCACGCATCAACGAAGTTCCTATTCGTTCGAGCTTGGAAAGGATATCGAGGAAACCTCGTAGGTACTCTTCTACTTCGCCAGCGTCAAGGTTCATGCCAGAAGCAAGACTTCGATCTTGGTTGAGTAAGGTCGAAGCTACTTGGCGGATTTTGTGGCACTAAAGAATGTCAGTATAGCTTTCCTAAGGCTTATTACAGAGATACTCACAAGTGAATGGCCATTCGGTTCCATATTGACTTGATTGACTGCCTTGAGCAATCTTGCCATGTCCCGCACTATGTCCTCACGTTCCATTGCCATCTGATTTTCGCCTTCGTCTACGCCTTGAGACTCGCTTGGTGTCTGCGCTACGCGTGCAGGTTGGAACCGTGTTTCCATGCCTGCTGCTAAGAAAGATACGGTTGGCGAGTCTTGGAGATTCTGAGCATTGTCCGCCTTAAACGTGGATCGTGGGGAAGAATTTAGAGCCTTTTGTTGCTGATATATCTCATACAAATTCCAGTATCGTTCGACCAGATATGATCTGGTAGCAAGCTGGCTACCATAAATATTAGCTTTTTGAACCTCGAATTGGACTGTTCGACGAGGATAAGGTGTGGTTCTTCGCAGGTCGTTTGGCGGTAGTAGCCCGACTTGATCACTGTTCTGATCTCTACGACCGTTGAATAAGTGGGTATACTGTGCGATTTCCGATTGTGGTTGTCGAGGTGGCCATTCGCCCAGATCTGGTTTCGATTCTAGTTGCAACTCTGGCGGACAGTCTTGTGTGACAGCTTTGACATTGCGTAGAGCATGACGAATAGCTGAACGTTGTCGTTCCCAGTCGAACAACTTGTCCTGTCCGACCGCCATCTCGATGGCAGTGATGGCGTGGAATGCTCGGTAGATTTTAATATTGTAATTGAAACCCACGGTCTTCGACAGATAACCAGGGGGCTGAACGCCAACACCCTCTGCACGAATGTACTCATCGTCAACCTCGGCTGGTAGAGGTGGCAGAGCATCAGAATGGGCATGAGGCATGATAATATCTGAGTCAGAGCTGCCTAATTGTCGCATTGTCATTGAACCGACGAAGCACAACCAGAATAGTCTCCGACCACTTTGCTGCTCGATATAATCAATTCTACCACCTGGATAGTGCTCTGGATGATCTTCTGCCTTCTGATAGTTCAGTGTCCGCAAGATGATGGTACACTCGCTGCAGTAAAGCCGCCATCTTCGGAGATCGAACATATAGGCGAAAGATAGACCAGCTAGATAACTTCCAAGAGCATCATATAGGTTCAGGTCTTCCCTGTCGAGGAAGCCTTTGCCACGAGCTTCTGTGAAGACAAAATGACACCTGCTGACCAAAGCACTAGCATGTGGGAACAAAGCTCGTGCTTCAGGTGTCACGAAAACCTGCTTGACTCGTCTCGGGAATGAAGTGACTAAGCACTCTATCATACCTGCAATAAGTGCTAGGAAGCTTTTATTTGTCTGATCTTCTCGTCTACTGAATTGCTCTCGGAAGGTCGGCTCGTGCGGTATGGGTATCAACGGATGTATGTAAGTAAAGTAGTCATCTATAAGCACATTGAGCGTTCCGATGTCACATATAGTTTCTGCTGACAGCTGATTTGAGATTGTGGCAGATAGCGAAGCCAGACCATAAGCTGCTTCAGCTGTGGGCGATTCAGCTCCTATAGCATTATAGGTGCCATCTTCGAGTAGCCTCTGTCGTTTGATAGCTTCAGCGTGTCTGTTCGGCGGTCCTCTTCTTCTGCTAGGTCGATTAAATGTGCAGGGTATATCGAGACTTGTGCATGACTTGCACGGCGGACCACTTTCGTCGCATTTGACTTTACGGACACTACAGCTATCGCATGCTTTTCGTAAACGAGGCTTGACTTCTGTGTTCTGCTTCTTTGCACTCGATGTAGGTTGTGTAGGTGTCACTGGTATAGCTGGTTGACCTTGCTCCTGATATGCATGTTGCTGCTGAGCATGCTGGGCTATCTGAGCTTGCTGTTGGGGTTGAGGTGGCGGTGGGACGACACCAATTGGCGGCGCATCATCATAGCGATAGGCCGCGTCGAAGTCTGGATAGACTGATGAGCCTTGCGGAAGCTGCACACCATTCGGATCAGCCATGACTTCGATGTCGCTGGAATGTAGCGAAGATGAGCCATGGATCAGCCATTACTTCGGCAAATTTCGAGACAATTCGGAAGGTGCGATCGAATCGCGCTAGTGACTTCAACACGTGATCGCCAGGACTAGTCGTGTCAATTTCGTTCACCTCAGCTTGAGCCCATTTTAGCAAGCGTGAGCACCTTTGTTGCGATTAGCCATGTTCTGTACATACGCAGAGAGCAAATGACTGACCAAAAACTGCAAACCTGATGGCTCAAATCAAAGTTCAGGCACTAACCCCAGATCTCGCAAACATCTCTTCACCGGCTACTGTTCAACCCTCAGTAGAGCCTGCAAATGACATACCCTCTACGTTTCCAGATGCTACTCTCTTCTCGTTCCTGCCGGAGCTCTATCTTGTGATCACACGTTTGAAGGAGCTGCGAGAGCCACCACCATATAATCCTCTTGATGAGCATGATCTAACACAAACTGTATCTCGAGACAGCACGAGAATCACGTCCGACTCGAGCGCAGAACCTATCGAGGTTCGTGAAATACCTGCAGCAGTTCATAACATCAGGCGCGGAATCACTGCGGCGAAGGAGATTGTGAAGAATCTGCCGGATGGTAATAGGAGTATTGCAGAGCAGAATGAGGAAATCAAGCAGCTGGAAAGAGATATCAGGGCGTTGAAGGCACGTTTGGACCGTGTAGGCAGAATTGCTGTAGGCGATGGGGATGTTGAAATGGCTGGATCTGGGTGAGGGGGCCATCGCCTTTACTGATTTTAACTCTTCTTTACACCATATCGACTTCTGGCACATTCACGATTTCATGATGGATATATGCGCCAGAGATTTGCATAAGAGCCGAAAATGACATTACCAGAACTTCCTAGCTTTCCCTTTTGCGACTACATAACAAAGACTTTAGTCTCAGCAATGGGCCAGCAATCCAACGAGGAAAC
This sequence comes from Pasadenomyces melaninifex, assembly GCA_022813495.1. Lineage (NCBI taxonomy): Eukaryota > Fungi > Ascomycota > Dothideomycetes > Pasadenomyces > Pasadenomyces melaninifex. The sequence goes on along the minus strand of JAKLMI010000002.1, from coordinate 8,907 downwards.
GTGGCACAGTATTCCTGCTATGGTGCTGGATATCGCTTTCCCTTCCAGACCTCAAGATCATTGCAGTATAGACTGGTTGCCAAGACTCTTTCAGGATGATGTGCCTCTGCCTGACGTGCCCTGTCTCAATCCCATACACAGGCTTTGACCATGGTGAGTGGAAGACCTACCCAGAACGTCAAGACTATTATGACAGATCAGTTCTGCAATGCGTCGATCCCTTTCAGGAGTTCCCCACCGATTTCGAGACATTCCTTGAGAGGTGGCTGTTCTGGGCCGCTTTGGAGAAGATTCTACAGCAGGGACCACTTCATTCAAGCTTGCTGTCAGAAAGGCTTGGACCTGGGCGGTATGTTATCCGCATTTCCGAAGCTGTTTATCGCAAGCAGTATAATCAACCAAACCTCTTGACATTCACAGACGCTCTTCTGCTGCATGACGCACTTCGATCATCCGACACAGGCGATGTTCGCAGAAACGATGTCAAATTGATAGAGCGCGAGCAACTATTCACATAGGTCCTACCGCGATCCAAGACGGGATTTTCACCCTCTTTGACGTTCTGTTCCAAGAAACTTACACCGCGGCGGTGCCCGAAACCAGTCCCGGCAGCAATGCGCTGCCCTACTGCCAGATACAACGTATAGCTGAGTATGTGACCAAGTTCACGCAAAGGGAGGTTGGAATGATTGTGCACTACTGGCTCGATACACTTTGCGTTCCACCAGACTCGGCAAATATGCACGGAACACAGATGTTGGCGATACATGAAATGCGAGAAACATATGACAGTGCCCATTTCGTGGTCGATCTGGATGCTTGGCTCTTAGCCACGTCTATTTCCACTACTACCCGTACCTGTATATACAGATGGTCCGAAATGCTTGACGTCTTCCTCGAAGGTCCGGATGACGCAAGCGCTTTCGAAATCTTGTCGCGACTCGTCACGTCGCCCTGGACTCGTCGACTATGGACATTACAGGACGGAGCTCTTGCAAACAGAAAATGTTTGTTCTTCGTGTTCGCATCTGGTCTAGTTAAAGGTGATAAGGCGATGACTGATGTTGCGAAGGATGACAAAGATTATCGTTTCTTCTGCGCCTGGGTGTCCCATGCCTGATGGAGTGGAACTCTCGAGTAACGGCTTACGGACCAGAATGTCTGCTATGATTTTCAGCATCGACGACATATCTCTAGCCGAAGCGGAAGAGTGGTGGTGGTTGCGCGATGATGATACTACAGTCAGAGCACAGCATGAAAAGAAGTGATACGAAATTCAAGAGCCTGATCATCTCATTAACGAAGGTCTGTTGAAAATCCTAGAGAATAATCCGGGTTTGAAGAAGCGAGGCGAGCGATGAAATCTATGGCTAGTTCTGGTAGTGTAGATACGATCAGGGCACAGATTCTGCCGGCAGAGACATCCTGTCTTATAGTTTGAATGATCGTGTGCAATACAGTCTTTAAGCACAATACTTTGCACGACGCCGACAGGCTGCCGCCCTGCTTCGTGCCTTGCTATATACAAACTGATTGCGATTTACATTATAAGCTAAGTCCAAACTATCTATGCTAATCAGATTGACCTAACTCCGTGATGCCTTAATAAATCTGCGAGCATGCGAAGTTATCTGCTCATGTCCGTCGATGTCTCCATATGCGATAAACATATATGCGATAAACATGCCCGAAATCGAAAAATATTGCAGTTCCTTTACTTGAAGTCAGGTGTGTGCAGCACTTCGTTCTCGAGTTATCGACGCTTGTCATACCGTCAGGAACTATAATTATACATCAGAGTGGATTTGTGTGAATTGGACTTGTATAAAAATAGGCAGGCTGCTGCCAGTGCATGATAATAGTACAATTTTGTTTTCCAGTTCTGGATGCTGCAGGACAGATTACAACCAACGCCAACGCTCAATCGAACTAGGATACACGCTACTAAGAGCACAATTTGCATCATGTGCTACGAGCAGTTCAGTGTCCATCCTCATCATCGTGCTCAGCTTTGCTCTGTTGTCCTTGCTGCCACACCTGTTTCCACACAGGCGCTTCCTGCTCATACTCGCTGGCACTCGTCATACCACCTCCAGCGGCAATCAGCATCCTATCGTGTCTCATACCTTCAAGTACACCCTTAATTCCACCATTCCTCAGGCGCTCAAGAACGATCTTCATGCCCTCGGAACTATTGTAAACAGCAGTCTTCGTCCTCTTCACACCCACCAGCTCGATTGTGCGCTGGATTCCAGCAGTTGACCAGGATGCAAACCATCCTTGCTTCGGCTGCTCATCTTCGTCTTCGGCGACCTTGCCGTTCTCCTGAGCCAACCTCCTCCTCTTCCTAATCGTCTCGCCTAATTTCGAAACAAAAGTCACCGTGGTCTGGCAACTCGTCCCGTCGAGTTTCTTTAGTTCGAATTTTGAGTTATCCTTGTACATTTGCTTTTCAACAACGCTAAGAACACCAGTCCACTCCATATTCCTCGTCTCAGTCTGCATCCATCCCTCCTTGATATCGATCGTGCTTTTCTCGAGAATATATGTCTGGCTCTTCCCGTCTGCACCAATCATTGCTTTTGGTAAGAAATGCGCTACTGCAGCAGGTACCTTCGACCGCTTGAGGTGTAAGCGGACGGTATGTAAGCGGCCAGTATTTGCGTCGACATGCTGTGAGAGGACGTCTGTACTAAGGACGTGAGGCGCTTTCGGATTTGGGTAGCGAAGGAAATAGGCTAGGGAGACTGTAGGTAGGGAGTAGCTTGGGTAGTCGGAGGAGGATTGATAGATCTTCATCGTACTGGACGCAGTACTCGGACGTTCATCGAGGTTGTGATTGTGATGCTAGTGGAGGAAGATGTGGTGCTCCAGGAGTTGACAATGTCCGGAAGACCTGGAAGAGCTCTGGTGGCGAGATCGTCTGTATATGATGCGCCAGCACAGATAAGGTGATATACCTGCGTGGAAGCTTTGAATGGGTTATATCCGGAGATTGATGGTAGAACAGTTCTGGGTGATGAAGAAGTGATGTGTAGGATGTGCGTGGTCTGATGAGCTCGTAGCACACGATCTTTCGAGAATATGGGTCCAGCCTCAAGCTAACGTCACCGTCTCCGCATTTCTTGTTACACAAAATAGTGGCCGGTCAGGACAGACATCCCAGCAATAGCACATCAAAATCATTACGGACGGCACCTAATTGCACTGCAATAATGAGCCTTATCGGTAATCCTCAGCATATGTGTCATGCATTGATGTGACCTTGCGATACAGAGCTATTGCCGGTCAATGCACGAACGCTCGAGCAGATAACTTTGCGCCAAGATATTCCGGGCTCAGGGTCTAGCCGGAGCTTTGCTCTAGTAGGAAGTGGAGTGTCCCTCTCAAGCACACCAAAAGGGAGCCTCAGGAACAAATCCCACCGAGCACTTGACTCGAATGAAAACATTAGTCACAAGCGTTCTCGAGTCATGTCACATACAAAGAATGCACCTTCATTAGGTCTGCGGCCACATAATCTTTGGGGGACATTGAATGGTGAAAATCAGCCACGAAATACCAAGATGGCAGCAGCAATAGTACCAGATGAGCCTGGACAACCACCAAAGATATCTCAGGATGTATTGGCCGCCAAGGCTCCAAAAGTACTGGCTGCTGACCAAGTGGTCAACCCATTTGAAGTGTCTGGAGGTGTTGACGAGACCGGCAAAGCACTAGCAATTGACTTTGACAAGATTGTACGTGATTTTGGCGCAACTCCAATGACTCCCGAAATACTGGAACGCTTCGAGAAGGTCACCGGCAAAAGACCACATAGGCTAATGAGAAGAGGCATGGTGTCTTCACACAGAGATCTCGACAAGATGCTGGACAGATACGAGAGGGGTGAACCGTTCTATCTCTACACTGGGAGAGGACCATCATCGGATTCGATGCATATCGGTCACGCAATGCCATTTGAGATCACTCGTTTTCTCCAAGAAGCCTTCGATTGCCCGCTGGTCATTATGCTGACTGATGACGAGAAGTACATGCACAGCGAGAAGCTTTCAGTCGAAGACGTGAAAAGATTTGCAATCGAAAATGCCAAGGACATCATTGCGCTGGGTTTCGACCCGAAGAAGACGTTCATATTTGCTGACTTCGAATTCATGGGCCGAGGCCCAGCTTTCTACGAAAATTGCGTTATGATCGCGAAGCATGTTACAGTGAACCAGATCAAAGGTACATTCGGCTTCGATGACTCAACCAATATCGGCAAGTTCTTCTTTCCAGCAGTACAGTCAGCAACAGCATATGCAACATCCTTCCCATTCATCTTCGGCAAAGATAAGCTGAAGACACGAACGATACCATGCCTAATCCCATGCGCGATAGACCAGGATCCATACTTTCGCCAATGTCGAGATCGAGCAGAGAAGATGAAACACAAAAAGCCAGCACTCCTACACATGATCTTCTTGCCTGCGTTACAAGGTCCAGGCTCAAAGATGTCCGCCTCCGTAAACACCTCAGCTATCTTCCTCTCTGACAAGCCAAACGAGATCAAGAACAAAGTGAACAGATACGCTTTCTCTGGAGGCCAAGATACAGCAGAAAAACAAAAAGAGCTTGGCGGGAGAACAGACGTCGATGTGCCATATCAGTACTTGACATTCTTCCTCGAGGACGATAATGAGCTGGAGCGAATAAGGCAGGACTATGAGGCAGGAAGGATGATGACAGGTGAGATCAAGGCGATATGTATCAAGTATGTGCAGGAGTTTGTAGCGGAGTTCCAAGAACGCAGAAAAAAGGTCACCGATGAAGTGAGAGCTGATTTCTTCGCTGAGAAGCCCTTGTTGTTCAAAGGAAAGACTGCGGAAGAGATGATGAATGAGGTTGAGGAGAAAAAGAAGAGGGAGAAGGCAGAAAAGAAAGCCAAGGCTGATGCTGAGAAAGCGACTGGGAAGCAGGACATCCCAATGAGATAGTCGCTTGATGAAAAAATACTAGGCGAAGCCAATGCTTTTGCACTCTTCTTGCGATTTGAACACGCGTCCTGATGTATAGATAGATGCCCGAGGCTGAAATGTTGTGCAAAAAGCAAAAAGCAAGAAAAAGATCAAATTGTCCCCAGAGCCGGATTCGAGCCGGCGACCTTCCCGTCACAAATTGCTGTTAGCAGCTCCATTACAGCGGGACGCCATATACCAACTAGACTATCCGGGGTGCAATTTGACCATATAATTTAGACAATAAATATAAGAAGGTACAGTGAAAGACAAAGAGTGACGGATGAGGAAGTGACGTGAGTCATCTTTCCTCCCTGAACTGGTCGCGCTTGCTGTATAGAATGTGGCTTTCAGATTACAATAACCCAAAGACTTACCTCTAGTCAGTGACTCGCCGAAGAAAGTATGCCATTAGGAGGCCCAGCTTTCGTCCTTCTCGACTCTCAGGCCGTGAAAATCCACCTCAGCAGTTTTTATCCGGCTTCGTGATCTCGCGTCTCTGTCGCACAACAAGCTACTTTTTCAGCTCAGAAGTCTCAGCGTGACTGTATACAGATACGACGAACCGTTCCGAACCACGACACACGTGCATTCACTCAAGTCTGACGACTCAGATATTGATAAAGATGCATGTCTGATGAGTTCTTTCTGATCGACTGACGACAGCCAAGCACAAAGAAAGCTAACCACGATAGGCTTGGTACGAAGCATAGATTATGTATCGAGGAGACATAGCTCGTGAGAGTCCGAATACCACATTACTATAAATCGACTAGGGTTTTGACAAACGAATTGCGTTAGAACGTCTTTAGAAATCTACATACAGCCAATATGTCACCGTTGACTCATCATCGTGGATTCTCACCCTGACATTTGAGAAGCGTTGGCTATACAGCCCAGGAGGACAACATAAGGTTCCATCACCTTGCGCCAGACTATTCCAGCATTGCCCAACAATCAACTGACAAAGTTCACCTGCCGGATATTCAATCGTTTCGTCACATCCGTCGGCTGACCCGAGCAACGTCGTACAGTATGCTATTCTGGTCGTGACATCCGGAAGGTAAGAACAATCTTGGCGGCTGTCAGTCGGTCGACCAAGGTTCCGAGGATCGCATTCGACTCATCTTTAGACTGAAGGTATGACTCGTGAATATAAATAGCTCTCCCCAACGAAATCGGCAGTGCCATAAGACAAAATGCTCACGTCGTTGTTCCCAACATCACATCTCCACCCAGTCGCACCAACCAATAGGTAGAACGTGAATGAATTGAAGCCTCGGGAATCGGCATAGGTTGAGCACTGATCAATTCCAACACAAGCTTGCACTGATTTGTCGTAAAACACCGAATTGGCGCCGTTGAAGCTGAAGCCGTTCACAAATAAGCCGCAATGTCCTTGGACCTGGGTGTAATAATGACCATTATTTAACGGCGGCGTTGTAGGTTCGGTACATGCTGGACACGAAGGTGCGATCGTGCTCGTTGTCGATGTAGTCGTGGTCGTTGTTGTCGTTGATGTCGTTGATGTGGTGGTGAAATCTGTTGTGGAGATTGTCGTCGAGTCGGTTGTCGTCGAGTCGGTTGTCGTCGAGTCGGTTGTCGTCGAGTCGATTGTCGTCGAGTCGATTGTCGTTGATTCTGTCGTGGTCGAAACCAATGCATCCGCTGCTGAAGAGCTCGAGGTGAAAACAGACTTTGTCGTAGTGCTCGTAGGGGCGTCTATTGATGAGGTCCCGTCTGCGATAGTCGTCGTCGTAGACGTACCACTGACGAGCTTAGCTGCGGCATAGAAGTCGCCTGTACTCAAGGCCTGACCATTGGGAGGTCCAGAAGCGGGATAGGACAAACAGTAGCAAGTCCCAGGTCCCAGAAAGTCTATATATTCAGCACCGGCCACAACAGTGCATGTATCGATGCAATCTCTAAAATTCGTTGCCTCAGATTGAGCCAGAATAGTCCCACCACCTGTATAGTAGAAGCTGTTACAAGTGATCTCGTAGACGTTTCCACCGCTCGTGTAGGTATTCCCGTGCTCGGATAACTCTAGGCATGATGTCGGTTGTGGTAATATAATCGTCGTTATAGAGCTTGCGCTTGTCGACGTTGTAGATGTCGATGCCGTTGTCAACAGCGGGGGAGTCAATGTACTCGTGCTTGTGGAAGCTGTACTAGCCGTAGCTGTGCTCGTTGATGTCATGCTCGTCGGAGGTATACCAGTCGTACCTGTACTAGTCGTATCTGTATTAGTCGTACCTGTACTCGTCGAAGACGTACTACCTGCGCCAAGCGTGCTTCCGTATCGAGATGAAGTCGTTCTGGATACTGTGATTGTTGATTCGGACGTGATAACGCCGTCAGACTGGCTCATCGTGCTGGATACACCGGAAGCCTGGCTACTGAGGGTCGTAGATGTGATCGATCCCGGTAGAGGAGTGGTTCGTGTCGTGCGGAACGATGTGCTTGGCGAAGCAAACAACGAGCTGGAATAGGGGTCACTGGCCGTGGTCGTTGACTCTATCGAAGATGACGTGGTGATCGACATCAGCGTGGTTACGGAGGTAGCCGAAAACGAAGAGGTGGTGGTATAACTTGAGCTTCCGAAGGACGACGACCATGACATATCATATGATGACGATGAGGAGCTCCCTTTTTCTGCCGTGGTCGTAATCGTGCTACTCGACCTGGAATTCAACAAGCCATCCTCGCCGTTGGCTGAGATGGTCATAGAATTCGTGATTCGCGAACTTGTGTCTTCGGAAATGCTCACCGATGTTGCTTCTGTGTTTTCTGTACCGAATCCCGTCCTTGGACTGATAGTAGTGCTTGGGACGTTCCTTGAGCCCGTTACATCTATCGCTAGTTGTTCAAAACTGGAAGTGTCTGTAAAACCGAGTGTTCCTGTCCCCTTAGATATGCTGCCGCTCATCAAACACAGGCCTTCGCTGTAAGGACAGAAGAAAGCCGTGCTGAAGTGCGTAATCGTCACAACTGTAGGTTGAGTACAAATAGCCTCGATGGCCTTTCCCATTCGCGAAAGGCACAAGACTGCGACCAGGGATTGCCATGACCAACACATATCCACGTTGTGCTAAATTGTATTTCGAGCTAAGGATTCGGCTTTGAGGAGGAATTGATCTTTTCGCATATGATCCGAGCGTTTGCCAAGCATACCTGGGTCATCCCTGCGTGCTCATGTTGACCTCAAATACGAGGAGACCTGTGCTTATACACTTGCGGTCTCGCTGACCAACGCGTATCAAGGACATGGCCGCTCAGTTTCCCAACTGCGACTTACGAGTGTTTTGGAGGTAGTCCCTTGGCCCTTTACCATAAGTAAATGTCAGGCATGATGGTCTATGACCATCATACGGAAGTCGTGTGCCGTCGCCTTGTTTAGGCAAATCTTGGCACTAACCGGACCTTGACCATTGTAGCCTGATGTGAAGGTGTCGTACTTATATGTACAGGTCCTCGACAATGACCCGGTTTGGTCGACTGAGCACGTTACTGTACTCGTGCCATGTTCTGGTCCTTGGCAGGTCCTCAAATAGTTGTGCTTCTTATACCCCTTCTTCATCCGTGTTCCTGTGAATTCCTGTACATCACTCAGCAAACAAGATTTACAGTATAGTATACAATCAAACAGCTAACCAAAATTCTGAACCATGCATCCGCCACCGCAGCAGAACAAGCCACTCATGGAGCTATACATGCAGAAGATGCGCTCAATGAACAAACACATGAACGACCGTTCCATTCTTCGTGGTATAGTCCCAAATACTGAGCTCAATCAGCAATGTCCTCAGAAGCAGATGACCAGAGCGATCAAAGAACCAAAGAAGTTCAACAGAGATGGCAACCGCATCTCGTCCAAACAGAAAGTTCGGAGTGTAAACGTAACAGCAGC